>OY101442.1:69308953-70546509 GCA_956483585.1 Gymnocheta viridis | reverse complement strand
AACGCGATTTCTCAATTCCTATTTCTCGGGAAATCAAAATGTTCGGGAAATCTCAAATCCCAGTAAAAATATATCATCATTTCTCATGATTGGACTGACCAATCAAATTCTTACAGAATAAAATGTACGTGTTTTCCAGTTTGATTTTTTCTTATTGAGTTTCTGGGAAATGTTTTTGAGGTTTCGAACCACCTGACGGGCCATACCGGCTTTTATTATTACTGTGTTTCAGTGACAGCATCATCATCTAATAATCAGGCTCCACAGTACGCCTTCTCACGTTAGCTAATTCTGAAGGGTATCAAAAACCATTGCCCAGGGGAATACTTAGCTGAAGGCTGGCGATGTGAGTTGCTTTAGCAATTAAGTAAAAGAATCATTCCAAGTGAATGACAATCAGAGAACTTTCAGCTTCTGTTAGTTGCCATAATCCCGAAAACGAAATCAACAAACTGCCTGACTTTAATGACCAGGGTAAGTTTTTCTATGTTTTTTGCATTTTTCCAAAATTAATACATTTTTAATACAACTTACATGAATTTGCATATTACGCAGTTAGAACTCTTTTTAACAGAAATTGCTTGTGATAACTGACGCAACTCCATGTATGCTCTCCACAATGCGATCATTAAAATTTCTTTACCCAAAAATGTTGCATGAATTCGTTGAATAGTTTGCAATATTAACGTTATTGTTGCAAATTGTAAAACCGTTTTTCTTATGGTAGAACTACTGTTGTGCCAATGCTGTGCTTAACTGAATAAAAACACAACGTCTTTACATGTTGGCTGCTTCACTGTAAGTGTATATTATTGTCCTAATTAATATCCTGGCGTCCTCTCGTATCAATATAAAGCATTCTATTTTGCTCAATTATGACCAAAAGCCCACTAAATGGGAATCTTGGTTAAAGGCTGTTATTTATATATTATTTCGACAATTTTATAGAAATGTGTCGATATGTAATGCAATGGCTTTATTTAAGAATTCATCGGTAACAACAGATTTAGCATACATTAAAGATAATTTTGAATGTATTTTCCACAATATAATCAAATTTTAAACCAAAGGGCTTCCTTTACATAAAAGGTTATCCGTCATTGAAGTCGTAAAAGAATAACTTTAAAATATTAAGAATAAAATATGTATTTCAAAACTTAAAAAAACTATTTAATTATAATATTGTCCTTCAACGTTGACGAAGATTAAAAACAACATATACAGTAACATCGACTGTTTGTTTTCGGGTGCATATTTTTGTGCATATTTTAAATAGTTTTAGAAATATTTGTATGCATATCTTAATAATTTTTGTGCATATTCAACCTTGCCTAACTAAGTAGCAAAATAGCCACCTTTTATAATGAAAGTAATAGAAGACAGTATATTGTATATAAGAACGTAAAGAAGTTTAGCTCTTGGCTTCCATACGAAAAAGCTAGTAATTTAAAATACTTTTCTTTAATTTGATAATTATTGTATATCCATTAATGTAAATTTCAGGAATTTTAACGTTAAGGTATAAGAAATAAATGCAAATTCGTATCTAAAAAATCTCATGTTTTTCCGTTCATAATCTACATTTGGATACAAATGGCTTGGGCTCTTCCTCCAAACAGTAACTCTAAAATAATTTTAGAGCAATGCTTATTGTTATTATTATTATTTAATTATTTTGATAGTGACAATAGTTTATTATTATTATTATTTTATTAAATTTTGTACCTCTTCTCTACAACTACGAAGACACGTTGCACAGTGGGGGACTTAGAAAAAAATTTAAACATATAAGCATTTTCTAAACCGATTCTACTAAAATTGTTATTGATTTTCAAAAAAAAAAATTAATGTTATGAATCCCATATTACATTTCAAATAGGTATCTATTAATCAAAATTCAAAATTTCAGCTTAAGCTGCGTATAGCTTTTTACTAAAATGGGACTTTAAATAATGTTTTTTTCAGAATATTAAAAATGTTTTTCTTAATTTACAAAAGTACATTTAGAAAAACAGTGGACCGATGTAGGTAAAAAATTAATTTTTTATTTAAATTAAAATTTTGTTAGTCGAAAATTGACGCGCAGGAATTTTTTTTTGCCTAAAAGTATCAACATAATCTTGAGATGACCTACTTTGGGGTCTTGTTGCTCAGCCTTCTTAAAATATATAAAGCTTAAACGCGAAACTTATACTGAATGTTGAATGAAAATTTATTAGAATTTGTCTGCCCGTTAAGAAACCGCAGATTTATTTCCATTTTTTTAATCCCTCACTGTGCGTTAAATACTTTTGAATTTAATATAGTGATATAGTATTGCTTCTCAAAAAAAAAACTTTCACTGTGCCGTGTAGTATTGCAACATTTTATTTTTGGAATAATGCCCGGAATATATTAGACATTCTGCAATTTGTTGCTAAAGATTTATTCAGTAAAAATATCATAACAAATTTCTGGAAGCCAAGAAGCAGTCAAAGCGTTACATAACTTTCGTAAAATATTGTAGTGGATTTCATTTAGTTCATATATATAAAAAGTAAAATGCTTAATAAGGATTCAGTGCCACCCGCCAAAAACAAATATACAAAAGCAACTATTTAATATTTAGTGCTGGCGTTGAGCATCTACATGGGCCTATGCATTCAATTTCATGTTATTTGTCCCTATTTTGATATGATATCATCACCAGCAACATCTCAACATGTTGTTGTTAATACAGCGATGATACAGCAGATGCTGCATGTAATCGGGAGTATGTACCTGCTACCAAGTCATGCTCCTGTTGTGGTTTATTAGCTGATTGTGCTGTTAATGCAATTTAGTATTCTTATCACACACTTGTAAAAGTTAATGTCAACAGCGGACTTAACATGTGTTTCGCTTCGTTTCGTTTCATTTCATCAGCGAACCAACCAGCAAATCAAACAGTCGACGAGTGTGTGTATGTATGTACATTCATCAATCTAACAAATATTGTTATGTCGTTTGTTTATTTTATGTCATTTATGCTTACAATATTTTATCGTCTTATTGTTGCTGCTGTTGTTGTTATTGTTATAGTTCTTTTTATCGATTTTCTTTTTGTTACTATTGACACAGATTTGTAATGAGTTTTCTGTTTCTACTTTGGGAGCCAGCATCTTCTTTGGACTTTTGGAGTCCAGTAGCACACACCGTTTGTCTAATAATGGATTTTATATTGGATTTCATTTGAAATTACATCAAGAATAGTGAAGATGAGAGAAAACGTCACCAATTGATTTTATTAAATATTCATTATAATCTCTGTAACTGTTTTGTCAAACCAATGTGTATCATGGACATGTCATATGCGTCTGTCTGCGCCTGCATGATGTTCATAATTTTCCTCTGCAACCTCCATATTTACTGCTGCTTTTGTTATTGATTAATATTAATGAAACATGATGTCGGTATTTGAGTTTTGTATACCTTTTTTGGTAACAAACGTGGCGCCTATTGTTTAACCACTTGAGTTAGGAAGCAAACACTTTTTGGCCTTAGATGGCATCATTTAAGGCGACACAAATTACAAACTCATTAAGAATGTCATTTGGATGGTAAATAATTTCGAAATAACGTTACAGTTAGAATAATATAGAATCGACAAAAAGCATTTCTTTGGTTAATTTCATTTAAGAGGTTAAATGTTTGCACATGACGACACACGTAATGACACATTTTGTAAAAATCTTTAAAAAATCCGCTTAAATTCATAATTGCTATGAGAAAACGTAGAAATCATGGCATCTGTAAACTTTATTATTTCAATGATTTCATTCACTATTCGAACGTAATGTTATATCATATACGAAACTATATGTTATTCAAGCGCTGAATGATTTGTGAAGAGTATAAAGTTCGAATCCCAATCGGATCAGTAAGAAATAAAATTGAAATAGAAAAATGTTAAGTAAGAAGAACTTAAATATTAATCATCAGTCCAAGTTTAAATATGCACAAAAATTATTAAAATGTACATGCATATATTAAAAGAAATTGTTAAAATATGCACAAAAATATGCACCCGAAAAAACATTGACTAATCCTTTTTAATCAGTTTTATTTAAACAAATGTTTATTACAAAGTATTTGCTTTTCCAAGTTTTGAAATTGAAAGGTTTTTCGATTGTCGCACAAAACGGTAAAATATATTGAAAATATACGTTCAACATATTTATCAACGCTTGAAGGTCAATAGTTCGATTAAATAGTTCAAGTTTTTTTAAATATCAAGTTTTTCTTTTACGTCTTCTATGACGGATAAACTTTCATGTAAAGGAACTCCTTTGGTTTATAATTTGATTTTACCATGGCAAATACATTAAAAATTATCTTTAATGTATTCTAAATCTGTTTTTGCCGATGAATTCTTAAATTATGCCTTTGCATTACATATCGACTCTGCCTCATCATCACATAGCTTATTTAAAACGCTGCTTATTTCTATAAAGTTGTTAACCATAATCCCAATCTAGTGGGTGGTACAGGGCTTTTGGGGGACTAAATACTTGAGTGCATAGAATACATTACATTGATACGAGAGGGCGCCTAGAAATTAGTTAAGACAAAAATTTTATATGGAAAAAACTACATAATATTTATGAATGTAGTTCTACCTTAAGAAATACGGTTTCGCAATTTGCAACAATGGAGTTACCAGACATGTAATATGGAACATTTATATGGAGCTGCGTCAGTTACCACAAGCAATTTTTTTAAAGAGATTTCAAACTGCGTAATATGCAAATTTATGCAAAAATGCTTTTCTTGGTAAAAATTGCAAAAATATGTAAATGCATATTTTACATGCAAAAAGCATAAAAAACTTGCCCCGTTAATCATCATCCACCTTATCCACACAACTACTTCTACTTTGGCGTTTTAATGCATTATTTCAATCAGGCGATATAATCGGAAAAAGTATTTAACACCTCGGATAACAAATAAGTATTTTATACTCTGAAGTCGTTGAATAAAAATTAGATGTGTGCTATCAATATCAAAATCGTGCTCTTGAAAAAAATCTGTGTTTCATGTCAAGTGTCTTTCTCACTTATTATTATTACGCTTTCTCTCGCCAGGGTTTGAACTGCTAATCATCTCTTTGATAAGGACGTACACGTTTTACCTTTGTGCCACTAAGAAAATAATTTACATGTTTATTTATCATTAAGTAGATGTTTTGCATTCTGTTGTCGAAATGTATGTTGTTCTGAATAGAAGTCATTACCAAGTTTTTGCTGGGATATGGGTATATGTACATACATATATGACTATATATGCATATTTACTTTTCATTGGCTGTGTGTTATTGCAGGGAAAAAACTTCCTTGTGAAATGGTTACGGTAACTTATGCTATACTCTGTAAAAACGTATGACTGTAGCGCGCAAATTAATTATATCTAAGAGGGTGGCGTTGGCTCAGCTAGTAAGCACGTTGACTACAAAGAAGTGGCTACTAAAACTAAACACAGCTTCAAAACTCGTAATGTCCTCCTCGCCACCAGAGGCTCTGCAACACTGCTCTACGAATAAACGTGCAGAAAAAAAAAGCGGAGTTGTAAAGAACGAATAAAGCTTCACCTCCTTTCATATCTATCACTATCCCTTTCCTGTAGTTCCAGCACAATGCATTGCATGTGTAGGGGTCATCCCCTGAGTGCTGGTCCAAGATAAAAAAAAAAAAATAATTATGGTTGCTTGAAATTTCCTATATACAAATTTCCTATTTACATTATTGATAGCGTTCATAAGACGTAACTTTTGCGCAACCGTTGAGTGTTTGTCTTAGAAAGGCAGAGTTGAGTAGTTCCGCTCCACACAGCTGTTGAGTATTTGTAGCCATTTTTTCCATTATTAACTTTTTTCGCTATATTTAGTCAACATGTTGTGTTTAGCCTCCACAGCTGATCAAGAGAGTTTATATTCTAATGCAACGCCGTTTTGTTAGTTGGCGACTGCAAATTAATTAGTTAAATTTTGCAATAAAAATGCGATCAAGTAACGAAAATAAAGAAATATAATTAAAATACTAATTTCATTAAATATACGTCGGCTTATTATGGTGTCTATTTATATTAATTACATGATTAGTTCCATATAAGGTTTAAAGACTTTTTGAACACAGTGCAGGCTTGGCGTTGCAATATAAATACTATCGGCGAAGGCTTATAAATTTTTTGGAGTATTTTGCTGTGCATTTTTATGTTGTGAATATTAAATTTGTGGTGTAGATTTTAAAATAAAAATGGAAAATTCCTGCCAAGAAAAACTTCATTGCAAATTCTGTGTTTTCAATACGTTTTATTATAAGCCAAACTACTTAATTTAGCAAATTTAAATCATTTCTGTTGCATCACTTTTATTTCTTTTCAATTGTTTACATTAAGCAGCTGTTCATTATACAATTATTCATAAAGCCGCATCAAAAACGTACATAACTGTTGGGCTCAACAGTTGACAACAGTTTCACAACAGTTGAGCTCAACAGCTACGTCTTATGAACGCGACCATTGATCATTAGGTTTTTGACATCTAAAAGAATTCCAATGGTTGCATTGGCTGTTTTATATCCAAAGTTTGAGTACTACAAAAAATTACAAAAAAAAAAATAAATATATATATATAATCCCATCATTCCTATAAGGAGTATAGGGCTTCAACAAAATTTTTCCATCTGGATCTGTTCATAGCGACGTTTTTTACTTCATTCCAGCTAGTTTGCATGTTTGACGCTTAGGTTTCAATTTGTCTTCGCCATGTATGAACTGGCCGACCTCTTCTACGGCTGCCCTGAGGATTTCACTAGCTGTTCTGGCAATATCTGGGAACGGTTTTCATATGGTATGACCAATCCATTTCCACTTTCGCCTTTATATTTGAATAGTTATGAGGGACTGATTGGTTTGATTTCATAGTCTGTTGTTTGATATGTATTGTGGGCAGAATACTCGTATGATTTTTCTAAGGCATTTATTTGTAAATCCTTTCAGGGCATGCATGTCTCGAGGGGTCGCATTCCACGTTTCGCATCCGCATAATAACGTAGATCGGACATTGGAGTTGAAGGTGTTTAGTTTAACAAAAAAAAATTATAATAATATATTATTAATAAACATAATATATTAATTTTTAAAATTTGTGACCTCCTTTATCGCACAATTGGTTGATTATTGAGTTCTTGTTACAACTTTGATATTGTATAAACTTTTTATTTGTTCTGATGAAGGTTTAAGATAATATCTCCAATTGTTCTAAGAAATATTTGGGTAAAGTTCCCTGATGATCTGCATTAGCAACAGTGAAATGCGCATAGGAACTAGCTATACTCCACCATAATAATTTTCAATTTGGTTTTAATAAAACTATTAATACGAGTATTTTACTATATATGTAAAATATTAAGTGCGATTAAAAATTTAAAAAGTAAAATTTTAGCAATTGGCACCAACCAATTCATAATATATTCAATTTGTAATCGAAGTGCAGTTGTTTTATGATTTAATGAACATTCGATTTAATGATCATCGCATTTAAAGAACATTAAAATTTTTATTTCTTTCTTAATCACTTCCTATTATTAATAAAAATTTTATTTTGTACTCGGTTTAACGAACAAATGTAAAACAAAACGATGATCAAAACGAAAATGAGGAAGAGCTTGATGAAACTGGACTCCTAGAGATCAAAATAAAACAGGAAGATGCCATTAAGCACTTCGAAATTTGTATTAAATTGACTCAGCAAAGCAATATTAGTATCACAAATTTAATGTTTCTGAGAGAGTTTCAAGAAGATGCCATTCCAATAAGCAGACTGTTTTTATTAAATTTTTTAAATAAATTATTTTTGTATTTCAGTGTTTTTAAGAATTTTTCCTTTCCTTATGACTAATTTTTAAAGAAATATTTATTTTAAATTACTTTAATTTTAATAAATTAAAAAAAAACACCACATATTTATAGTTATGAATAAAATTAGCGACGCCATTAATTTTTAATTTAGTACTGGATATAAAGAAAAATTCGCTTTAACGAACCGGCCTGACAACCATTAGTTTCGTTAAATCGGAAAACTAATGACTAAAATACGTGCTTAGAAATCTTATTTATACTACAATATAACAAGTTATAAACATAACATTATTTGAAAAAGCAAGTCAAGTATCTTTTTATCAGTATAGTATTGTAATTTTTAGCCATAATATATTATTGTAGAAACATAATAGACGACATATCATTTGACTTATATGCTTGGCCATAATAGACATACATAATTTAAACGATAATATAATGCTTAAAAAACCCTTATGATAATAGAGTGTTTTAGAACCATTCTGTCCAGTCATAAAACATTGCTCTTAGAATATGGTCATGGTAATCATATTTTTTGTTTGCGTGGAAGTTGAACAAAAATTTTAAAACTATAAAAATCTTTTGACCTTTATCGCATTGTACGCAACAGCTAAGAGTTTATTATTGTTGTTCGCGCCATGGAGCAAAAAATATTGAGGTTTCCGCAATGGCTGCCCTGTATGTGCTGCACAGATAAAATACTATTTCCAAAGAACACATAACATTTTTTTTTCAAAAATATTTTGACCTAAACTTTTGCCTCACTTGAAACGATGCCCCGGTTATTCGTTTTATCGAAATGAGAACATTAAATACAATAACACTTTAGCTTCGATTACATTTAAATTTCAATGCAAATTACTCGATAAAGGAAATATACTGGTAAATGTATTTGTTTTTTGGTAAAATATACTCGTATGCGTTTAGTTGAAGGTTCTTTTTCGACTTTGTTGCCTTTTATGTGCAACTATTGTATGTTTTGTTGTTTGTGCGGTGTTGGCAACTTAAATTCTAGAAATGGACAATAACAATTTGTAAATATGCACTTCCTTAGACACTTTGAAACTTCCAACATTTTCGTTTACTTTTTTCTGACATTTAAAATTTGCCAAAGGCTCAAAGACACTTTAAAACCTGCCGATAAAAAATGCACTTACTATGAGTAGTAAGTAGGATCTTTTTTATTTAAGAACAGTGGTGCAAATGTCAAACAAATCAAATGCAAATAAAAATGGTAGTGGAAATTTATTCGCATCACTTTCAAAACATGAATGTTTTGTATTTATATAATTTAAATCGTGTTTAGTTTCGTATGAAACTCTCGTTTTTTTTTCATTTCAAAATTATTAGGCAAGTTTTTGCTCAGATCTTGCCACTGTTCAATTTTTTATGTACGAATGTTCATTCGCTTATGATGCAAATAAAATATACAGGTAGCAAAGAAAGGAGCTGGAATGATAAAGGAAATATTTATCGAATATATTGGCATTTACCTTAAATGGACTAGAAACAAACAAAAGCTGATATAAAAACTTAAGAGTTAAAGAAATGCGTGAGTCTATTTTGCACAATTTTATGGGCAAACAAAAAAGCGAGAAAAAAGAATAATACTTTTTCCTCCTGATCAAAAACCGAAAACAATAGAATATTATAAAGCAAACTATTAAATGGCAAACAACATAGTTGGTGAAGAAAACAAGAAATCTCTAAACAAGATGAGTTCAATAAATTTTAAAATTGCAATATAATACGACTTAGTTTACTATTTAACCACCCACATAACAATCATTGTCACATTTCGATACAAAACTAGGTTTTTTATGGGGTGTTTGTTAAGAGAAAGAAAGCAAATAGATTTTACCATATATTGCTATAAATCAAGTTTTTTTTAACATTCATTCATAAGAAGGTATTTTATATTTATGCACATTTCGTGCAGCATGTTAGTTACTAGTTGCACTATAAATTATTTACAAAATGTGGAGAGAAAAAACTAGCGAAAGACAAAAGGAAATGCAAAATAAAATCAAAAGAAAAGCTGTATCTATATTTTTTAAACATATTTCTTATTTTTGTCATTTTATTGCTGTTTGCATCTTTTTGTGGATTTAAATGATAAATAACACAAGAAAAAATGTCAAAAAATTAACAAGATATTATTTCAAGCCCCCACTCTATAGTATACTCAATATACTCGTACTATAGTACTACGGGATTTCGTTGTTCTCCTTTTGGTTTGTCTTTGTAGGCAGTTCAGCCGCATTGTTTGTGCAGCAAACAACCATTTTACCGTCCATTTCGAGTCTGCTGCTGCCGATGCTGATACTGATGCTGTTGCATCGGACGGATTTAGTAAAGTGTCTTCGTTTAACTGACTGCATAAACAAGATTATGAGTATATTTGTTGCAAAGATTAAAATTGAAGTATTGAGAGTATTTCTTTTTTTTTTTTGCTTCAGCATTTTCGTATCATGATTTATGAGCAGTAATAATGTAATGTTTGATATGGTTTGTTTTTGTTGCATTTGAACATATTCGTACACTTACCACAATTTCCACACACGCATAATGTTGCAAATACGTAGTAGTAGTCTCCTACCTATTTTTGTTATTGTTTGTTGTGTCCACCATTGTTAGTTGTTAGACTACCAATGCTGTGAATATCGCTGCTGATGCTGCTAATGCTGTTGCTGCTGCTGTTTCATCACACCACCTTCATGCACCACCATCAATGACTCAGCATAATTTTTACATAACGATTAAAATGAAACTTTTTCTTTTAAATGAAATTGTCAGGAATTTTGTTTAGTTGAAAGGTAACCAGGTAACAATAATGTCAATTATTTAAGTGCTTATAGATTCAAAAGCTTTGCTTTTTTCAAGGGATGCCTTGAAACGTACTTACATATATCGCTTTGCTGAATATATCAATCGGCTCTACTACCATTCAACCACTTTAAGAAGAGATCATATGATACAAGCCAGATTTCAGACTGAAATACGGGAAGCCAAATTTCAACAAAATTATAAACTCCACTTACATAAAACTCTTGGCGAAAATGAGCTAAAAAAGAACTTCCTACTGCAGGTCTGCACAATTACATTTATGCACGTGAAGTTCACTTTTAGTGGCAAAGCATGAAAACTTATTCGAAGTATCACAACAAGAAAAGGTACACATTTTTGAGAACAAAAAAGTTGTCGAATAACTGATTGTTTATACTCCTCGTCTTTGGGTGCCATTAAGTAAATGTTCTTCTTTTTTATGTACCGCAAATGATCGTGTTGAGAATATATCACGAGTTAAAAATTTCCTTTTGTTTAACATGTACATAGATTTTATGAATTTAATTTGTTCTTGTCAGCTTTCAAAGTAACATACGAAATAGATAATAAAATTATTAAGCAATCAACTTCAAATTTAGTAAAAGTTTCGGAAATTATTTTCAACTTAAATGGTACGTGTGTACTTACATACATAAATTGCTTGCAGGACTAATATAACAACCAATGTATTAGCATTGCATATTGTGTCTGTTAATTGTTAAAAAATAACATCATTAAAGAATTTTGCATTGTTTCAATGAATTCCTTATTATGCTGTTTTTTACATATTTCATTGCCTTTTAAAAAATTCACACTATGACAAACCTATACTTAGGAAAAACCTAAACTCCTAAAAAAACCAAAGATGATAATTTGTTGTACTACAAAAATATGAACATCATTTTTGTAGTACTCCTTCTTTCATGTTCACATTTTTATATGTTCACATATTTATATGTTCGGTTTTTTAGGAGCATCTTTAGCTGTGACTACATAATTGTTCATTGCTTATGTGCAGAGAGAGATAGAAAGTATGTACTACATTCGAAAAAGAAAAGAACTTTACGTGTACATTATACAATCGCAGACCTCTACATTATACCATCGCAAATACATCAACACTAACACAAGATTTTATTTCAATAACTTTAAAAAGTTATTGGAATACTATTATTCAAATCAAAATTATTCGAATACAATTTTATCGACTAAAAACTGTTCAGATGTAATTAATAAAAAATAAATACTGGAACAAAGTTTTTGTATCGAAAATTATTCAACCAAGGTTTTATAAATAAAATTCTTCGAATAAAATTATTCGTATCAAATTATTGCAATAAAATTATTTTAATAAAATGTTATTTTGTTACTCTTGCGAAAAACTGTTATTCTATATTAAGACATCGTAATTGGGAATTAAGATCGATGTGGCAAATCAAATCTTCTAAAATAGATATTTTTACTCTGCAGTGTATATGATTTTCCGGAACGATATCAGTGTTTTTATCTTTAAAAGATTTTAAACACATATTTTGTAATACTGATACGTAACAATTGAAGTTTTTTTTTAAATTAGAAATTTATGAAATTTTTGATTCTGAATGAGATATTATTTTTTTGTAACAAGTTTTGTATACAACCAAGCTGTAAGCTATTTGTATTTAAAATACATAAGAAATTGCCATAATATGTTTATTAAAACCTTACATTGTGGCAGAGATTATAGTGCAGTTGCGTTTAATCTTAATCTGGTCACCTTAAATGATCCTTTATTAAAATAATACAAATTGAAAGTTACCCACTAGGCAACATCCTCATCCGAAACTAAATCATTATTATTGTTATTATTATTATCGTCATCGAAAAGCGAAAATTGTGTTGGGTGCTTCATCTTTTACATCTTTACAGTATTTAACTTTAACGCCCGCGTATTTGTACTCGTAACTTGTATAAAACAGACTGGCGGCTAAATATACACAGAAAAAAAAAACGTTCATACCAACAAGCCACTACTCAATATACCGATCTTGTTTTATATTCTGTTTGTTTCTTTTTGTTATTTTTCTTTATATAAATATAATATTGAATTTTACTTTCAGTAGGAGTTTTGCCCTGCAGGATGCAATTGTCTGTTTAAAAGCTCTCATTCTGACAATAATAAAACAAGTACAGCATGTTTTTATTTTTTTTATACTGTCTTGCATGAATGCCCATATTCCTGTTGGTTATTCATTCAGCTTAATGCAGGCTCGTCATTTGTTGGGAAGCCAAGTTATGAGAATGATAATGGTGTCTTAGTTGTTAATTTATATCTAGTGGATATTTTATTTAACTTAAAAATTTAACTGAGAACTTGTATGTGAACAGAGTGTATTTTTTGTTATTTATAAGACGATACATCTATTTAATGATTTATTACATTTAGTAAACGAATAATGTAAATTGTTTAGAGGTTTGTTCTTTACGAGTCAGAAGCTGTTTGGCTAAAAAAATATGTAACAATAATGAGGTTAAGGTACGTGTAGCCAATTTCTTTAAAGTGCCCATAAATTGGCGAAGCAAAATATAACATAATAGTGCAATTATAACTTTTTAAAAGATGTAAGGATGTGGGCTTATTTTCATTAACTTTTTTTAAGTGAATATTTTTCATTAAATTATCAGCTATAGCTAATGGATATTGTTAAACTAAATGAATTGAAAATAAAATAATACGATTATACTAGTCTTTCAGAGTAAAAAGCCAAAAAAATACATATTTTAATTTTAAACGTTGTGATTTTGTAGAGAAGCTTGATCATTACAAACTGGCATATAAGACACATTGCTGATCATAATTCAAATTATTTGAGATTTTGAACCTTCAAGGTTTATTAGTGACACAAGAAGTCCTCTTGAATTAAATTATACTAATTCATATTAAAATACTAAACTGTTATGCCTTTTTAACATTAAAATTCTTTTATGTTTTCAATTTAAGATAATTTAATGTCAAGAGCTAAATAATCTTGTATCAAGTATGAAAAATTGTTTTTAAATCCAGACGTTGAAAACTTATCAATTTTATAAACGACCTTCTGAAAAATATGACAATATTTGTAAATAAAAATTCTCAGAATAAAAACTGAACAAAAAATATCTTAAACAACTTTAGCAAATGATAAAAAATTTCACACGGTTTGTGAAACAAATGTACTTGCAAAATTATTGCTTAAATAATTTTTAAGAATTTTTTAAGCTCAATAAAAACACGAGTAATAAAATAATCTCTTCTCTCTACAAAAATAAAAATTTATAAAGTAAATGTGTGTACAAATATTTCCCAAGTAGATACAATTTATATTTACTCAGGTGTTTAGTTGTTTCAGATTTCTGCACACACTCGAAAACTTTTCGTGCAATTGGAAACGCGCAAAAGCACCCACTAGACTGATAGGAAGACGGAGCTCATGGGAAAAAGAATACAATTCAAGTATGAAATTTCTCGTTATAAATAAATGGCTTTAGAAATGAAATACAGCAAAAAAAATAAATAAAAAAATGAAAAGAAAACAACAAAATGTTGTGTAATGAAACTCAATATGAGGTAAAGCGTGGGAAAAAATTACACCCACCAAAACTATCTTTTACTCAGTCACTCACTCAATCACTGCTAAGCATTTTCAAAAATAAAGTAAATTGTAATCTTGGCGAGCATTCCTTTTACTTTATATTACAAAAAAACTCCGTTGCTTGCAAAGCAGGAATGAAAATGTGTTGATAACTTGAAACAGTCAAACTTAATCAAAGTTCTTGAAAACAGCAAAGAAAATAAAGTATGCTTTTGATTTAAACAAGCTGGGCAGTGCACACAAGGAATGAATTCTTTTATGAGGATTTATGTATATTAACATTTATCTTTATCTGGTATATAATTAAAAGCTTTTGATGGCTTTAAGGTGTATTAAAGTTTGCAGGTAATTTATATCGATTGGCAAAAAACAACTATAAGTACAATTTTGAAAATTTGCTAAAAATAAGCTTAAAACTCAGTTAAAAAAATGAGAACTACTTTGTTCAAAAGGAAAACCTTAAAAGAAAATCTTAAGTTTGGGTTTTCAGGTTCTCTACTCTCGTGTGAGCTTTCTATATTTAAGATCGATTAATATCAAGAAAAGGTTTGACCACATTCTCGCAAACACAGTAAATCTTCTGTAGCTGATTACATATTAAGATATTAAAAGCGTAATGAACTTAAAGTATTTGCTAATAAGCAGATCATGTGTGGTGCGAGCTTATAAGTGGTGATTTTTAATTGCTTTTGGATTTGATTTATAAAAACCATAAAGTTTAGAGAAATGTATGAAATCTTTATATGAGTCAATAGAACGATCTATATGATTTCATGTAAATGTTGACAGCGGCTACGCCTCAAATGGTTCGTACGCTGGGTTAAATTTTGGCATACCCTCTCCAACATATCGACACGTATCCCAAGAATAAACTACATATATACTTTTCAATATTGTCTTTCAGTGCATTAACCATTGCGTGATTGCCCCTTTAGACATGAGCCTTAACATAGCCCACAAAAAGTTGTCTAAAGGCGTTAAATCGTACGATCTAGACGGCCAATTGACCGGTCTCAAACCTGAAATAAACTGTTAACCGAACTCGCCTCTCAATTGGGCCAGTGTTTCGCGCTGTGTGTGGCATGTGACACCGTCTTATTGAAAACACATGTCAGCCAAGACCAGCTCTTCCATTTCGCGCAAAAAATTGTAATCGTCGCATTATCGGCGACGAATCGATAATTCACGGTCATCAACAAAACTGGCGGATACAGCTGCGATATTTTCCTTTGTCCGGACTCTACGCATGTGAGTTGGTGGTTTAGTGTTCAATAACGTAAATTTGGTGCAAAATTTAGTGAGAAGATCGCCCAAACTGACCATAAATGCAAAAAGTGCATGAAGAACTTTCTTACCCGAGCACAAATTTAATAATCTGCAAGCGTTATGCGTCTAAAACTCTAACAAACTCTAAAAAACTAACAGTAACATGTTACATGAAAACAGCTGAGCTGCCAAAAACAGTGTTGTCAAAAAGAAAGTAGCTAAAAAATCACACTTTAAATCATTAGATATTTTTTTCCGAATAAATGTATAACTGGAAAATTAAAAAAAATATTTTTAATGTTTTTATTTTTCTCTTATTGCTACTAAATGGGATTTTAAACGGCATAAATTGTCTTTTAATAAGAGGTTCCATTTTAATATGTAAAAAGAGTATTTTTAAGCGAAATCATTGGATGTTTATTTAATTGTTAAGACAAGGGTATCCATCCCACTAATAATGAAAAACAATATTGGTCAAATGACAGCCATGGCTACGCCTGTAGGGCCATGTTCTTCTTATGAAGTTTTCCATCACCATCTGCTGTTGAATGTACTCGATAACTTCAGGAATCCATCTCTGAGGTCTTGAATCGATTGTGGGCCATTTACATAGACCATATCTTTTACGTAGCCCCAAATAAAAAAGTCTAATGGCTTAAATCACAAGATCTTGGTGGAAAATTGTGATCGTCTCTTCGAGAACTCACACGGTCAGGAAACTTTTCATGTACCATTTGTAAAATGTCCAATTCCAAAGATCGACGAAAAATGGTCAAACCTGGGATTTCCCCAACACTTTGGGATACAGCAGCAATATTCTCAGTTGAACGGTGTTTACGATTTTTTTTTCATTCCTAAATACAAATACATGCTCTCTTATATTATTGATCCAATACTAAATTGAAGTCAAAAGAAATACCTGATATTTGTTATATATGTACTGACTTTTTGAATTTAAAAATATGTAGACTTTTATTAAAAATTTTTTTGTTTATGTTCTTGAAGTGCATTTTTTAATAACTTTTAACATGTTTTATGCATTGAACGTTGAATTATTAATGAAATTTTTTTGTCCTTTTTTAGCTTTTATTTATGGGTGATTAAACTTTTTCTGGCATTTTTAAAAAGCCGATTTAGTCTTTTTTGTTCCAGCTCCTGGCAACACTGATTAGAAATAAATAGCAATTAATTTTTTTGCAGAATATTCAAGGTTTAAAGTTTTCTTTCATAGCTCAAATTAAATTTATTTAATTAATTTCCTTTTTGGAAAATATCTTCAGGAAAAATTACATTTTTTTAAAATATGAATGCTTCTACGCAATTAGTCGAACTGCATTTAAGTTTTTATTGAAAGAAATTGATTGATTGGCTCAAGTTAAAATTTAACTAAAACATTTTTTTTCTAATTTAGAAATTTTTTATCGTTTCATATTATTTCTTTAAGAAAATAATATTGGAACAATTTACATATTCGAGATAAGTTATTCTATAATTACTTGACGATATCAATTAAAACCATCACCAAAGAATAGCCACTTCTATTCCTGTTGTCAACAATAATTTAATAATATTGACAGCCTCTTACTATTTCCTAAGGTCTGGAAAATGACAACAGGCTTTTAATAGTAGTAGTGGCTGACTTCATAAATGCAGTTTGGAAAGCAACGCTGAAATGTATAGAGTTCATAAACGCTATATACATATATACTCATATTTGAAAATGACGTGTGTTCATAATTGTAGTGCAACCCTTTTTCCATGCGTTACAGTTCTGAAATTTGTGCATGGTTATCATATGCGATGTTTTGTGCGTTCATAAACGTTTCACAATTTCATTGCGTTGTTTGATATGGGATTGTTAGTTGTCGTCAAGTATTGCTTTGCCTTGTAAACGCTTATGTTGGCAGTGTTGCTTTGCAAACTGCGTTTATGAAGTCAGGCAGTCTATTGAGCCAAGAGCGATAGAATCATGTAATGTGTGCGTATTGCATAGTTTATTTAATGCAATATATTTTTTTACAAAATATTCAAATAAAATTTTGCAGGAAATGTAATGTAGAAATTGTTTCCAAGGACATTTTTTTAAGTTTTGTTGAGATGATCTTCAACTTTTTTGGCTTAACTTGTTCGATATGTCCCGTAATCTGCACATCATTTTTAGTAAGTCTATATAATTAGTTTTTCATTTCCTTACCTCCTCCCCATTTGACTCGGCCTTAAATTGTTCAATAATATATAACTTGAAATATTATTTTTATATCAATATATTAACTAGAAAACAATTATCTATAGAAGAATTCAAGAAAACAAGTTCGTATGAAGAAAAGATTATAAAAATTTACTCTGAAAAATTTTAATAATTAAGAGAGATAAAACCATAAAATTTCAAAATCTTATAGACTTTATGCAAGGCTACAATATAAATTTTTAAATTGATTTTTTTATGGAGACTCTCAAGAATATGGAAGGATATATTTTTAAAGAATGTTTGCTTTTTTGTTCAGGGGAACTGAAGAAAACGATTTCAAAAAAATTGTATTTGATGCCATTATTGCTAAGAAATATTACATTTAATAAAAAAATTGTTGAAATATGCATACTTATGTAAGCTCCTTTAAAACAAAAGATGAAACAATGCAAACAAATTACGAAGATTGAATAAAATAAAATAACAATTACAATCAGAGTTTTTAATATTTATTTTCAAATTATAATTAATATACAGGGTATCTGCCGGGAAGGTATACTACTTTGTTTTGCCGCCATTTTGGTAAACATTAGTCTTGACAGCTCATATTTAGCAGTCGAGCCAACGTGTTTTAATCGTTAAAGCATTTTATCAAAATCAATCATCGACTACTGTGAGAAAGTTACGTGAAATTTTCGGGAGAAATAACGTGCCAACAAAACGCACTATTTGTCGTGTAGTGAATGATTTCGAAGAAAGAGGGTCTGTAGGTGATAGGCATGGACCACAACGTACTGCAAGGTCGGCTGAAAACATTACCGCTGCTCAAGAATAAACAATCCATCAACCTGAATTCGACGCCGTGCTCAGGAGATTGGCCATCAAAGAAATAGTGATGTTGATTGGCCGCCTGATTTGTCTGCGCCGGACTTCTTTTTGTGGGGATATCTGAAAAGCAAGGTTTATGTAAACAAACCAGAAACGCTTGAGCAACTCAAACACAATATTCGTGATGAAATTAATGAAATACCGCGTGAAATGTGTGAAAATGTAATAAAAAATGTGACATAAATAATTGCCGACATTAAATAAAACATTTATCAATATAAGATCCATTCTCTTTCATTTAATCAAAAATTATAAACAAACGAAGTAGTATACCTTCCCGGCGGACACCCTGTACTTACATATTTCTCTCTGACGAATCTTATGCAGTTTCCTTTTCTAAAAAAATTCAACATTTCTTTTATTTTTTTATTAAAAAAATTTTTATTTAAAGTTTTCTTAAGACAAAAATTTTTCAATGTGAGTGAAGATATAATAATTTCTAATAAACTCACTATTTCAAAAAATCATTATATTGCAAATTTTTAATAAAAAAGGGAAAAAATTTTGCATTTTTTTTTTAACGCAATTAAATTGTTTTTAATTTGATAATTTTTCCAACTAAATTGATGGATAATCCAAAGTGAATACTTTAGGGTAAAGTTCGTAAGTTTTGTAGCCACAAATAATTTCATATGAGACAATATTTCAAAAGGGCAAGAGAAAAAATTTACATTAATTAATTTAAACTTACATGGCAGAACGGAAAAAACGTCGCTACTTTCCCTTCATGTGTGTTAACATATATTGGTTATTTTTCAGGTGGCTCGGCCGAATTTTAATTTTATTTACACAAATTATTTAACGATTGCTTAATTTATACTTATATGTAGATATCAACAGCAAATTTCAGCAAAACCTATCGAGTATTTTTGGCGTTATGCATGTTCAGACATACAGAAATTCAGATATACAGAAATTCCTAATTGGTTAAACAAAATTTACGTACAGAAACGGCGTTTTTATACTTTGATCATATGTGTGGATAAGTATTTTGCTATATCAGGATGTAACCAGTCCTCTTACTAGTTTTTTGTCCACTGTGCGTGCAGTGACTAATGTTTACCTAACTTTATTCCTATATTTTAAAATTAGTTCTTTTACTGCTCTGTAAAAGCGATGAAAGAATCATGAGTGTTATAAGTTGCAATCCACATATGAATGTAGTACATATATACATATTTAATTGTATGGATATTAGAGATGGCCACCGATCACTTTATTATTGTGATCATCAAAGATTGCTTTTTCACAATTTAAAAAAAAAATAAAAATTGGAAAAATGTTCATTCGTTTTCACTGGCAATGTCGAACAGCTTCATTATATATTGTAAGAATTCAGAAGATTTTATTAACTGCTATTTATATTGTATGCAACTTCATAATACGCAATTTTGACATGCGCCTTTGTAAAGGATGGTGTCGAATCGACAACTGTTTTTTTAAAAGAATGAACTAACACACCCGGTCTTGTGCGGCCATCGTTAATCACGTAATAATACTATCCGAAAGTCATAAAATATTGTGCCATTTTAATACAGATTTATTTTCAAATGTGTGGATCAAGTTGAAGTTCTAAAAAGCTTATTTGGCATAAAATACAATGCTGAGGGTCTAGATGGCATAAATCCTACATTTTTCAAGATTTTTGTTCATAAGCTCCTGCCGTTTTTCACGTATTTATTTAATTCTATTTTAACTAAGTCAGTTTTACCTGATGTGTGGAAAAAAACCAAGATTATTCCAGTTCCCAAAAATAACAATGATTTCAGGCCGATAGCCTTACTTCCATTTCTGTCTAAAGTTTTAGAAAATATCATGAAAACACAAATCTGTGAATATTTGAGTAAACATAAATTCCTCACTGATTATCGATCTGGATTTAGACAGGAAGAAGCTGTACCACTGTTCTAATCGATGTGATTGAAGAACTTAAGTCTAAGCTGGACAATGACATGGTGTCTTTCCTTGTACTGCTAGATCACAGTAAAGCTTCTGATACTGCTGAACATTCTATCCTACTAGAGAAGCTAGAGGTTTTCTAATTTTTCTTATACAGCTGGCAAACTCATTCTATCATATCTCCTAAATCGGAAACAAGCCGTTTCTTTCAATGGGCTGATGTCAAACTTTCTTGAAGTAGACAGAGGGGTTCCACAAGGCTCTATTTTGGGCCCCTGCTGTTTTCTTTGTACATGAATGACCTTCCATACATATTAGATTATTGTGGAATACAAATGTATGCTGACGATGTACAATTGTACTCAAGTACCAAAATAGACAATGTTAGTTCCTGTACTGATAACATAAATAATGATCTCAATAGAGTTCATCTGTGGGCGTTAACGATCGGTTTATGCATAAATCCGTCAAAATCAAAATGCATTTTTATATCCAGGAATAATAAGAAAACACTTAATAACAACGATCTATTACTAATAAACTACAATAAAATCGACTTTGTTCCATCTTCTTCAAATTTAGGAATTACGTTCAACTCTGAACTCTCATGGTATAATCACACTTGTATTACGGCAGGAAAGGTACACGGAATGCTAAGAAACCTTTGGACTTTCACTTCATTTTATATACGATTGCTATTAGCTAAAACTTGCCAGTTTTATATGGGTGTGAAATATTTGTCAATTGTGACAACACCACTGACATGGATCGACTTGAAGTAACCTACAATAATATAGCAAGATATGTATTTAACCGAAGTAGAACTGATAACATTTCATCGTGCTCCTTTCAGCTATATGGTATGAGTTTTAATACCCTACTCAAATATAAAAGCCTTCTTATGATGCTCAAAATAATATGTATAAAAGAGCCTGAATATCTATGCAAAAGCATTAGGGGAAATGGTGTATTATTGTGCGAAACTTGCCAAAAAGCAAGTTTTTACTAAAACCTTTTTCTAAAGTTGTAAAATATATTTTCATTGTAGAAAATAATTTGTTCATGAGTGATGCGCGCAAAACATTCATTTCACGAGCGAAACCCGTGTATGATCGAAAGTACAATTTTATTCACGCTGCCATCTCTAATAGGCCTATGTATTTGAATAAATGCACGAAGAGACATGGCATAAAATTACCTTGCATAAACAAAACTAAAACGTACAACCATCTCTCTAGCCTTAATTTCTGTAAGCCTGTCTTTCTGTGTAGTCTTTTCGTATGATCGTCTGTCCATCTTACATACTTCCATCAAACCAAACATTTCTAAACAGCAGCATGTGTTAACATCTACAAGTGCATAACAAATTATGTTTTAGCTGTAACTGCGCTAAAAAAAAGAAAGAGAAAAAGATACAAATACTATCAGATTGGTTTTTATTTATTTGCATTCAGTTTTTTTTCATTTTTCATAATTCAAAAATAAAACACAAATCGATGGAAAAACAAGTGTGATTGGAGAATGGGTAAATTGCCTACAACTTGTATTTTGTATTTAACAGTTGCAAGCGAATTGATTGCTTTGTGTGTTGTTTGAATTAAAGTTTTGGTAATTTTACTTGTTAAATGAGAAAGAAATAATGTTAAACTGTAAAATTTAAAACAACGTGTGAATAGTTTGCTTTGCTGTTTTTATACCCTTTTGCAAAATGTAAACAAACAGTTCCTTCCTTTAGATAATAAATGTTAGTTGATATTTACGCCAGTATTTATTTTTCTAAATAAACTATGTAGAACTAAACCAGACATTGACTTCTTATCAACCCTTTGATATCATGTTAAGCAAATTTAATAAAAAGTTTTTAAGAGAAAAAAATAGTCTTCAAATAGTAAAATTTATTTCAAATGTGTGTGTGTTTTTATTTTTTAATTTCAATACTTGAAAAAGATCACCTGTTTAATAATTCTGACACTGTGATTATCGTTCAGACTCCAGTATTTCTTTTAGACATCTAGTGGCAAAAGGTTATAAGGTGAAGCAAAAATATAGACAGGCAGAGAGATCAACATTTTGAATCCATACATTTTTGATTAACCTCTTGAACCGATGAACACCGTTGTGTAGGATGGTCACACAAATGTTTGACCAAAGTATGTACACAAAATAATTTATATTTAGCAATGGGGTCACCAAGTAAGGGGTTTAACGATAACTGTATATTCTATATACCTGCCTTGCACTATTTCAATTTCGATAAACCCAAAAACGTTCTTAAAGGGCTTAGAGAAGCATTGGCTTTGGGCTATTTCTTAGCTCGTTTGTGATAAACTCTTAGCTGAAATAAGTATCGAGCAATCTCTCCATCGATATTAAAAAAATTTTAAAATCATCTCAAACATTAACACGACTACTTGAATATGTAAAAATATGTAGTTCACTGCTTGTTCTTAGAAGTTCAAGCCAGTTCATCATTCCAACTTATGGGAAGAATCCCAATCTGTGTTACCATTTGTGAAGATTTATCTTATTTTTGAGGATTAAAAGATTTTTTAGCTAAAAAAAAGATTTTTTAATATATAATATTTTGCACTTTTAGTATATTAATTGAGATTCCTGTTAACTAAACTACATATTTTCGTCTTTACTTCATTAAAATTGTGAGAAGAAGTTAACCGCTGCAACACTGTTTACTTCCATCCATTAAATTGCAACGATGTTTTATTTTTATATACAAATTCATTTACTTTATAATGAAATTCGTCGTCTGTATTTAAAAATATTTGAATACATTGTAAAATATGAATATAAATATCTGTCTTGAAAAGTTTAACAAAATTGATGTTAATAATTGTGCAGACACTGTGCGTCATCAGGTTAGCGCCCTCCCCTTCTCCGACCGTTAATGTTAAATATTATCTTAAAAATATTAAGGATATATACTTGAGAGCTCAAAGAACTATAGCACTTACATCTACTCATAAACTATCAGATGAAGATGAAATGCAATTTCAGAATAATTGCCTAAAGTTTTATGTTGAGTTATCTAACAGTTTATTAAAAAAGTTTGATTTTGACAACGAATTTTTGAAATGTGTTGAGTTCCTGGCATCTACTTATATTATGAAAAGCAGTAAAGTATTTCCCAATTATCGAAATTCTTTTTTTTTTTTTTTTTTTTTTTTTTTTTTTAAAAGAGAAGTAACACTCAGGCAATTAGTATGCCTACCAACCCGCAGGTGTGTTACCTTCCTTGGGAAAGGGATAGTGAGAGAGGACAGATGGTGAAAGAGAGAAAGCTTAATTTTTACAACTCTGATATTGCGCGTTGTGTTAGTTTTTTTAGATCAGTGTTGCAGCGCCTCTGATGTCAAGTAGGCGCATTAAATGTGTTTTAAGCTGTTGTAGCCATTTTATTAATTATTTTACTTCGCCGGTGATTTTGCTACAATACCGACGAAGGAGGGCGCTGTGATGTCCGCTAGCATACACCAGTATCAATTGCTGCCAGAACTGTTCAGTGACCAGTGCTATGCCTTCATCACTTAAACAGTCTGACAACAACAAATACAATCACATACTAATGCACATCTGAAAAATGCTGGATGTTATGACTTGTCTGAAGCTGGGCTCGAACCCACGTTCTTAGACATTATTTGCTTTGCAGTCAACGCGCTAACTACTTCAGCCAACAGCACCCTCTTTCCAAATATTATCGATTCTAATAACATTCAACAAATTTATGACGAATGACGAGAATTGCTTCAATTGCACTTCAACTTTAAAGAATATAATTTATTGGATGAAAAGAATATTGAAAAATTTCTGGCTCTGAAGCTTTTCCTTCTTTGAAAAAATTAGCTTAAACAGTTTTGTCAATGAGTTTAATGAGTTTGATCTTTAAAATGCCGAATTTGGTTTGAAAAGTGCTGAATGTTTTTTAATTTGTAAAATTGTGAATTTGTTTTAAAATAACTAAATTAAATGTGAAAAGGGTGAACTTGAAGTTAAAAATCTATATATATGTATATATTATGCCTTATATGTATCTATACATTAAATATTTTATGTTTTTTAATTTTATGTCCATAAAAAGGCTTTACTGTTTTAGTTTAAATAATATAAATTTGAACTGAATTTGATTTCAATAAAATCACATTAAAAAAAGATTTTTAATGCAAAAAAAGATTTTTTTTGTTCGAATCGAAGATTTTTGAAAAAAAATATGGCAACACTGATTCCAATGCGCATATTTACAGCTTGAGTGGCCTTTTTCATTCTGACTCGCAACATTTTATTGTTGTTAGCGAAAAAATCTTATTTAAAGTATTTTATATTGTTTAGACTGAGAGAATTTAATTAAAGTACCGAATTTAATTTTTCCGACACTAAAAATAATTCAAACAACATTTTACAAAAATAAAAGTGTTTCGTAGAATAAACAAAAATTTCGTATACATTAGAAAAAATAATTTTTACTAAAAAAAACTTGTTCTTTAAATTTACATATTTTTTTTTGGTGTGACCGTTTAAAATTATAAGTTGAGCACAAGTGTGAGCTCATATCAAAAGAACATCAGTTCGAAATTTTCGTATATTCTTATTTTTTCATGCACAAGTAATTCGTAAATTTGTTTATATTTCACCAAAGAACAAAAGAAATATTTCATACAAAGCATACAGCGTTTCTTTTATGCGTTGCATGATCTTATTCTCAGTGTACTTGTGTTTGCGATCGATTTTTTTCTTTCGTGCAAAGTCTTTACTGGCAGAATGGCAGGCAAAACCAATAATAAAACGCATCAATTTGAAACGTACTTCATACATACGAGCAGTTATTTTTTCATTTTCTTCCGAATCAATTCCTTTATTAAATTATTTAAAACTTATTTACTTCTTAATATGTGAATGTTTGTTTTTTAGTATTATTTTTTTTTGCTCGTTCTGCTTACTTGGTTATTGATTTTCGTTTGTTTGATTGTTTGTTTTTCTCCTTCTACTGAAGTTTACTTGCGGATTTTCAACGGATTTCCTTAAAATTGTATACTATTGCTAGATTTATCGATGAGTTGCATCTTTATTTGCCTGTCCAATGCAACTTACTTGCTGCAAGCGTACACTGTGATAAATGGACTTCAATGATTGTTTTCGATTTGTTGATTATTTGATTATTGTTATTAGTTTCAAATTTAATTTTGTAATAAAATACATACCAATAGAATAGAGTATTTAAGTTTTGAAGGTGAATAGATAGATATGTATGCAGATGATTTGGTTAAAACGCTCCTTCTAAGCCATATTTATTGCTGTGTAAAACTTGAGTTATTAATGATTATTTAACAATTTGTTTAAACATGTTTTGTCTTGGAGCCATTTATTTATTATTTAGGAAATTTTGTTTGTTATTTACATTCATTGTGTTTAATTTATGTAACGAATTTATTAAAGCATTGATGGATTTATTAATGAAATAAACAACACATATTCTTTTATTTGCAGTTTTTATAATAAAATTATCAAGCAGATTTTGATTGTTCCTGTCAAATGTTTTTTTGTTTAATTGAAGTTTTTGAAAGAAAAATATTATTTATACAAAATTTTGTTTGAAAATAAGATATGTAGATTATCCAATTGAATTTAATTAGATCTAAAGATAATTTAATTTCAAGAGTTTCGCTATTAGAAATTAATTCGAATTCCCAGTGCCACTCGCAACTAATTATATTCAAAATCTTTTTAAGCCGTGCTATTCGTTTGCGAAAATCACTTTCGGACTTCTCATTTTCTATGCATAAAAATTCAAATAATATATTCACTAATATTTCAGTCACTTCTTTTTCTTTGCAATAGGGGAAATGTTGGGAATCATCTTATTAAAAAAAATACACATAAAAAAGTAATATAATAATAATTAATTAGTTTCATATGTATATGATTAAGTTAATTAATTAATAAAAAATTCACAAAAACATGACTGTTTGGTTAGCTAAGAGTAATGTTAAAAAAATATGATGCCTTAAGATGATGTTTGCTGTACACACTCGTATTAAAATTATATTTCAAAAAAATTTATTTATTAACGAGTTATTGGGATACATCACTACCGACTCGTATTTTCTACTGATGATCTTTTAAGAGAACTGTAAAACATATTTTCAGGCGTTCATTAAATTCCCTTCATTTCGATATCTTATCCTTGCCAGATGCCTTACATTTATTAAATTAAATATATTGTGTTTTTGAGAAACGAGTATATGAATTTATTTAAAAACGTTTTCCATTTAAGATTAACAGCTTCACTTAGATTAGTTTTTATTTGTTTAGAAACTCCAAATATAATTTGATATATATTTGAAATATATTCGCAGTTGTCTGATCAAGATCATGGTTATAATATTGTATTTTTTAAGGTTTTTGTCATTAATAGATTGTTGTCTTTAATGTATTTTGAGATTAACTATCACGAATAGGAAATTTATATTATAATTTATTTTTAATGGAAAAAATTTGTTTACTCAGAGAGCAAAACTTGACCAGCGTTGTCAACTTTGAAATTACAAAACGCACCAAAATGTAATAAAAAACGCGACATTAAACAACCCAACAAGTTTAGAATTTTCTTTTTTATTAATGTATTGAAGTATTTTTGCATAAAAATAATAATATTTTTGTATTAAAAATATACCAATAAAACATACTTTTATACCTCAGGGCTTAAAAAAATATAACAACAAAAATAAAAAAGGTAAACAAATTTGTTTGTATTCATTTGCACTAGATAATATATATTTTTTTAATTTCATAAATTCTATACAAAACTCTTTAAAAAGAAATCAACGATTAATAAATAGTAAGGATTCAAAAATTAATAATAGTTTAGTATATATCCTTTTAATAAAATATTTTTAAAATTTTATTTTTTATCAGAATTTTAATATTTTTATTTTGAAAATATAACAATAAAACAGCTGTAGTTAACTAAAACAAGTAAGAAAGATATATTCGGCTGTGCCGAATCTTATATACTCTTCACCATAGTATGGAGTCACGAAAGAAGTCACAATCACGAAAATTCGCGCCCACGAAATACGAAAAAAAAATATAAAAATGGAAAAAATTACATTAAAGCAAAAAAAATTGCCACTCACCGTCTCACGGACGCACCCCCACGTGATGGAAACAAAAAATTAATCACGATCACGCATTATTGGTTCTAATCTCTATTTCATAGTATAGGATGATTTCATAAACACAGCTTCCAAAGCAACACTGGAAGCATGAGTTCACAAGGCATTCTCGTGTTGCTTTGCAAACTGCGTTTATGAATTCAGCCATAAATTATGAATTTCGTAACAAATTTGTAACACTTTCTTGCCTGGGTTGCATTATAAAAATATTAACAACCCCTTATTAGCACTTGTATCATTTTTCACACATCCAAGAAGTGTTTCAACGTCTTTATCAATAAGCCAGTGGTCTTCGACTAAACAAAGAAATGATTTGAAACGTAAGAACAGGTTTAATAATGAAGAAATTCTCCCAAAATAGATAAAAAATATCGACACCTATTATATAAATCTGCTAGTCTAATGATTAAAATGTTCCAATATTATCTTCATATTGAAACTAATTTAAAGCTATCAAAAATTCTTAAAAAAAGATCGAACTTTTTCAAATAAAAAATAAAAGTAATAAAAATAACCAAAATGTATAAAAAATTAAAAAAAAATTAATAAATGGTTGGTCAGGATTTGAAAACGTACCTTCTTACCCGGTGGCAGGGTTTCGAATCCTGAACACAACACAATGCTAATTTTTTTATAATTTTCGATACATTTTAGTTGTTTTTATTACTTTTACTTTTTATTTGAAAAAGTTTGTTCCACAATTTATTTAAAAAATCAGACGCAATCTCATTTATAATATTTTTTTTAATTTTTGCGCTTTTTCCAATTTTATGAACAATAAAAGGTTTATTTTTCAAAAATATCCAATATGTTATCAATTAGGATTAAGTACAGTGATAAAATGATTATATAATGAAGTTAGTAAGTTGTCGACGTTTTTATTTGATATAATATAATAATAACACCAAAAATAAAAATAACTTGACGGTGTAAGAAAAAATTTAAAATTATAAAATATAACAACATATTTTATTTCATTATTTCAATTTAACTTTTTCTTTGAAACTCGTATGATGTACGTATGTATGTAAACTAGTGGTATTCTGATAGTTGTCTTTTTAAAATTTTTTTAACTTTTCCATTTACTTATCTGTATTGCGGTTGGACCAGACGATAAAGGTTTTGGTTCAATATAACCTGTATATTTCTGATATAGAAACACAATGGAATTTCAACCACAATTGATTTAAAAAATACGAATTCGGTAATTCATATTCAGCCTGCTAAGAAAGCAGATGAATTAAATTAAAACAAATTTTATTTAAATCTTCTTCTGCGTTTACTAAGTAAGACAGAGATATAAATATGAAAAATTACGATAAAGTCGCAAACAGAAAGCATTTTGCTCTCAAATCCAACCCATAATTCGGCTTATTTTCGTAATATTTTACCATTAATCCGCGTCCAATTCCGTAGTGCATGCTATCGACATGCGATATTCCTCAAAACTATGATTTTTTAGGTCTTTTTAATGAATGTAAGACCAGTTAATTTTATATGAATATGAAGAAATAAATTTTTTATCTCCTAAGATCTTAACTTATCATTTTATATATGTTGAATTGGGAAAAATACGAAAATATGCACAAAAAACTGAAATACAAATATGTATGCATATACTATTTTTGGAAATTTCCCCCAAACATTCCGATCTAAAAATCCAAAGTTCACATGTATGTATACGATAGGAACTGATTGTTTGAAAAATATTTGATGAATTGCGAACTATTCTTAGAATACATTTTAATTAAGCCCACATTAAATTATTCAATCGGATAATGCAATCTAGAAGCTAAATATAAATTTGTGGAAAGTAGGTATTTGCAATACTTTTATTCAAAATACAAATGCATTTTAAATTTTTATTCCAAATACAAAATAGTTTTGAATAAAAGTTTAATTTTTACAATGGAAATGATATTTATTAAGTTTTTTACTCTATAATGTTGCTGTTTTTTAATCAATATTAAATCATACAATTTTCCTGATGCTCTCATATTTTTCAGAATTTTTGGTATTTTAGAGATTTTTTCAAGATTTTTGGCTGCGGATTGCCAATTATATGATTTTTTTAAAATAAATTTTAGGAATAATTTCCAATATTGCAGTTGCAATTTTTAGAATATGCGCTATTTTCGCGAGGTTTTCAATTTTTTAGTTTCTTTGCTAATTACATTTTGAAGCTTGATATCAAATTAAATTCTTACATCAAACTTTGTTTTTATTTTATAGAAAAATTTCAATTAATTGAAGTGCTTTTGAAGGTTAACTCACTGATGTTACAGAATGAAAGAAACATTTCTTATCAAATTCTAGCCGGGAAGAGATTTTTCTGCTTTGTTATGTGTTACTAAGTATCCAAACAACATATTAATTGTCAAAAGATTTTTTGTCACATTGTACAAATACAATAATAATACCGGGTTCTGATATACTGTTTTTATACAATTTTGCCTTTCTTCTGAAATCACAAATAGTCATAAAAAATGAAATATTAATACATTTTCAAAACAAAACTAAAATTCAATTTCATTGATTTTGTATATTTACTCGTACATAGTGTCTTGACGATCCATTACATTTCTTTAATATAAATAATATAAAAAATAATTATGGTTATTTATATACGAAAAGAAAATATAAGCGATAAAAATACTGTAATATGCATGCATAATATTATACTAATAAATGTACAAAAAATATTTAAAGAAACAAACAAAAAAACAACAAATCTTTACTTTAAGACTGTTTAGTTTACGCATGCATACACACAATGTTTACATGTGCCCATGAACGCATTTCAGTATGTATGTATGTGATATCTGTGTGACAAAACGGGAAGATTTACAACAACCACACTAATTTCCATCAAGAATTTGAAATTTTAGTATTTTATAATAAATAAGATATATTATGTTCTTAAACGCGTAAACTATTATCAAAATACTAATGCTCTGTGGTGTACAAGAAGCGGTTGTGACTACGAACCAGTAGGTTGTTGGTTTGAATCCCCACGCAACTTTTTCAAAAAAATTTTAAAAGTAAAATTATTTCGAATGCCATTTTTTTGCTCATATTTTAGTCGTTAATGGACCGACTTCAATTATTTTCAGTCTAAACTTTCGTAGAACTCCATACAAGAGATCTGCTCCATAAAATTGACTGTAGGACATTTGGGGCCATAAAAAAACAACAGAATAGGAAATATAACAAAAAAAGTCTTTTGGCTATATCTCATTAATTATTGTACAGAGTTTTGTTATTTTCAATCCGAACAAATTTATGAGAAATGCCAAGAGAATGGTATAAAATTTATTTCTCTATGTTGTGTTTTGGCCTTAATTCTAACTACACCAAAATGTAGCAGATGGACAGACGGATACACAGACAGACGGACATCGCTCATTCGACTTCTCTATCTATAAGGATCCAGAATATATATACTTTATGGGGTCTGAAATGAATAATGAAGAAATTACATACGGAATGACAAACCTATATATCCCCTTTCCAAATTTTTTGGTGAAGGGTATAAAAACTTAACAAATTTGTACATACATACATACATACATACATACATACATACATACATACATACATACATACATACATACATACATACATACATACATACATACATACATACATACATACATACATACATACATACATACATACATACATACATACATACATACATACATACATACATACATACATACATACATACATACATGCATACATACATACATACATACATACATACAAGATGATACATTTGTGTACATTAATTTTATAAATTCTGTTTAAAAATTTTTTAAAAAAGTTTAAAAAATTATAATTATTATTCCTAATTAATAAAGCTACAATTTTCATAATTATTGTTATCATATGGCCATAAAACAGATTTATGTATTTCATTTCAAATTCTGATGTTTTATAAACATCATTGCTATTAATGTAGCAATTAACACTGTCAGGAAGTTAATAAGTTTCACAACAAGAATTTTCCCTTTTTAACCCATTTTAATTTGAAGTAATGCGTTAACAGTGACAAAAATTTAATCGCGATATTTGCTAATGCATGAAAATGTTTAATATTAACTACGTCTTTATAACATTTAACTTCAGTCCAAAATTTTAATGTTGAGTCAATATTGTTCCATTGCATTAGGTGAATCATTCGCCATCATTTTTCAATACTAGATAATATATCGACATCGGATTCAAATTGTACTGTTAATGGCATGATATCTTTTTTTGCAATGGAATAAAACATTTTTTACATTTAACAACAACTAGACCGTTTAACTTTGTTCATAGGATTTGGTACATCTTAAACATCATTACTTTTTGTTCTTCTTGTTGGGGTTGTAAAATTAATTGTAAAAATGTTGAACTGTTGAATGAAATGGTCTTGAAACAGATGTATTTTATTGCACAAAGATATTTTTTCTCACACGGAAACAAAAATTTGTATTGAATTTGTTTTGGTGCCACCTCGCACCAACTAAGGAATTTCTCGCACAAAAAATTTTAAAAACCCCCGGAAATGGTGCGAAACGCATCCAGTTGACAACGCTGAACGTGTCGTAGTATAAACAAAAAATGTGTTATGAATTTTAGAATTTTTTTTATATACATACATATATTAAATTTCTGTTACTTTTTAGATTTGTTGTCCAAATATCATCTTCTTGATAAATAGATTCTTTTTATTCTTTTTTATTTTTCGTACTTCTCGGTGATATTTTGTATTCGATTTCATTTTTGCACAAATAAAAAACATTGATTAAATTCTAGTGCATTTTCGAGGTTTTGTGCATTTTGTAGATATTTTTATAAATGCCAAGTTTGTGCTAAATTTTCAATAAATTTTAGGTTTTTATAAAATTTTAGTTTTTTATTGAATTTCAGATGTTTTGCCAGATGCCGGGTTTTTTTCGGTGAATCATAAGGGAAGTTTACATATTTTCGAGATTTTGTTTGTTTGCCAAATGTTTCGTTCCTTATAAATGTATGATTTTAATAATTAATGTTTGTAAGTACAGTACAACCTCCTTAATCCGGACTCGCTAATTCGGACTAGACATTTTTCGGACAGCTTAGAAATTTTTCCTCTATATTCCGGACAAGTGTTCTTTTTTATCCGTAAAATTTTTTCGTTATTTTACCGCTAGACAAAATAAGTATTTAAAATGTAAAAGGTTTTAGTTTAATTGAGTTTGCATGGCGAACTGTTTTCAAAAACTATTTTATGGTTCTATATGTTTTCTGTAAATTAATTAAGTGTCAGGTCCACTATGACGATAGAATAGTGGGTCTGGCAGTAAGTACAAGTGAATTCTTATGTGTATTTCTTTTTCTTTTCGATAATAAAAATAAATTATACATACGTATATATTTATTGCGCTTAAAATTTCATTTTAACTGTAGCCCGGACGATCCACTAATCCGGACAGTAGCTGAAACTATATCTGTCCGGCATATGGAGGTTGTACTGTAATTAGTGGAATTTATATTTGATATAGAAATGAATTGTTTGGCTTAAGTTCAAATTTGAGTTTATCCACTTCTTTTTAATCAGACTAAAAGAACGGATCAGTACTAATTTTGGGTACAATATCATCAGCGTTCCTTTGTTCGATTTTACCGCTATTTATTGGTGGATACTAGTGACTAGGAATATCAACTATTTATTAAGAAGAAATGGGTGAACTCAGATTTGAACTTGAGCCAAACAATTATTTTTATTAACGGCTTGCCTATGGAGTGTCTTGTTAACTAAAAAGTTAGAAGATAAAATTATAGAAATAGATTTTTGGATATATTTCAGTTATCTATAGAACGATTGAACTTCGAAATAATTTCTGTGAGTTACGTGTGGAGTCGCAAATTAATATTGAAGTAATGACAAGCTTATATATTTAGCTACGCTCTTTCGGTCTTTTATTCTTACATTCTCGAAATAATTATAACGCATTTGTAATTTAAAAAAATAAACAGCTTCAGAGCTAATAAATAAAACAAATCTTCTAGTTTATATCTTAAAGTACAGATTTTGTTTATTATAAAATATAGTTCAATTTAAATTTTATTTCTTATTTTTATTTGTGGTAGACTTCTTAATGATTAAAAAAATGTTTAGGCAAGTTTAAAATTATTTACTTAAAATTAAAGCAACTCAAAAATCATATAAACTATTTAAAAAAATATTTGTATTATATAATGAATTAAAAATATGTCGCATTTGCTTAAAAACTAAGCCGACATTTCAAAATGTTTAGTAGAGGAAAACATCTTTTTGATTTTACAATGAAATTAGTACATATGTATGTATATGAAAAATAATTTTGCCATAATTTTACAGTGGGCCAATTTTCGCAAAAAGTGAAAAAGGAAAAATTTCAAGTTAATACAATATTGTTAAACAAGTGCGATATCTATTGTTTTTGTCTTTTTTACAAACATATTTTTAATACATAAAACATTCAAGCATAAACTAAGTTTGTTTTGTATTTTTATAAAAACTCTTTCAAATATACTTTAAGGCCCTGTTAGGGCGCAATTATCAGAGCATCCATTTTTGTGCTTTCTTATGTGGTTCTTTTTCAAAGTATTTATTTAGCTTATTGCATTGTTGTATAATTGAAAATCTTACAAAATAATTATAAAATAAAAGACAAAAAATATTCATACATATAGAAATAAATTACAGGGCTAATAACCAATTTATAATAAACGTAATAGGAAATATATAATATAAAAGGTTAATACAATATTACAGATAAATTTAATATAATACAAATTACAGCCACTAGGTATTTTTATTTCTTGATTTTGCCAATTGTTCTAATTGTCCTAAAAAAAGGATAATTGGGCCATTAAATAAGGTCTAACAAAGGATCACATTTTAAGCAGCTTTTTATGGTAAAAATCTCTTTAAATTGTGTCTTTGTGAACATTTTTAAACCATCCCCTGACTGACCACAGGCAATATAGTTAATGTTATTAAAATAATTTATTTCATATTTAAATATGATTCAATTTATATAATTTTATGTTCCTGATTTAAGGTAAAAAATATTAATTTTATATAACGTTTATTGGACTGGTTTGAATTTTTATTCAGGGAGTAATTTATTTTAGTTTTGTGGCTTGTTTGGTTTTTTTATTTATAATGTCATTTTGTTTGGTATTGGGACTTTATTTCTACGTTTTTGTTTTTTTTTTAACTGTAACCTATTAGTTAACTTTACTTATGATTTCTATTGTATTATTAGTATAAAAATATTTTTATTTTTGTTTTTCTTATATTGTAAAGAGGTACTTTTTTATGTCAAATGAAAACAATTGTTTCCATTTTTGTTTTGTCGTGTAATATGGTTTGTTAAAAATTTAATCCATTTTTAATACTGCAAACTTCTTGTTTTATTTATTAAGCTTTTTATATATTCTAAGATTCCGTACTCAAAATATGCTAACACTATTACTTTCGGTCCGCAGTCTATGTGGTCGTTCGGCTGTCACCACAATGGGTAGACTCTTTAAATTTTTATGGAGTGTGCTTCACTATTGGCGCTAAAGCAAGTAGAAAGAAAAAGTTAAGTGCTTCCGTCCATGTATTGTGGTACGTCATATAATGTGAATAAGTCTGTTTACACTTTGTCGGCTTTTTTTTATCGAAAAAGAGACAAAATTTTAAAGCAATCTTTCTCGTTCAAAAAAGTTTATAAAAATATGAAAAATTACAAAAGTAACGAGATCGAATTTTCAAATCATATATAATGGCTTTTAAAATATAATTTTTTATATATCAATATCTTTTTTAATGTATGTACTCGTATGTATACAAATTTATGAAACTTCAATTTCACAAGTTGAATTAATACAAATTAAAATTTTTTTTAGAAAAAATATCTTATAGAGCAGAGGTAGTGCTTGGATAGTTCCATGATAGGTCTGAAAGTGTTTTGGCAGCTACCACAGTTACAATGAATTTATTTCGACCCCAGTGCTTTGCCACTACAATGCACGTGCCTCTTGAATCTTCTTACGCACTACTCGATATTTTTATGCAACAAACATACGTTAATGATTAAGTGCAACTTTTTAAAATTTGAATTTAAAAAATCACATTTCTTGAAATCATAAAATATTCGATTCAATGATGTATAAATTTAATCATAATTCAATTTTATTTTATCGCTTCTTTATTACAACGTAGTTATTCGTTCGAAAGAAAAAAAAAGTTTAAAGATTCTAACTTGCTCACCTCGGAAGAGTGAGTAATTCAAAAATCCCATTATATTATATAAATAGATATATATAACATAATGAGGTAGTACTAAGATCAGAAGTATTTTTAGCTTTCCCGTTTCACGTGTAATGATCCATATACTGATGTTCGAATGTCCTTTGGAAAAACACTGATACCGATTAAAAGTGTAAAAAGTTTCTGTCATACTTTATTTAGCATTATTGGTAGGAATTAAATTACCTGCCTGTTCAGCGATATCGAAATAAAATTTTAAAATTTTGTTTTTGTTTTAAATGTAATTGTACAAAAGAACGTTTTCTTTCGATATCGGTGAACAGGCAGTAAGCTGCGTCATCAAAAAAAATGGATTAAACTAATTTTTAAATTTATTAAAAAAATGGTAATGAAATCTAAAAAAAAAAACAATTTTATTAAACCTAATTAAAGCATTCACAGTGATATTTGACTAAAAAGGTCAATAACAAGCATGACCTCAATAAATACACAGAAAATTAGGTTTTCGCTAATAAAATAAGTTAGTGAAATAAATTTGTAAACCAATTAAAAACCTTTTATTGGCGAAAAAATATTGTTTTCCTGCATAAATTTGTAAGCAAATAAAACATGGATATGAAAATAATATCTAAAACAAATTAGTAGAATCAAATGTTAATTATTTTTTATAACTTTAGAATTAATTGAGATTTGAAATGAAAACGATATTTAATTTAAAATGTAAGCGAAGTTTCAAACTGATTTAGTTAAAAATTAAAATAATTGGGTTTTATTTTACAACTAAATAATTAATTTTAGCTATATTTACTATAATATATTAAAAAAAAGTTTAGAAAATATCAATTGCAACTGCGATTTTTTAGCTAAATATTAAAAATATTTGTTTTAATAAAATAAATAATATAAAGATATTTGAGTTACTTTGTTAATAATCCCTGTCTGTTTTATTACAGTTTCTTGGTGTATTAGGTAAAATGTTAGTATTTAAATATTAATGTATTTATTTTCGTTTCTTCTGTTTATTTATAAATGTACAAACAAATTTATAAATTAAATTAAAAAAACTACTTTAATTTTTGATCATTATTGTCAGAAGAAAATATAAGAAAAAAAAATGTTAAAACAAGTTCTTAAAACTTATTTATGGTCACTACTGAATTCTGCCTGGAACTCTAATATACTAACATATGTACCCGTTACAAAGCCCAATACACCACAGCCAATTAGCAAAGCACTTTTCCATAAACGCCAATTGAAACGTCCATAGCCAGGATCTTCATAGTAAACAGCCAATTCAATGATGGAGGGTACAATCAGACCCAAAGTGCTTAAGCATACGGCACCGATGATAGAAATGAAGGGGCCCAAATTGGGCAGAGCAACAGCAATGGCACCGCATAATATCTGTTAATGAAGAAAATTAAAAAGATACCCAAATTATGATCAACATTGATTTAATAAACTTCGGCATAATTGTAGAACAAGTCAATCATATGATGTACTTGGTGAATTAAGTCTTCGTAAAAAAAACAAATTGCTTTGAAAATTTTGAAACGAAAAGAATTGTTTAATATTCTAGCAATAACAACAAATATCGATTGTAACTTATTTAATGTTCTTTGAACCGAATTGTAGTGGTCAATGTTCGCAACGTTAAAACTACAGCAAATAGACAACAGTGTTCAACGTCATGTACACTGTTTTCTACCCAAATGTCTTTGAAAAATTGTCACAAATGCCGCAGAGAAATGTTCTTTTGAATATAGGTAAAGAAATAAACTTTTTAACTTACCACCAAAGCAATTCTTAATCCATATTCAGATAAGTTTTGTTTTTCTGGAGCAATTTTATTTCGAATGCCTCTCCAGATAATACTCATGGGTACATAAAATTGTAGAGTGAAAGTTAAAAATATGGCTAGAGCAATCATCAATTTAACAGATTGAGCCAACCTAAAATGGAAACAATAACAAAATATGTACATTTACATGAGACCCCATATCAAATCAAAAAATTTCAATAATTAGATACTTACTTATCATCCACTGGTAAGTTCAGTGTAATACTGCCCTCAGTTTCCGAGCCATATTTCAAATAGCCAAAGAAACCCACAACAGTATACAAGGTAATCACCACACCCATGCCAATATTCAATACCGAGGGACAGCCAATAAAATGGGTAGGATTCTTCATGTCATTTTCCAAAGACATAACTACACCAATGCCTTCCAAGGCAAAAATTACAGTACCAAAGAATAATGGCCATTGGGTAAAATCAGATACACTGACGCGTTCACTAGGTGGTGGCAAATCGTGGAATATATAAGTAAATGTAATAATGATGCCCACAAATATCAATATATTGGCTATCATAGAGAAGGGAGTCAGGTATTTTAAGTTTCTCACCAAACACATGAACAACAAGGGGCAGGTAACGATAATAATCCAAATACGTATGCCGAATTCATTGCCGTCCTCAACATAGAAGTCCACCACTTGTTTGACATTTTTACCCACAAACACCAGATAAATACAACAGCAACCAACTAAATCGATAACTAAAAATGCATTCACTATAAAACGTACGAAACGTGACCAGCGCTGCAAATTGGGCGGACCGTCCAAAAAGGACTGTTCAGCAACATCGGCATAACTCATTTTTGGTATTTTACGTCTTCTGCACAAGATGTGCGCACATTTAACCAGAATATGCACACAATAAGTGCAAACCATACCGACGATAAAGGTGGCGACTAAACCAAACCACAGGCCACTATTCAAAAAAGCCATGGGCATGGCCAAAATACCGGAACCCAATGAACCCTTGAGCAGGTGGATAAGTGTTTCGAAATCCCTGGAAAAAATATAAAGGAAAACGTTTATGATTATAAACAAAATAATTTAAAATTTAATTTAAAATTTAAAAACATGCGCACGAAAAATTTATATGAATTTATATAAATTTTAATTATTTTAATTTGAAGCATTCAATCGATTAACAAGTAATCCGGTTAACCGATTGACTCAAAATTTACCATTTTAACTGAGTTAAAAAAGATGGCTCTCACTCAATTCGTTTATTTTTCCAATTATGAATAAAATTTTTCAATTTTTTTAGATGGACTTACACTCTTCCAGGTTGTGCTAGCGGCTTTATTTTTATTTCAAATTAAATGTCCGTATGTCTGTGTCTCTGTTCATCCGTTCCTCTGTTTTGGGGTCTGTTGTATTTTTCAAGAATTATCGATTAACAAATAAACCGAATTTCTAATAATTTCTGTCGATTAAGCAACATTTTATTTCGGGATATTTGTACATACTACTATTTCCGATCGCAGACGAAATCAACCATATTCTATTTGTAATTAATAAAACATTAAACATGAGTACGATAAAAACAAAAACAATATAAGTAAACAACTTAACACTTATTAGCTCTGTTCTTTACAAAGTATAGAAAAGCCTCTGTCTCATTTCTTTTCAAAAGCAAATTGAATGTTTTATTTATTTTTTAACTGCAATCTGACACATTTATGCGTATCTTATAAGTGCACATAGATAGTAGCAACTTTTAATGCTTATAGCTCCCAACATACTCAACCGATCTTAATAAAATATATATTTTGCACATCTTCAATCCAATGCCTTTGGACTAATTTAAGCTTTGTAAAATCTGCTGTATAATCGGGGTATTAACTGCATTATAAAAAATGCTCTCGCATATTAATTATATAACTCGAAATTATTCCTATGATTCCTATGATATGAATCACATATATCCAATGAATTTTTAAATAAAGAGTCTGAATTAAACGTGACTTATTTTCTCACTCATCCGTCGGTGAGGTTAAGAGCTTTGTAATAAATAATATGAACTGGACTTATTTTAAAAAAGACCCTTTAGGATTGTTGATTATTGAACATGGAACCTACACATTTCTAGTCATAGGCCTTATCACTCTGTCATACAGACGGCAATACATGAATTCGATTTTAAATAAAAAGTAAAAGAAGTAAAATTTGTCAATACAAAATTTTAAAAATTTTCTTCAAGCAGCTTTGATTTTTTAATTGTAAAATACAAAAATAAATGCATACTATATATGAAATAAATCCTGCTCTTATTTCGAAACCTTTTGTCGGAGCAGCACTGAAATCAACTTATACGAATAAAAATAATATTAATACAATACGAATAAATAATAAGTTTTTTCTTCGCAAAAAGATAATTTGAACAAAACTATTCGTACAAAACGAATACGGATCACATCATTAAAAATTCATCAAATAAATCTATTTAATACAAAAAATAATTGAACGAGCTTATTCCGAAGGGCCCGGCAGCCAGTCCTTTTTTCTCTATATACATTTTTCGTAAATTAAATTTGCTTTAAATAAATAATCCAAAAGCGTCTATCGAATAAAGTTATTCGAACAGTGGGATCTCAGATATAGATTTCAGATCACATTATACGATTAAAAATTAATTTTTAAATAAATTTATTAGAACAAAAATGTTCTACTAAACTTAATCGAAAACACGTTACACGAATAAAGTATACGTTTATACGAAAAAAGTTTAATTTTTGAATTATATTATTTAAACTAGAAATATTTGAAAAAGTTCATTCAGAAAAACGTATTGAATAAATTTATTCGAATAAAAGGAATTCGGATTCTTTATACGATCAATTAATTTTCAAATAAAATTATTTGAAAAAACATATTTGAAAGAACTTACTATTCAATCACAAGTATTCTAACAAACGAAAAAAATCCCAATAAAAACCTCATAAAATGAATTTGGATTCAATCAAATAAAGGTATATAATTAAGATCTGAATAAGACTATAAAAATTGATCAAACCCAATTAATTTAATTGATTAAAGGCTTGTGTCTAAAATGAGCCAGCAAACAAGTTCGATTTAAGTCTAATTTACATAAATTGGAATAAAATTATTCGAATAAAAGGAGTTCAAATCAAATTATACGATTGAAAATAATTTGCAAAAAAAATTATTTGAATGAATTTATTCGAACAAAAGGCTAATCAAATAATATTACTCCATCAAAAGAAATTCGGATCGCATTAAAATTTAAGTTTCAAACAAAACTGTTTTGAAAAATATATTTTAATGAACTTATTCGAAAAAAGGGTTAACCATATAAAGCTATTCGAATAAAACTATTCGAATAAAAGAATTGCGGATCACATTATGTCATTGAAAATTTATTTAAATTTAAATTATTCTAATAATATTCTGGGAGAAAAAGGTGTTCAAAGTAATTAATTTTCAAATAAAATTATTTGAACAAAAATATTTCAATGGATTTATTCAAACAAAAAAGTAGGGAGAAAAACTATTGGAATTAAAAATAATATTTATAAAATTATTCGAGTCAATTTATATATTTTTCCTTCTAGGAATTTGTATCGAAAGAATGGTCCACTGACTGTCCCACTGTTTGCCATGCGGCTGTTGCTTTTGTAAGCCGTAATTGGAAAAATCACGTTTTCGTAAAAAAAGATCTTTACTAGGAAATAAGCTTTAAAAAAACGTAGGACACTTTTGTGGTCCCTGCCTTAAGGCCTCAAAACCTTATCTAGGACACTCAAAGGGTTAATTTGTTTATATCGTTACCATTTTAATGGGCCATAAGCAAAAACAGACACATCAATCGTCAAATAGACTTATTATTATTCTATTTGATTTTAAAGTCAAAGATCAAGTGAAACGCATAAATATTTTCTTTCTACAAAATAATTTATTATTTGTTTTCCATTTTTTGTTTGCATTTGCATTCAAATAATGACTTGAGAAAGTTTATTGTATAACAAATGTTTTGACGTTTTTTTTTTTTTGCATTTTAAAAATAGATCAAAAATAAATGAAAATAAAATGCTGATAAAAATAAAATATAAGTAAGCGCCACCGTTAAATGTTTTTAATTAAATTTCATAAAATAACAACAGAAAAATTACATTTTCAACAAAATATTAAATTTAATTACATAGTTTTTTTTATTTCCTGGCTGTTATTTTTATTATTTGGTTGTAGCATTAATGAAATTGTCATATTTGTGCAACAAAATAAATGTGTTTGTATAACTCTGTATTTGAATATTATTTAATTATAATATCAATTTGATTTAAATCAATTCAAAAATTTGACGAACAAAAGTAGACGCATTCATTTGATAAGTGCACTCACTACCCGCAAATAAACAGAGAACATTTAGAAGTCGGCATAGGCAGTTTATGAAACGAGCTATCATTAAACTTGGAAACACTTATTAATGGCTTAAGTGTCTAATATAAAATCTGATTTTAACACATCGAGTATAATCGCCTAAGAGAGAGAGATTTAAGTTTATTATTATTAAATTTTATTTATTGAAAATTTAATTTACAGAAAATGTATATAGAGAAAAGGACTGGCTGCTAGTGCCTTCGCCTATATTTTACTTCTAAGAATTAAGTGTTATACTTTAAAGTTCACCTGCTTATTTATTACGAGTATCCTTTACTTTTTGATTTATATTCGATCCAAAGAGGAGGTTATAAATATGATTGTTAAAAAATTTGTAGTTAGACTCGAAATAATGAAACGATTTTTTTTTATAATTCAAAGGTTCGATAAAATATGCCTCCTATCTACAAAAATATAATACACCAATGCAGAAAGTAAGAAAGCGACATTGTAATAACAGCGGAGTGTCTCAGTAGGCTATCGGTTAGTGTGTTAGCCTATTAGTCTGTTGGTTGTAGATTCGATTCCCACTAATAACACTGATCTAATACTATGCTCATTACATTACGTTATAAAATAATTTGCAATTAAATTTCTTATATGTTATAAATAAATAAATAATGTTCTCCCGAATTCTCTTCGTATGTATTTTGGTGGCGGCGATATTTATAAAACAAAAATATTCTCTATAAACTGAAAGCAATATAAACTGAAATAACAACAAAAGTTCTCTAATGCATTTCTTTATGTGCAATTTTGTGTGGGAAATTGTAATAAATTTAAACTTTTTGGCAACAAAATTCAATACCAAGGTCTTTTCTGTATTGCATTATTTTCTTCTACTTCTCTGACGACAGATTTTCTTTTATTTTTCATTTGCACTTAGACTTTTTATTATATTTATAATTTACATTTGTTGTGCCAAGTGGAAAATTTCCGCTTTTCAAAAAATTTGTATTGAAGAAACAAAAAAAAAACATGCAACGTTTCACATTGTGAGGGATGATCAGTTTCGTTTCATGTAATTAGTTTTAAAATTTAGAACGTTGAAAAACAGAATGGAATATTTTAGGAATTCAAAAAAAGCTCGAGAGAATTTTTACAAATGAAAGTTGTTTTGTTGGTTACCTGAGGAGGTCTCTGATCTGCACTTTGTTGTTTTAAATAGGCGCGTATTTTCGAGATATCTAAAATGAAGGTAGTTACAGCACATATGTTAGTATAAATCTGCCCAGTATTTTCGCAGATGAATTGGTTGTTAACTTTCTATTTCTTTAAATAAAAAACATTTTGAAATTTTGTATACAATTTTTTTGTCAAAACTTTCATAGCAACTTGATAAGTAATTTTATTGTATATAGACGTCCTTCATCTTGAAAACTAGAGTCAATATAAAATATAAATGTTCCCCCAGCAAGAAGTCTCTTTTAATCGAAAAAAAATTATTCTTCTATGGAATCGAACCTGAAGCCCACAAAATATGCATATCGCTCCTTTAATACAACAGAGTAATATCTAAGAAAATGTGATTTTTAAGTTAAGGAAGCAGAATTATTCATCGTATTGTTTTCATATTGTTCAAAAAATATCTTGTTTAAACACAATTGTTTTTTCATGAGGTGGAAGAAAATTTAAGTCTTTAAAGCTGGTTTCTGAAGAATGAATTTTTTGAGATATGACTACGTTGCAATAAACGACCGATATGTTTATTCGAGTTTTCATTATGTATTTTTCTCTTATTTTTTTTTAAGTTCAAAAGATATTGAAGAATTAATTTTATTCTGGGATCCCAATCCATGCGGCATCAACATTGACAATTTATGATAAAAAGTAGAACTTGCACAAATTTAAAAAAATTATTCTAAAACAATCTTGAATTTGAACCGAACTTAAAATGCATTTTTACTTCAGTTTTATGTGTTTTAGTTAAAATACAATGTTTACAGTCGGGCAGTATTGTGATAACAGAGAGTTTCTCTCATTGTAGTGAAACAGATCAGAGTCTCTGATCTCCACTCTGATAATCAAACATAATAGCCACTGGACACCTATGATATATATTAGGTCCAAAATTAATCATAAATTGGTGGCATTCTAAACTTATAGGTAATCCTGGTCTAAGGACCAAATTCAAAATTCACATCGTTCGCAATTTTTATTTATGTAAGAAAACAAATTAAATTTTAGATTATTTTCTATTACTTACGTTGTTGGATGCGCAGTTTTCCGGTGCTCGAACGGATTATAATTAACATCTTCCGAATCATCTGCACTGCCACCCTTGTTTTTTGGTATCACTAGAGGCAAGGTAGAGCCTGCAGCTTGCTGTGCCGGCATATCCGCCATATCCGGTCGCACGAATCTATCCGAAGAAGTATACATTTCAAACATTGATGTTGAAGATTCATTTTCAATATTTCTATACATTGTTATTTCTAGACTTTAAGTCTATTTATAATATCATATATAAATATAAATTATAGATTTCTATTTACAACTATTAAATACCGACAACCGATAATCAATATATATTTATAAAGTTTTTTTTAATTAAGTAATTGTTAGTGTATACACTTTCTTCATATATTTTTATATATTTTTTTTAACGTATTTTATAGATAATTATTTTGTATAAAATAAATTAATTTAAAACATACTTTGCTTGATTCACCGACACGTTATTATTCCTTGAGCCGTTATGCTTCTCGTTTTCATAGCCCGTCGTAACTGTGGGTATTTTCTGCAAATAAATTTCAAACAAGTCCAAATTTACTAAAATTTTACGAAATGCATACACAAATACAGATTTGAGATTTGAAAAAATTGCATAGAATAAAACATATACAAACATTTTTACGTTGTAAAGACTTTAGTTATTTTGTGTGTTGAATTCTTTTTTGGTTTTTTGTAGAATTTAAAAATTTTTCTTTTTTTGTACAAACAAAAGGTACTCACACACGCACTTCTACTCGGACATTTTGTTTATTTTGTGCTCTTTCAAAAACTTTGATCTATTTGAAATATACAAAATAATTTTTATTTCTTTTTTACATTAAAGTTTCAATGTTAAATTTTGGTATTTTTATATGCAAATATTTATCTATCTCTATTATTAATACGCCAAAACGTTTCTTGAATCCCTTTTACGGCCATAATACTTAACAGATTTTGGAAAGATTTATACGTTTCTAAACGGAGTTTTACACAGATATGCACAATCTTAATTTTATTTAAATCCGTTCGATATTTAGGGAGCTATAAGCATTTAAAGTTGCTACTAACACATGTACACTTATTGTTGCACACGCATGTATAAGCTTCAACTTGAAAAATAAACAAAGTGTGCATGTGTGTTTGTCCAATTTACTTTTGCATAGAAATGTGACAAAATTTTAAGTTGTTCATGTAGAATGTTTATAGTTTTTGTATTTTATTGTATGTATTTATGTAAATGTTAAATATTAATTTGTAGAATGCAGTCGATTGAGTCGGCAGCTAGATAATTGAGCCATAAAGTGATGTTTAATATTTCGAGTTGAAAATACATTAATTATTTACTCACAGACAGTTTAATCAACATGATACATTGAGCAGCACGTCCGAATGATAAAATTTTATTTAAAAAAAACAATGATGCATCCACCAAAGATCAAGCTTTTAAGGGACGCTCATATAAAATAGTTAATTCGAAAATCATCGACAAAATTCATGATCGATGTGTTAAAGTGTGTGAACTAGTTGAAGCAAACAAGGATGCTTGGGAGCACCAATGTCCAGTTTCGGATACAAAAATACTCCAATTAAGGTTGTCCCAGGAGCAGTTTTATATTTTCATATATCAAGAAATACCACGAAAGTAAAAATTTAATATCTTTGAGTTGGCTGTTTTTGAGTATGGAAACCTTAAAACGCCAATCAATAAATTCACACAAAAAATTCACTTCAGAAGAAAAAAATGTTAAAAGATATTCCTATTTCTCTTGTTCACTTCAAGAAAGTTTTTTATTTTGTTTTTTACGCAACAAACTTTTTTCATTAATTTTAGTTAAAATTACGAATATGTATGAGAACATAAAATGCATTTTGAATATAGGCTTGGCATTGCCAATTTGCCTTTCCACTGTGTGTCTCCTATAAAATCAGACAAGCAGCAATAAAACTTGACTTTTACAAATGTTAACTAAAATATACAATCAATTTTATTTTATTATTATAGTTATTAAATAATAACGTGAAGGGTGAAAAAAATCCGACACACCTTTTGCCAACTTATTTTTGGAAAATTTCGAAAAGTTTCTAAAACAAAAGAGAGTTTTCTATCAGACGGGAATACCTTTTAATTGCTGACAGGAATGTCCACCTACTCCTCACATTTGCACATCCACACGTTTTAAATGAAAAGCATTATTACCCAACAAACAAATCTTTGAAACAAAAAAATTTGTTCAGAATGCTTTGTTTCTCAAAATACATTCAAATCATTTTGAATTGTTTATCAACAGTTTGGTATCGAATCATTTTTAACTTTATAACAAAACTGTGTGTTTGTTGGGTTGTTTTACATACACAGACTTACATATAAGTACATATATGAACATATGTACACTCAAAAGAAAAATAAATCCAGCCGTACTTAAATCAATCCCAAGCGGTTTTAAAAGTACGGTAATCCCAGATTTACTTAAATCAAGTACAGAAATATTAATTTATGTACGGACTCAAATAAGTTCTGAATTTAATCTAAGATTTTTTTTTTTGTTAATTCAAGATTATTCAAGTGATTAAAGAATTTTGTACTCATTTAAAGTAATCTCGTTTTCGAATTTATTGAAGTAACTTTTATTGTTATTTGTACTCAAAATTTTGAGTACGACTCGTACTCAAAGTAAGTAGAAAATACATGAATTTAGTACGGCATTTTTCTTTCTGTGTATATGTTTTTTCTAATTTTTTTTGTTGTTTATAAAAATTCATATAAGCGTCGTAATAATGATTTCTATACAAAAAAGTTCGTGTTTATAAAGATATAACCGCAGACAAAAATATAAAAATTTATTGAAATACATATCGATCCTTTATTGCAACGTAGTCATATCTCAAAATACGTGGTTTTTAAGTTATAAATGCGGAAACATTCATCGTATCGTTCTTCATCTTATGTGAAAATTTTATACAAATATCTTCTTTACTCACCTCTTGAGGGAAGAATACTTTTTTATTTTTTCATTGTTGTGTGTGTAAATTAAAAACTTTAAACTCGATTTTTAACAAACAAGTTTTTTTGAGATATGACTACGTTGCAATAAAGGAGCGATATGTACGTATTTGGGGTAATTATAACCTCATAAATCTAGCTTCAATAACAAATACAAGTCGTTGCTTTTTTAACATTTAAGTATTTTGGCATTACTTTCTGAGTTATATTTTATTTCTTTTATGTAACAACACTGACAAACTGATAAACCGACAGACAGACAAATAGACAGACATCTGCTTTTATTAAACTAAATCAGTCTCAAGTTCATTGAAATAGAAGAAAAGTTTGCCAAAAAGAAAAACAAGCAAATCGTTCAAAAAGACGAGCAGCAAAGTGACGGAAATTCTTCTTTTCTGTTTTGCGTCGATGGATTGAATAGTTTTCACGAGACTTGTTGATCAGACCAATTTATTTAATTCAAAATTGGTTGGCTTTGTTTTGAAGAGTAATTAAATAAGTAATGTGTAAAAAATAAATTTGTTTTCTTTTCTAATTATCTTATTATATTTTATAATAGAAAATAGAATTAATAAATATTAAATTTTAGTATTTATTAAATTTATTATTGGAGACATGTCACGATATCTGAATTTAAAGAATTTCAAAATTTTTTTATAATAAATATTTTAGAATATTCCTTTGCTGGCAAATAATTAAGTTTCAATCAAATTTTAAAATCCTCTTTAAATTTTTTTTTAAATAATTATGACAAACAATCTTGTAAAGTTTTTATTTATCAAATACAATAAATTGATTTTAGTACAGAATTCAAATAGTGGGTCTAGATTTTTTAAGTTAAAAAAATTATATATATAATTATTTTAATCATGAGTGATAAGTGGTCATCTAAAGGTGAAACAAACAGTATTCCGTATTCTGCAATAAAATGGTGTTCCAATATGACACGATACCCGGCTAAATTGATCAAACTGTAGGGATTATTTTGATAAAAAGATGTTAAGGCTGTATATTAGTTTTTAGAAGAAACTTTTTGGAAAAATATAGGCTCCTAATATGTAAAAAAAACTTTATGAGTTATTTGAAAATGTAGATAATTCTACGCAATACAGTTTGAGATTGACTGACTGATTTGGATCATTTCAAGCTGAAGCACAATTGTGATATTTCGAAAGATACGTTTTCTCAGTGTACAATGGACCATCCAATAGTCAAGTTTTTCCTTATAATAAGAACATACTCCTTGTTGGGTGGACCAGAGAAGTTAAGCTTAAAAACGCTTTTTTACTTAAAAAAGAGGATCGAATTTTGGTATCGTTTCTTTGATTTTTATATAACTTGCCTTTTTACTTTGGGCTCACTTTTAATTTTCAATATCTCTTCAAAAGTTTATACATTTTTCTTCACTGGGATAATTATGTATGCTTTAATGGCCTAAATGAAATATAAACCAAAAACTTAAATGCCGAAATTTAAATTAAAAATAACAATCTTCAGGCAACTTGTTCGTAACAAAATTGAAACATTTTTTTTGTTTGCTTTGAGACCATTTTTCAAATATTCAGGAAACTTGGTACCAATTAAAAATTCTTCAATAAAAATATGAAAAATTGCTTTATTTGCCATATAGTTTTTAACATAAAAATTATCACAAAATAATAAATTCAAAATTCGTCCAAAAAGCTGGTAAAGTGCAATACAACTTTTAAAAAAATTTAGTGTATGTATGAGTTTTTTATTTGGAAACATTTTTCGTTATGTTGAAAATGCTTACATTGCCTAACGTTTCAATATGATAAATCATAAAAAAAAAAATCGAAAATTGCTATATCTCCATTGAGAACCTATTAAACCACGAAAATTGTTCACAGACTAATTAATCCTTCCACGTTTTGACGAATATATTTCTATATTTTTTTTGTTCATTCAAACCTATCTTTGAATGCCATATCTCAAACAGCAGAAAATTCAAAATTGTTGGTTGCACAAGAGTAATTATTTGTACTAGTAAAGAAAAACTTAAGGATGTTCCAGAACTAAATTTTTTTAAGAAATATTTTCCTATATAGCTGGATTTTTTAAGATGTCCTATGATTGTCCTTCTACTAAAAATCTTCTTGGGCTTCTTCTGGTACACGCAAGTAATCTTTACTTATTAATGAACAAGTCCTGTTTTCGTCTTTTTTCTCGTAAACATACTTTATGATTGACAATTGCTCTTTAAATTATTCCCCTTTAATGTCATCATACTTGATTGAAAAAGAATGTTTCTGAAGCAAATCGTTATACATGCAGCTTTTAAACATTAATATGTGACGAGGTGGTAAAACAGGATTAATCCGCGAATGTCCCATTCATTCAAACTTTTTACTCTGCAAAAACTCCGTTTCTTGATCTAATGTGGAAGAGAGTGGAATAATTTTGAGTGGTGGCTTGGTTTCATTTATACAGTAAAATTTACTGGTCTACGTTGTTCCACTGACGTTTAAAAGAAGTGCTGCTAACAACCAATCTTTTTTAGAATATTTTATTGTCGCATTTTTCTTCTGTCGCCTACAAAGTTAGACTAGCAGTGAAAAAACTTACCTAACATAAACTTAGTCTAATATTTGACTGAGAAAATGATTTGTTTTCCAATATTTTACGGCATGCATCCAAGTAAACTGAGCTTTCAATAACATATTTTATGTCTTCCTTACTTTATTGTATTTAACAATTTAAAACAATTTAAGATTTTTTAGTTACGGAAGCTTTATATTGCATTCATCGGCTGCTAGTGCTTCTAAATCTTGTTTTTTTGTATGTTTGCTGGGATAATAAAATAAAAATGAAGCAAACTTAAACATTCCTACACACATACCTGTTGAAAGTGGATAGGCAAAGCTATCAACATCAATACTAACCCTCGAACTACGTTCAAATTAAGTTCATCAATTTAAATGCTTGGCATTATTTTAAGAACTTTTACAAATAGAAAATTATTTTCCCAACACTTTTCTGTAGTTGATTTCTTTCTTTGCAGGTTTTTATTTATCTATTTATTTTTGTTTTGTTTTTTATTTGGTGTGTTACGGAATGTGCAAACGATTATTTTTGTCGTGTTTCTATTCCGTATAACCTTGTACACTTAAAACTAAACTGCGTTTTTGTTCATGCTTCCAATTAATTCACTCTTAAAATGTCTTTAACTTGATTGAATACTAACACTTAAGCTTTGAGACGACATATTCAATTGTAATCCTGCAGCACCAGAGGAGGGTGCCGGTGGCGGCCTTCCCTGTTTTAAAGACATTTTCAGTTGATGACGTCTAAGGGCGGCTGACGAAAGGCGTGTCTCGCGCGCAAGATTTGTTGGCGTTGTTGCACTATGTTTTCGTATCGCATCCGCAAATGATTGCAATTCGCAATCGTCGTGTTGCAGCTGTGTCTTGATAAGTTTCGCTGTTGGTGGCAATGGCGGTTTTGAGGAGTTCAGCTTGAAGGATGCGCTTGACACGATTGTCTTTCAAAAACTGACAAATATACGACATACGCAACGCTTTAAAATGACTATCCAGAATTATTGTGGATACTCGTTAGCAGAATAATGAAACGCTGCGAACTAATTTCTCCGGCAATTTTCAATATAAACGAATGACTTTTAAAAGTGTTGAACAAATACCAGCCGAAAAAAATATTTATAAATTCACAAATCTCTTGTTGTTCTGTTGTGAAGTCAAGCAATTTGCAAAAAATTTGTTTTCATTAAAATATTAATATTATTATTATTATTATTAGTTGTAGTTATTCTGGTTTATTTATCTTTTCGTTTGCAAAATCTCTTGTACTCGTATTTGGATTTAGTGTAGTTTTGTTGTAGCGTTTACAAGAACTTATCTTCCGGATTAACTGACCTCAACTGATCATTTGATGAGAGTGTAAATTTTGAAATCACTACTACGAGTGTTCGTAAATGATGTTCGAGGAGACAACAAGAAAAATTCTTTAGTTTTATTGCAAACAAAATAATATAAAACAAAATAATTGAAATTGTCCACCTCTGCTACACAAATACGTTTTTGTACATGCACGTTTATAGGATTTTCTTGATTCTTTGTAAATTTTTTTATTTTTACTTTTTTTTTGGGTGGTACATCTAAACGCTGACAACCACAAGCAAAAAGAAACAAAATTTTTATTAAAAACGTTGATACGAGTATATTCATGAATGCATACATGAATTTTTATGAATGCTTTACATAAGTATTTGTCTAAAAATATTAAGTTAAATTCAAATTTAAAAACACTATTCGCTAATTTAAGCAAGATTTATGGCAAAAATAAATGTCACTTAAGTTTTGATGAGCTTAAATTATACGATATCCTAAATGTAATTGTATGAGACTACTTTTTTTTATAGAAAAAGCACAACTCAGTGCTTAGAAACTCAGTGTTTAACTATTGATTAAGCACGCGAAAGAGACCTGATCTTCGTATAATCTGTGGCACATCTGCCAGTTAACCGACATTTCGATAACTACCTGGAGTACCCCTCACTGACTAATTACGCAACACTTCCATTTATATTTTTGAATTTTTTTCACAAAATTTAAACCATAATTCAGAACGAAATAGTAAAAAATAACACTACTCCAAACTTTTAACAATAGTATTAGTGAATATTCTCGATCATGCGGAATCACAAGTGATGGAGGGAGAGCTGACTCCCAAATTTTATACGTATGCACATTCATACACTCTTACGTGATTTAAGAATGAAATTACTCATGTTCAAACTTGATTGCGCGTGATTATGTGTCATTAGCACCAATAAAGTGACCGCTGCCCATCTCTAATTTCAACAAAGTATTTCACTTCATTTAACTTCCTCAAGTACATTTTAATTTGCTTTCTTCTAATTTTTAAATAGAATAATGACTTTTTTGCAATGTATGCCAGTGTATCACAAGCGTCATTTGCTGTGACTATCACACATCACAGCATGATAATCTAAGTTAATCTAAAAGCAAAACAATGAAACTAAGAAACAATATAAAAGGAAAATTATAGGAAAACATACAGCAAAGTTTACAATTAAAATAGCAACATTTTAACATTGAGATGATTTTTTTGACGATCGAATGCAATTTTAATTGACATGTAGAAAATAAAAACAAATTACAAAAAATAGACATCATAAAATTTTATTCTATTTATTCCTTAAATGAAAATAGAATGTAAAAAAATTACACCGTGCAACAAAAAGTCAGCATGAAATAATAATTAAAAAAAAGTATTATTCATAGTTATTTATTAAGATTTAGGTATGTTGAAATTTGGAAGCAGTTTTATTTATTCCAACTCGGAATATAGAATTTAGCAAATTGTAACCAGTAAAAATGCTTAGCCAATAAATTGGAAGTCAGAACGTCTTGTGCGCTTAGAGTCCTATTTTGCGATAAAAATAATAGAATTAAATAAAAAATTTCATTAAATAATTTTGTGTGTAAGTTCTACCAAGCCCACGCTATTTTTCCTAATCTATATGCATTTTTCTTTATACTCAAGTGAACGTGCATGAGCGTGAATCAAAAAAAAAAGTTAACTACTCACGGACACATCTTCAATTTGAAGGCGTTAAGTAGCTTATATGCATATCTAGTGTAACTTAACGCCTCTAAACCAATAAAATTTTCTTTTACCTTGTAATCATTAAAGTTGAAGAAAACAATAACCCGCAATTTGTTGCTCATTGCAGTCATCACAAAATAAGAAAAGTATAAAGTCTAAATTAAATCAAAGCAATGTTTGATGTGATTACTTTTAATAAAAAAAATTAAAAAAAAACAAATAAACACGAAATAACGTCATTGTAACCGACTTTAGTTTATTTCATGTACAATTGTGCAAACTTGCAAATAGTAGAGGCATTTGCCAATTTATTTAATCAACAAAATCGTTAATTTTATTAAAATTTTATATGTTTTCCTAGTATCACAGTTAGCACATGCCAGCTAAATATTAGCAAATGCTCAATTACATGAGAATCATTTTTATAAACCTGTGATATTTTTTCATTAATTGTGGCAAATTTTATTTATTTTTTTTTTTTTGCTTTTATTCAATTGAGGAAATTTACAAATTGTTGTATTGACTTGCAAAGAAATGGCATTAGATGTGGAGGTGAGTGCTGAAAAAGTGGTGATTTGAAAGTCTAAATCTAATCTGTATTGTGATAATTTAAAATTTATAAAATACAAAAATATTGAAATGAAATTTTTTTAAGAAATTATTTTTGGATAAATTCATTATTTTATTAAGAGAGTACTTTTTTACATTGTCACTAAAGGAAAAAGAGGGAGAGTATGGAATATTTGGAATAATTAATCATCAGAGATGGAATTCCGTACTAACCAAAATTGATTTAACTTGTAAGAAATGAATAAGTTGCAGTTTTCGTATTCTAATATGTTAAATAATACGGTTAAATGTTTGATATTCTCAGTCACTAGTACGTACCGTCAAAAGTGGTAAAATCGAATAAAGAACGCTGATGAAATGGTTTAGCGACGTCGAAATCAGTACTGATCCGTTCTGCCAATCTTAATTTATCCAAAAATAATTTCTTAAAAATTAAGAAGAAATTGGTAAACTCAGATTTGAACTCAAGCAAAAAATTTCCTTTCAATATAAACCTTAAACGTATAAATATTAAAATAAAATATTATAAAATTGTTTTGTTAAAAAAAAACTTTATTGATAATTATCGTTTCAGTTTTCATATCTTGATTACACTTTTTATTAAGTTTATATTTTTAACTCTTCAAAATAATTTCCATCGATTTTCCTTGATCAGGGGGCAAATGCATTCGATGCCGAAAGAAATCCCATACAAAAATTTTTGAATTTGTATGGAAATTTCATTCGATACCGAATGCCGTGATTTGCTCCCAGGTGTGCGCACTAGTGAAATGAGCTTAGTAATTAGCTGTTTCATCTTTAATAGACATCAATGTAATTTTGATTATTTATTATTTCATAGCAATATAAAATATTTAAGATTTCTATAAAATCATCACATCAAAAATAACTAATTTTTTTGTAATGGAATGCGCTTAAAATCGAATCTAAACTTGACTTAAAAATTTAACTATTACCAAATATCTTTAAGTCAAATAGCTAAAAATTATAGAGTGATGTCGAGTCAACTCGATTGATTGGTGAGCGAGAACAAGACCGCTGCAGTGAATGGTAAATCGGTAAAGAGATTTAAGGGCGACAGCTCTGGAGGGTTTGAAACAGTTCAGCCGAGAAAAGGGAAATTTTTCTATCGCACATCATGCTGCCTAAAGACTGGAATTCTGTTCAGTTTTCCACGAGGAATGCTGTCAAAATGCATGAATAAAAAATATGTGTGAAAAATTCATGAAAAAATGTTGCATGGGTAGTACTGTGTTTTCTTGTGGAAAAACATATGAAATGTTTCTGGCGACATTTTATCAAAGCTGTGAAAAAAAGCAAATGGCCTTTATTTTCTGATCTAAATACTTATGGATATAAAATGTTAATCTAAAATAAATTGATAGAAATAAATAAATAAAATAAATAAAAACAATAAATGGCAAATATTGAAAAAGAAAAGTTTAGTGAAGTGGAAAAGAGACAACTTATTTTTGCCGTCAACATCACATTTTAAAGCAGGGTACTCTGTTCATCATTTCGTGCGAACTGCTGTCAAAAGTCCATATAAAAAAATGCATGCGAAATAATAACAAAATAATATGGCCGAAGTTGTACTCTTTTCATCTTGTGAAAACATACGAAATGTTTCTGGCAGCTTTATTTTTTCAACCACAACATGTTTCTGGCAACATATTTTTCAACTGCGAAATAATGTAAGCACCACTTATTTCGTGCGAAATTGCAAACAATAGCTGAAGATATTTCTTGGCGTTGTGGTTTTAATTTTAAGTTTGCTGCACAGAAATAATCAAAATAATGGAAAATAATGTAAATATAATATAAAATTAAGGTGAGTGCTTTTTGCAGAACGTGTGTATTCAATGAGCTTCTCCGCAGCAGCTGCGAGATGTATTAATTGATACATTGCAGTACAAACTCCTAAAATTAATTTGTTGTCCATTTGTTTTAATTGTTTTTAATAAACACATTTCTTTTGTTTTTATAAGAAGAACAATGTTGTTCATTTCAAGGCAATAAAACCGATAAATTTGTTATAAATCGTGGTATTGTCACCACTGATCAGTTGTCAAAATTTTCAAACGAAATAATCAATGTTGCTCAACATTTTTCGCAAATTCAAACAGAGTACTAAGCTTAATAGACAACCTCCTAAAGCTGAACGCTGAAGAGAAACGAAAACACAGATAAGCTCCCAAAACAAAGAATTTCTTAAAAACTAAGGTATTGCACTGGGCTGAGCTGATTGGACTTAAGCTACAATCCATGAGTTTGAAAAGATACGCAAGCTTAAATTGTGATCAAAAAGATGCTGGACGGGATGGTGAAAAACTTAATAAGACTTTTGAATGTCCTGACTACTATCAGACTGAGAAACACATGTTGTCACATTTTAAATATGGAAAACTCAGCCTGAAGGAAATACTGGAAATTACTAGGGATGCAGTGATGAGAATAGTTGTCAATAGCCTTAAATTAGAAGTGGTTTTCGGTCTCGGTTTCTCGACAAGTCTCGGCTTAGGGATAAATTTCATAAATTTTTCGCAAAAAAAAACTTAAGACAAACAGAAGCTTTAAAAATATAATCTTTATTAGCAGAGTTGGGAGTAGTACACTAATAATTTTACTAGCACTAAACAATGCTGGAAAAAATTTTCAACACTAAAAACTTTTAGAGATATTTTTGTTTTTTGCTTCTTCACTAAATTGAGTGGTAGTGAGTAAGTCTGCACTAGATTCCAATAGTGTACAATTTTAATAGTTACTATACAAAGCTGCAATTCAAAATATTTCCATTAATCATTTGGATAATTTTTTGTATAAACTGTAATCTCAAGGTTTGAGTGGGATGTTCTTAAATTCCACTAAGGTTTAGTGAAGAAAAAAATGCTGCACCAGCACGAAGACAATGTTAATGTGCTAGTGAGGTTGATATTTTGTAATTCATCACTTAAAATTAGTGGCAGTGAGAAATTGTCCACTATAAGTATCTATTTATTGACGAAAACGGAATAAAATTTAGTGCAGCAACCCCGACTCTGGTTACTAGTTGTGTAAAATAAGTTTGAAATTATTTCATTATTTATAGCATCTCATATGCAAATTTCATAATAAAACTTGCAGTTACGCAATATTATTAATAATATTTGAATAAAATAATTATTTTTAAACAAAACAAAACACACACACACACAGAGAAACAGTGAGTTGTATGTTATTCTTGTAATGAAACAAGTGTTTTGTTCAAAATGTTTATTTACTTAGACTCGCTGTTGTAAACAAATTGTTTGCCTTTAATTACGAGTAATGTGCATTTTGTCATTGTTCTCTTGCTTCTTTATTTAATTTTAACTAAAAATATTTAGTTTTTTCCATTCATTAATTTAGTTGTTGAATGTTAAGTGCATTAAATTTTAAAATGCCAACACAGGCGAATGAGTAATAAATTATTTTCTAAGATTCTTCATACTTTATCGATCTTCAAATAAGACACACACACACACATACACGCACACATATAATGTTGACATTTGCTTTGTGGGATGACTGTGAGAGTGATGTTAAACTTATTTTAAAACGTAAATAAGATTTTTGACAGAGAAAATGAAAATAATGAAACGCAATTAACCAACATGGACATAGAACAGTTTAATAGTTTTTGGGTGGCGTTTTGCATAATATTTAAATATTTTTATTGGTTTATGACAAGCGGAACAAAGAAAGTAAGCATTTTCAATTTTAATTTTGAATGATGTTTAAAAATGTTGTAGAATATTATTTGCATATCTTAAAAATTTATTTCACATTGCACTATGGGTAAGAATGAAAGAATTTGGGCCTTAATGGAAATTGCTGACAAATATTTGTGATAGAAACTAGAATACACGTGGAGAAGATACCAATATCAATGTCATAAGTTCGTCAGATATTCTAGAACAAATTTATATATTTATAAAAAATATTAAATTAATTATTCGAGACAGGTCTCAATATCTTTTTTTAAAGAATTCTATATACATAGAAGTCTATATACATATATGCATTTCATTGAAACTTTTCAAAGATATGGTTTAAGGTCTACTGATGATTTGGCATTAACACCAATGAAATACATGTATGTATGTTTATGGACCAGCTAAAACACCCTCAACAAACAAAACCTTTTGTTATATTTATAGTTGTTCAATTCACAACGTATTGTTTAAGTTGTATGTTGAATGAATGCTGTTATTAATTTCTCCATAAAAGCATTTGCTTAGACACATGTTTATGTTAAAATTATCAACAATATTTCACTCAATATGTTTTGCTTTGGACGAATAAGTAAACCAATTAAAAATTTGAATATATAAATACATATAAAAAATTGCATCCAAATGTACATTCATACTTACATACATATGTATGTATGTATGTATGTATGTATGTATATATACATACGAGGATATGTACCCAGCAAACATTGTTTGCCGCATTCGATGAGAATTCGGGCAGAGAGTATGCACAAGTTGCCTCATTCGTATCCGAAGTCGACTAAAAAAAAACTAAACTGCAAACGCTTTGACTGATTGACAAGAAAGCGGACATCTTTTTCGGAGTAAATTCCGACAATTTTTCCGACACTGCAGAAAAAACTCTGCACGAACTCTGAAGAAATTCGCTGATGAAATTCTGAGAGACATGTCCGAGTAAGGTCGAAAAGATTTCTGACAAAAAATCAGAAAATATATCGGCTTTTTGTGATAATTTTTACCACTTGTCGAATTAATGTCGGAGAAAAGTCTGGCGTAAAAGTGTGAATTTGTCGGCAATAAGACAATTAATTTGTGAAAGGGATGAAGAGATATATGGTGATATGTGGTGAAATCAGAGAGATCTATTGTTCAAAACTCTGTTCCACGTTGTTTTTTATAGCAGGTACAAGTAGAAACACTAAATTTGTTTAAGCTGTGTAAGCCAAATTATTTTAGTTATTCTAGAGCAGTAGAGTAGAGCCGCCATTGCTACTTAGTGACCAGTGCCTTCTATACTTACACAGTCCAACAGCAATTATCACAATACCACATTAATGTTCATCAGAAAATGTTATGAGTTGCCCGAAACTTGGTGCGAAGCAACGTTCATGGTCATAATTTGTTTTGCAGTCAAGGTGCTAACCACTTCAGCCAATAACATCCTAAATTTGAATTAATGACGTATAAAAATCTCAAAGAGTATAAAAAATTATGAGCCTTCCCTCACTATAACTGCATCACGCATTTTGCTGGTACGTACCCAGCTCATCTACAAACATTTATTTATATTTTATAAAAGTTTAAACGTTTATGCAAGAACACTCAAAAAATAAATGAGAGTTATTACGACAACTGAAATCAAACAACATGCAGACTCAGAGATCTGCATGATTGCGAATCAAATGACATAATTTTGAATTTTCTAAAATTAATATAAAACTAGAATTTAACATAATTAAATGAAACCTGCTAACGCATGATTCATGTCAGCGATACTGTTGTTAATAAATGCATGGCGCTCTTTGCAGTTTCTGTTTATTCATATGATTCACAGAAGTAGTGAATCAGTATGATTGTTTTGAAAACTTCTTAAAAAACCTTCTGACATATATAGTTTTCATTTTATAATATATTTTAATATGAGAAAAATTATTAATTAGCACAAAATGGAGAGAGATATTTTTTTCATTTTATTATTATTTGTATTTTGGAAGAAAATAATAGTTTTATTATCTTAAGACTTCATATGGTAGGCGTGCTTTTGTGAGTTATTTGAATACTATACAAAACAATCAAGCAACAGTAAGAATGTTTTTTATTTATTTTTACTAGCGACCACTTAAAACACAAGATTGAGTTAATGACAATCTGTTGTTAGAGATTTAACACTGCAAGCAATATCACTAGTACATATTGATGTTAAAAATCAAAACAAAGGTATTGAAAATTTGAGTGGAGAGCCAAAGTGAATCAACTGATGCAGTTCTCTGCTGCAGACATGTCGGTTAAGAGTCTTAAGCTAGCTTTTAAAACAGTTTAGAAAATGTGCTGGCTATTCAGTTAAATGACTAAAGAATACTTTAAAATGGTCATCCCACAACATGCCGACAACCAGCAGTAACTTCAAATATTTTTTAGCAAAATGAGCAAAAATCATTGCTGAAATAGTTCAGTAAGCGCTGAGAATATTTCTGATTAATATCTGAAGGAAATTAAATTTCCTTCCAACTAGTCTGATATCGGATAACGTTGCAAGGAATCTGCAGAAACGATATACCTGCAAATTTCCGACTAACTTGTCAAATGTTTAAGGAAATTTTAAACAACTTGTTTGATTGTCTGGTAGTTTCAGTAATTTTTTGACATCAGACATGTCGGCAAAAAAATTTTTTCTGGGTAATTACATACAATACTGAGTTTATTCAACTCAATGTTGCTTGATAATGAATAGCAACATTATTAATTCAACATTGTTTCAATAAAAAGCACGTGTTGTATTTTATTTTCTACACATGTGACTGGATTGGCAACAATTATTTAAACGTCTGTATGTTGCTATAAAAATTAAATCATTTCATCATTCAATCAATTGTATTACAAACACTTTAAAGCTTTTGAATTTACTTAATTATTTTTTTATTATTATTTTCATATAGAAAATGTATTACGTTTTCATTAACTGTTGATATTGGCAATAATTTGCAATTTTAATAGCAAAAAAAAGTCGCTGTGATATTTTTGGTATTTCTATAATTACTATTTAATTGGTTTTTATTGTCTGTAGCAATTTACAAACAAAAATTTCTTTATAAACTTGGGAACTACTGCTGTAAAGAAATGTGTTGAAAAAATGCATTTTGAACAGCCAAACAAACGTAAGTCATTTTTAATCAAGAATATTAATATTATGCTATTATTTTATTGATGATGCCCTACATAAGAATAAGAGCAATATAAGTATTTTACGTTGAAGGATATCAGCCTAAAAAATGGTAAACTCGCTTCTCTTGCCATTAATTTTATTTACTTAATCAACATTACATATTTTGTTATTCAATTTAAAAATATCCACCCGACTTTGTGATTCACAGTGTAACAATAAAATTAAAATTAAAATTTTACATTAAAATATCCTTTCATTACTTGACTATAAAATTATATTGCAGTACTAAATTTATCCTAAGCTTCACAGAAAATTTGTGTTCCATTTCAGTCATCTCGGAAAATTTCAATTGTGAGTTGTTTAAATAAATGCCAAAAAAAATATTCGAATACTGCAGAAATGAACAAGAGACTTGTTTTGGGTGCCTTAAAATGAAAATTAAATTCATGTATTTTTCATTCCAGATATCTGCGAATAATGTGTTTTTTTAGTTTTACAGTTATTGATAAAAAATATCTAACATTATTCTTTCAAATGTTAAACATTGAAATCCTTTCAAAAATATTTTTTTTAAGTTCCAATGAAGGATAAAAAAGTTATAGTACATTTAAGTGAAAATAGCCGAATTTTCATTTCATATAAATTTGCTTGCTTGTGGTCAAACGCCAATTTTTTATCAAAAGCAATTTAAATAAGAAAATCGGCTCATAACTTTATTATTCCTCATACGATCTTACTGGTACAAGACAATAACTTCAAAAATATGTATGTTTTTTTAATTCAAAGTATCAAAGAAAATTATTTTCGTTTCGTTTTCTTTCATAAAAAATTAAAAATTTTTTGTTCTTTTTATTGAAAATTTGCAATAAAATGGTAAGTTTATTATAAATTAATGTATCATCACTTACGAGGCAAAATTTTTGTTTTTAAGAAAACTTTGAATAGCAATTTTTATTATAAAAAGTAAAAAAATTTAAATTTTTTAGAAAAAAAAAATGGCATAATTTTAAAAAACTTAAAATATAATATCTGCAACTTAATACATTTTGATTATTTTTTAACCACATATTATTGTGGATGACATAAAATAATCCTGCCGCAATCAAGAATTCTCTTTTCTTATAGCAGTAAAGCTCTCCCGTAAATTTGTGCTTTCTCACAAACGAAAATTTCGACTGAATCTTAAACAGCTTCAATATTCGGGAAAAATTCAAGGCAGACACAATTTTTTTGCAACTCTTAATGTCGAAAAGGAAAATCCTTTTACTTTTAATATTTTGTAGAAATCTTCCAAAAGCAGAATTTGTTCCATTTTTCTTTATCAGATCTTTCTCCCAATTTTGTCAACATTTCGTCATTTTTGATTTCCGCTTGATAGATTTTTTAAGCTTTTTATTTTTAACGACGCAATAACTTCATTCATTTTATTCTATTCTTAGATTTTTTATGCATTCGTATATTGGAATATACATACTACATACATTTTATTTGTACTACGGTTTTGTAAACACCTGGTTAATAAACTGTTGTGAAAGAAAGAAACACTAAGCCGGATATATAGAAATCGATGCTTTATAAGGTTTTGAAAAGGCATGTACTTTGAATTTCATGGGTAATAAAAGTTGTAAAATTAAAATGATCAGTATTAAGATTACTTGTTATCGAAATAACTTTAAAATACAGTTTGAAAAAAACCTTTAGTTTTGAAAGTAGCAACGAAAGAGATTTCTACAGTATTCTGTAATTAATTACTTGACTTGCGTACAGTTTGTAAATTGTTTCTTCTACCGGTAATTTAAGTTTTTAGTCTCCAGACTTCCAATTTATAATTAGTTAGCAAATCTCATGTTAATGGCACTCAGAACAGCAGGGTATTAAAAGTTTTTAATGCAGTAAAGTTATTAATAGTAATTTTTCTGACCCTTTTTTCTGCGATTTTATTAAATTTTATGATATTAATATGTAACACTTAATTATTGTAATTGTTGACTGCAGTAAATATTTTATTTTCTGTATAAATTTTGATTTAAATCTTAAAACCACAATGCACGTTCTATTTAAAACAATAAATACTTAATAAATTAGCAAAGCTATTCATAAACGGGAATTTTATCTCAATTTATTCGTTGTAAGGGGTGATGCATTTGGAGATATTAGAATGAACGTGAGTATAAAAAAATTGAGCGCGAGTGATATTTTTTTTTTTATAATTTTTTCATATTATTAATATGTGGTTTTTAATTTTGTCATGAAGACATAAAACAAGTGACAATACCACGCAGTGCCGGCCGGTATGCGTTAATGTACTTGTATGAATAAACAGAGTCAAAGTAGCAGTATAAGTCCGAACTTAGACTGCCGGTAATTTGGAAGAAAAACATATCTTTCGTTTTTTATTCGCGTTCACACAGCCTTACAAAATAGTGGTAAAGCAGTGTTTACTGTAATAACAGCTAATAATACAAATAACTCTCGTATGCTTTTTCTAGACATTATTTGTATAAATACAAATTTGAAATCATATTCAAACGAGCCACCTAAACAGTGGCGGATACATGGAAACACACATGAACACTGATGATGGGAGTGTAGCGGCTCTCGAAAAACAACGTTGTTTCTGTTCTGCCGTGTAAGTTGAAATTAATTAGTGTTAAAATTTTTCCTTGTTCCTTTCGAATATTGTCTCATGTCCAATTCTTTCTGACTAAAAAACGTTACGAACATTAGCCAAAAATAATAATCACTTTGGATTTAAAAACTATTAACTTAGAAATTTTAAGTTTTTGGAAAAAAGCAAGAAATTTTTCTTCCACTTGGATAAAATTGGATAAACATATACGTACTGTGTATACCAATTAGCTTAGCTACATGTGAAAGAGTTTTTTCAACGCCAAAAGAAGTACCTTCAACTTATGCATGGTGTTCAGTGGTATATAAGTGTACTTTCAAATGGCATAAAAAATAATTTTTAGCAGATATTTACTGCGAAAAAAAGCTGAAGTAACTTTGAAAGTGAAAATGTTTTTTTTTTTTAATCGAGTTCCTAAGAGAATGATGAATATAAGAGGATTCTAAAATAACTTGTTTACAGCCAACAAATGCTGTCTTTTTTCATCAAAAAAAACTTGAACCCTTTGTGATGCACGCTATGTGACGCACGTTACATTTTATCTATTCTAAAATGTTATACCTAATTTCAATGTTTCCAAAATAATAAACACGAAATTTTGTTACTAAAATTGAGGTGAATTCAGGCTTTCGATCGGTCCATCTTCATTAACACTTAAGCAGGATTTGGTAATAATTTGTGCATTAATGATCATCGAAACACATTTATTTTATTTAAAAAATTATGTATCTAGTCTAATATTCCATAAAAAAATATAAAAAATAAGTTGGATAAATTTAAAAAAATTTTGGTTGGTGGACTGTTTCTAGGAGTTGTCCATATATTAAAATTGAAAAAATTTATTTCAAAACTAAAAAATACTTACAGGTTGTGTTTTTTTCGACAGCGTGAGTTTTCGTGATTGTGACTAATTTTTTTTCCACTCACGTGAGCCAAAAATAAGAGGTCGTGCGTGAGCGTGTATGATCAAAAAAATTTTATCGTGAGCGTGCATGAGCTTGAGTGAATATTAGAGAGCGATTACCATTATATATATTTTTTATAATAACTACTAATAACTGCGTCTATCTAGCAACGTGTTCCAGCACGCCAAAATAGTTCTATTTCTCGTAAAAAGTCAATGAATTTAACACGTAGTTGTCATAGAATGGAAGTGATCCAAAGAACTGAGGGCAAATTACGGCATTCGATATCGAACGAAATCCCATACAAAATTTTTTGAATTTGTAGAGAAATTTCGTTCGATATCGAATGGCGTAATTTACCCCCTGATTGGTATTCGATTAAGAGGATTTCTGTATTAATTCTTGTTGACATGTAAAATTTTTAATATAATAAATTCAGTACTTGTATTTGTTATACAATGAAAATTCTTTACTTTTCGAACAACTACCGATGTATTTTCCTGGGATATTATAAAGTTCTAATAAGTGATATTACATTAGAGGCTTATCTGCAAACGCTTTAAGAAACGCTTTTAAGAAAGCGCCTCTTGGAAAACTTATTTGACTTAAAGCGAAAAAATAAATGCGTGTTTTTTTAAACACATAACTGCAATATTTTTATCATTTTGACGACCTGCTTCTCCAAAATTTGCTCGACAGCGGTGATTATATACAAGATTTTAAGTTGCAACTTTAAATATTTGTAAAATTTTATTTCGGTACATCAATAGAAAAAAATGTTCTTTATTTAATGCCAGTATTATTATTAATCACTTTAATCTTTAACGAAAAGATTTATTTTTTTACGAGATTGTATGCACGAGGAACGAACTCATAAAATGGTTCTGATTTAAGTGCGGCTTTCACAGCCAATTTGAATCGTTTAGAAATCAATAAAAAAAATCAAGAAATTTTTTCAGTCGGTGCGACCGTCTATATTGTTGAAACCGTATTTAAATGTATTTGAAGTTTCACGTTAGAATTAGAAACTTGGAGATTTGAAGTGGATGAAATTATGTGATATGGCAATGTCAATATGTCAGTCAGCGTTAAAACTTTCATCACGGGGACTTAAATGGCATTAGACTGCACTTGCTTGATATTTTTCGTCAATAATAATAATCACAAATAATATTATGGTCGCATGAACTTGGTGAACGGTCATAAAAATAATTTTGTTCAGTTTTAGTGACTATTTAACATTTAAATTATTCATTTACAGATGGTTTTCAAATGAGAGCCACTCGGTGATGTAGAATATTCATCATGGCGTTCAGTGTGCGGTACGTAGCTCCATCTAGCTGATATCAAGTGCCGTCCCCATCCACCAAAAGACTTTAAATCAGGACTACTAAAAAAAGGGTGGCAAAAAATAAACGACAGACTTTACAGATGCTGCCCACAAAAAAATTTTAAATGCCACCACAGACTGTAAAAATCAATCCTCATATGTCTGTTCCACCGTATATGAAATCTAATAATAACATGATTACTAAAAATGAAACCTTATCGAAATCACGAGAGTAATACACGACTACTTGTTATACCAAGTAAAACTTTTTATATACTTACATTTATTTGTATGTATTTATAGATATTCTATATTACATGATGAAATGTTAACATTGTAAAAATCACTGGCATACTCTACAATCTGCCTTATATTTATGATAATTTTATTTAGTTTTTATTTTTTGCTTTGAAGTAGAATAGATTGCTAGCAGTAGTATAAATTAAATGCCACAAGCTGTTTGCATTTTAATTATATAATATTTAGCTTGAAAATAAAATGATAATGTATTAAGTACACCTTTGCACTAAACAAAAAAAAAGTACTCTACAGTGGGCTTCAACAGTAGGCTTTCTTACACGTAATACATTAAGATATATCAAGATAGAGTAGCTGATCGAATTAGTTTAAAAAAAAACTTAATTGTTAATATCCGATATAATCTTTGAATTCTTACGTCAATGAAAGTATCAGTTGCACTTCATATTCTATCGGATTTTTTTTATTCATGAGGAAAAAATATGTACAATTAAAACGAAACAAATAATAAATAAATATTATCAAGTATTTGCTGTGAAAACATATTTACAACAATATATAATTATAGAATATCTAATTTTAAGTAAGTAAAACGTATTTTTAAAATTAAATCAAAAAGTATGAAAAAAATCAAATAAATATTTTCATCAGAAAATCGCGTGTTTTAATTGTATGGAAATTGTAATACCAAATTAATTATAATTTCAAAAAAAAAATATACAAGATGTATTCATGAGATTTCCAAGAGCAATGAATTAACACATAACACACGTGACTAGTGACGTTGTAGGGATATAAATTGTAGAGATAGGTTCGAACTCTCGAACTTTAAATGAAAGTTGCCCTGTCACTTTGATGTGGTGATGATCAAGCGGGCTCGTTCGATTTCGCGTTTTTTTTTTTTTTGTTATTTTCACAAAAAAATTTTCTTTTTAATTTTGTTGAGTTTTCGGGTTTTATTAATTCTTATTGTTTATTTCAAAGCAAAAATTTCACCGTATCTCAGCCGATTGGTAATATCAATGGATTCTAAACCATAAAATTGTGTACACGGCAGTTTACATAAGCCCGTAAGGTTTCTGTTAGTTGTTTGTAATTTGTGGAATTTTGTTGCCCTCTGAAAAGCTTAAAGTGTTTTATCATTTATTCGCTTACGTCGTGTGTCTACTTAAGTGAATTTGTAACTACAGTGAACTCGCGAAAACGTGAACACTCAAAAGTGTGAACGTCTCAGAAACGTGAACAAATTTATATTTCCATAGAGTATTCAAAAACGTGAACAACATCTGAAAACTCTAAAACGTAAACACTGTTTCTCAATTGGGAAATCCCCAAATTACAGATTATTTTAAAAATTTCAATTTGTGAAAGTGAAGAATGTATTTTAGGAGCGAAGATATCTCCTCTAGAAATAAGACATCTAGAAAATAGTTCGGTTCTACTTCTCAGATTTGTTTTATTGTAGTGTTAAAATTTAATTACAGATGGATATTACTTTTTCCACGGTCAAATATTGTAACAACAATCCTGAAGAAAATTGCACAGAAGTAGGAACTATTGAAATTCAGGTTGATACCGGCGATGATGATGATTCGACTATATTCCAGCCGGAAGTTACAAATAAATCCAAGGAAGCTGTAGTTGAATAAGGCTTTAATATGGGCTGAAAACGAGATGGCAGACCAAAGTGACATTAGAGTGCTGAGAAACCTTAAAGAAAAAGCTCTTTTAAAGATTTTTCAATTACTGATTTTTTTCTTTAAACTTTGTTTAACTGGTTCTTAATTATCCAACCAAAAAAATTTTCCGATTAGTTTTAGTTTATTTTTTGTTGTTCTCGTTAATTAAACATAAATTTCTTGTATCCTTTATTTTATATTTTTTTGTTATTTATCGAATGCAAAGTGAGCTCAGTAACTATATGGCATAATATTTTTTGTTATTAAGAATTAATAAAATAATTAATTTCAAAGAGGGTTTAGCATTTTAACGTATTAAAATATAATTTTTTATATTAAATAGGGTAATTTTTGTTTTAAATTTGGATACTCAATAACGTGAACAAACTCGAAAAAATTACTGCCTTGGTAAAAACTAGTTCACGTTATGGCGAGTTCACTGTAATTGTAATTGCTCTGCTACTATTTACACTTATGTACATTCCTAGATAACCAGAAGTTCATTGTGATTTTATTTTCAAAGAATTGCATCGTCCCTTTCTCTCCTACATTTTTAAGATTTCTCTTAACAAAATAGCATTAAAAGAAACAAATATTTTCTTATTTTTTATAACTACAAAAGGGTAAAGTGTGAAATATTGTAATTTCATAAATTAAAAACCTGGTGTGCTTGCAGAAAAAGATACAAGTTCAAGATTTCAGAATCTTTAATGAGTTTTCATTGAAAGCTTATTTAAATTACAACAACATACATATATTGGAACTTATTTTTTATTTGTTTTGCGTTCAGAAATGTTGCAAAAAAGAATTGCATATTTTATTGGAAAAAATATGAATGGTTAAACAATATAAACTTTGCGTTTACTAGTAATAATATTTATTTTCATGACATTAAACAATATATTATTCAATGTTTAAGTCTAAGGCTGATATGGAGTTCTTACGGAAATTCATTTGTGAAAAGTTACATTTATTTCTACACGGAAAAATAATCATGTGCAGAGCTGTGCAGAGAATTGTTGTTCTGCTGACATAAATTTATTTATTTTCGTACAATATTACAAGTAAAACAATTTCAAATTAATTACAAAGCACAAGAAAACCAAATGTCAAAAATTTTATAAACAATTGTATCTAGAATCATTTATGATTCAGCCAACGAAAGTTATTCTTGACTTATAGTCAATAAATGTAAAAAATTACGTGTACTTTTTTCTGGAACAGAAATTTCTTTAAGAAATTTACCAACCTGAATTTCTTTCAGTTTTTTTACAAATTGCTCTTATGGGAATATGGGTTTCCATATCTAAATATAAAAATTTTGAGCAAATAACTTTACAAAAGTTTTAAAAATGACTAAATATCAAAAGATTTTGTTCAAGTTAATGAATTTCGATTCTGAGTTGTGTTTGTATGAACAATTCCAGTCGTGTGTTCGCAGATGTCTGTCTGATTTTTTAATGCAAAAATCAAAGTGTTTGTTTATCTTATCTGTATTTTTTTTGCTGAAATTTAATTACACACATTCATACAAAAGGTATGGACTTTTATGACAGAACGTAAATTCTTAAACTATTTGGAAATGCAATAATAAAACAATTTGTTGCAATTTGAGTACAATAAAAAAATAAATAAACACAGAGTAGCTTATATGTAGAATAAAGGGTGTTTAAATGCATGTAGCACCTCGTTGGCATTTAAAAAATACAATGGTTTTAATATTTTGTTCTTCTTTTTTTCTTTTTTTCTTTTCGCTGGACAGTGTAAGTAAATAGGATGATAAATCTCAAGAACTATTTGAAATGTACAGCTACCTGTAGAAGCATGTTTTTGTTGTCAGACTAGGAAAATATTTGGCAACATAAGCACAACATCATAAACTTTATTCATACTTTCATGGTATATGCATGGGCCATTGCGTGTGAACTGGAACTAATTAATAGTGTTAATGTTTCCAGCTTTTGTTATATTTGACTATGTTACAGCTATAGCGAGTAGTTCGAATACAAGTATTGTTTTACAAATTAACTAAACTTCTTTTGCGCTATATTACTGTTTCATTAGAAATAACAAATATTCCTATTATTTATAGAAAACGATTTCATTCATCCCAGCAATCAAAATTTACAGGCATTCCAAACGCGTGTTTTTAAAGCGTTTCCAAGGATCTCACAAACAAATTTAATATCTCTTTTGTTGATTTACCGAAGAGATTCAAAGTAATGCACTCGATTTGATTTTTTGTTGTTCAACGGTTTCATATAAGCAACACCGAAGACTAACGATGATACAATTAGAAGCAGGTGGTGCTTTGTAGTAGCACAGCCTTCGCTTACAGTTTTTACTGGAATGTGACTGCCGCAGCTGCGCTGTAGCTTATCTTCTCACTTAGATTTTTCAAGTCTTTTAAAGTATAGGGAGGTTCGGGACTTTGAGTATTTTTGTCTAGCTTGCAAAATCAACAAAAAAATGTACAATATAATTGAATGTATGCTTCATTTAATAAGGTTTTTAAATTTTTTTTGGATCTTGATTTTCGAAAGTTTTTTTTTTTTGCAAAGTTTCTCAGTAGACCTGAATGAAGTTCAGAAGTTAAGCCGATTACAGTGCTACACAATAAGTGTTCATCTGCTTCCTTTACGGAACTATATAAGCTATTTAAAAAGTAGTAGGAGGGCAATTTTATAAAATATAATGTGGTTTCTTTTGCTAAAATAAAATGCCATCTTGTGATCATATATACTGATCATAAATTATAAAAGTGAGCTCCAAAGTAGATTAATACCAGATAATCGCATCCCTATGACAATACAAAACAACAGCGATTTTTTTACAAAATAATTTATTATTGCCTAACTTTTTATCCATACAAAAGAACGACCTCTAACAATTAACTATTTTCAACGCTTATTTCGCATATAAAAAAACAAAATGAAATAGTGAAATAATTTCATTTAATCTTGCAACCGTTTCAACAGAATAAAAAAGACGGCTTGCTCGTATGCCTCTAATTTAGCTTTGCGGCCATTTTCTGTTATTAGAGAATCCGAAGAAGATGACCTTCTGTCCATCGTAAGTTGTGGTTTTACTATAGAAGAAGTCGAGAGATACCTAACATCTCCTAATATATTCAGAGACGCAATTCCGTTTGTTTACTGGCGCAGTGACATCATCTTATACCCAAAACTTAAAGAAAATAGCGCAGCAGTATTTAAGTTTTCAAATGAGTTCTGTCTCGCTTAATCAAAGTTTACATTATCTAACTTTGCCGCTGCAATTTTTGAAATTGTAATTGTGAAATTATTATTTTAGAAATATTTTATGGATATAAGAGTATAAACTTGCACTTGTGCGACCGAATACCGAATAAGAATTTCAAGAATACTTTCAAATGTGTACTACTTTTGATTTCTCTCAAAAAGTTGCATAATGTAAAGGGGCACAGTGTAGCAAAATCGTTTTTATCCGCAAAATTTTAGAATATTTTTTTTAATTAACATCTTATTAATATCAATTTAAAATACTACGCTTTAATTTTGTATAATTTGACCTTATACGGCATCGTATCGGCAAAAAGTAGTATAGATGCATCCCTTTATAAAACACCCTTGATTATAATAGTGATGTATTTGGAGTAGGCACATGTTTTATTTAATAAATATTGGCCTAATATAAAAGAGAGTATACATTGCTTAGTGGCGACCCTTTCGTGAATTATTTGCCTAGTGTGAACATAACTGTAGGCTGCATCCAAAATAACCGGTTAAGACTTTTCTTCGTTTAACAGAAAACACAACTAAAGCATTATTTTCTGAGCAACAAACACAGTGGGCTTTTAACTGTCACAAAATGCTGACACAGTAGGTAGTTCAACTATAAAACTAAATTTTATGGCAATACTATATGATAATGAAGTATTTAATTCTTTCTTTCTTTTTTATTTTTTCTTTGCAGCGCCCAAGTTATTCGATCCACCAACCAAATGCCAGAATTTTTATTAAATTCAATTGTGTGAATATGTGCATGTATATGTGTACCTGTGTTTTAAAAATTTTATGCTGATGTCTATTGAATCGTACCAATACATCCAGGTATGTACATTAATTTTTAAAACAAGAAATTTTTGTATTTATTTTTTCAAAGTGTAAAATGCATTTTTGAGAGATTGTGTGTGTGTGTGTATGCGCATGTGTTTGTTGTTTGGTTGTGAAAGAAAACAACAACTGAAACGCAGTGGAAAATTCCACTGGCAAAAATGATTGTCTTAGTTTTTTTGGGCTTCTTGGCGTTGGTTTTTTTTACTTTGTGAGCGAGAGTGCATGAGTAATAAAACACAATAGGATTACTAAATAAAATACATATTTTTATGAAATTTCTTCATAAAATATTTTAAATGAAGCTGACTGCTTGTGAGTGAAATATAAATAAAATAAATATCGCTCAATAATGACTTAAAAATAAAGTTATCAACGGAAAATTTTCGTATTAATTTCTAAATTTTACCAAAAATTTATTTCAATTTAGGTCAACTAATTATTATTATTTATTTATATAAAACTCCAATGCTGATTGGAACAGTATTTCGCTGTAAATTTTTTTCAATTGTGATAAGCAAATGTCTGAAATTATCTAATATGTAGTATGTTTTTGCTTTCGATTTATTTTTCGCTTATTAATATTTTATTATTTTTATTACTTTGACAATGAGTAAAATAATAAAAATATGTATCGTGCCACCAAACAATTAATTCTAGATTGATAAAAATTAACATATATGTACAAGATAATTTGAATATTTTGATAAAGTTTGGTAGGAAAGTTTTTCATAATATTAAAGATTTAAAGCAGGCATTCTCAGCCATTTTTTGGTTCATGCAAATTGTTCTTTTTGCACCACAAACGCAGTCAGTGATGAGCCTATGCATACATACATACATATGCCTTAAACACCACTACCCAAAGCACAAAATTCAGTATACTTCTTTAATAATTTTCTACAATGTTTTCTAGACGTTTTTGTGTGAACCCATTTTGTTACGAAACCTCACTTGAGAGTTGTCTTACAAATAGAATCATGTGCTTTAGCATATTATAAATTACTTTTGAGTCATATGTTAAATAATTTCACACTACCGGCCTTATCAACTTAATAGATAATTAATCAAACTATCAATCAAAGGATGAAAAAGAATTTCATACCTCCAAGAAATATAACAAGTAAAATTGTATCTTAACAACATTGTGCAAATACGTTATCAAAACGATTGTACCGACGGTACTACAAAATCTCTAACGTAAACTTAAGATTGCAGGCGGTAACGCATAATACAGCAACTAGATCCTTCAATCTCATTAGCGTGCATGGACATAATTTAGTGAGTTTAAGAATAGTCGGCTCGAGTGAGTGAGCATGGGTGAAAATTGTACGTGAATGTTAATATTTCCCCTGCTCTACTTAGATTACATTTCAGTAACTTTCATAGAACATTTAAAAATAAGTTTCAGTTCTTAAATACCACACATTACCGTTATAGTTCGACTGCAGAAGTAAGACTGTTATGGTGAAGATCTTATTATACAGATGTTAAAATCGTGCTTAAACTTATGTAATTATATTGGAAAATTACTAAAAAAAATATGTTGTTTACAAAAGTAAGAAATACGTTTCTATAATATAATTAAAATTTTGAAATTATTAATTTGTATTGTCACTTCTCTAAGTGCAATGATTAATTAAAACATGCATGTAGTACTTTAAGTTAATTTGAACTGTAGTATAACATTCCACTATTATAATTTGCTTTTCCTTATTTATATATTTAAGATTAATTTTTATAGAGAGTGCCACAGTGCCCAGTTTTTTCAACCCTCATTAGTGGTCTATTAATCAACAAAAATTCCAAAGTTCAGGATATTGCAGTTCTCTAAATATACGATAATTAGTATCTACAGTACATGGGAGACAACACGCCCATTTTTATATATTTACTACCAATATTAATACGGACATTACAACTGGTGATATACTTTTCTGAAAATTGTGTTAAACTATATTTTTTTATTTTCTTACACACATATATAAGAAAATTAAATTGAGCCAAGTTCTACGATTAAAGATTATTTAAAACTGCTTCCAAAAACTAAAACATATACATACATATAGATATATATTTTGCCACTTCCCTAAATAAAGCCCCTTTTCATTTATATATATTTTTTTTAGTTTTTCAGAATTTCAGAATTTGTTTTTGTTTTAAATGTAATTATACGAAAGAACGAATACGTCGGCCTGGCAGTTTATGTCTCACAATTCTGAAGCTATATATAGTACTTATGTATGTATGTAGTAGAAACTACCTATATTTTGCCTCGCTTAGAAATTACAAAAATTAAATAAACTTAAATGGCTGTGTCATTCGTTTGTTAGAGGGCTGTATTTTTTCATTAACGAACTAGTTACAGAATAGTTGTTGATTTTCTATATTGTGCGTATCTTTGGCCCTAAGCCAAACCGAACTTAATTCTATTTTTGCGGGACAACGAAATACGTTCTAAATATAACTATGACTTGAAATAATAGTATTATTTTTAATTAATTTAATTTCATGGTTAAATTTATTTTGCTTTACAATTTAATATTAATAAACTAAACAAAAAAACGATTTCCTAATATTATGAAACAAAATAATAAATTTGTATACACTGCAGAGAAATTTTTAATAAAATAATTATTAATATACTAATTAGTTCATAAAAACATTTCTAATTTTGTAACATCCAGAAAAATTGTCAGTGGAAAATTTTGGAATTTTTTTCTATACTGTCTCTTTCTCTCAAAAAAGACACGAAAAGTCACCCTAAAAATATTTTTTTTCAAACATACATAATATGTACATACATATTACTCCTCACTAAACAAAGCATTTTTTGTTGTCAAAACTAAACACTTAACACAAAGTTAACATGAGTTTTTTCTATAATTAAATATTAAAAAAATAGATAATGAAAATGTATACTATTATCAATTTCTTTTCATAACAACTAAAATGACTTGATAAATTTATAGTTAAATATTTGTATGTATGTATGTGTTTTTTAAATTTCACTAAAAACTAAATATGTACATTAATTAAAATTTAAACTTACGCTATATTCTGGAGGAGCCAGAGGAGTGCGGGAATCACTTTTGTGGAAACTCATGTTGCCGGCTTAATTTTTTCTTCCACTTCCTCCGGATGCAATTTTATATTCCAATGAGCGTTAATAAATATTAGAGATTTTAAAGTGCTTTTTAAACTGTAGACTAAAGTTCCAGAAACTTCTAAACAGTTGAAGTTGTTAAATCTTTTGAACACACGTTTTAGTAACAACAACTCCAATTGAAAAATTGTTTTATTTAAGTAAAATTAAAACTATTTTTATATTAATAAATGAAATTCCAGTAAATTTAAAATAAAATTCTTTACTGAGTTTCTTTTTGAGAGGCAAAATAAAATTAATTAACTTTAAAATTATTAAAGTTTCGAATAAAATTTTAAAAATAGTAACTGTTATAAATTTATATTCGCTTAAGTTGAGACTTGTTGCAATAATAAAGAAAAGAGACAACCGCACTATTTGCAATACAAAGCAAGAATGCCAACATTGCCGTTCTATTGCACGACCGTAACCCTCAAATACAACACAAAAACGTTCACATCAGACTTTAGCAGCACTGGATACACAGATGGGAAACAATACGGCAAACACTTGAATCAACCGACCGCCAGAGAAACCAACCAAACAACAGACAAGCGCTATTATGGGCAGACAGCCAAGCGAACAGTATGTACTGAATGTACGGAATATGAGTAAATAATGTATAAACTCCAACTGTAGAGTACTCGAGTGCATGTGTGTGTGTGCTGGTTTTCATGGAAATTGTGTGCGTTTTACAGTAAACAAAATACAAGCGCACACTCTCCCCGATTGTCATTCTTAAATGCAGTTTTTCTCAAATTTTTAGACGGAAATTCTTAGCAAAAACTATGATTAACACTTTGAATGTTACAATCAACAAATTTATTCTTTTCTAGTTTTTTGGTTTTTACGTTAATGTTATTGACTTTAATGATATTAATTTATTTTCTATGAAGAAACAAATGATTTAGAAATATGTAACAATTTTATGTAAATATTTAAAGGAAAGATAAAATACATATTAATTTTAAGCTAAAGCCCAAATCAAAATTCTTAGATTTAAACATGATGCATATTTAACCCATTTTTTTTTTGTTTTTAGTAGACATTTTATAAATATTTGACTCATGAATCAATATTAGTGCTCTTGAAATCAGAAATACTTGGGATGTGACAAGAATTTTTAATAGAATAAATCAGTCACGATCGAATGCGTGTTTGTTGCTTAAATCTTTCGTTATCAGTGACCTCAATAATATATAAATGGATGATTATTGATGGAAAACCTTTAACGTCAATTGAATTGTCTTCAGTTAATATCCCAACTAAAAACGAACTAAGAGGCAAGATGTTTTCCTTTTTTTTTTTCTATTCACCGAAATGGATGCCGACGTGTGTTGCAGCACTGGAAATTAAAACATGTTCCCGCATGAAGTAGGCGATTTTTGATTTCCTGCCTTTTCTAATCATACAAAATCATTATCGTTCTCGTGCAGACGATACTTATGAACTTTATGTACAATAGTATGCCGTTTTTAACTGAGTTTTTTCGCATAAAAATGTGTTCAACTACTTTTCGAATAACTCTCAAATAACTTTAAAACTGGTGCATATAATTTAAAGAAAGTAGAAATGTAAGTAAAATAGAAAGGTGCTGATTGTCGAAGAGTCGACAACTGAACTGACTCACCCAACATTGAAATATAATAATAAAGTGAAGATTTTCGAAATGTATACTCCTATAAATTACAGTTTAAGACTCTCTGTAAACAATAATTATAAGGAAACATACACACTACATTACATATTTTATATCTCAAACAATAGAATGTTCAATGTGTATGTATACTAAATAGAACGACTACGTACACACTACAATACATACTATGAAGCATGAAATATCAAATGGAAAAAACAGTCGACGCTATTAGTTTGTAGACGATGACTTAATTACTACACCCCTCTAACTGAGTTACACAGTGAGACAAGCAATACAGGAATACAATTGTATTGTGCTGTGTTCTTATTTAGTGTATTCTATCATTATTTTTATCATTTATATTTTACATACTCGGAGCACATTTTTTTGTTTTAATTTTTGGTGTTTACTTTCAGACCCCATTAGCCCTTTGCGCTCTTATCATGGCATGCTAGTAACCGACGCCTGTGTTTAACTATACTTTAATGAGTAATACCCATAATGCATTTGTAGCCACTACGAGTCTAAATCTTAGGAGCATTAGACATTTTTGTTAGTTGTTTGTGTTTTTATACTCGTTCTCAAAGTATTTAAAGATGTTTCTATACATACATATGTATGTATGTATATATATTATTATTATTATTTTTTTTTTTGCAATGTTTAAACATTTTTAAAACAGTCGTTTTATTGTTTTGTTTCTGTTTACATTTTGTATTAATATTTCCAGATATTGTTAGTTACAGTTTTCGTGTGTCATGTAACGAAATGAGTTCTTATCTAATGTGTACATTTCATAGTATTTCCTTGCTTCTTAATTAGATATTTTAATACATATACATACATATGTACGTGTATTATTTAAAATTGCTTCAAAACTGCGAGTATCTCTTTTAGCCATAAATTTATTGATAACACAGCGCTGTCTGTTGCATCATATAGGGTGTTTTTTTTAGGTAAAGAACTGTAATAGTCCGTTTTCTGTAATAGTCCTAGACTTTTTGGTCTGAGTTTGTTGTTTAAAAAATTATCATGAATAGTGTCATGCACCAGTAAACTCAATTCGCAGTAATTTACTCGTTAAATGGTTTTATCAGTAACCTGGAAAAGCCAATATTGAAACGCCTCTACATATAAAAAAACTTAAGGTTTGGTGCGCTTTATAACCAAATAATGAATGAATCATTGTTTAAAATACCTACAAAATGAACACGAACCTTATTAGTTTTAAGTGTAAATCAAATGACGCTCTTAGACATGTGGAAAATTTGAGGCGAACCTCTTCACGTAAACGTATAGAAGCTAAAGATGTATAAAAAAATATTACGATTTGAAATATACAATTTTTTTATTTAAATAGAAATTCTGTGACTACCATTAAACAGTAAATATATTCAAGCCAGATTTGTTTACTCTTGCAACTTTGCAGTGTGGGCCACCTCTTCTAATAAAATGCAAACAGCGAGCTTAATTAAAATTATATTTCTTTTTCAAGAAATATGTATAAGAACTTACTTGCCAAATTCTTTAATTCATTGTACTATTATTCTCAAATAAAATACATACATATACTGTAATTTAAGCCTCATTATGTACTTCCAAATTCTTAATTTTTGCCAAGAAATCAATTATGTATATTAATTAGATTATTATTATTAAGTTGAACTTTTTTTTCAGTAAAGTTATACTAATTAAAGTTGATGTTTTAAGTATTTTTTGGCTATTTTGTTTAGCTTGGCAATGGCATGCAAAGTTGCATGACTTGAATCTATTTACTGTGACAATTTTACATTTAGTAATAACCTGACAATTTTGCATCGATTGTGAAAAACTGTTTTATATGTGGTTGTTGTTACAATATAATTTTGGACAAAAGATAAATTTTTCTTTTTTGCAAAACTGAGTTTGATGTAAATAACCTTTAGTATTATTTTAGTGATCCCTCCACAAAATATTCCTGATTTGTTTTATTTTTCATTCTTAACGTTAGACTTTCTTTTATTATTTTTTTCAATCGTATATACATACATATGTACGATTTCTAATTTTACTTTTAAAAGTTATTTCCAATAATCGGAATTTAGTATTTCAATATCATATTTCAATAGGTTGTGTAAATTTTAGATTGCCAGTTGGAGATTTTACAGGTCATTTTCACTTATTTAGATCATTTTACACTATAATACAATTATTATGTGAATTAACATAAATACAAACCTGATTTAATCGTTCTTTGAAAAATGTCCAAAAATAATAACTACTTATCATAACAAGGATCTATGTTCTTAGATTTACGTACATAGTACTTGTGTTACAGTGTGAAATGGCCTTCAACAACATTCAGTTGATAAAAATTAAATTTGAAAAAATCTGCTCAATAAAACATCACTTTATAGGTGAATAAATAATATTCAAAAGAACATTTTAAAAATCCTCATATAATACCGTGTACGGAAGGTATTCTATTCTATTAGTCATCTGTTAAAGGCGTCGTAATTAATAAACCAACAAAAAAATTCACACTTTCACATAAACATTTATACATACGTACATACATACGTCATTTACTGATGGAATTAGATATGAATGTATGTATTTAGCTCTAAATATTTATCTTATCGCTTGAAATTAAATTTTCTTTTTAATTAGTTGGAATAAAACCAGCAATAAAAAGTGAAAATTAATATTTTATAAAATTATGAATAAATTTTCTCGGTGTCGTAAATACTAAAATATTTAAAAACAAATAGGTTTGGGCATTTAATCACGTGCATTTTTTTATTATTTGCAAATCAAGGTATTGGTCGCGTTCATAAGCCGTAGTAGTTGAGCTCAACTGTTGTGAAACTGTTGTCAACTGTTGAGCCCAACAGTTATGTACGTCTTAGACGCGACTTTATGAATAATTGTATAATGAACAGCTGCTTAATGTAAACAATTGAAAAGAAATAAAAGTGATGCAACAGAAATGATTTAAATTTGCTAAATTAAGTAGTTTGGCTTATAATAAAACGTATTGAAAACACAGAATTTGCAATGAAGTTTTTCTTGGCAGGAATTTTCCATTTTTATTTTAAAATCTACACCACAAATTTAATATTCACAACATAAAAATGCACAGCAAAATACTCCAAAAAATTTATAAGCCTGCGCCGATAGTATTTATATTGCAACGCCAAGCCTGCACTGTGTTCAAAAAGACTTTAAACCTTATATTGAACTAATCATGTAATTAATATAAATAGACACCATAATAAACCGACGTATATTTAATGAAATTAGTATTTTAATTATATTTCTTTATTTTCGTTACTTGATCGCATTTTTATTGCAAAATTTAACTAATTAATTTGCAGTCGCCAACTAACAAAACGGCGTTGCATTAGAATATAAACTCTCTTGATCAGCTGTGGAGGCTAAACACAACATGTTGACTAAATATAGCGAAAAAAGTTAATAATGGGAAAAATGGCAACAAATACTTAACTTCGTAGCGGAACTACTCAGTTCTGCGTTTCTAAGACAAACACTCAGCGGTTACGCAACAGTTACGTCTTATGAACGCGACCATTATTTCTAATTTCAAAGAGTTTTGTTCCTTTGTTTCATTGGTTATTGTGGTAAATCATCAAAAGACCTTGAACCTTATTTTTGAAAAATTTCAAACCTCATACTTTAACAACTTTGAAAAAACAAATGAGAATTCCAAAAATTATAAAAGTATAAGAATAGTAACGCTTCGAAGCTTATTAAAAAAACACAACAACTCGATATGAGTCATGGCATTCTTAATATTGATTCTGTCAAAAACATTTACAGAAACAGATACAAAAAAATGTAAAGGGTCTCAGACACGTTCAAAATGTTTGCTAAGCTTGGTTATAGTATGAGTGAAATTTTGTTAGTGTGTATGACGCCAACGATGCTTGCCGGAAAATCAAAAATTTAGATTTTAGGCATGCTTGCTGTCACTTGTTATATATTTATATAGTGTTAACCCATCAAGCAGGAACAAATTTTCATTAGAATTATATTTTCATTGTGAACAGTTGTCAAATAAATCGGAATTAAAAGAAAACCAGAAAAATTACTCGTACAAAAAAGTGTTAAAATTAAAAGAAAAACAAAGAAATGAAAAAGTTTTAGAACTTATTAAATAACATTTCTTTATATAGAGACATTTTCATATTTTTTCAACCAAACGAACAGCACAAAATCAAAGTAAGAATGAATGCTTGGTGGGTCAGCAAGCGTGGTAACATCAAGCCAACAAGCACACGTACACGAACTTGACAGCAAGCAGATTGAACGTGTCTGAGGACACTATTTTTGACATTCGAAATATAAAGCATAAGCATGGCAAAAAATACTCAGCTGCCGTAATGATGTGACCTGTTTAATACGTCGTAACACGAATCAATTTTATTTTTTTTACAAACTTTATACAATAAGTTGCCTTTGGTTAACAATAAAAGTATTTAATAAGGCAAAACGGAACATTAAATCTTAGTTAAGTATTTAATACGGTCATCGATTATTCGACATTTTGAGTGTTGAGTTGTCTTGTGCAAAAGTAAATTACAAAGAATACTCTATTACTATTGACTTTATAATGACTTCATCTTCTCCTTCAAATTGAATAAAAGTGCAATTATGTCGTTACTCGTCGAATTCCTTTGTTTCATTTATAATAAAATTCTCGCTTTTGGTGAATTTTAAATTTCTGAGATATAGTATTAAAGTATTCAAACTTTTTAGGCGACGTTCATTTACTCGTTTTTGGTCTGCAATGGATGCCTAACTCTACATATAATATGAAACAAAATGTCAACAAAACTAAATAACGAAAATATGCAGTTTGATATCCATTGCATGCAACAAAGCAATTTAATTCGCCCCTGCTGCCACCTCATAAATTTATTTCGCCATAGTCAAAAAACACCTAGAACTTTTATATTGAAAAAAGAAGACTTGGATAATCAACAGAAAACATTCGTCTCACTTTTACTGTAAAACGTCTTTTTATTTGAAAAATATACAAATTGAATACTATTTGATTGAGCCGGTTTTTCAATTGTAAAAAAACCGGACTATTCGACATTCGAAAAATCAACATTTTGAAAAAAACCTACAACCGTATTGTAGAAAATCCGGATTTAAAAACCGGTTGGAAAACCGACTCTGAAATAAACCGAGTTTGAAATAAAAAAATATTCACCCTTATTGTGGTTGGGCATTTTTAAAAAACAGTTGACGAAAATTATCAAAAAAATAAAAAAATCATAAGCGTTTTGGTCAATCACAATACAATTGGTTAAACAACGGGCGCCTTTCGCTGCAAAACTGCCAACCACAGAAATGTGATTGATTTTTTCTTTATCACATGTATGTATGTACGTATTATGCAGAGAACTTTCGCCCTTCTTAGTTTGTATTATATGAAAAAATGAGTTACAAATACATATAAACGAAAATCAGTTGTTGTACTACGATCATCTCTCGTGACACACCGTCTGGCTAGTCATCGGTTTGTTCGGGTATGCAATAAATTCCATAAACAAAACACCTGGATACAAATAGTTTAAAGTTTTTATATCAATGCAAAGAGATGACCAATCGAACAGGTATGGAAAGTTGCCCACATCCATGCCCGATAAATATATAGACTCTTTGTATGCGATTCATATCCACAGTAAATAAAAAAAAAACACAAAACAGTAAATTTCAACATTTTATTAAAATTTCGGTCTTTGTTCAGTGAAAAAAACATCTCAACAAACACCTCTACATTCAGAATAAAACGTGTGTGCTTTTGCTGTCCACGATTGATCTATATTATGGCGTAAAGTACTCATAAATTACTTCGGATGGAAGCTAAGACTCAATAACCAACCCCCTTTCATTCTTATACATAAAATTTCTTGCACGTGATAAGCTTTAACTTACATACATACATCCATACATACATATATATGAATGTATGTAAAAATTTTTAAATCAAATTTAACATAAATATGTATATATGTCTCATTTTAATTCACAATACAAAAGAAAATTGAAAATGTTTGCGCAGTAAATTATATTGAACTTTTATGTCAGTGTTTGAGAAAAAGAGAACTATCGATATGAAATTGAACGCATAACTTAAATTGGAACAATTATTATTTTTTTCTGAAAATCTTCAATCATTTTAAATTGATTTTTGGTCAATACAACGTTTTATTTTTTATTTAAGATGTTTTTGTGCTTCTGCTTGAAATGTATACTTTCATGTCTGTCTGTGCAATAAATTAATATTAATTAACGCAACGCTTGCGATTTTTCAGTTAAATTAATATGCGATATAATACGATATTCGATATGGAATTAAAAGTATGTTTCTTTTTTTTAATAAAACGAGGAATAATTTTGTGTTTTATTATTATATATATTTCTGCTGATATACATATTTATGTGTATACAAATTTCAAGTTAAGTTTATTTAGTTTGCTTAGTTTATTGAGGTAACCGTTGTTTAATTATATAGTTGTATTCGAATTATATTTCATATATTACAAAAGAAAGCCATTATAATAACCACCTGTGCATCGGCGGACTTAAGAATATTTTCACTGGGTCTATCAAATTTGTGGTCTCGGTTCAAGAATGAGCAAGCTATCATAAATAAGTGTTTTAATATTTCATTATGTACATTAGTATATTGGAAAAGAAGGCACCTATAAAATAACTACATTTAAACATCCATAACTTGAACCACGATTATCCAAAAAAAAACTTCATGTTATGGAGACTTCAAGTTATTCGTATTGAATTGATGCATTTTGAGCACATTCCGGTGTCATGACAACTTCCGTATGTTTAAAATTTAACAGCGCATATAATATGTGTAATCATTTGAATCTGGTTTAGTTAGTTTACCCAACTATAAAAACAAACCGTTTTCGAAAAAAAAATTTTAATTTCTTTAAAACAAATTAGAAATAGATGTGGCAGATCTGTCTATTTGCGATAAAAAATCGTTGTTAAGAAGGAACTTTTGAAACCTTTTTAAGAAACACTTTTAAGAATTTTGATAGGTACATTATGGTGGGTAAAAAAATTATTTTTCTCGTATCGACTTCTAATAGCATAATTATGTTGTAGTTTTGTCTGCATTAAATTCCTGACAAATTTTATTAATTTATTTTTAGTTTAGGAATCCGCGCTAGGATCTTTAATTTTCTTAAGTTTTGAATATAACGGCCATATTACTTTTTTACATAACAACATAGTATTCTATTGCAGAAAATCATATTATGTATCCTAACGAGTTTTAAGTTCTCGAGAAACAACTCATAGCCAAGTACCAACTACCCAAATTGAAGACCAGCTTCCGGAAATACAATTTGAGGGCTTAAGTACAGATCAATAACAAGTAAGAGAGATATATTCGGCTGTGCCGAATCTTATATACCCTTCACCATAGTATGGAGTGACGAAAGAAGTCACAATAACGAAAATTCGCGCCCACGAAATACGAAAAAAAATATAAAAATGGAAAAAATTACATTAAAGCAAAAAAAATTGCCACTCACCGTCTCACGGACGCACCCCCACGTGATGGAAACAAAAAATTAATCACGATCACGCATTATTGGTTCTAATCTCTATTTCATAGTATAGGATGATTTCATAAACACAGCTTCCAAAGCAACACTGGAAGCATGAGTTCACAAGGCATTCTCGTGTTGCTTTGCAAACTGCGTTTATGAAGTCAGCCATAAATTATGAATTTCGTAACAAATTTGTAACACTTTCTTGCCTAGAGTACATTATAAAAATATTAACAACCCCTTATTAGCATTTGTATCATTTTTCACACATCCAAGAAGTGTTTCAACGTCTTTATCAATAAGCCAGTGGTCTTCGACTAAACAAAGAAATGATTTGAAACGTAAGAACAGGTTTAATGATGAAGAAATTCTCCCAAAATAGATAAAAAATATCGACACCTATTATATAAATATGCTAGTCTAATGTTCCAATATTATCTTCACATTGAAAATAATTTAAAGCTATCAAAAATCCTTAAAAAAAGATCGAACTTTTTCAAATAAAAAATAAAAGTAATAAAAATAACCAAAATGTATAAAAAATTAAAAAAAAAATAATAAATGGTTGGTCAGGATTTGAAACCGTACCTTCTTACCCGGTGGCACGGTTTCGAATCCTGAACACAACACAATGCTATTTTTTTAGAATTTTCGATACATTTTAGTTGTTTTTATTACTTTTACTTTTTATTTGAAAAAGTTTGTTCCACAATTTATTTAAAAAACCAGGCACAATATCATTTATAATATTTTTTTTATAATTTTTGCGTTTTTTTCCAATTTTATGAACCATAAAAGGTTTATTTTTCAAAAATATCCAATATGTTATCAGATAGGATTAAGTAAGTGATAAAATAATTATATAATGAATTTAGTAAGTTGTCGACGTTTTTATTTGATATAATATAATAATAACACCAAAAATAAAAATAACTTGACGGTGTAAGAAAAAATTTAAAATTATAAAATATAACAACATATTTTGTTTCATTATTTTAATTTAACTTTTTCTTTGAAACTCGTATGATGTACGTATGTATCTAAACTAATTAAAATTTTGTTAACTTTTCCATTTACTTATCTGTATTGCGGTTGGACCAGACGATAAAGGTTTTGGTTCAATATAACCTGTATATTTCTGATATAGAAACACAATGGAATTTCAACCACAATTGATTTAAAAAATACGAATTCGGTAATTCATATTCAGCCTGCTAAGAAAACATATGAATTAAATTAAAACAAATTTTATTTAAATCTTTTTCTGCGTTTACTAAGTAAGACAGAGATATAAATATGAAAAATTACGATAAAGTCGCAAACAGAAAGCATTTTGCTCTCAAATCCAACCCATAATTCGGCTTATTTTCGTAATATTTTACCATTAATCCGCGTCCAATTCCGTAGTGCGTGTTATCGACAATGCAATATTCCGCAAAACTATGATTTTTTAGGACTTTTTAATGAATGTAAGACCAGTTGATTTTATATGAATATGAAGAAATAAATTTTTTATCTCCTAAGATCTTAACTTATCATTTTATATATGTTGAATTGGGAAAAATACGAAAATATGCACAAAAAAATGAAATACAAATATGTATGCATATACTATTTTTGGAAATTTCCCCCAAACATTCCGATCTAAAAATCCAAAGTTCATATGTATGTATACGATAGGAACTGATTGTTTGAAAAATATTTGATGAATTGCGAACTATTCTTAGAATACATTTTAATTAAGCCCACATTAAATTATTCAATTGGATAATGCAATCTAGAAGCTAAATATAAATTTGTGGAAAGTAGGTATTTGAAATACTTTTATTCAAAATACAAATGCATTTTAAATTTTTATTCCAAATACAAAATAGTTTTTAATAAAAGTTTAATTTTCACAATGGAAATGATTTTTTTAAGTTTTTTTACTCTATAATGTTGCTGTTTTTTAATCAATATTGAATCATACAGTTTTCCTGATTTTCGCATATTTTTGAGCATTTTTGGCATTTTAGAGATTTTTTCAAGATTTTTGGCTGCCGATTGCTAATTATTGATTTTTTTTAAATAAATGTTGGGACTAATTCTTCTTCTTCTTCTTTTATAATTACATTTTGAATCTTGATATCAAATTAAATTCTTACATCAAACTTTGTTTTTATTTTATAGAAAAATGGCAATTAATTGAAGTGCTTTTGAAGATTAACTCACTGATGTTACAGAATGAAAGAAACATTTCTTATCAAATTCTAGCCGGGAAGAGATTTTTCTGCTTTGTTATGTGTTACTAAGTATCCAAACAACATATTAATTGTCAAAAGATTTTTTGTCACATTGTACAAATACAATAATAATACCGGGTTCTGATATACTGCAGGTACGCTCTGTACCTGAATATAGAAAATAATTAAAATTACACAGGTATAAAACAGGATATGTATAAGCATCAATTTTGCCTTTCTTCTGAAATCACAAATAGTCATAAAAAATGAAATATTAATACATTTTCAAAACAAAACTAAAATTCGATTTCATTGATTTTGTATATTTACTCGTACATAGTGTCTTGACGATCCATTACATTTCTTTAATATAAATAATATAAAAAATAATTATGGTTATTTATATACGAAAAGAAAATATAAGCGATAAAAATACTGTAATATGCATGCATAATATTATACTAATAAATGTACAAAAAATATTTAAAGAAACAAACAAAAAAAAACAACAAATCTTTACTTTAAGACTGTTTAGTTTACGCATGCATACATACAATGTTTACATGTGCCCATGAACGCATTTCAGTATGTATGTATGTGATATCTGTGGTACAAAACGGGAAGATTTACAACAACCACACCAATTTCCATCAAGAATTTGAAATTTTAGTAAATAAGATATATTATGTTCTTAAACGCGTAAACTATTGTAAAAGTGCTACTGCTCTGTGGTGTACGAGAAGCGGTTGTGACTACGAGCCAGTAGGTTATTGGTTTGAATCCCCACGAAACTTTTTCAAAAAAATTTTAAAAGTAAAATTATTTCAAATGCCATTTTTTTGCTCATATTTTAGTCGTTAAGGGACCGACTTCAATTATTTTCAGTCTAAACCTTCGTAGAACTCCATACAAGTGATCTGCTCCATAAAATTGACTGTAGGACATTTGGGGCCAGAAAAAAACAACAGAATAGGAAATATAACAAAAAAAGTCTTTTGGCTATATCTCATTAATTATTAAACAGAGTTTTGTTATTTTCAAACCAAACAAATCTATGAAAAATTCCAAGAAAAGAAATCCAAATTGCAAACATGGAACTAAAACAGTTTTGGAAATTGATAACAAACTCAGGATACCTTCGTGCAGAGTTAAAGCTATTAATATATCGCGTAATTCAACGTAACGGCTGTTTTGTTCACCCAGAAATCTTGCTTCTGTCGATCTTGTTGGATGAAAATAAAAAAGTGAGCGAACCGGCAGCCAGACGAATTCAAGAAGCACGAAGTTCACCTCATACTGGAAGGCAATCTCGCGTGTTTGTGGTTCCAACAATCAATTTCGACGCAAGTAACAACTACTTTGAATTTATAAATGGGAATAAAAAGTTTTTCGATTGACCAATTCTTCGGAACATCACTACTGAAGAAATAAATGCGGTAGTTGAGTGTCAAGAAAGTGACAATCTAATTTTCGCTCAGCTACCAAGTCATACTCAGGCGGTGGAATGAACTGTGGAAATAGTGTCAGAAGCATTCATGACTTTATGCGATAACAAATCAAGAGAAGGTTTAATACAGACGAAATTTGTTTCAAGACAAGAGATTCCCAGATTTAACAGTAAACATGCTTTTGTGACCAAAAAATAACTAACATAATTTCGTGATTTTATTTCGTGATTTTTTACAACATAAGAATCAATGTTTTATTTTTTAAGTTTAATTAAAAATTTTTTCCGTTTTAATTAATAACAATTAATAGTATATAAAATATTAAAATTTAAAATATGTTTTGTTTTCAAAAATACTTAATTCTTAGGAGCTCTTTCGAGGGCGCAAGACATAACTTTTTTAAGTTTTTTTTATAGTAATTATTATTTGTTTTAATGTACGACAAAAAAATATTGCTATTAGAATATAATTTGAGAACCCTTTTTCTCATACAACAGTGACCCACGCTAATGTACATTGTTAATAAACGACATTCTAATAACGCAAATTTATAGGATTTAAAGTCAGTGAATGAAATAATTTAACAAAATATTATTTTATGTCATATTGCAAAAATTAAGAAAATAAATTGTAGTAGCTTAGCAATAAATACATAAATACAATACGTTATGACATTATGTTTCTTCAAATTATGGAGAAATTCGAGTTATAGAAGTTCAACTTATAGGAAGAAAATCGAATGGAATTTTCATCAAATTTCCAATTAAAGAATTTCAAATTAAGAAGTTTAGCTGTTGTTTTATTTGAAGTTTTTCTTGAAATCGATCTTATCTTCAACCCCTGCAATAATCATACTTTAGAAATAGTTCCATCTTTCAAAACCTTCTTGCTAAGTATGTATATTAGGGTCGGTCGATTTAGCAATCGATATTGTGCCATAAATTTTTTGATAGCTTTTGAAATGAGGAAAAAATACCTACTACGACATATCATCAAAATCATTGGCCCGATTTGTAAGGGCAAACATATTTGGATATTGTGCCATCGACTTTTCGATAGCCTTTGGCATCATTTTTTTACTTTTTCCCAACTTTTAATTTTAAGGTCTTTTCAGTGGGTAATAAAAAAATCGGTTATTTATTTTTTTTTAAATATTGCTTTCCAAAGTGAAATTTATTTTTGAATTATTATTATTTTAAATTATTATTAAATTATTTTTAATGAAGTTGAATTATTTATTAATGAAAATTTGAATTATTGTTGATGAAAATTTAAATGATTATTTAATTGATTAAAAATAAAAGTTGAGAAAAATTAAAAAAAAAATAAATTTGGGTCCTCGAAAATGATTTTTTGATATTTCGTAGTGGAACTTTTTTCTAATGCCAGAAGGTATCGAAAAATCGATGGCACAATATAGACAAATTGTGGTCCTTACAAATCGGGCCACCCTAATGTACATACATATATTATTTATCAATGTGTACATTCTTATTAAACAACATATTTTATTACAATCAATTAAACATTTTTTATACATTCTTTTTGCTTGTATTTATTTGCAATTGAAGTTTTTATTTCTAAAAATTTCCATTGTTCACTAAAGTAAATTCTGCTTAATTGGCACATTGGCGATCGCACATAAAGTAAAGAATTTCAAAACACACAAATAGATAATCAAATATCACAACAGACAAAGCAAATAATCAAACAAAGGATTTTTATTTTGTTAATTTTTGGAAGTTTCCAAATTAAACGACCTTGAATACATATAAAAATAATTAAAATCACTTTTAAATCATTCCTAAAAACACAATGTTTCATATATTAATAATTCGCTATTATGATAAACTTTTTTAATTATATGTTTATTATTATAAACTTTTTAAAATTAATTATTTTTTATTAATTAATTTTTTATTAATTTTATTAATTAATTATTAATTTATTTTAAAAACGGATGAATGAAATATATCGTTACACGTAAAACCCTCTTTCTTTCTATCATGTTTTATTACAATTTTGAATTCAACATGTATCAATTCGAAGGGAACATTTAAATAGAACTTTTGCTAGTTACATTTTGCTAGCCAAGACATAAACCATTTTTTGTATGAAAATAACTCGTAAACAAGCAAAACTTTTGTTGAAGCTTTATTCTCAAGTTCAAGTTTGTTTATGTAAATTTTTTAGTATTTATATGTTCGTAGTAAAAGCTCTATTCTTAGTAAATAAATCAAGTTTCTTGTTCATTCATAATTGCGGATATACACATGCAATAACAATTATTTAAAGTACAATGAGCGCATGTATTTAATGAAATATGTTTACCCAACAAATATACAGATTCGATTTCATATTGATATTGCTATGAAAAAAATTCTTTCACATGAGAAACACTTAAAACGAAATGAGAATTGAGAATTTAATTGACGTGCATAAAAAATTGTCCACACAACTTATCTGCATGAATGCGAAAAACGTTTTTGGTGAAACCTAAGCATGTTTCGCGCAAAAATTATATTGTAGTCGTAAATGTTTTTAGTGATCCTTTTTCCAATTGATTTTAGTTTTAGTACATATTTTTAGCGTTAGCTGACAACTAATAATTGTAAAAAATGGCTACAAAAAGAAGGAAGACACCGTTTAGTAGAGTAAGTAAACTTCGTCCTGACCATATGAACAATACAATACTTTAATTTATAATCATAAAGAGCTGATGATAATTTCAGCGTCATATCCAGAAAATAACTACTAGTATTCCCAGGAGCGATAGTTCTCAAAGCTTCTTCAATTATATGAACATATATAAGAACTAAATTTTAGTTATTTAGAGAATCTGCTATTCTAGTGCTTTAAAAAAAGCATGTTCAAATATATTCAGGGTGCAAATTACAGCATTCGATATCGAACGAAATTTAAATACAACTTCAAATAATTTTGTATAGGATTTCGATATTGAATGCCGTAACTTGACGCCTGGATCGGAAAACATGGCGATAGACAGATTGAGGTATGATTCGTCCCATTCATAATATCTATCGCATTTTCTGTATTATACTTTCTTTAACTAGAGTACTAACATGATTTTTTTCTACATTAATACTAATTGTTAGTCAAATCGGCTAACATGAATATAACTCCGATTTTTTTTGTTAGCTTCACATGAAATAATTTTAATATTTTTTTTAATTTGATAACTTATTTTGTCCAGTATCTAAAAAAACAATAATATGAAAGTTTTCCAAAATAATTTAATTTTTGCATTTATTATTTTATTAAAGGTGCTCTTCTAGGAACACTTCCTTCCGCAAACACAAAATTTTTTAATGAAAAAAAAGAAAAAAATTAAAAAACAAAAAATTTTAAATTCATTGGTAATATAAGAAAACATATCAAATAATACTGAAAACGAAAATGAAATGCTCCTGTTAGTCATTTTGACTAACATGACTTCAAAAACTCAAAAATAGCATTACTTACTGCAGCAAAGAGACCGTTCAAAGCAAGAGCGTACCATCAACTGAGAATACAAAAAATTAGATCTTTCCATAACAGCAAAAAAAGTTACACGCAAAAATAAAAACAGTGTTAGTCAAAATGACTAACATTAGTACTGCAGGGTTAAAGTTGATTATTGAGGAAATCTGTAAAAGTGATTTGCTGTTATTTTTTACGTATGCACTGAATATTAAGCTGTTTCTGAACAATATTTGCCCTAAATTAGAGTTGTACCCCTTTTCCACACGCACAGTTTACTTTGCAAAGTCTTCAATTTTATGGTGAGAAGGGAAAGAAGAATGGTGGTGATTATGGACTTTAATGTACTCACAAAGTTTCCGACCACCGACAAGTCTTTTAAATATAGATGTATTTGGTTGCATGTTTGCGTTTGGTTCGCATGGTCATCCAACGAAAGAGCACAAAATTTTACAAAGTAAACTTTGCGTGTGGAGAAGTGAAAGAGAGTTTAAACATTTGAAAGTCTTATGTTATTTTTCATTAATTATAATTTAATTAGTTAATGACATCGGAAGCTTGCATGAAAAATGCCTCATTTTTGTTTTAAAAATTCTCAGTTTTTGTTAGAAATAGTCTGAATTTGATTCCCAAGACTCTGAATTTCATATAGAAAAGTTCACATTTAAAACCTCTAATGTCCAATTATCATAATACAAAAATTTTAATTTCCAATAGATAAATAGTTGAAAATATTAAAACATTACAAAATGGAAAATCACACAAACAATTGAAAAAGAATTTCAAAATTATATTTTAAACATTTAGCATTAAGTTTGCTGGGCAAAGCAATTTTTTTCTCAATTGTGTGAATGAACCTTTTAACAATGTATAAAATTATTTTATGTAATAATTTAAATTAATGAGATCCTGATATTTTTAATTGGAGAAGTATGAAGAATAAATTATTAAATCGAATATTTCGCTAATTTATTTGAAGTCAAAACACACATCAAGATTCCGCTTCGTTTGATCTTGTTATGTCATATAAGATTAGATTTTTGTCCTTAATTTTAGAAATCATACTATGCTAATCTTGTTAGTCATTTCATTCACATCAGAGTCTTTCTATCCATATAATCACATTTTATTGTTTTAAAATCGTTTATTGCATTCTGCCAAGATTACAGATAGAGATAATGTCTTTTATTACTCCTTATCGTTGTGATCATTATAAAGCGTGCTAAAAATGCAAAGTCTTTTTACAATGGTTCTGTTTAATTATTTGTTAGGATAATTTTATTAAAATTTAAATTGAGTGCTACAGCAAGATCGTCCGTCAGTTTTTCATTAATTTATTTATGTGGAAAACTGAGTTCACAATTTCATGAGAGTTCTGAAACAACTGTTAATGAAAATACTTTGAAATGTTCATGGTTATGGCAGTTCAAATGATGGAAATACGGCAAGACACTTTTTCGAAAATCCAGATCTCAGATCTACTATTACTGTTATTGATATAAATATTTTGAAACGCTTCACAATAATATTGGGAGTAATCAATAGCAAAAAACAAATAAATATAGATAAATTTAAAACGTTTGCTTCTGAAACCAAACAACTCTTCAACAACATATATCCCTGACAACAACTTTACACAGAGTATTGTCTGTCTCATGGCAAAGAAATAATACAAAATAGTATGTTGGCTATAGGTGAACTAACAGAAGAAGCCCAAGAAGCTAGAAACAGGGATGTTGAAAATATCTGAATCTTCAATACACGTAAAAGTTCAAAAATAGAACAAAATATGGACCTAATGAAATATTTATTAATATCATCAGATCCAGTCAAATGTTCTATAAGAACAAAATGTTTACCCAAAATTAGTCTTGAAATTGAAAAAGAATCTGAATCCGCAGAAATTAAAAATCTATTTACTTATGACATATCCAGCTATTTTGAAGAAAATTTATAGTATTACTTATTATACTTTTAAATAATTTTTACAATATATTATAAAAAAAACATTTTTATATTTTACAATAAAAATAAAGTTTTTAGCAAAAAAGATTTTTAAGGTTTTTTTAACAAGAAGAAGTTAAAATATATACTATGTACAGCATTCTCTGTGTATGGATGTAGTAAAAACACTTAAAAATATTACACTTTAGCAAAATTTCACAAGAGATGTCAGTTTTGTGACCGTTTTATAAGTATTTTAAATCATAAATGTACATATATTACATACCAATGGATAGGGAGATAAATGTATTTTAATATTTTGTATGAATTTAGATCATTTTTATAAAAAATAAGGCATTTGATTGAAAAACCTAAAAAAATACCTATTCGTATTTTCTTCACATAAATTTTTTTAGATTTGAAAATTCATTAAAACAATCCGTTTAATATATCGTTACAATTTTTTTGATATAAGAGAACTGCTATGTTTTTAATAAATAATAAACTTTGGCACCCTGTAGCCCACTGTATGTTTCAACAAACAAACAAACTAAAAATCCTTAAAACATAGGTCCTCCTCTATGATTCCTACATATTGTTATTTAATCGGATCGCAAGTTTCAAAGATACAGATTTATTACCGTTTTTTTTAATTGGCAACATTGTGCGACGTTAATACGAGCTTGTGAATTGAACAATTATTTTGTTAATTAAAATTAGCTTTCGCGAATATTCCGTGATCGAAAATATTCAAGATGTTTCAATGGATAAGTTATCGTTATCTCTATTTTCATACCATAGACACATATTTTGGGTTTAGAGAAATTTAATAGACTTTTCAATGGCAGCATTTACTTAAACTATTTTTTAGACTCCTGTTAATTCAACAGAATATTGTTGAATCAAAATAAATTAAGTTGCTTCCTAAAAGATATAATCTCAATCGAGGTTGCAAAAATATTAAAAGATGTTTTTTTTATTTGAAAATGAGTGCAATTAAATGTATTTCACGATCAGAACTGATTGCAATAACTAAACAACACTTTGCTAAGACAGTTTGTATAATTAAAATGAGCTTAATTAAAATTATTAAAGAAACAAAGTCTTTTTTTTTTGTTAGCTAAACTCTGTAGATTTTTATATGCTTTAAAAAATTTTAAAATATACTAATCATTTATTTTACGTCATAAATTTATCAGAACAGTAGTTTCAGTATAATTACGGCCCCATTTGCATTAATTCTGTACATGAATGTACACTAAAATTAAGGAACACTTTATACAAACTATAGTTTAGATTAAGATAACTAAGAAATAGTTATTCCCTTTCAGTATTTTACAATTTCATTGGTAAACATACAGCGAATACTTTATTTCCGTATCTTTTTATTAAACATGACATGTCTTAAAGGCTTCGTAATAACAATCATTTCACAGTAATTCATTTGTGGTCTCATAGAACAAAATTTCCAACTCATTTATTTGTCACGCAATTTATTGTGGGCAAATTTAACTTAAATATTAAACAAAAATACTCAAATCCTTGAACGAATTCTCAACCTTGTCATTGATTAAAGGAGCAAAAATGCATTTTGCACATTCAAATATTGGTAAGTGTTCAAATGATTAATATTACTTGATCGTTCATTTAAATCAAAATTTAGATCAATGATAAGCTAAACACTTATAAAAATTCTTGGCAATAGACGGAAAATAAAATTGCATTTTGTCAATAGTAGTACGAGTATTAAAAGCTATTTAATGTTTGTAAATAAAAATTACTTCATTTTGGTTTATTTTTTTATGACAATAATTATTATTCAATGAACTTGAATGTTATGTGGGTTCGGTGTTGCACAATCATTGAATATAATAAAATACTTATAATTAAATATAGTTGGAGATGGCGTACGAATAAACCAATGTTACATTGCACAATGGGTGTGCGATTTCATTTAAATCAAAATATAAATTTAAAATTCAAACATCTTTTGCTACTGATTGTATTTGACAGTATAACATTTCGAATATTCTGAAATTATTTAGGGATTTTCAAACACTTTAGCTTAAATGTTTTTTATATAAGCTTTTTATTAAGCTTATAACATTTTTATAAAATTAAGATTTTAAAGTAGTTTATTAATGAGGACCTTCCGAACAAAAACCACTGCTTCGCTCCTGCTTCGAAATACGCTTCCAGAGGCATGTTTCACTTGGGAGATCTCTTTTTTTAATATAAAACCTCGCTTCGTTCAAAACATAAAAAATTCTATAAAGAAGACGAAGAGACACGTCTTATTGGGTCATCGCTTCAATGTTGCTTATATGGAATCGTTAAACAATAAAAAATCTATCCAGTGCGTTAATTTGACTGTTTTCTTTTTACACATGCTCTGAAGCACTTTAAAACAGCTTTCAGATCCTAAAAACTTACACTCACGAAATATACACAAACAATGATACCGGCATCCAATTGTTCACACATAATCCAATGAAAAATATTGAACTTTCGTTTTTTTTAATCATCGCAATCGTTATAGAATAACTGAAACGAAAACCTTAGATTAAAGCATTCGATAAAAAGCAGTCGTTTGAGTCGATAAGCCTAAACTTTTACTTGGTCGCCAAAACAATAATTTTTAAAACGTTATATTCTCAACTTTTGATACATACAATTTCTTGACAATTTTTAAACTGATCTGTTTACCGACTTGAGGTGGAATGTCTCATAAGTTGTGTTCTAGTAAAATAGATTAACCTTTTACAGTGCTTTCGTTCCCACTGTGTTTGCAAATGATATTTAAAAATAAACTATGACTGATTTTGAATTTTATTGCAATTTCAAGAATTTTGTTATGCATTATTTACTCGTAATTGAAACCAAAAGCAAAAGTTAATAACTTCATGCATTTTAATCATAAGGAAAAAATAATAAATTAAAAAATTATTTTTTATTTGAATACTGAACATAAATTAAGGAAGTGCATTATAAGAAACTGCAAATATTTTTTATGTTAAAAAAACCGCTCATGATCAGAAATTGATTACGTGTTTTTCTGATACAAGGTTTTGCGTTTAAGCATTTGCGTCGTAAAGTTAAAGGTTGTTTAAAATTAAAACCCGTTAGATTTTCTAAATAAGTGAAAAAAAGTGCGGTACTAAGGCTTTCCATAATCAAATGTCCAAAATACTAAACAGTATGAGATCTTATAAAAAGTATCTCACAATAAATCACTATAATTTGTGAAAAAAAACGTTAATTGCTTCACAATTAGTGTTCAATGAAGCTATTTTTGCATTGTCCAAGTTCTCATCTGATTTCCACTGTTAAAAGTCAAAGAAAGAACTAATTCCGATGTTTAATTAATTTTAAATCTGAATTTCAACTATAATTTTCTTAGAGTTAGAAATTGAAATCAAATGAGAACTCAGATACATGCAAGTTCGGAAGAATAAATAACACAGTGAAATAAAAAAAAGTAGACCAATAAGTAAACACAGAACTGCCAAAGGTACTTGAAAAGTAAGATCGAATTCAATTTTTATGGCCTCTTAAAGTTGGGCCACTTTTTACCATTTTTTGCATTATGAGTGACAATTAAAAAAAAACGAATAAAGCAAAATATTTAATGGAATGTAATTGTGCGTACTTATGAATCCAATGTGGAAAAATATATTCTTTTATTTACTTCAACAAATGGTGAGCGGTATAGGAGGCGTGGTCAAATATAAAGATATTATAAATTTTAACATGACATGCATTTTCTTTTCAGAAAAATTTAAAACTATTCTGGATCAAATGTATCTGAAATTCTATTGAATATTACAATTTATTTTCAGAATGTGAGCTGAATATTTCGAAAAAAGAACGATTTTTAAGAATTTTTTTTGTTTTATTAAAAAAATGTGTTTAAAAAGTTTTATTGCAATAACAAACTCAGAGTTTGAAGTCTTTTTGATTGGATTCACTGCAACAATAAGTACGGACAATCACATTCCATTAAATATTTGTATATGTATATTTATAACTTTTTTTCACTCATAGTGAAAAAACGGTCAAAAATGGCCCAAGTTCAAGAAGCCATAAAGATTAAATTCGAGTTAACTTTTCAAAACCCCTTGGCAGCTTTGTTAAGTTAATGGTGAACTTTCATTTCCCATTGGAGTTATTGAGGCTGGCGGCGATGAGCCGTAATTTGTCGCACTGTGTAATCAATAAAAAGAAAAAGTTGCAAAATATACATAATTAATGATGGTAAATTTCGGTCTCTTATTATATATTGAAGTTGTCTATGTTAAATAAATAAATCTCGTATTCCATTTTCATTGATTATTTTCAATTATAATTGATAATTACAAAGGAACGCTGTTAAAATTGTGTAGCGGTCTGAAAAAACAGCATGACATTCCTTTCTGCTGTGTTTTCAAAAAAAATGTATATACCTCTGCTTGATTCAGTAAAAATTTATCACATGTTCAGAAATTACTTTCTTAATAAAATAATTTAATCAATAAAGATTAAAAATCTCATTTTTAAATTAATATTAAACACATTTATGTGAAACATTTTTATTTTGCATTATTATTATTAAAGATGGAGAATAAAATCTTAAAAGTAATTAGGAACTCGACTTTAAAAATCGACTTCAATTTAAATTTTTGGGCAATAAATAATTAATTTAAACACTCACCTTATTTGACTTCATAAAAGAAATACCGCTGTGCTTATTATGATTTATGTTAATCCATAAGCATTTTTTTGTTTTATTTTATTGCAATAATGTTGTTACATACCATTAAATATAAAAACTAATAAATATTTGAAGCAAAAACTAAAGGCGTTAGTTAATACATCATCTAGTCACAAAACAATACTAAATGTTCAATTGTCTTTGAACTTTAGAGCACAAACAATTCATTGCACATTCATCGTTAGTATATGTATTAACTTAATATCATTTATATGTATGTATATAATAATAAACATCGCACTTAAAATGTTTATATTAAAAGGAGATTATAAATGTCTGCACTTTTTGTTTAATCATATTCTAAAGCAATCACATAAAATAAAATAGGTTTATTTTAAGATCTTCGCACTCTATCAGTGTGTGATTTTGATTCATTTCATATTTTTTTGTTTTTATATATTTATTTGCGTTATTTAATTTCAGTTTTACTAATACGGTACATTAGAACAACTCACTCTATGCGGAGATGAAAAACGTAGTTTTCGCTTGTTGACATGATTTCTACTAAATTTTCTTAAAGGACAAATCTTTTAATCTCTTTTATCTAACAGCTTTAAAACAAATTGTTGAATAGCAAACGTTTTTTTCCTTTTAATTCTTATCTTTTATTTGTATGTTGCCTTTCTGTTCGTTCAGCTTGGAAATTTGTTTACAAATATGTTGCCCGCTGGCTGTATGGCCTTCAGACATTGTTATTTTAGCAAATAGCCAGCGGGTTTTCCAAAACAAGCCTTGATTTGGAAAACCTGAAACATGTTTGTGCTCTGAGAAATGTATTGTTTGTAATGGAATGAAAAGATAGATTTTTTTTTATTTTTTTACAAGAATACAATTTGCTAAAAGTCAGTAATATTTGCAATAAAATGTTTTTTTCATGTACACACACATACATGATTGCAGTATTTATTTAATTTTTCTCTCAGTACAACTATGTGATAAAATTATCGAAATAATGACCATAAAATAATAAAACTTTCAATTTTATTTTCACGTTAAGTAAATCATTCTGACATGTAGCAAAAAAATAAAAATAATAATAAACAAAGAGGTACGTTGGCATTCATTGAATAACTAAAAACGAAACTTAGAAATTATCTTCTTTCTTATCAAAATCACTAAAAGTTTGTTCAGATTATAAGAATATTTAAAGATTTTTGCAAGGGGAAATTTGAATTTAAAATACATGATAATTCTACTACTCGACATCCAAAAAGCAAAACTAATTATTTTTACCAACAAACTTTATATAAACCAAACCAACGAAGATGAAAAATAAGCCTAAGTCTTTCCACTATGCCTTACTAAAATGCAACTTAAAAATCGAAACCTAAGAAATTATTATGGGAAACTCTCATAATAATAAATATTGCAAATTTTTATAAATCAAAATTATCTACTTGATCATTGAAATATCAATGTAAAATACTCTTTCTGGATCTCTAATAAAGTGTTTACATTGAAACATTTCTGTTGTTTAAACATATTAAGGAAGGTTGTAGCACATGGGGGCGCTTAAAAGTACTTGTCGTTCAATTGAAACGATGACGGACACATTTTTATCTAAACATTAAATAAATTTATAGATAAAGATAAATAGTATAGGTTTTGAAGCAATTACAGTAATATATTTTTTAATTGAGTAGAAATGAATTTTAATGGCCTTATGAACGACTAATAAAGTTAGAGTACGTTTATTGTGCGATTTTGATATGGGGAAAATAGGTTCGAGTGCTCACATTAACTTTATCAATTGTTTATGAATACGGCCGTAAGATAATATAGATTAGAAGACGGTGTGCTCCAATGACCAAAACTGCGTTGCCTAATGGATTGTTGGTGTCACAGATTTTAATTTAACCCATACTTTGTATCTATATTACTCCTAATGAAAGTCGGCATAGAGATTAGAGATTAAACATTATTATCGTCTTTAGCACGAAAGTTCAGTATTAAAAAAGCGGGGAATCACTCAACCAATTTAGATCGAAACTTAAAAAGTAATCTATATTAATAATAGGCAAACACGTTTTTTTAAATGCCTTTTATGGCCGTAATACTGAAGCGCTTTTGGAATGATTAATATTCAATTGGTTCAATATTTAGGGAGCTATAAGCGTTTGAAGTTGCTACTAACACATGCACACTTATTACACACGCATGGAAAATAAACAAAGTGTGCATGTGTGTCTGTCCAATTTGCTTTTGAATAGAAATGAGACAGAGTTTTAAGTTGTCTATTTAGAATGTTTTTTGTTTTTGTATTTTATCGTATATATTTATGTAAATATTTAATATTAATTTCTAGAATGCGGTCGATTGAGTCGACCGCTGGATACACTAGTTATAATGAGTTTATCAGTCCAATGAGAATTTCGAAAGCATTTAGAAAAACATTTTTTGGGAAATTTTCGAAAACGCTAGTTATCTATGGAACAGATCAAACAAACATAGTTTTAAGGTTAAAAGCTGATTAGATTTTGAAATCCATCGGTACAATAGTTAAAAAATATAGAAAAAATAAATTTTCGTTTTGAAAATTTTAATTTAGAAAATTCTCAAAATATAAGAGGACGAAACGGATCACCTTTTTACGAAATCTAAGTGAAGTGACAACTTTAAGAATTTGTGTGAGATTGAAATAAACGCAGACACACTTAGTCCGAGTTTAGACGGGCGAACATTTGGAAGAAAAACATATGGAATTCACTTTTGTTTTTTCATTCGCGTTCACATAGACAAACATGTTGTCGGCAGCTTTCCATTATTATTTGTCTATTATTTGCAAAAAGCAAAGTAAGTATCAGCAAAGAAAATATGAACAAAGCGTGTCGCTGAGTATCGAACACAAACACGAAGCTCTCTTCCCTGCGCGTAAAATGCCAGGGTTTTTGTTAAGACTTGTATATGAAAAATAAATATTTTTGAAACAATTTCGTACAAATATAGCAGTGTTGATATTTTTGGGGGGAGGAGGGTGAACTATACTTCCTGTGGATCCGCAACTGATGCATACAGTCATGCGAGCATCATAGTAGAAATAGTCAAAAAGTTTCTTAGGACCCCTTTAACATAAGGATCTCATAAAAAAATGTAATTTTCGATTGCCGCAACTTCTTCATTTTTGAAAATTATATTTATAGAGTAAAGTTAAAAGCATTTTCATTAGCTATTAAGGAATTTAAACAAATTAAATTGTTTTTCAGTAAACTATTTTATTTTTATGTATATATATATTTTTTTTGTCAAAAATAAAACATTAAATATTAAATTTTCTCCATGATTTATGTAATTAAAAAAAATTCACATGGAATTTTTAACATTATATTAAAGGTATGATAAGAACGAGAAAGTATTTGACATAGTAATGCATATCCATATCATAATTATACAATTGATATGCAATTATTTCACTTAACTCTATCTTGCACTTGTGTGAGACATGTAAATAATATTGAATTTAATTGAATAATCATTTGCCAAAAATATTGTTTGTGCTCCAATTTCACGAAAATACCTTCAAGAGGATTTGATTGAATAAACTTTTGTTATTGAATGCCGAGTTTTCGTATTAAAATATTGTAATTACAATGTTCTTCTGTGGCGAAACCTGCAAAATATCAAGTAAATATTTTTCTAATCTTCTTCAGAGCTGCAAGCCCGTTAGACAGACCTTCATACAATTCTTAATTTAAAAAAAATTTACATTTTCAATTTGTCAGGCATTTATCTTACTAACTTACACATTTGCATGTAACTTCAGTTTTCATTTTGTTAAAAGCTCACGTTAAATTTATCTTTTCCCTCAGTTTACACATGATCATCAAACTAAATGGAGTCACACCCAAAAATTGTTTTCAATTATTGTTGTTAGCTTGTTATTGCTTTTTTCTAATTAATGTACATACTTTTTTGTAATAAAAAGCATGTTATTGTTTTGTATATAATTAAATTTTTTTTCCAAATTTTTCGTATATTTTACTAAAAACTTACACTATCCACGGTCCCATCTTGCTGTGTAATTGTAGCCAAACTCATTTTGTTGTTGTGGGAAAATTTTTTTTCACTAGATTTAAACACCAAAACCAATAATAAACAATAACAAAATATTTGCTTTGCAAAATAGATACAATTAAATAACAAACACACTTCCGATTGTTAACAATAATAGTCAATCGAAATACCGCAAAGATTACCGAAATTTTTTTTTTAAACCAAAATAAATTTCGTATCGAAAAAAATTTAAAATTTAAAAAAAAGCGGCAGTTATTATATTATTTGAGCAATTTGTATCTGGAAGCCTTTAACAGCAAACACTGAAATAAAACTGAAAATTCTTAATTCAGAAAAACTGCTTTAAGCCAAAACAAAAATAAAAATAAAAATAAATAAGGAATGAAAAAACTTTTGTTAACAATTTGTGTGTTTTTGTGCAATTATTGTTTTATTATGTGGTTATTTGCTTGTTTATTATTAACTTTTTACACTCAGAAATCTTTAGTGAACAAGTAACCAGTCACAGCACACTCGCAGTTGAAAAGAACACTCGAAAAGATCACTCGAAATTTGTTACTCATTAATAATCGTGCTTGTAGCCTTTTTTGTATTTCAAACTTTGATTTCAATTGTAGTCAATCACACTTTTAGAATTTGTTGTTGCTACAGAAATTTAGCATTGAATTTCTAAAGTTAATAACATTTTAATTAATTTAAATCGGATATTGCTTCTAGCTTGACAAAACAAAAAAAAAAAAAAACAATTCCAATTAAATCATACTGTTTGTTTTAGTTGTTTGTTCATATTTAACTCGTTCTGAAACATGTTGGCCTATTGCATGCTACTACCTGCTCTTTGTGGGATTTTAGTTGTGTTTGAAATTATCTCTTAAAACTGAGCATACATTTAATTTATAAAATCTTTATGGCAGGCTTGTAAAAGAAATTTCCGTATAAAATCAGTTTAATATAATAAACCTTTCCTTAAGCCAAACATATTTTTTATGAATGTAATTACTTTTCGAACTAATTTAGTTATTAATCCAAAGTGATTATTGTTAGGCTAAGTTCGTAAAATTTTAATTTAGAAATAATTGAACCTGAAACAAGGAAAAAATTAACGTCCATTAAATTCAACCTACACGGCAGAATAAAAGAAAGAAAAGTGTTTCGGACCAACATCAGCATTCATGTTTATTTTCATTTATTTGCCACTTTTCCCGTGGCTCGGTTGAACGTGATTTCAAATTTTATGAATAAGAAAATTATTCTATGCCACTATTGTGGAAGTTATTATTAATTGATTTAAGCAAACACAACTTCAACACGATCAATAAACCAAATTTTTTCCAACTAAAAGTTTTACGAGCTCAATCCTGCAAATCATCACTTTGGGTGTAAAAGGTTTAAAATATTTGTCGGTCTTATAAAAAGGTTAATAAGCAAATTTTGTATGGAAATCTATTTAATAAAGATTTTATATCTCAAAGACAAAATTTTTTAATTAAAAAATTAAGTTTAAAATTAGAAATTCGTGGAGATTGTTTTGAATTCTGCGCCAAAAAAATGGCCATTTTATATGAGGGACAGCTATTAAGCGTTTAGAAAATCATGTAAGCGTTGAAAATTGCAAGCTGAAAAAGAAGTATTTTCTATTTAGTGATAGCATGGCTTCTTGGCCCCTTTTGTTATTTTTGGAAAAATTAATAAACTTAAAAGGCAAGACAACTAAAAAAATAAAATAAAAGATGGGCAGAAAGATCAACGCAAACTGCACAAATGAATTTAAACTTGCTTGCAAATGCTGAGCGGCATTCAGACCATCTACTTGTGGCAGCAAATTCGTCAATCATTGATCAAATTTAATGCATAAGCTATTTGCAGCCACTCGCATATCATATCGTGTAATGTATTTAATTTTTCAGTTGAAATGTAAAATTGTTTGTTCTCCCCATTTAAAACTTCGACTTGGCAATTGTTCAGTAACACCGACTTGACAAGTTGTTCAATAAAAACTTGCGAAGTCGAACTTTTGAATAGCAAAGAACAACGCAACTTTTTCAAACCAACTGATGATCGTGAAAACTTAAATGCACTATACGATGTGATATGCAAGTGCCATAAAAATGATTTAAAATATTAAAAAAAATCTCAATAAAAAACTAATTGAAATACGAGTATGTATTTATTTAAAAAAATACATTTAATTAGTAGTCCCGCTTGTACTCTTAATCATAATTTCGCTTTGACAGCAGTGATTTAAAAAGAACAGTAACATCAACTATGAATTAACATATTAATTGAAAAACAATTATTTATTGAGCAAACAGGTAATGAAAGCAATTTGGTAACTGCGGTATATTGTATTTTTTCGATAGCTGAAATCAAAGCTAAAAATAAATTTAACCTGTGCAATGCACTGGTATTGAAATCCAATTAAATTTTAAAACACTCGAATAAAAACAAGAGGACATATGAATTTAGTTTCTATCAAATAACTTGAAATTTATCATCAGAATCTTCACGCTGCCTAATGTAGCGTATAACTACCAATAAGTGGCGTCTCCTATATATACATACTTTAGTGTCTTAATCAGTTTTATTTTTATCAAATGATAACATACATAATACATACTTGAATTTTCTTTTGATAAAACGATAAGAACTATTAACTATTACAAAGATCTTATTATATTCTGTATTTTAAAATTATTGCCAGATTAGATTTGTATAATGGCTCTGCATGAAGATAAAGACTTTCAAACGAAAGTTAATAACGAAAAATTAGCTAATCAATCTTCAATAAGTTTTAAATAGGTACTGCTTTTAAAATTCATTATCGAATTCTAGTAATTATGCATTTCTTTTGTAATTAATGGGCATTTCCACAGAAATTGAAAGATTTTAAATTTTTTTATAATATAATGTATTCTCAGCTTGTCTTGTTTCTTATTATGAGAAAATTTATCTGAAAACAGATAATGTATTTTCATAATTAATATTTATACGTATAATAATTTACTTTCTCTGGCTTTTAGCTACTTTTAACGACATTTTTCTTTAGTAGTAATTGTTTACATATTTTTATTATAACTTTATATATCTTATAAAATTTTTCATATAATTTTGTCCGTGTTCTACTGTCGCGTTCCAGTACTTAAAACATCTCTTGTTATCAGTGCTCCGCGATCTTTCGAATCAATTGGCTGAAAATTTTACTCCAAATCAAAATTTAGTGGCTTTAACTAAAAAATGAATTTTGCAAATAATACTCACACTAAACATATTATTTTGAGTTTTCAAAGTATATCCCGTTCGCTATCGTTAATGCAGTTAAAAAAAAACAAATATATTTTATTATTTTAATAATATGTACATATTAATTTAGATTTGTAAAACATGTGTAGATAAAAGAAAGGAAGCAAACATGCGGTACCTGGAAAAAATTAAAAGAATTTCTCTAAAGCATAAAGAATATTGCGATAAAGCCGCCGAAAGAATGGTAAGACTCCGCGAAGAGTTATCAAATTTGGCAAAAGCATATACGTAGCAAACTTCCGAAAGAAAAAATAGAAAAAGATCGTATAAGAAAGAAAATATTGCGCGACAGAAAGAAAAGTGATGCTAAGGAAAAAGAGAAGTTTGAACCTTACATCTGCAAGACAACATTGGCAAAAGCAGTAAAAACGGCAGAAAATGCATTATTACTCCTATATTAACAGAAAAAATTTAAGGAAATGTCAAATTTATCAAGCATTCGAAAAATTCATTAATTCAGCTCAAACGGCGTATTCATTGCTAATTTTGTATACTTCCCATTTCTATAATTATTACTAAAAACTTAAATATATCTGCAAATATATCTATGAATTTACATAAAATAATAAACTTGATACTTTTCGTAATTAATACAAATAAACTTGAACTACGAGGGCGGATTGATATTGAAGCTACCTAAGTAGAAAAAAACATTTTTTCAAAAACCATTTATTTCTCAACATAGTGTCCTTTTAGCTCAATACACTTAGTAAAACGATATTCCAACTTTTTTATACCATCTGAATAATACGATTTTGGAAACCTCTCAAGATGCGTGTGAGTTTCGGTAATCACTTCTTCGTTTGAGATGAATCTTTTTCCTGCGAGCCATTTTTTCAAGTTTGGAAACAGGAATAAGTCACTAGGAGCTAAATCTGGACTATAAGGTGGATTATCAACCAATTCGAAGTGTATTTCAAGTAATTTTAGCATCGTATCTAATGCTGTGTGAACCGGTGCGTTGTCTTGAAGAAAGAGCACTTTTTCTTCTTTAAATGTGGTCGTTTTTTCTTGATTGCATCAATCAATTGATCCAATAATGCACGATAATACTTTCCTCTGATTGTGGATCCGTTTTCAAGATAATCGATTAGCAATATTCCGTGTGCATCCGAAAATACAGTGGCCAAAACCAAAACCTTGCCAGCCGATTTCACTGTCTTCGCCTTCTTCGGAGTACTTCCACCCGCTTCCACGCATAGTTTCGATTGATTTTTGGTTTCAGGTGTGTAGTGAGTGGTGGACCCACGTTTCATCAACAGTTATTAAACGCTTTATCATGTCCAAACACCGCTGTGAAGTGGTCTGTCGAACTCGTTTTTGTTCGAAACTGAGCAATCGCGGCACCCATATTGTCGATAGCGTGTTCATATGTAAATGTTCATGCAAAATGTTGAACACACGTTCATATGATATGTTTACCATTTCAACAGTCTCAAGTAACTTGACTCGGCGATCATTCATAACGATGTCAAGGATTTTCTTGATATTTTCTTCAGTAACCACTTCTTTTGGCCTTCCTGTTGATGATATTGTTGCAGTGCTTGTTCTCCCGAGCTTAAATTCAGCAATCCAATATTTTACCATGTAATATGACGGAGCAGACCCACCGTAACGTTTATCGAGCTTTTCTTTTGTCTCTTTCGCCGTTTTCCCTTTCAAATAATAGTGTTTAATCATTGCACGAAATAAATTTTTTTCCAATTATCAAAAAAAAAACAAATTTGTGTGAAATTTTAACAGCAGACGTTTGACAGATCGCAATTTCAAAAAAAAAAAGTTTTTGGAAAATATGTCCCGTTATCCCGTGCTAAATCATAGATACTAAATGTTGCTCAAAAATAGAGGAACACAAATATTTCAACATGATAATTATATATAAAGCTACATTATTCCACTCAGTTACAAAAAATATCGCTTTCAAAAATTATGTTATAATTCGTAGACGTTTTAATTTTTCTAGATGCAGTCGAAAACGAGTTCTAAATTTTGTCCCGTTCATGATATCATATATATTGCTTATATATCAAAAACAAGAAATCGTCAAAAGCCATATTTTGCACTAAGCATAGTGTTATTATAGTGCTATCAAAAACGGAAACAAGAGTGTCGCGCTTTAGACCGTGGAAATATAGTTGTGTACTGTAGCTAAAAACTTTTCTTTTTAAAAAGTATAGCAAGTTTTTCGGAGAAAAGCTTATTGTATGTATAAATCCAATGGCTTTTAAACTGTAAAAGAATTTACTCTATTTTAAGAATTTTAACTTTTTAAATCTAGAAATCATACCTAGAAAATTAATTCCACTATAATAGTCTTCATGTAGCATTAACAAAATTGCTATATTTGAAGTGCAGAATAAATAACATTGAAATTTCAGCATTTCGAGGAAATTCAGCCATAATCTATATATCTATCTCTTTAGTTTATGGTAAATTTTTAATTCCATCTGTAAACTTGTTGCTTCCGGTTTGTGTCTGTGATAAGTCAAGTCCGATTCACTAAATTAGTGTTATAGAAAAGTTAAATGTCAATATATTAAACCCGCAAATATAACAAATAGTTATAGCATACTTTGAGGCTCACATTATTTAGGGCGAATTCGCATTTATCTACATTTTCCACACCTTCATTATTCGTCATTCTAAACAAAATCTCTTAAAATGTTAATTTTATTAAATTGCTGAGGAATAAATAATAGTTCAGTAAAATTACAACATTTGCCGCATTAAGTTCTGTTGAAAATATACGATACAAATCAATAAATTTTTAAACCAAATTACGCAAAAATTTATTAGAACAACAAAATAATAGAAATTAAAATTTTCCTAAAGCTAAGTTTAGACGATATGTTGAATCAGCATATTTATATTATAATTATTATATTATATTGATATGAAACTTTCTCAAATTTTAAAAACTGGTAGATCGTCTTTGAATAAAAATATTTTTTATTAAACGACTAAAGACAATAAAGAAGAAACTTCTCGCGCTAAGAGATTTTTTATTAGGGGAAAAATTCAGGTAGCTCCTGAACCATACAGACAGAATTAAAGTTTTTCTAATGACTTGCATACACTGTTCCTCAACCGGAGTCAGAAATTTTGACCGGATCCTCAAATTGTTATAATGTTTATATTGATAAAGTCCTACGAAAGCACATGGAACAAGGGAATAAGTAACGTTAATGAATTTCAAACTAAACGTCAAAATGCTTTTATTTTCCAAACAAGTGTTATTTTTTAAGAATAATTTTAATTTAAATTATTTTTATTCGAACAACTTTATCCAATTTTTTTACTGAAATATTTGATTCGAATAATATTTTCGCAACATTTTATTGGAATTAATAATTTCGAATAGTTTTGTTCAAACAATTTTGAGACGAATATTGTTTTCCGAAATATTAATGAAATAATTTTTTATTAGAATATATAAATACTAATATGTATTTGTAAAAAATATTCTATTAATATTACTATTCGAATTACTTTTATTTGCATGAACTTCATGTTACTTAAAGCCGCTGCTGACAAATGTTTTACATAGCGAGCTGACTGGCTACCGGCTAAGAGGACTGAGTACCGACTAAGCCTACATTTTTAATTATTAAGATAAAAATCATTACAGTAATAATTGCATCATAAAATTGTCACCAGTTTTGTTGATAAAGAGTTAGTTGACTTTGAGCCGACGCTTAATTTTTATATGTTAGCAGCAGTAGCCGAAAATTCTGCAACTTGAGTCCACATTTACCCTTTCAGACCCCAATGCATCGATTGTGCAGGTGGGTTTCGGTCTCAATATTTTCGCTTCTATTTGACCAATGTGAAATGGACCGGTATGCATCGATTGCGCTGATTGCTCTTAATTTTTGTTTCTCACATTGGTGCCTATTCCAAAAAACGCGCCGATGACGTGAAATTTAACATAGAAAACACTAACAAATAGTGAAGGCTTTCCATTGTTTGCTGTTATTTCTCATACAAAATGTACCGTTTATTGAAGAGAAACTAACGCGTCTCAGTACTCGCGTTGGTTTTATTTGTAAAATTTACAGAAAACAAGAACAAATCTTCACTTTTTGTTGGTATTTTTCATGTAAAGTTTCACTTTTCGACGCGTTTTTTGGAATAACCATGATTGTTTCGCTGTTCGTTTTACCGTTGCTTAAATTTTTTTGCGAAATTCTTGCGTCACATTTCAGTATTGTGAAAATGAGCCGCAGAAGTACATAAGTTGTGCTTTCATTTACAAAAGTACTAATCGTGTTAACAAATAGTGAAGTGAGCATACATATTTGATTTAAAAAAGTTATAAATTCCAATGCTAAACTAATTGAACTCATTTGATGCAATAAAAAAGCGTTTTGGCTAAAAATTTTACCGAGATGCATCAATTGTGAATGCCCTAATGATATTTTCATACAGTTTAGAGACGATATATTCCAAAAATTATGAAAAAATTCCCAGTAGTTTAGCTTCAGGTCTGAAAGGATTAAGAGACCGCTCCCCGCTCATAGCTCTCATTCACAAATTTTTAAGGAAGTTTTTATTCAAATAATTTTATTCGAATACATATATAGCTTATTAAAATATTTTACTTAATTTCGAATAATTTTATTCGCATAATTAATTTTTCGAAATGTTTTAATCAAATTATTTTACCCTGGTATACAAAGTTTCAGGCAAACCAAAAAAATTATATAAATTTTTAGAGTGTAGAAGAACAATCGGGTCAAAGGTTAAACAAGTTATATAATGAATGATTGTTGTAGAAATAAACGTCACCAACACTTTGTCCGCTTGTAATTTTATTCAGATATCTTGAAAGTTTCTTAGTTCCCGATTTTCTTCTGAAATAAAAAGTTTTTTAAGTCACTACGGGATTTCTTTCCCACAAAAACCATTAGAGCTATACTGTGGAGGTGACTTAATCGGACTGCTTTCAATTGAATCCTATTTTCTTGCTCTTTTCTTGTGTACATCTCCATATAATCTTACCTTAATAATCACCAAACTAATAATTTTTACTGTATTCAAATTTTAATATTCCATTTGCTCTAATATTTAATTAAAAATCTTAATAAATTGTTTTGTTTCTTTTTTACAAAAATGTAAAAGAGTTTAATTATAAATTGTTAAAAAAATTAATTAAAAATTTAAAAAAGCATGTAGAAACAAGTTGGTATACATAATTATGACTTTCTGAAATATTTTTAATTCTAAAATAGATATTCTAAGGTCTTAAAATAAATAATTACAATCTACTATTAGATTATTTTAATATTTTTCAATTTTACTGCTAATAACATCCTGAGGCGGGCTGGCTTCGTTGCACGCAGCATCCTGAACAATGGCCGTTTCATTTTCACCGACCTCTGGCACAGCCATGGGACTGTTACCCAAAATAATGTGAATAGATCTTAAGCAAAATAAAAATTTTTACATATATTTTTGAAAACAAACAAAAGTTTTTAATGTTTTTATACTCACAATATTAACACAAAGACTGCCAATTGAGTTGCTATCGTCAGAAGAAAAACTCCATCACCGCCTTGGCCATCATCATTTAGGGTTGCCCGATAGACTTGCGAATAGCAGACACCACTGACAAAAGGTACCGCGTTATCGCAAACTGAGAGTAGCGCAAACACTTTACCTCTCTCTGACAGTGGCACTACTTTTGAGGTCATAGCACGTATCATGGGCCCAACTATTGGACCTAAACTGCTTACCAGGCCGCCGACATAGAAAAGTGTTCCGGTTGTGGCAAAATAGTAAAATAGACGAGCAATAGCATGAGCCCAGGTACCAATGAACACAATGGACTAAAGAAAGCAAATAAAGTAGTTAATTAAAATCAAGCAAAATTATTAAAAAAATTAATCATTTAAATAAACTAAATTTTTCTTTAAATTGAGTGCTTCAAAAATTAATCTAAACTATTTTCCTTACTTACCGTGTCCCTCCAATTGAACAACTTATTCATTAGCGGCACTCCCAGCAACATGGCCACCACAAATGCTGACGATTTGACCGTCTTAAAAGTACTATAAATATTTATATCCCATTTAAATTTAAAGCTCGTGTACATATACAAATATTGACCCTCATCTCTTTGGAACGTGTATAAAGCCATAGAAATAAGTAAAATGATGAGAAAACTACGACGAGGACCAGGACGTTTTCTTACCAAAACGTTGAAAGAATCTATGATATGTTGTTTGTCAAAGAAATCGGGTAGCAGGCCACACCAACCCGACTCACTTAAAGGTCTTTGCTTGGGTGTCGTTTGCCACTAACAATTTTATTAGAACAATATTTAAATATAACTAAAAATATAATTTATACAAAAGTATTTACCTCTAATACAAATATTGTATATATAATTGAAGCTACCAGTAGTGAAGCATTCAGTGTGAACATATTTGCATAGGAACGGTCAAAATGATTGTAAAATAAATATGAACCCAAAGCCACACCTGTGGGCATGGCAGTTAAATAGCACACATCCAAGATAGTCACTCGCATGGTACGATTTCTGACTGTAGAAATATCAGAAATATAGGCAAAACATGAAGCAAATATGGCGACATCTGATCCCGTCAAAGCACTGGGTAATGTTGCCGTATAGATGACCATTTCCAGCGGCCATGTTTTCATTTTGGCATTCACCACAATCATCACAGAATAGATTAATTTGCCAAACAATCCCATGAGTAATGGAAATTTTCTACCTCTCCTATCGGAAAAGGAACCCAAAAATAGGGCCAATATAATCGGAAATACGTGGGCTGCTATTGATTCAAATTGATAGAATCGCGCCGTGGTTATTTGTACTAATTTCTTATATTCAGCATTTTGGCTATCCTTGATGTGTTCACAGATCTCATCGGAAAACTTGTTATTAACACGACAGGCCTTTTGTAAAAAGAAATCATGCTCCACCACCGATGTATTCATGAAGGCAAACATATAAAGAAACATAGTAGGTTCTACTGAGATCTTGCGGTACCATGATGAGAATATTGCTTTCTGAAAACGCTGGCATCTACTTTCCTCTCTTGGTCTATTTAAAGTTGGTGCATGATTTGAAATGTTTGTATCAACTGCTGGGGATGATGAGTTCTCCTGAAAATATTTAAAGAAATAAAATTTGGCTTCAGGGGCATTTTTTCAATGAAATATATCTTAACAATGTAGTAATAAATATTTATTTTTTATCTAAATTGTATCAGTTGTTTTCCATAGACTACATTTCTAATGAACTTGTATACATACTCGTATTTATATACATATGGTTTACATTTGGGTCATTTTAATACTGATTGGGAGGACAAAACAAATTAGTTTGTAAATTAGTTTGTAAAGAGAAAGGTGAGCAAAGGAACTAAATCAACAACATTCGACTTAGCCGAATATTAACTCATATGCGTATGTACTGCGTGGGTTAAATAAACATGTATCTTTTTAAAATAAACTAATTGAGCATTTGTCGTCGCCAACACGATTCTTCAGCAAAACTCGATGTCCGATAATAAGTTTGCATTATTTATCCAACGTTGTTCAAGCGTAAAGCGATCATACCCGCGGGTATGATACACAGATATTTCGAACAGAAAAAAATTATCAGTGTGAGAATAACATATAATAGTTTAAAAATTTACTTATATTTGGACCAACTGATATCTACAATGTGGAACCCCCAAAAATATGCGAATAGTGAAATAACTAATTATAACAATTTTGCGTTGAACTGAGAAGAGGTCTGGTCCAAAGAACGGTACTGCGACTTCTAACGGATTTTTTGTGTTATAAATCACGAAATAATTCTAAGCTTTGTGTGAATCTCCTAATGAAACTCAGTGCCTAATGTTATCTGAGCACAGAAAACAATACATTCACACAGTATGTGTGCCGCTCTTTCATCTTTCTTCATGCATAAACGTCAAATATGAAATAACCAAGTTACTTCTCCACAAACGGTAGTTTAGACTAAAATAACAAGAGAGCAAACCGGTCACATTCACCGGTTCAATATAGGACAGAAGAACAAGGGGCTCTACATGATTACGGAATTGCAACCGTGTCAAATACTTTGCAAAATTTTAATATTTGCAAAATGAACGATGCACGCGATACTAATACTAAAATATTAAATTTATAGCAAACGCTACTTTGCATTTTATTTAACTTTCCGTTCATATGAAATGTGAATCCTGAAACATTTCTGTAAAAATGAGCGCTGCACGCGTAATAAAAAATATTAAAACTAAAATATTAAATTTGAAATGTGTATCCATTTTGCTGACAAGGATAATTGTCGTCGTTTTTACTTTTTCATGAAGTTGTAGAGCTCTTTTTTATAAAACTTTTTAGTTCAATTTCGGCACTCTGTTTCATTATTAGTGTTGGAATTGGGCGGAAGAATAATTTATATATTATATGATTATAGAGTCGGAAATAAAAGTTGTAGAAAACGGAATGACAAATCTACATATGGTTTTTCTAAATTGTTTGTGGTGATGGGTATACAAATAAGAAATGGCTCAAGTTAAAATATTAAATTGCAAAAGATACAGCTCTCTGATAAGCGGACAGATAGCGAAGCCACAGTTAAAGGGTTCCGTTGGTATCTTTGGGTACAGAATCTTAAAAAATAACAAAAATTTGTATTAAATATATTTTACTCGAATAATTTTATTCGATTAATGCTTGTACAATTTAGTTTTTCCAATAATTTTCATTTAAATAATTTCATTCTAATAAACTTTATTTAATAATTTGTTTCGAATAATTTGTTTTTGAAAAATTTTTGCTTGTAATAATTTTATTCGAGTAATTGTTCAAAATTCATAAAACATATGTATATGTACATATATTTCTGATCATATAATTCTTATTCTTATTGCCCTATTAAAAATATTTTTAGTTATTTATTTGCTCAGCTATAATAATATTTAAATTTGTTTGTGTTGATACTGCTGAGGGACAATTTTTTTGTAATGGCTCAACAACAAGTCAACAACGTTTTCATGTATAAATATCTTATCATCTAAATAACTTCATGTCAGGTTACTTATATATTGTGTATATAATTTTTATCACAATATTTCGTTATTCGAATAATTTCTAGTTCTCATTTGCCTTGTTTATTGCACTGCTGCTCGTACCAGGTCTCAGGTGACACAAATCCGTAAGACATATTTTAATATATATTAAATAAATATGCAACAGAATTGTTAAACTGCATTATTTATTAGAACTTTAATATTTCCAAGTAACAAAATTAATTAATATCTAATTAGACAAAATACAAACTTAGAAGAAACTAACATTTTGCACTTATGGTGAATTAAAAAATAATAATTGTAATCTTCTATGAAATATGACACTTTTTGGGAATTTTTTTGTCACCTTTCGATTGCTTTTACGTGTACAGTTATTTCGATAGCCCCGTGTTTCTGTGAGTAGCAACGTCCGGCACCCGTTACTTTATCGATACTAGAACGTTAATTTTGAGGCGGGCCAGGAAACTATTAGGAGCGCAGAAAAATTCGGAACGAGTGAAATCAGGTGTTAAGAATAGTTTTTATTCAAATATATAATTTTTGATGAAAATATTTAATTAAAATAATTTTTTCGAATTTTAATTCAAAGGGGTACATTCGAAAATCTTATTCGAAAAATGAAGCTGGCATCAATTTTATGTTGGAATATATTATTACAAATTACTCCTATTTAAATAATTTTTAAAAACTGTTGTTTTCGTGATTTCTACTCGCATAAATTTATTTAAATAATTTTTATTCCAATAATTTTGTTCGAATATAACAAAAAGATAAGAAGACATGAGTACGTAACGAAAAATGGCAATCACCGAATTTTAAATCTGTGTCTAAATAATTAACTGGAAAAAACTTTTGCACACGTAATAGAGGAACAAAAAAATCACGTATGATAAAAATGAAATTTTGATAATAGCGGTTGTAAAACAAAGCCGGGAGCATGCCGGTTAATAGAGGCCCGGATAACCGAGGTTCAACTGTATTTTAAAATTTTTTTTATTAAAACAATTATGAGTCAAATATTTTAATTCGAATAACAGTAATCCAATAATTTTTGTTCGAATATATTTATACCAGAGTAGAAAAATAAACAAAACGAAACGCTTGCTTTCGAAACGCTTGCTTTCGTTTTGTTTTGCTCTTTTCAATGAGTAAAACAAAAACAAACAAAAAACAAAGAGAACGATTGTCCCATTTAGTTTTGTACTGTTTTTGTTTGTGAGCACTAAATGTACATTAATTTAAAGTTTAATTTTTGTTTGCATAAATTTATACACAAAATTGTTATTCGTGAATTTCATTAGAATAAGCCAATACATCTATATCCATGGCGGTACATGCGTGTCATTAGCCAACGGCTTTAAAGTAAAGTGTCATTAGGACTGTTGTTCCTCATAATCTTTACCAAAAAATTAAAAACATCTCCAACCGAGCGTAATTGAAAATAAAACAAAAAGTTGCATTTTACTTTACACAAAGGCCGTCAGATCTACAACAGTACTCGGCTGTTTTAGGATTAGATTTCTTTTGCAATTCATAATATGTAGATGGTTCAATTCTAAAAACTCATTGGAAATTTATTTGTTTATTGATGAGGCACACGTTTTAAAATGCCATTTTTAGAAACATTAATGCATCAACAAGTTTCGAAACATGGCTAGATCCAGAAATAGTCACCGTTTGGGGCGCTTTAAATATTGAATTATTGGTGAAGGGTATAAAAGATTCGGTATGGCCAGTTATGTTTTTTAACACATGGTTTCGGATTTCAAAGCATTTTTCATGTGCATAAAATCTGTTTTTAAGCGTATTTTGGCTGTCCGCTTCATTAATAATTCTTAACTTAAAAATTCATCGATTGATTGATTTTGTTTTCAATATACATATCGCACTTGATCAACAAGAGGGTATTAACTCAAAATTTTAAAATTTTCAACAGAAGCAAAATACTTTTTGATTTTACATCAAAGGTATATGAAAAATAGATTTTAAATCATCCGTTTCATTAGCGAAACATAGACAAAACAATGTGAAATTTTTACAGCAGCTAAATATGAATATTAGAATGCAAGTTTTGGAGAAAAGTGAAAAAATTAAAATTTCGAGTTAATACCCTCTTGTTGATCAAGTGCGATATGTACAACGAAAATGTTTAACAAATAAGGTTTGCGACAAATTTTATTTCGTCTGGGGCTTATGACCAGACGGATAAAATTAATGTCGAACAATTGAATAGAATTACAAAATTTAAATAAACACATCATTAATTTTTATCAATTTGAAAGCAGGCAATTAACGCGATTGATTGGTTGGTATTGAAATTTTAGAACTTTAATTTATTTAAATTAAAAATATTTCTTTTGATTAAATTACATTTTTAGGGAACGCAGTTAGTTCAAATTTTTTCTTTGACATACAAATTGCTTTGCATCTTATGCCGTTGTATTCTTTTTTAATATGTGCGTTCGAGTAGACAAAAGTTTTTACAAATTTTAATGAACATTACTGCATTTTACCAAATTGCGTTTATTTACAAAAAATATAAAAAACGAGAAAACAAATTAAAAGCGTAAAGTGGCAGTTCATGTCTGAGTATTTAAAAATTTTTAGTTCAGAAATTTCCGCTAGTAAAATTCAATAAAACAAAAAACATATGATTCAAAAGGTAAACAAACAAAAGTAAGAAAGCAAAATGTATACAATTTTTTAAAAAATTATTTAAAAATGATTATATTTAAATAATAAAATAATAAAAAGTGAATAGTAATTTTTAAACTATTCGTTTGTTAAACAAGTACATGCCTTTTAAAACCTTACAACCTAAAATAAGATTGACATAACAATTTTAACTTTCTTTTCTTTGTTTTATTTTAATTCTTTGGAGTTGTGAAAGTATATGGTTACTTCATACTATACTGTATTTAAGGTAATTATTATTTTGAATAAATTTAATCACACACTAATTAGCAAAATCAAATAAAATAAAAATAAACTCATGGAATAGATTGAAAAATATAATTTGTTTATATTTTCTTTAAATGTTCATGTTATAATAAATACTGCATCGAGTATTAAAAAGAAAAAGGTTTGAGTAGTCAAAAGTGTAAATATATTTAAACACTAAATTTTTTTGCAATCAGCTGTTAAGCTTTTTTTGAGAGCAAATTTTTCATTTTATTCAGTAATCACTCTTTTACTGAATTTTACTGCAAAAGTAAACAAACAGACCTAATATTTGAATTATGTGGCATGTGTTCTTCAACTTACTTCTTTTAGTAGCGGATCCATTATTGTTAATTTATAGCAAACACAAGTAACAAATAATTCAATTTACTTTTAAATACTTTATTAATATAAAATCACTTTAAAAATAAATCACTGACAGAACAGTTTTTGCTTTTGTGGCACAACAATAATAAAAAACACGTTGAAGGAAGACAGACAACAAAAGTAACCCCCGACATCATTGCATCACTTTTTGTTTTCTATACTAAATGCTTTTTCAAAACCAAGTGGCAAGCGTCTATTGATTTTTCGAAATAAAAACTACAATGGGAGTTTTAATAGATGTTTTTGTTCCAGTTTACACATTTTTTAAATTTTAGTTTAGATTTAATTGTCTTCAAACAACTAGATATGTAAAAATATAAAATACTCAAATTGTTTATGTAATTTTTAACATGTTTCACAGCAACCAGCCCGACCGACAGCCAGTTTCCACAAAGCCACAAAGCATACAGAGGTGACAGAAGGGGAAAACTATATAAGTTTATTTTCCGACTCCCTCTATACGCACAGGCATCGAAAAAGAAATCGAAAAATATTTTGCAATCTTTGTGGTTTTATTTTCTGTATTTATGTAAGTATTTTACACAAACTGCTTTGTGGTATTTCACTCTTACCGACATGGAATGATTGATTTTTGTATTTCGTACAAACTAATAATCATATTGGAGCTAAGAACTTGCTATTCACAGAACACAAAACACACACAAACCACAATTTTTCCAAAATTTTATTACAATTTTATTTTTTTGTTTTGTTTATTTTCCCTTCTTCGCAGCATTAAGTCTTTATAGTTGTCTCTTTCTTCAACCACCGGCACTTTAGCTGATTTGGACCATTTGCAAATGTCATTTTTTACATGTCTGTTAGTAGTTTGTGCACAAAGCATAAAATCAACTGAATTTAAGACGGGGATGCAAATTGAAATTTTCAAATTGTACTAAGTTTTCAGTAAAGTGTACTTTTTTCAGTCCGATTGTACTTTTTATTTTTTAAATATATTTTATTAAAACAATTAACTAAAAACGTACATAAAAATTCGTTTGTACATATATGTGTGTAAAAAACTTAACAATTAACAAAAAGGTACACTGAAATTCATTTGTACTAAGTACTTGTACGAGTATATTATGTAGACAAAGTTGACAATTAAATTTAATGATTAATTCGAAAAGGTACACAAAGGACTATCAGTTGTTGAGATCTGAATATAAAATTATACTTTATGATATACTTCTTGGTAACAAACTCTTGGTCATTTCTAAATTGTAGCAGCACGAATTAGATGACTTCAGCAAATCCTTTTTTTTTTTGGATTAGATTAGAGACACTCAAAACAAACAACCTATTCCTCTAGCAATTCTTTAAATATCAGTAAACATCGGTTCATTTAGTTCATTTTTCGTCTCTGATACCTTCGTTCAAAACAAGGCGTATTTAAACAGGTGTTCTACTTTTTTCCACGAATTGGAGGCTCGTATGTCAAAATTTGTATATATTAACATAAGGGTTGAGATGTCAGTTGTTATTGCAATGTACCTGTTGTAGAATCGCCACCACCTATATAATTCCGCCTTGAGTATAAAACAATTCACAACGAATGGTTAACATGGAGTTGCCATAATGGAATAATGACTTAAAATGCTTTCGTGTAACGAAATAAAATTAAAAAATATATGAAATATAAAAAATATATGAAATAGTGCTAAATTAGGCATGGGGGTGCTATTGTACTTTGTACTTTCAAATAGTACTAAAATAAGTACAATTGTACCAACTTTTGCATCCCTGATTTAAAAGCAACACGAAAGAACAAATAAAAAAACCCCTGTCTATTTTCAATGTCTAAATGTGTGTCTTTTAACTTTTTGTGAGTTGCAACGAATCTTCTGAACACTTAATAAGAGAGTAAATATTTTTTCCAAACACGTGTTAAAACAAACAAAAATAACAAGAATTATTTCTCATATAAAAACATGCTGAGTAAAGTGTTGACAATTATTCAATTATATTCATTCATTGTTGAAAAGCGTTTAAAAAACTTGTCAGAACTTTTTTGCAGTTAATTTTTAATTTTAATATGCAATGTGCTATTTATTTCATTTCTCTTTACTTCTTGTATCTTGTTAGTATTACATCTTTGAATAATCCCCTACTCAATCGGTGACCAACCGTTTACTATTATGCTTCAAGCTCTCGTACACTATTTTTACAAATTCCACTTTTTTACAATAGCGGATGAGGTTAGAGTCTGTTGCAAATGTACAAATGCAAAAAATAGTAGCGGTATTCACTGTTTGGCATTGCAAATCCTTGCTATTTTTAAACAACATTGCAAAGTTTACTTTCACAAAGTCTTTTCAATTTTCTTTTAAACTTTGTTTCGCTTCTACACACGCAAAGTTTACTTAGAAATATTTTGTGTTCGTTTACTCGATCAAATTGTGCTTGATTGAACCTCGCTAAACAAACACTCTTCCGATCGTGAAATACCATTCCATGGATTTTATCCACTATTTCTGATATGATGACCTCTTTGGAGCGGTCTGAACGTTTAGCATCATGTGTGCTGGCACGATCACAGTAAAACTTACTAAACCACTTTTTAACCATTGAAATTTATGGTGCAAAGTCCCCATAGTAGTTATTAAGCCATTGGTTTTAGTGACAGTTTTTTACTTAAAAAATTGTCTGCCAGTTCGTCGATATCGAAAGAAAATTTTCTTTCGTATAATTACGTTGAAAACAAAAAAACATTTTCAAATTTATCGACGAACAGGCAGTATTTTTAATCAGCACACAAAATTCACTTTTTCCATTTTCGTTAAAATTAACGAGGTTGTGTACTTTCAATAGCTGTCAAAAGCAAACTAGTAGACGCAACATCCTCAAAATTCGATAGTAGTCTAGTAATAGATAAAATTTAACCGGACAAGTGTTGAATTTAAGGTTAATACTTTCGCAATGTAAAAAGTAGCGGAACTATTAAACTGTCCTCGTATTTTGCATTTGCACTTTTGCAAGTCAATTTGCCCTAAACAATGAACACCGCTATTATCTTTTCTATTATTTCCGAGATATTTAACCAAAATTTTAAATCAAAAACATAAAAATACGAATATAAAAAATGGAAAATATCTAGACAGAATTTGTAATATTTTTTGGATTGTGTGAGAAAAACACATTCCTCAGACATTTTGCGCCTGCAAATATTTAATTTTCTTTGCTTGAATCTTTATGTTTTAATATCTGATAATACTTAGAATGGGCAGAAACATCAATTAAATTTTTAAATTTTGTATTCTTTTGTTATTACAGAAGTCTATTTTGAATTGAGATGTACTGAATTTATATCAAAATTACTTATGTATATATGAAAATATGTTGTAAGTTTTTAATTTGACCATGTGTAATGTGTACATAATTTTTTTCATGGGTGTAATTTTCACCGTACCTCTCTCTATATATCATACTTGGGAAGTTTCGCTATTCATTTACAAAAACAAAACTAGTGCACAATTAAAAAATAAAAAAATATGCTTCCCATTAGAAAATATTACACAGATTTTTTAGATGATGGAATGAGAAATTATTTTCATGGTTTTCAAAAGCTGTAGAACGTTTCATTTTGACAATATCGGCAAATTTGTAAAAATAAATTTTTAATAAATAGCATGTATTACTTTTCAATCTGTTTATATTAGAAATTAAATCGGGCACGCTCACGAGCAAATAATATCTGTCATGCATGCCCTTTTCATTTTCTTCCAACGCTAATGCAAGATCACTTGTGTTTAAAAAATTACTACGACAACGGAAAAATGTTCAATTAACGAAATAATTTTTTTTAGCATTCAATCTTACTTTGCATATCAGAAGTTAAATTTAATTGCCGCGCAAACTTTTTTTTTTTTTAATTTTGCTTAAAATTATTTCAGCAGTTGCTTAGAATTAGTGGATTGTTTATATAATTTTCTCTTTAGATGTTTGAAAGCCCTATCGTTAGCTCACTATTTTGTTTACTCAGGCTCATGGATTCTAATAATATTGAAAGAAAAGAAAAAAACATTACAAAATGATTTAAAATATGACGGTAAATTAATTTACTTATTATTATTATTATTATTAGTTAAAATCATAAAATGCTCATAAATTAATATTTTTTAAGTAAAAAATATTAATTTTATTTCACTGCTGATGAGACCACGACTTGGGGTATATTTTGAATTTTAACATTTTTTGCTATTTCTTGAATTTTTTATATATTTTAATTGCAGCTGTTTATCGTATTTCCGCAACGTACCAAATGCAATTTTTAAAGTAAAGTTATAAGCCGAATTCACAATCTTGTGCAAATGGTGTTGCATCATAGCATTTGCAAAGAGGTGTAGAATATTTTTACTCTACACTAACACAATACAAAGGTATGCACTTGTTACTCTTGCATAAATAAGCAACACCAAAAGGTAGTAGTATATATTAGATATGGGCATCGCTGAATCATGCGTGATTAGCTGGAATCATGCGTGATCACGCGTGATCATGCATTTTATGTTTTTGGAAAAAAGCTAAAGATCTTCCGATTCTGCAAAAATTGGCTAAACAAATACTGTGTGTACCATCCAGCTCAGCTACAAACGAAAGAGTTTTTTCAACGCAAGGAATAATACTTGAAGAGATGTGAAACAGACTTCACGGGAAAAAGTTGAAAAAAAGCATAAATCTATTTATCTGTTATCCATTAACGTTAAAGTACAAGATCCCACTTAATATTTTACACAGATTGCTTATGAGCTAGAAAATGAATGATTTTAATCAAAATATTTTAAATATGTACATTATTTTAAATTTCACTTCAAAACTATAAAATAAAGGAAAATTTATATATTCTTTAAGAATTTTCAATTGTCAAATTTAATTTTAAGCACAAAGTTTGAAATCGCATGATACATATGTACATACATACATAAGTGTAAATCCTGCGTGACGAACCCTACATTCGTACGTGTTTTCCCATTAATATATACAAATTTTTTGGTCTTTCCAAAGAGGTACCTTCAATTCGTGTATGGTGTTTAGTGGGATATAAATGTACTTTCGAATGAGATAAAAAATATTTTTTTAGCAGGTACTTATTGGGAAATAATTGATCATAAAAAACGGAAGTTAAAGTGTGTTTTCGTAATTTTTAGCGAATTTTGCAAAATAAAGTACACAAATTATATTTCCTAAAAGAAGGATGACTATAAGAGAGTTCTAAAATAACTTATTTGCAGCCAAAAAATTTTATCGGATTTTGTCCGAAGACATGAACCCTTTGTGACGTACCCTACGTGACTCACGTTACATTTTTTCTATTATATTTCTGTTCTGTGAATTCAATGTATAAAAATATTGCTTTAGATCGGGCCATCACTAACACTAAAGTAATGATATGAGTACCTAAAAATGGTTAATTTCTGGTATGAAATTAGAAGATCTGAGGTAGGGTAGGATTTGATAATAATTTGTGCACTGTTTCTGGGGCTTATCCATATATCAAAATTGAAAAATTGTATTTTAAAACAAACAAGTTGTTTCAGAAAGGTATATTTGTCAGTTAAATATAATTTTCCTATTTTATTGCATTTTCTAATTATATATTAGATTTTTATATTTGCATTTAGAAATTTTAATGTATAAATACTTATAGGTTGTGATTTTTTCGTGAGTATTTTGTGAGCGTGAGTTTTCGGGATTGTGACTAACTTTTTTTCCACTCACGTGAGCGTGAGTGAACGTTACCCAAAAATATGGGGTCGTGCGTGAGAGTGTATGAGTGTGAGTGAAAAGTCACTCATGATCCCATCTCTAGTATATATGTATTTGCACTCTACGCAGGGATGCAAAAGTTGGTACAATTGTACTTTTTTAGCACTATTTGAAAGTAAAAACTACAATAGCACCCCTATGCCTAATTTAGCACTATTTCATAATTTCCTTAGTTTTATTTGATTATACGAAAGTATTTTAAATCATTATTTCATTTTTTATATGACAACTCCATGTTAAACATTCGTTGTGAATTGTTTTATACCCAAGGCGGAATTATACAGATGGTGGCGATTCTACAACAGGTACAATATTACAATAGCAACTGACATCTCAACCCCTATTTTAGTTAACATATACAAATTTTCACGTACGATCCTCTAATTTGTGGAAAAATGTATTTAAACACCTGCTTAAATACGCCTTGTTTTGAACGAAGGTATCAGAGACGAAAAATGAACTAAATGAACCGATGTTTACTGATATTTAAAGAATTGCTAGAGGAATACTATCCATCCCACATTCTTCTGCAATATGGAAAGATTTATTTTCGTTTCAAAATTTAATAAAAACAAAAGAGAGGAACAGGTTGTTTGTTTCGACTGTCTCTAATCTAATCCAAAAAAAAGGATTTGCTGAAGTCATCTAATTCGTGCTGCTACAATTTAGAAATGACCAAGAGTTTGTTACCAAGAAGTATATCATAAAGTATAATTTTATATTCAGATCTCAACAACTGATAGTCCTTTGTGCACCTTTTCGAATTAATCATTAAATTTAATTGTCAACTTTGTCTACATAATATACTCGTACAAGTACTTAGTACAAATGAATTTCAGTGTACCTTTTTGTTAATTGTTAAGTTTTTTACACACACATATATGTACAAACGAATTTTTATGTACGTTTTTAGTTAATTGTTTTAATAAAATATATTTAAAAAATAAAAAGTACAATCGGACTGAAAAAAGTACACTTTTTCTTAAAACTTAGTACAATTTGAAAATTTAATTTTGCATCCCTGACTCTACGTATGCAACACTTACATAATTGCAAACCAGAACACCGAAATGTTCTCTCGCCGCTCATTCATGCATGTGTATGTGTAAATGTATATAAATAAATAAAAATTTTACAGCTGAGTGTGAGTTTTGTGTTTTGCAAGAAATTGTTGAAAACTAAACCAACAAAACTTTTTACGATTAATGGCAAATGTTTACAATTGCAAAAATATGCAGTCTCAAATGCAAAAGATTGTGAATAAGGCTATTTTTTGGGTCTTATATTATGTGCTGTCTATGTATATTTTCCAGTTTTCGAATAGTTTGCATATTTGAAATTGTGAAAAATCCGGTTACGGTTTTTGAAATTCTGGAAAAACCGGTCTACCGGTTGTTTTAGTGTGACGATTATTATACAAAAGTTTTGATTTTAATTTGTTTTATTAAAAAAAAGTAGTTAGCAGTTCATGCTAATACAATAAAATAATATAATAATTAAAGGTAAAACATAAAAATTAACTTCTTATGCATGGTACATAGATGTATAATAGTACATACATACATATGTATAAGATATATATGTACATATGAATGTATGGACAAGGTGGACAAACAAAATATCAGCCAATATCAACATACATATGTATGTATACAGAAAAATGTGTAAACAATCAAGATCAGATTTTAATATTAATCCTAAATGCTTGCTATTAACTAAGTACTCGATTTGAAAGAAGACATATATGTAGGGTTGCCACACACCAGAAGTAAAATTACTGGACACCCACCAAAAATTGCCTGGATTTTAAAAAAATTCCTGGACGAATAAAAAAGTAGTAATATTAATATTTTTATTTTATTAAAGAACATTTAATGATAAACAAAACAAAAGTAACATTTAATTCAGTCTTTATACGTATGTATGTATATATACATATTTCATATTTAAAGAAATCTATGTATTAAATACTCAGATTATTATATTATAAAAGTTAAGATAACAAAACAAAATCTTTAAAATTCAGTCTTTAGGATAATTGAAAAAAAAATATTTGGTCTTACTTTTTCCACAGGTATTTTGAGCTCAACTATCGCATTTACATAGCATTGTTATAAATAGCATTGTTCTAAATATTTCCTGGACATAAGTAATTTTTCCTGGACTCTGGACAAGATAAAAAAAAACTGGACAATCCAGGCGAGTCCAGGTCATGTGGCAACCCTACATATATGACACATACAAATATACATATATGTATGTATGGAATTATAGGCCTATTTCTAAGCGTTTAAGGCAAACTTACAAGTGTTTGCCTTCAATTTCTGAAATAAAGTACGTAAAAATAACTTTTCTATATCAGAAGAAAGAAATAACTAATCACATACACATGCAAAAAAAGTACGTGAAACAAAACGCTGTTGACAGCAAACATTTATTTAAAAAGAAGATCCCTGAACACTCTCTTTATTTATATGAACAAATATTATATAAGCACATACCTTTTGTATATGAGACGAAACAAATAATTAAAAACACAAACAAATTTTATGATACTACAAAAAATTAAAATGTTTTTTACATCGGTTATTCGAGTGAAATTAACCGGTTTAATCGTTTATTAAAATATCCAATTTTAAATTAACCGATGAGCTAATAGGGTAGTAATTAATCGGTTACGCGATTAAAATATCAAATATAGGTATTCCATTAATAAAAAATCCAGTTACATACATATCGCCACATATCTAAATACAGATCTAAATAAAAAAAAATGAGGTTAATTTTTATTACATAATATGGCCTGAATATAAGTATGTACGAGTTTGTATGTACTTTGAGGAACCTTTTAAAATTTTTTCGTGCTAAAATTTTCCTCAAAATTAAATCAATAATTTCAAATTAAAAAACGAAAAACTGTTATTAAATTGAATGAAAAGCTTTAAAAGTTTGAACTTACCATTGATTTATCCATCGTTGTTCGTACAAAAACTTTTGAATAAAAGAGCGCCAGAAATATTTTAATCAAAACAAAGTCAAACAAATTGTTTATGCTTTTTGTTTACTCAGTGATCACAAATACGAAATACGGGGGGGATTGGAGAGAATTCAAACAAATGCAAAATATGTAATTTGTTTAGATGTGATAATGTATGTGTGTAAATTATTCAGCGTTGCCAGTTAAAGTTTTACTCACGTTGTCACTAGGAATGTCACGGCAGGTACAAATTCCTCATTGTAGGTTCCTACGTGAACATAATATAATAAACGTTATGCAAAACGCTAATTTTTACAAAGGTTTTAAATTTATTTCACTGAATTTTGGATAAAAATAACAACAACTACAACATTTATTTGCACTGTAAATTTGTTTCTTTGCATTTGGTTTCTTAAATCTATTTCCGCGAAGCCTGCAAGATAAAAGATATAAAAGCAAATGCATATATTTGTCATGGCGGCATTTCATGCGGAAGAACGATATAGCTTAACCCTTAAATGCATACTGTATCTTTAAAGATACAACCAGAAAAAACAATGTAATTTCTTTATTTATTTGCAAAACTAAGTAAAATTTTAAACTATTGCTTCGAACCCTTTTCGCTATCTTTCAGTACTGACTTTTATTCGACAGCTTTTAATTTAGAGCAATTAGAGTCAAAATCATAGTTCGATTTTATTACTAATGTTTCTATTTAATTTAACCAAAAAATATATATATATTGAGGATTCTAGTGCATTGTAATTAATTTTAAACGTTTAAACGAATATGACCGTAACTTTAGTCTAAAGTTACTTTTAATGATTGTATCTTAAAAGATAAATTATGCACTCCGCACTAAGTAAAATACCGTGTTGTACAGGCCAAACTAAGATGTTTTGCAGTAATTGTGAACGAAATTTATGTCTTGCGACTGACAAAAACAGTTTTTTAAATTCTCACAACCAAAAAAATTAATATTTGTATATATTTTACTTATATTTTATATAAAATATATGAAAAATTATATTTTGTCATTAAAATCGGACACCGGCGAGTGCATAGTGTATCTTAAAAGATACAACTAATCACCAAAAAAATTAATAATAATAATTTTTTGGGAAAAATTTAAACGCAATTATTATTTTTTTATCGGTTTACATATAATATGTATTTTTCGCAAAGATCTAAGAATCCATGCATTTAAGGTTAAGAGGGAGATAGGAAACACCAACAATGAAATCCCTAATTCCTAAATTCAGGGGTTCAACTTTTTTATCTCTACAACTCTATATCTGGCAGCCTTCTACACGAGCACATTAGCCTTAGTTTTTTATTTTATTTTTTATGCAAGGCTTTTATTTTCGAATTGTAAAAAGTCACACTTAGTTTTAAGTATCAGGTGTTCCAATTGCAAGTATCTTTTCAAATCATGTTATTTTGACGCTGGTAAGCATTTCTGTCCGCGGGCCCAAATGAGTGGCTTTACGCTCGAACAAAGTGGGATATATTGCAATCTTATTAACGGATAGCCACCGAATTTGGTCAAAACCTCAACAAGAATCGTGTTACAGGCCCAACTGGCCACCTCGGAACTGAAATTGGTTCGCTTAAGACATATTCTTTGTCGAATGACGCTAAAGACCGATGCTATGCGAATACAATCTATTCGTGAGATAAAACCAGAAACAGTCAACAAAGTCTTGGATAACCGATTACGAGGCTACCCGCACATAAATGTATGAGAATACATATACAGTGTACTCTCTCTTAAGCGGACACCTAAGGGACTGGCAAATTTGTCCGCTTGTGAGAGGTGTCCGCTTATGAGAGAAGTATAGAAAGAGTAAATAACAATTTGTAATAAATACATACATATTTGTCTTTAAGCAGTTTTATTTCAAAACCAGAACATACATATAAATATTTCTAGCAAATTTATTGATTTTGATAGCTCCGAAGCAGAATTTGCATCATTCATAACATCAGTGTCCCACAATCTCAAAGTTTGGTCTTTGTTTTTGATGATGCAAGCAGCCTGAGTCTCGTGAACATTTTTTTAATATTTATGAATTTCAATAACATTTACCTTGTCTTTAGTAGTCAATACTGCTTTAGGCATATCGATTCAAGTATGTATAAAACAGGAGTATATAAATATATGGATTTATTAAGCGCATGCCAACAAGCTGTTTGTTTTTGGGGACTCCCCTTTATGTATACACGTATCGTATAAGAAAAATCTGTACGAATAAAGGAAAAGAATAAAAGGAAAAACAGTGTTACTGTCCGGTTATGGGAAACTAAAATGCCCAAAGGGTGGGAAAAAAGTGTCCGCGTCCGGTAATGGGAGGGTTGTCCGCTCAAGAGAGAAAAAGTTTTTAATCCCTAAGGATTTTTTGGGACTAAAAAAATTGTCCGTTTATGGGAAATGTCCGCTTAAGAGAGGTGTCCGTTAGGATAGAGTACACTGTACATATTTTTTTAATTACTTGTATTTGGACCACCCGATGTAGTTATTGAAAAGAACCAATCTTAACTATTCTTATTTTTTAAGTTTCAACAAACTGCAATTAAGTTAATTGCACGGATTTATCAATTTGAGTTTATAATTTCGAATTATTTTATGGCTGTAATATTTATTTCAATACAAAAATGTCTGCTATAAAAGGCGTAAATTTTATTAACAAGCCGCAAATGACGTAGTTTTGCTGATTTCTGTTTGTTAGCAACCGGTTGTGGTCGCGATTGTCAAGAGAGGACGGAAATACCCATTGATTTATAAATGCCACTCATCAATAGTTTTTTGTTTGTTATTTGCAATAAAAAATTTAATACAAATATAAAATGCTTATCTTTTTTAAATAAAATTTTAATCAATAAATTTCAAATATTTATGGTTTCAAATTCATATCGTCATATGAATTCATAAAAGCCCTAAGTTAAATTGAAACAATTTTACAGGAGAAGCAAAAACAACTCTCTAATATGAAAAATTAAACAACATTAATTTTTTTTAGTTTAAGCTTATTTCTTATTAAGGAATTGGTAAAATTTTCAAGGAACATAGTATATTTTGACACTGTGCATCGTAATTAGTCAAGAAACCGATTTAAAATATTTTTGTAACTTAGGGCTTTATCGAAATCATATGACGATACGTATGTACTTATGTAAATAACAAAATGCTAAAAATAAAATCGTACAATCAGAAATGCTACAATAATATTCGTGTGCTGATCTAATTATGTTCAGTATCATCCAAACCAAAAGTATATGGCTTTGCCGAATCTTCTCCAAGATATGCAGTTAACATAAGAATACGTTTGAAAATAGATTTCAAATCTATTGTTCATAAATTTTTCTGTATTTCAAAAAATTTTTCCAACCTTATGTATGTATGTATATCTTGTAATTTTATTAAAATTAATGTTGTTTTAAAAATATGTTGGTTTAACATTTGTCGTATCATAAATTTGTTGTTACACGGTGTAACCCATAAAAGATTAATAACACAGTGTTACAAAATTGAATGAAATAGAAAAACCTGGGACCGGATATTATTTTTCTTGTAGGGCTTGTCGAGTAAAACTAGATTCCAATAATGAAATATGCCGGACACCTCCAAAATCCGGATTTACGGTTAAAAAACCGGTTTTTGTACCTTTGCGCACTTATAAGCCTGTAATTTTGTTGATAATGATCTGATTTTCAATTTCTTGCTAGATTTGGAAAGAAGAAACTGAGATCTTTCGAATGACATATAATTTATCTAAGAAAATTTGTCGAGCAAACACAAATTTTGTAGATTTTTCAAACATTTTTCAACTTTGGTGACGTTTTTATACATTATTTTTACGATTACAACGCATATTTGGGTTTAAAAATAGATAAGTTATTGACTGAGTTATTTAACTTTTCATGAAAATAAACTTTTAAACATTTTATACAAATTTTATTAATCCATTAATCAATGTTATCCTAAACACAAAAAAAAATTGTAATAATTTCGTAAATTATTGTCAATTTATTCAGAAAGAATTTTTTCTCATTTCCTTTCTAAATAAACGTATTTATCGCTGGTGAAAAATTAAATTTTAAAATTAAACGAAATCTTTTTCAAATTAAACGAAATCTTTTTTAAATTAAACGAATTTCAAATTCAACGAAACTATATTGAAATAAAAGGAAACTGTATTCAAATTAAATGAAACTCTATTCAGATTAAGTAAAATATTTTTCAAAATAAATTAAACAAAAAAAACCAAGAAACTTAATCAATAGTAAAAACAATAAAATCTTAATAAAAAATATACATATTCATATACTCGCATATTAAGTCATATTTAGTGAAGTTAGTGAAGAGCTTGTCCACTCGCTGCTTTATGAATTTGGATGATCATATCCATAACATGGTTCGCACAATCATTTTGACTGATTTGTGCAATACTTGCCGCAATTATACTAACTATGTTACGCTCAGTGGTTATACAGTTGAATGGTTAATAATTTAATTTCAAGAAATATAAAAAGTTTGGCGAACACTGATGTACTAATGATTACTTTTATGGTTTATTATTATTATTACATCGTTTTTGTTTAAAATAAAAAATTAGAAACAAAACAAATATCGTATTAAAAGAACACATAAAACTGAATTTAGGGATTTTTGCAAATATTTTATTTTTATAAAAACTTTAATAAATCGATTAGTTTTTAACGGATTTTAAAAATCAAAGTAGCACTTTTTTCCTCACAAAATATACTTTCATATTATGCGTATAAAAAATAGGGTTCTATTACAAAATACCGCAAAAAACATGTCTGAATATGAGAAATAGCTAAAAAATTTAACGAAAAATGCTTTTGCGGTTAAATTACTAACATGTTTTTGAAAGAAACATGAACATCATTAACAACATTTTAAAGGCCTCAGTCTCTTCTTCCTAAATCAGATCTAAAATTTTAAATCGGTTAATATTCAACACAGGTACAGACCTATAAGTGCATAGAGGTACGAAAACCCGGTTTTTTACCCGTAACTCCAGATTTTGGGGGTGTCCCGGAAATTTAAAATACAGATTCTTGATCTACTCGACAGCAGCTACTAGAAAAATAATATCACATCCCAGGTTTTTTTGTCACACTGTGTAATCAATGTTGTACACTGGGAATATATTTTTTTTCATTTCTCATAAGATCTGTTATGTTAGAGATCAATGGAAGTGTGAGCTATCATGACTGCTGACAGAGATCCTATCGTGCTGAACTATAATGAGTTTTTTTTTTAATTTTGAAAGAACTCTTTGTTAATTATAAATATTGTTAGTCTGCCTAATTGGCTTTGTGACAAAGGAAATGTAAAATAACTGTAACTCTCTTCTATTTGAACAATTTTAAAAATCTGCTTTATTTTTTTTGCAACAAATAAAGATTGTACGAGTGGTTAAATATGCAGCGATCTCTAAGTTACGCTTATATAGTGCTGTTTTGCATTATCAAGCTATTTTATTTATTCATCCGATTGTTATATGACTTTAACGTGATTTTTTTATTTAAACAAATTTTATAACAAAACGTAAACTTGTGATTAAATTGGATTGAGAAAGTTAAGAAAGTGTCATTCCCATATTAATAAGTACAGCGCAACTTCGTTCAACGCCACATTCGATCAGGGTCATTGCTTACATCGTTGACAACAAATTTTTTATTTTTTTTTTAAAATTTATAAAAGTCTTTTCGCGAAGTTTGCTCTGTTTCCGTTTAAAATATATGCATATCCAATGATCATATTATCAAAACCTTTAATTAAATTGGAGATAAGTCTCCAAATCTGATAGATAGATCTGCAGGTAGTGTATAGTTATATTACTTTGAATTTAATTATTTTGGATATGTTGGTTCTTTTTATTATTTTGAATATGATATTGCCAGTCCCACTATGTCGAGTGAATTCTTTCTTTATCTCAATTGCATTTAAAACAAAAAACAATTCTATAATTTTCTTTTTGATAATTAATATTTATGCGTAATTTGTTGAACTATTTAGGTTTATATTGAAATGAATTTTGTTTTTGTTTTACTTGTAATTGTATGAAAGACAGAATTCGTTCGACATTGTGGGCCCGACACATAATGTCTAGTTTCCAACAATCAATAATTATCAATAAAATTTAACTTTTTTTTAATAGAGACTTCAAAAGTATTTTTACATACAATAACATAACTAAAGAAGCTTAAATGGAATACACCTAGAAGAGGAAAGCTATAAAAATATAAGATTTGGTTCCCGCAACAACCTCAGTTTTTTCAACTGCCCAAATTTCTATTATTGGCGTCAATTCAGGTGTCACTGTAATTTCATAGAATATCTTATCCTGATGTTGTTGATAAGAGTCCTCATAAAATGAATATGAAAATTTTCTCGAAGACTATTAGATTGTTCTGAAATATAATTTTTGAAAATCTGGTATATAATTATTGGTTTCTGAAAAGCATGTCTTCAATTCTAAAAAATAAATTGATATTTTTTATTATTATATGATGGTAAAAATGAATAAAGCCGAGTGAGCGTGCGTGATCTTAAGCTAAGAAACAAGACCATGCATTAGACAGCATCAGTGACTTTGTATTTCTTTTGCGAGCGTGAGTGGAGATATTATCATGCAAGTCTATATCTGGTTGCAGATACGAAAACTTATATTTATCGAGTGCTCCTGTGTTTGCACAAACTCTGAATAAGAACCCTATTTAAATCTAGCGAACTTTATAGTATTTGAACAATATCATTTTATGAAGCGTAAATAAAGATCTAATATATCTAATATGCATTTTTTTTACTCTTTTCGCAACTATAACACGTTGTTAGAGACAACTAAATTATTCAAATGATGTAGCGAAAACTGTTTATATCAACGTATCGTATTATTACAATTTAACACTTTACAAAGCACTTGATTGACCTCAAATCAAACTGGAAAAGATTAAACCATTTTTTATATTGTTATCATTTTAATTATCACTTTTTCGTAATTACAAGTTGTAAATATTTATTTTTTATTACTTAGAGTGGTAATTACTTGGTTAATTAAGTTATTTATTTTACTCATTAAGTTGTTGAAAAGAAAAACTTTATGAAATCAATCTTGTATTGACACTTAATGCCTTTAATTTATTTTTTTCTTCTTTAGAAATGCGATTATTTTTCGAAACGTAACACAATCACCGTCTTAAATTTTGACTCTATTACTGAATATGATAATTTAAACTGATTTTGAGAGTATAGTATTTGCTCTACTAAAGCCATTTTTCTACAATATAAGAGATAATGAATACTCTAATCGTATTTCAAACGAGCGAAACAAACAATTTTTTTTGTTTTTTATTCTTTAGGATGTTCAATGTTTTAGCGTTCCATAAAAGTTTTGTAACTTAAGATACGTAAAGAATGTGACAAAAGCATTTCTGTCAATACCTTTTTTTTTTTAAATCAATAATTTGATCTGGTTTCAGTCGGTAAGATATTTCATTATTAATATTTAACGGTAACGAATATCACATCAAAATGCAAAACAAAATTAAAAATCAAAACAAATAAATATGTATGTATAAACAATCAATGATAAATCAATAAACATACACTTCATTACTTCATACAGACATACATTCACCACTCCAGCTTGGGGGAAAAAATAATAAGAAAAAAATCTAAACAAAACAAACATACAAACAGTAAACACACGCAATCTTCTATACAAAATAAAATCAGCTTAAATAAGAAATCAGAATCTCCAATCCACAAGTGTACGTAGAAGTTTCATTCTGAGATCCCATTCAATTGTCGTATTCTCGTTCGTTACGCCATATAATTAGATCATTTCTGTTTGTTCTTCCATTATATTATGTAATTTAATTGGATTGGGGCATTTTTCCTTGGGTCTATTTGTGGGCCCATTATTTTGTTTCATTTTGATGTCCCATTCAAATTTGCCACGCTTTTATTAGTGGCACCATTATTCATGTACCACCGAACACGAAATTTTTATGAAACCACAAAAGATACACCTAGGGAAAAATCTAATAAACTGGTAGTGTTAAAAGGTGGTAATCATATTGGCGATAATAGTGTTCACATATAAAGATCTTCTTAGCAAGGACAACAACCAAAGAAAATAACTACAAACCGACTCAGATAAATATTAAAAGTCACTTTGCTGATACAAGTTGATTGTTTTATCTATATTTTTTAGGGTTTTTGACCTACAAACGCTGAAATGTTTAGTTTGTACCAAAAGTTATGGCGTTATCTTTTCTAAAAAAAAGTGCAAAATTATTTGGCCTTTTTATTGAAAATTTGCAATATAATGATTTTTTGAAATGGTGAGTGTATTAGAAATTATTATATCATCACTTACGATGCAAAATTTTTGAATTACGAAAACTTTGAACAGTAATTTTTTGATAAAAAGTAAAAGAAATGTTAAATTTTTTCAGAAAAGAAAACGGCATTAGAAACATTTTTGTTCAAGTAATTTTTAAATTTTTGGGTGCTTGCAAAATTTCATATCTTTTACACCCTTTATCAGGTTTGTAGTTTCTCCCATATTCATTCTCGACTTTATAAACCAGATCAGGGGGCAAATCACGACATTCGATATCGAACTAAATCCCATACAAAATTTTTTTGAATTTGTATGGAAATTTCATTCGATATCGAATGCCGTAATTTGCTCTGTTCATTATCATACACATTCACATCTGAATATCTCTCTGGAGCGAATAGATAGACGATCAGGTCCGTTCGTATTCTGACTAAACATATTTTTCATATACCTCAATTAATTTTGGGACCCACATTGTAGGGCGATCTGTCAGATTTGTTCTTGAGAAGTTTGCTATTGAAGGCCAGCAAAATTTATCCATCGTTGGGATATGGCAAGAAACATAATTATGTTTGAGAAAAATTCAGTAATAATTTACAAAACCCCGAAATTAAATTCACTAAGAAGCGATAATTTTAGCAAAGAAAATGTTCACTTAAAATTACAAACTAAAAAAAATATATGTACATATGTTACAAACATATAATGATAAAAATTTCTGAGAACATCAAAACTTTTCAAAAACATTGACTTTTTTAAGATACTAAAATATTAGCAAAAAATCAAATGTAGGGTAATTTTGTTACGGCTCAAGGTCATATCCCATCATCAGCGATATTTTATAAATTATTTTACTGTCATATAAAAATTAATTTTTAACAAAATTACTACTCGCTAGTAGAGGATAAACCAACGAATAATTTTGTTAAAAATTAAGTGTTATAAGTCTATAAATTAAATTATAAAATATCCCTGATGATGGTCAGCAAAGTTGACCGAAATATCGGAAAAGAAAGTTAAATTAATTTAAGCCGAAACAAAATCACCCTACAAGTGAATAACATGGGTAAACAAATACGTACTCTGAGCAAAAAATCAAATTTTCACCAAAAAAAATATATATAGTTTTCACCAAAACTCAGCGAAAGGCTAAAATTTTACCGACAAAAAACAACATCGCAACAATAAAATTTCACTCAAAAGTATAAATTCCACAAGACAAATATAAATCGTCTGTTAAAAAATATTTGTGGAAAATTCGTGATAAAATGTTGCCCGGGTAGTACTGTGTTTTCTTGTGGAAAAACTCAAAAAATGTTTCAGCCAACATTTTATCAAAGCTTTGAAATAAAGCAAATCGCCTTTATTTCATACGGAATTTGTACAGCTGATCTAAATACATTTGGACATAAATAATAATCTAAAATAAATTGATAGAAATAAATATGTACATATACTCGTAAGTAAAAATAATAAATGGCAAATATTGAAAAAGAAAAGTTTAGTGAAGTGGAGAAGAGACAACTTATTTTAGCCGTTAACACCACATTTTAAATGTCAAAATTTCCAAGTGATATAATCAATGTTGCTCAACATTTTTCACAAATTTAAGCAGAGTACTAACTAAGCTTAAGTCAAATAACTTGAAAATACAAGTAAAATGCATTAAAAATAAAAATAGTTAGGAATCGATTTTGTGTTAAAAAAATGATTTCCCAGTTGAAATAATCTAGTAAATGGTATACCAATTTGGAACTCGGGCCAAACGCCCAAAATTTTTGTGGCAATTGCAAAAATTTCGCAGTGCATTTTTTTCAACACGTTCGGTACGTAATAATTAATGCCTTGCACAAGCATGCTTAAACATGTGCTTGAAACATTTCCGCAACAATAATGCTGCTTTACACATACATATGTATGTATACAGAAACTCATTTTGTTTCAATTTATAGGACACAGATAAGGCTCTGCATAGTCCACAAATAAAAAAATATTTTCCAATTGTGTTTATCAGTATATCGTTAGCTAAAATGCAAAAAGGCGTAACTAAAAATAATACAATTTTACAGGAGAAGCAGAAAACTGTGTAAAATGAAAACTAATTTCATATCAAACATACCGACAATTTTATTTTTAACCCCAAAAAATGTTTTTAATTATTTGAAGACTTATCTTAGATACGCCTTTTTGATTTCTGTTTTTCTGAAACACAAAAAGACGTCTTTACAACAAATAAGTTTAAACATATAGTTGAAGTATTTTTGGCTTAAGTTTGTTGATTAAAATACAGGATTTTAATTTTTAATTTGAGTTTGTCATATAATATATATTATTCATAAGTTTATATATGGACATACATATAAATGCTTTTTAATTTTTTTAATGGAATATTGACTTGGATATAATGACAGTCTGCAGGAATTAACTCTTTGAGATCCGGTAGATGTTACTATTTTTTAAATGAAATTTTTATTCTCTGCTCATGTAATTGGAAAGTTGCAACAAGTGTAAATATGCTTCCAATTCTTTGTGGAAGCTGTTCGTAGTCTTTCCAGCTGGATTTGTGTGTACCGCAGTAATATTACAATATAATCATAAACGATGCCAAAGTTTTGTGTTATTTGTGATATCGTTGGCTTAATCGTCAAATATGCTAAGTCCACATTTAAAATATAAAATAATAAAGAGCAAATATGCTAAGTCCAAAAAGAGTATATAGCTCTGTAAAAGCTTTTTTTGATTTCTGCGACTATTTGTATTCAAACAAGATGAAATAAAGAAGACTCTTGCGTTTACAGATTTAAAAACAATTCACCCAAAAAAAGTTAGTTTTCTCTCCCTCCTGAAAAATTAAAAAAAAACAGACTAAGCCAACGATATATTAAAATTAAATTTTTCATAACGACACTCATAATTATGCCCATTATTTTATTATTTGGTATTCACTTGAAGAAATTGAATTACTCAATTTGATAGTGAAGTCATTTAACCCAACGTTTCTTGACATGGAAATTATATTTTAATAACCAACGTCAGTAAAACATACATTGATGAATCGTAAATGCAATTCTTTAAACAATTTCCAAAGAAAACCATTTCATTATATATTGTAATGTGTAATTACGTCGTTTTGCTTGTATCATATAAATACCCTTGTAGTTACGTCCCTTTGTTTTTTGGTTATTAAAAGCGTTATTTTTGATCGAAGAAGTATAAAAATTTTTCAGTTTTAATGTCATTCATAATAATCAATCAAAAACTCGATTTTGAATTATGTGAATCACAAAAATATTTTTAAAATACTGATAATAACATCATGGACATATGATCGATCTAGTTTCCGGCGCCATTTTTGTGCAACCAAATATTATTTACACACACACACACATATATATATATGTACATATAACAGGCATCATATCTTCCTCATCGCCAGTAGAATCGCAACTATCATTTGCATAAACATCACGGGAGACGAATAATTTTATTAAATCACCGGATTTGCTAAATTATGACAACATTTCTGTAAACTTTTTAATGAGCATTGAATGTATAATAAGGAATTAGGCATTTTATTTCTATTACGATTTCTTTCTCCAGCTTTAATTGTTTTGATAATACTAAAAAGTTTTCCCACCTCAGCATTACTGAAAGATAATATTATGGGGAGGTCTAATAAGACGTTTCATTTTCAATAGCCCGCTGTTTTAACAGTTATCATTACTCAACCTTTAACTAAATTATTAACGTTCACTAAAAATATGGTATAAATTTCGCGGTCACAGTTCGCAAAACTAAAGCATTTTTGCGTCGTAGTGAAGCACCTTTTCGTGAGCAATTGTAAACCTGGTGCAGAAGTTTCAGCAGTTGGAAGAGTTATGTGAAAAATTAAACTCGTGTACGTCGCTCAACTGATAATATTACTGTTGTAGCCCATAGTGCTGGGGAAAACCCGCGTGTGCCCTTTCTTCATTGATCTTTCGAATTGGACATTCCAAAAACGACACTAAACCGTATTTTCAAGAAAGATATTGCTGGATGATTGATGACGTTTATTTTCAAAAAGATGGCGCTACGTGCCACACTATTCATGATACTATCGCTCTTTTACGTGAAAAGTTTCCTGACCGTGTAAGTTCTCGAAGAGGCGGTCACCATTGTCCATCGAGATCTTATGATTTAAAACTATAGACTTTTTTATTTTGAGCTACGTAAAAGATATGTTTTGTGCCAGTTTCCCACAAACGATTCAAGACCTTAATGATGGATTCGTGAAGTTATCGGGGACATTCAGCAGCAAATTTTTAAATCGGTGATGGAAAATTTCATGAGAAAAACATGTCCCTACAGGCGTAGCTATGACGGTCATTTGCCTGATATTGTTTTCATTATGAATGGGATACGCTCCTCTTTATATATAAACATCCGATGATTTCGCTTAAAAGTACTCTTTTTTAAATATTGAAATGAAATCTCTTATTGAAAGATCCTATAGATAGCTAAATACTAGGTGAACCAAATCAAGAAATAAATTTTCTTTCAGCACATTCTGAAATTGTCGCACCTCCATCCTGAACTCTACTGTTGACTCAACATTTGTCAATATTTTAAACACATGTTTGAGTATGCCTGTGCAGGACTCTAGTAGTAATGTTGATTACAAAAAAAAAAAAAAGTTTTGCAGTCACATCTATGGAAAGATCAGAACTGGGGGAATTTTTTCGAATAGCAATAATTTTAAAAATATGTGACGAAGCGAAGCGAATTTACTAAAAGGATTAGTTGCAAAAAGCTAAAGTAAAAATTAGCCGCTTTTATATGTATGCAAGTATGTAGGACAACTCTTTAAAGGGAAGGCAAAATGAAGCTGCTGTAGTATTTGAAACGTCATGGAGCCACATAAATATGAAAATGTGGCATTATCATGGACCTTTCTGCGTGATAATGGCCCAAAGCACTCGACTAAGATCGTAAAATGGTATTTTATTAAAGAAGCATAAAAGAAAAAATAAAGCAAATCAATAAATACTAAAATTATTTTAATGTCGATGAAAGTGTTCAGGAACTTTGGTATTCGGTCCACAATGAGCGATGTAGAAGATTAGTAGAAAGCAGAAAGTCGAAGCTGCGATGGTATTATAAGAAATAGAAGAACAAGTACAAAACACTACTGCGTTATTGACTTTAAATAAGTCTTACCTAAATATTTTTTCATTAATGTTAGCTATGTATGTAATAATAATGGGTGTGCTATTTATATCGCAAATAATAATATGTGTGAAATTAAATGATTTAATTTTGAGTAATTAAAAGTTGTAGCAATATGTATTGAATTATTCTTATAATCTTGTAATTTTTATCAAAATATGTATATTCGATTAATTGATGCTATAACTGAAATTAACAATTTGAGTATACTGAGAAAAATTCCAAAGTAATGAGATTTGTTTGAAGTGTCTATTTGTAAGACTACGGCTGTATTGAACACTTGTATCCTGGCTTGAGGTAAACATGTGTATTTCCATGAATAAGTGCTTGCATACTTTCATGTCTGTTGGCTTCGTGTGACCCTTCGAATCTAATTTTAAGGTTACAAATGAAGAAAACAAATGAAATTGAAATAATCAAAAAAGTGCAGCAAAGTAACGCAAAATCAATTGTGTACAGAAAATCTAAGAGCAGAGGCAGACGGACAGACAATCCATCATTTTAGATGTGTGACCAAAAGTTTAAACCATCAATAATGTTTTACATGAAACATGATACTCTAACTGCAAGAGCAGTGAAAAGCGTAGAAAACCCAACATGTATTCCTGTCAACTTGTTTCTGTGGATGAATGTGTGTATATCTGAATGTAAGTATGTATAAGACTTCGAGTATTTACAGAGTGTTTAGATGGCCGCGGAAGTTTTGTTGCTTCTTTTGAATTTCACTCTAACAAACTGCTGTTCATTTTTGTTTTTCGATTCTTGCGCGTTGTGAGCACTCTTGTGGTTTTTAATTTGTTCGTCTGTTTTCATCCATCATGTTCGCTTTTGTGTATTGATCTTAAATTTGTGCTGTTCGTATAGACTCGATTTTAAATAGTTTTGCCAGTTATATAAGCGGGTTTACAAAAAATCGAAATGAAACTTTTGCCTAGAGATTATATCCATTTCATAGACTAAGCAGATACTTCTTGGAATTTTTGTCCTGATCCAATTCGAGCTGAGATCTATTTTAAATCATTAAGAGCCACTTTTCGAATTTGAGATTAAATCTAATTTAATTATCTAATTAGCTAATCTGACAATTAATCTAGTATCAAATGAATATTATGTTTTTGGGTGGTGGTTTAAACTAAACCATATTGAATAACTAAAAATGGCAACATTTTCTTGCAACTTTCAAATTTGTTATCAAAGCAACAAGGGTTTTTCTACAGAAGAAAATGTGTATGTTAACAGTTCGAGTTTAAGATTAAACCATCACGATTGGCCGCTTAAACTAGCAAACAAAACCATATAATCGACTACCCAAAAACCAAAAATAAGGATTAAGGTTAATTTAATCTCTAATCTCAGAGTTAAAAAGTGGCCCTTAGTATTCTATAAAACCATTTATAGCTGGGCATTTTTTGTAAAGCTCTCTTCCTTAACATTAAATTTTAAATTTTAGTGCTGGCAAAAGCCATACAATAATGTTATTTCGAAGCCCATGTCTGTGATTACTGGTTATGGTTCGTCGTCATCACTGTGTTACGAGTAGTAGCATTTTTTGTTAATTTACTCAAACACTCTTTGGTATGTATTTAAGCCTTTTCAGTCATTAGGTCTTTGTATCTTTACATTGTCATTGGATTTGAGTGCTTTCAGTTGTGTTCCGTTACAGTTTTTCTATACACTCGATGTGTTTTTTTTGAATTTGTTGTCATGTAAATGTTGTGTGGTGTTAAGTTGCTTGTAAAGGTGTTCCCAGAGATTTTGCCATAAAAGAGTAATAATTGCTAGGTTGACCATGTACTCTGTGTTTTTATATTCTTCATCACAGGTTTGCTATTCGAATTTTTCGTTTTACAATACTTACATAGTTGCAACGCCATCATGTAAATTAGGGTCATGCAGTTCCATTAAAATCAGTTCTCAATTATAATTTGAATTTTAAATATTTAGTATTTCAATTGAATTTTTTCCCATACTGTAGAAAAAATTTAATTTTTTTTAAAATTTCGGATGCTCAGAGGTAGAATGATCATTTATTCGAAATAACCGACTACGAGTTTTGAAATGCAAAACTTCGGGTTAACCGCTTTTTAATACAAAATAAAAAAAAATTATACGTTTGTCATGGATTTGTATTAAAACAAATAACTTGAAATTTTTGAGACTTAGTTCTCATCTTTTTCGACTTTAAGTCGAGTTTTTGAAAAACAAGCGTCTAAAGTTTGAGTATTTTCACTATATAAAAAATAGCCTCTTTCAAAGAAAAAATCATTGAATCATAATTGTGTTAATTATGGGAGAAAAATCGCCAATTTGGCAGCATGATTGAGAGCTATTATATAATTTTTAGTAAAATAAATCTATTGTATTTATAAAATATACAAATCAGAAAATATTCAACTGGCCGGGGGTTTTATTGAGATTTTTGGACTTGGGAAAAATCAATATTAAAAAACCGATTCCCATAATATAAAAAAATAAACCTTTTTTAAAAAACCGAGTTAGTATAATTTCCTGTTATGTAAATTGCTGTATCTCGAAAACTAAAAGGCGAATTATCTTGGCTCTGATAACTTTTTCTAAAGAGTATTTAATTTTCTATAAATCAAATATTTTTCATTTTCATTAAGAAAGAAACTAAAGAAATCACAATTAAATTCGAAAAAGTATTATAAACAAAAGGAAGTCCAAAAATCTAACAAGATTCTGGATGTTACAAAAAATCAATCAATATTAATGTCGCAGAAGCGTATTGAAAATTTTAAAAAAGTGCAAAAATATTTTCAATAAATCCTTTTTGCATGAAAAAAAAGAAAAAAAATTGGAATAGAAAAATTCTAATGGAACTAAATTCAGTGTTTGGTTTTGTCGGAAATAAATTGCATGTGTATTTGTGTGACCGCAACATAAGTTTTCTCGATGCAGGTTATTATTACATCACATCGCTTTACTATTCACATATAAAGTTCAGCTAACTGTCTACGTATGATACAATAGTCTATATGTATTTAAGCCGAGGAATTGGGGGATCAAAAAACTTTGTTTCTAATCTACATATGTACATATGTATGCGTTTAGTCCAGGGATGAAAAATGAAATTTTCAAACTGTACTAAGTTTTAAGCAAAAGTGTACTTTGTTCAGTACGATTGTACTTTTTATATTTTAAATATTTTTTTATTAACAATTAACTAAAAACGTACATAAAAAATCGTTTGTACATGTGTATATGAACAAAAACGTACATTGAAATTCATTTGTAATAAGTACTTATATATTATGTAGACAAAGTTAACAATGAAATTTAATGTTTAATTCCAAAAGGTGCAGAAAAGACTATCAGTTGTTGAGATCTGAATATAAAACTATACTTTATGATATACTTTTTGCTAACAAACTCTTAGTCATTTGTTGCAGCACGAATTATATGACTTTAGAAAATCCTTTATTTGGATTAGATTACAGAGAGTCGAAACAAACAACCTGTTCCTCTCTTAGGTTTTTATGAAATTTTGAAACGAAAATAAATCTTTCCACATTTGCAGCTATTAGTGAAATATCTGTAAACATCGGTTCATTTAGTTCATTTTTCATATCTGATACCTTCGACCTAAACAAGGCGTATTTAAGCAGGTGTTTAAATACATTTTTCCACAAATTAGAGGATCGTACGTGAAAATTTGTATATGTTAACTAAAATAGGGGTTGAGATGTCAGTTGCTATTGTAATATTGTGCCTGTTGTAGAATCGCCACCATCTGTATAATTCCGCCTTGGGTATAAAACAATTCACAACGAATGTTTAACATGGAGTTGTCATATAAAAAATGAAATAATGATTTAAAATACTTTCGTATAATCAAATAAAACTAAGGAAATTATGAAATAGTGCTAAAATAGGCAGGGGGTGATATTGTACTTTTTACTTTCAAATAGTGCTGAAAAAAGAACAAATGTACTAACTTTTGCATCCCTGGTTTAGTCAGTATTCCAATTTGATTTGATTTGTTTGCTGCTCTTTCAACACATAACCAGGGCTACCTTTGGGATTTTTTGAAAAGTCGCAAAAGGTCATTTTAAAAAAATAAAGTCGCACAAAAAAGTCGTTTAATTGAAACATAACAAAATGCTTATTAAAGAATCCATTTTTATCATATTTCATATCATATAAAGTTGCATTATATGTTCTTCTATACATGTTTTCATTATGTTAAGTTAAATAAACTTTGATGTCGTATGCTGCCAAGGTGAAAGGAGCATGACTTCTGTTAAAAACCAAACCAAGAGAAAGATTATTGTTTTGGTTCACTAAAAGCTGTTTACAAACTATGAAAAAACTGTGCTTTGACTCCATGGCTTGACTTCAGTTCCCAGTCTCTCGAACAGTATTGCGAAATATTACGTTTCTTGGAAGGACCTACAGCGTTGTTAACGTTGTCCCTCTCAGACTCCGTGGTCTCTTCTGCCTCTGAGCACGAATTTCCAGCTTAATTTTTTTTCGTTTTCAGACTTCATATTTTACGAAAAATTTTGTAAAAGAAGCACTTCAAAACCCACAATTTCTTAATTCAAAAAGTTTTTTTTTGCTAAAACTGTTCTTTGAAACATTTACCGAAAATTTGTAAACAATTTCTTGTATACATTGTGTACATGACAAAAGCCTTTTGTGTATATGAAGCCTTTTTTATTAAATTGACTGCAAATTAAATGTTTTTTGTGAGAAACACAAAAAGGTTAAAAAGACGCAACAAAATTAAAAAAGTCGCAAAAGTCACTAATAAAAAAGAGTCTCACAAATAGTCGCAGACTGCGAAAAAAGGGTAAAATTGCCACTTTAGTCTGGTGAACGGTAACTCTGATGTTGTGAGCTCTAAAAATACTCTTGCGTGTTCTCTCAATGTAATATTTTCGATAGAGAGCAAAGAGCATATTTTGTAGATGAGTAAAATATTGATGCTCGTAAATTCGAATTTATAAGAAGTTTAAAGAAGAGCGCAGTTGTGGTCCTGTACCACGCATCTCTTGTGTATTAGTGACTGATAGAATTCTCATTTGGTTAATATCAAAATTATTGTAAATATTTTAAATTTACTGGTAGTGGGTTGACGAGTCGTCTCTATATGTACATATACTGCATTTTTTAATCTAATTACAGATTAACACACTTGCCTGACTCCATTTACATATGGGCACCTTGCAAAGGCGCTACATATTTAATACACTCGCATACTTGAATTATTCTCTATAAACCCATAAGCTGAGAAATTGATAAGAAAAAAATCAAGAACATATTTTATCTAAAACCTAGAGATTCACAATAACTCATACTAACTAACTATGGTAATCGCAAGTTTAAAGATAAATTTAAATAATCGTCATGCAGTCAGTAGCAAAGTGGAATATAACTTTTCAACAATGACACTCAACATAATTTATTATTTAAATGTGTTGGTGTTACAGTTGGAGCGATTTTCTAAGACTAGAAAACAAGCAGACAGTATCTTTTTCACTTTCAAGCGATTAACATTAAATTTACGGTTGCTGGCAGAAAAATAAGAAATTAAGTAAATACTGATTAAAAACCACAAATAAAAAAGTTTCCAAAAACGTTAAATAAATAATAATAAAAAAAAGTTAAGCAAAATGTCTGAGAAAGAAGAGAGCTTCATACAAATGGAGGATCCCCGTTACCCGGCTGCTCCAAGTTCTAGCACAAGTGCAGAACGGGTCGAATTAAATGTTTTGAATGGTGATGATGGTGAAGTGGCTGTTTTAGGCAGACGAAGTAGCAGCACCGCACGTAATTTACCGTTACGCAGCTACAGTAAGTGGTCACCCACCGAACAGGGTGCAACTTTAGTGTGGCGCGATCTGTGTGTGTATACAGCTGGGGAACATGGCACATCGCCGAGCTTATATAATATGAAACGTATTATAAATAATTCAAATGGTGCTGTACAGCCGGGAAATTTAATGGCTTTAATGGGTTCGAGGTGGGTTAAAATGAGAAGGAGATAATTTTATTTTAGTTTGAAGAAAGTGGAAAGAAACCATTAAAATGATTGAAAATGCAAATAAACAATTGAATGATTATATGCAGGTTTTATCGTACTTGGATTTTCTTATCTTTTTCTTTTTGTTATCTTGGTGTTAATTTATTTAAATTTTAGTTTTATGTGCTCGAACTACATGTGTATGTGAAAGAAAAGTTCCATTTTTCCATTTTCATGCTTGCTAAACATTTGAGAGCTATCAACAATAACTTTACAACATTTTGTAACTTATTGTATCATTATTTTATTTATATTTGCTTGCATTCTCTATTGTGGTTTAAAGAACTTCTTTTTTTTTTGCAAAACATTTGCCATTAATGTCTTCAAACCTTAATGCGTACAACTTTGATGTTGATAAATATTTCTTGAAATTTTCTATGGATTCAGAACACATTTGAGTTTTCTCTATTTGTTATGAATCATGATGCGTTTTAGTGTGAGACAACTCCCCATAATGTGTTACCACTTCTGCATCGTATGCGTTGTGTTGTCTTGTGCGTTTCGGTAATTGTATTGATTTGTATGGTATCGCATATTTTACACCATCAATTGCTTGAATATTTTCATACAAACATTTTAAGTAACTTCTAATATCAATATCTTGTAAAAATAAAATATGAAATCATCATTATCTTTACAAAGTTCGAGTTGAGTTTGAGTTTGCATGATATATGTATATGATTGTTTTTACTGTAATAGATATGTCTCTTGTTGCTGGTTTTAATAATACTTGGTATTTTATATCTAACTTTATTATCATTTTAAAGGTACGATCAGACGGAAAATTATTTGATAAACTGAGAGTAAATTTTTTGTTTAAATAAAACATTCATTAAGAAAATTTGTATTGAAATCACTAAAAAGTTTCATGTCCTCCACAAATCAACCAGACTGTCTGACCATTCCAGAAATCGAACTTAACTCCCGTATTCTAAGGCTTTTGACGAAATCAAAAAATTTTTTTTTCAGAATATAAAAATTTTCATTTGTCACAAAGCGTATGACACGGGTAACGTACGTTTTAAAAGCTTTTATTTAAACGTTAAAGTAATTAAATTATACAAGTTATTTTGTCTTGTTTTGCCTTGACAAAATATCATGTCAACAACTTCCATTGCTCCGTCTGACCGTGCACTCAGAGTACGTTTGGTAACAGAAAAAATAAATAAACATAAATAAATGAATAAGAAATAGTTATTCCAAAGTATTACTACCTACACTGTCGTTGATAAGAGTAAAGCTTTTTTAATTAGTTAATGTCCAAACAAAGTTTGAACAAACTTTTACTAAATTTTAAATCATACTAACTATAATTTTTTTGTCTTTTAAATTTTTACTTTCTTTACTTCCAAATAAATTTTAATTATATAAAAAAATTAAGAAACAAATCTGAAACATAAAATAATCCCTAGAATAGAAAAGGAGAAAAACATGAATTGTAACACTAATTATTTAGTACTCTCCACTAATTTTCCTATCGTTTGTCTGTGTTTAGACGCGTCATGTCTTATTGACATGATTCTTATTATTTCTTCTTTGAATTTTCATTGTTGTTCACACAAGTCATGTCATGTTGATGACATTTGCTTGCAAATGCTTTCAGTCTTAAAATTACGATTGAGAAAACAAAACGTAATGACAATACATGCATGTGTGTGCTCGTTTCTTCTCCCCTCGTTGCTCTCGCCTAAAAAGTAGCAATCATGTCAATAAGACATGACGTGTCTAAACACAGATTTATTAACTTCGGGTTTCCATAATAACAGTATTGAATAAAAAACCCTTCCAGTGGGTTTTTTGTACGGTTTTATTCGGCTCTATTGGGTTTAAATTAACCAAAATATACCTACTCCATACGTTTATTATATTTTTTCATTGAGATTAAGTTTTGCATAAGTTTGCATTTTTAGCCTTATTTAATTTGTCAACATCATCTTCACTTCAAAACAATACGAAAAAGTTGAGGCTTGTCTACCCGTTGTCAAAAACAACTGACTATATGCTATTTTCGAGACCTTAACGAACAGAAATAGACTGTCAGTAGCACAAAATTGTTCTCGAGAGCGTCGACAAATGGAATAACGTTGAATATAAATATTTCAAAATGTTTTAATTTGGAACGATTTTCGTTGGATCAAATATACCTCACTCATTTAAAAGAAAAGAAAGAAAATTAATAACATCCTTAAATTACAACAAGCAATGCTCCACGTCAAAAAATTTGTTGATTGAACAATCGTATAAACCACTTCCGTATAGAACGGGTGAACTTTTCCGTACATTTACTAATTTAGCACAGTTGATAATTTTTGATGTCATTTTGTGCGGTCGATTTGAGCAGCTGAATGTATAAATAATTCAATTACAAAATGTTATTCCATTCTTGCCCTTGTAAATTTGTATTTGGATGGGTTTTTTAAATAAAATACCCAATAAAACCCAGTGGGTAGCCAACCCTGTAATAAAACCGTTTTGTCTTATCCTATTATACATAAAATTTCAGTTGGTTGGTAGATCTCAAGCCCGAAAGTTGATTAACTTAACTAACTCCAATTAAATTCTTAACATTTACTTATATAGTTTACTTAAACTCGAAAATTTATAATTTAAATTTAAATAGTTACTGAATTATAAGACTAGAAGAATTGTACCTACTTATCATTTGGAAATACCAAAATACAGTAGCCATTATTATACCACAGTTAGAGCGTTTTGCTATTAAGCCTACAGGTCTCGCACAACTACTCTTGTGTTGTAAATATATCGTAAAAGCCCTAATACACTTTACCCATCAGTAAAGAAACTAACCTCCTGTTTTCTTTCCCCCTTTCCTACGTTATTATAAATACGAATAGCAATAATAACGTAATCTCAACTATTGAACAATAGAAGAGATTTTTCTATTAATTGGACAGTCGAAGCCACCAACTAGTTCCAAATAATACAGTTGATTAATTAGTTTTTCTTTCGGAATGGCTGATTGAAATGCTGAAAGTGCTTAAGACTCATGACATTTCATGCCCAATTTTTTTGATGACAGATCAAATTCTTTTCATTGGGATTTGAATGTTCGGAATGTAAAGAAATCTTTGGGACCAGAACTAAGTGCTCAAACTTTTATGTAAAGGAGAGCAACAACGATTTTTGGGAACTCAATTCCCTCTTTGGGCACTTAATTGATTTTAAAGTTTAAGGACTTCGATCATAATGAGCTATCTCTCCAATTTCAAAAACAGTTAAGCCCCCAAAAGAATTTGCGGAAGAGTTGGTTAATTTTTTTATTAATTCATTTCCACAATTGGCATGTTAGTTCATTAGGGAATTAGCTCTCTCCGCCGAAGACTTTTAGATTTAATCACTAAAGCGTGATTCTCTGTTCAACATTTCGTCCGAATTGCTGTCAAAAGTCCATATAAAAAATTCATCCGAAATAAATGCAAAATAATCTAGCTAAAGTTGTACTCTTTTCAGTTTGTTAAAACAGGGTTCCCCGTTTTATTTTATACCTTATCCCCAATTTGCATTTTTTCATTCCCCAAAAAAGCTAATTTCTTATCCCCAAAATCCCCACAGACCTGTAATAAGAATTTTTAAGCTTATATATTAACAAATAACAGAAAGCTTTTTCAAATTCAATATTTCTCACTTACAACAGATATATTCACGACAATATAAAATTAAAGTAAGAGCTTTTTGCAGAACGTGTGTCTTGAAAGAATTCCTTCGCAGCATCTGCAATTTGCAATAATGGATACGTTGCAGCATAAGCTCCTAATATTATTTTGTTGGCCATTTGTATTCATAAACCATGTTGCTTACTTCAAGGCAATAAAACCGATAAATTTTTCACAAGTCGTGGTATTGTCACTAATGGCTAATTGTTAAAATTTTCAAACGAAGTATAATGTTGCTCAACATTTTTCGCAAGCTTAAGAAGAGTACTAGGCTTAAAAACCGTAATTTTCAGATCCAGCAGAAAATTCAAAAAACGAACTTGTGATTGTCTAAATTTCTTTCTTGAAAATCGCACAAGGTACAGCGGGGCTTGCTCAAATGGCAACAGGGGGTTTTATTACCGACAGGGTAATCTTGCTTGCTTGTATTCGTCGACGACAAATGGAAAATAAAAATATTTTAATAATAATAAAATGAGATCGACAGCCATGTTGTTTCGAATATTATCTCAACCTGTCAAAGATTGATTGACCATAGAAACCGAAAGTTTAAATTTTGGTTTTATCCTTATTTATTTTCTGCTTTTTTGAAATGATACTGAGTACTGCTGACTGAGTTCTTAATAACAGAGTATAAGTTATTTTACGTATTGGTAGGAAGAACAACAACAACAACATCAAATCAGTTTGACATGGAAAAATGTGAAAATGTTTGGAAACTATTGATGCGCAAATTTCATTTTCTAAACCAGACAACTCAATATTGGTTTTCTTCTTATGTTATAAATATGTATATTTATTTGTATACGAAACTATTCATACACACTAACATACACCCTATATATGCATACATGTGTATGTACATAAAAAATCAATTTTGTTTATCTTGTAGACAAGCTACACTAACTAACGACTGGTTTGGGAGCCGATTTCAATGTTGATTACTGAAGACATTGTTGAAGTAAGATTGATTTAAAAATTTAGTAAATCAAAATTAAAAACAACTTGATGCAGAATCGTAAGGTTGCGCTAGTGCTCAATCCTTCTAAGATTGAGTATCCTGTGAGGACGCAAAGCGCTCAAGTTATCTGAAAAATATCACTTATTTGTATTAAAAAAACACAAACTGCGAAGACTCTCAGGCTTTTCTGCAGAAAGACCTAGAGTTTAGTCAGCAATCAGCTGCTTTATTGGAACGTAGTCATATCTCAAAAATCGTAATTTTTGAGTTAAGAGTGCAGAATTATTCGTCGTATCGTTTTTCATCTTGTGTGAAAAATTTATACAAACATCTTGTTTATTTACTTCTTGAGGGCAGAATACTTTTTTATTTTTTCCTTGTGGTGTGTGTAATTTGAAAACTTTAAGCTTGTTTTCTGAACAACGAGTTTATTTTTTTAAATATGACTACATTGCAATAAAGGAGCGATATGACCAAGTCTGCAGGAGCATTTTATTGGTTCTGGACTTACAAGTAAAGTAATTTTTGAATTTATTTTACTTGAGGCATAGTTCAACTGTGACATATCAATTAAGAATGCCTCGCTGTATCTTGCGCGTTTTTAGTTTCAAATAACTACTAAAATGTTTTTGATTAATATTAAGTCTTATTTGAATCGAATGAACAAGGGGAATCGTGTATCTATGACTGAGAGAAAACTCGTAGGTGCGGTGACTATATCGATGTGGTCTGACTAACTTTATTGAATTAATATCTTCAAATTTATTAAAGATTAAAGAATTACATTAATTAAGAATACTTTTACCTTCGAATCACAATGCATGTGTATTCGAGCTTGAATCGAGCTCAGTCTTCTTGAAACAAGCTTATTTTGTAATCAAAGCCTTAAATCAAGTAAAGATTCACACTAAAATTAAGTTCAGAATTCTAAGAACTTTTTCTATTATACACATTTTGTTTGGAAAGGTTTAAATCAGTTTTCAAAAACAGCAAATGAAGTTAAATCGCTACAATATAGAGTAAAGTTTAAAAATTTTCATTTATAAGTTCAGATTTTATGATCAATAATGTTGTAAAATCTTAAATTTATTTAACAAGGACTTCCGTCATATTACAAAAAAATCATATATAGAAATATTTAAGTTTTCTTGTTTTAAGCAACTTTTCTATGAAAACTTTCATAAAGTTTTTAAAGAATTTGAATCTACACAAAATTTTTTTTCTATTGAGTACAATTATAATGGTGCTTAATATTTTCTATTTGAAGTTTTGGATCATTTTGTCAGTTAAACTTTGCGAAAAAGTGAAATTTTTTCTGACACATTATCATTGGACAGTAAATGAGATCTGATATTTGAGTTCACAATCGTCCGTGCTACAAAGAAGAAGATTATTAATTTTAAATCTAAACGAAAGAGAAACAATCAAGAAACATTTGCAAAGCTGAGCTAATGATAGATTTTATCAATGTTTAAATCAATCAATTTCGTTTAGAATGGATTCGCTCTATGAAGCGCGATTATTTTTCTTTCAATTATTTATCAAGAAAATAATCAAATTACTATCTGTTTTTTTTTAATTTTGGCAATTTATGTTTTCAGTATTCTTTACAGTTTTGGCAATTTTAATAAATTTTGATGTTTGTCTGCTATTTAAAAAAATTTACGCCATATTCACAATAGAATGATTTGCCCAGAAAATAACCCTTTTCAATAACTTTTAATAAGTGTTAGAGTTTACTTCAAACTTTAGCAATTTGTTTGCAAGTTTTTATAATTTTTCCAATATACGAGTATGTACGAGTATGAGTAAGTAATTTTATCAAATAATATAAAAAAATCTTAGTAATGTAATGATAAAGTTATAGACGCTGTTTTGGCTATTTCGTTTGAAATGATTACAGTATACTGTATTAAGTGTATAACATTTAACATTACGAATTCCACAAGCCTGAATAAAATTAAAACGAATATTTTTCTTTTTCCCACCCGTAGCAAAGGATTTTTAAACTACTTTAATATAAAATACACTTTGACAATCCCATTACTTGGCAACTTTGAATGTGACCACCTTGTTTTTCATACTTTATGTTAAACAATAAAATATTTAAAACAAATAGTATAAAATGCAGTCAAGTAAAATTTATAAAACCGCCGCAATACTAAAAGTTAATTCTAAAATATAAACCGAGATGAACCAATTTTTTACATTTTCCGATTTTGAAATTTAGTCTTAAAAAATTAAGGAAAAATAAAAATTTCAGAAATAGAAAACAAAAATTAAAATGAATTGGCATGTCAGTAATTTTAATAAAATATTTAACTTATCTTTTCATTTTAAAGTTAATTTTTTTTATAAGAAATTATGTAAAAGACTCAAATATCTCAAAATAAAATAATAACTTAAAATATTCATAATTTAAATAACTGACACCTTTTTTTTTAATTTCACCAAATTTATTCATCTTTAATGTTGTTAATGTCCAAATCCTTAACCAACCAACACTTGTCATAACATATGTCATAGCAAGAGTGTTTCCACCTCTGTCTTTACATGTAAGTTGCATAGGTGTGTTCACAAATATTTTCTGTCAAACTATTTTATATTATTGTGACCATAATTTTAACATTTCACATGTGAGCAAATACAATTTTCGGGGTTTAATTTGAAACAAAGATTTTTTTCCCACGTAGAAGAAGTCAAGAAAGTTCTTAAGGATTTTAAGCGAATTATTACTATCTAATAAATAAATATTTTACCTTTTCCGATTTAAGCAAGCTTTATTTTCGAACTGCTTGTGTTCTTTAGAAAATTGATTTTCCTCACAAAATATTTATTTTTCCTTATAAATTTTTTTTGCGTGTACTAGGGAACAGGCCTATTATTTTCAGAGTAAATCCAAAGAGCTTGCTACATTTCCAGTGAATACGAGTTCGGTGACCTTTTCCATTTGTTATTTCTTAGAACAGCTGATTTTCTTCCAGTTCAGTAAATGACTGCAAACATATTGTCAGACCAGTGATGGTGTAAATTCTTTTTTTGCTTAATTTGTCATCGTAAACAATACATTTTCTAGTTCGAGCCTATATATCAATCATTGTAGCCTATTTCCTGATAATAGAATTGAAGCAACTATTGGTACACTATTTGTCCGGTCTTATATAAAAGTCCCTTTTTCGAATCTTAAAAATTCTACTCGTCTTCAGTAGTGAATTTTAATCGCGAAAATGTCCCTAGATAGCTTTATTCGCTTAGCGGACAACATAGCTGATTTTGAGGCTGATCTTAATGACAATCGGTATCCAGTAACATCTCGCCATGCGCTTGCTACACATAGGTCTGAACTACAATCCACTTGGAGTCGCACTAAGGCAGCCTATGAAGAAATTTTAAACGAATCTGAAAAACCACTTAAGAAAGGGGTAATAGCACTTGACATTGAATCCATCAAAGCAAAATACAAAGCCACTTATGCAACATACTGCAATTGCCTTACCATACTTGGCGAGGCGGCTGATTCCCTTCAGCAAGCAGCACAGTCTCGTCATTCCTCTCCTCCAGACGCTAGTTCTGTTCATTCTCGATTTTTTCAAGATGATGATCGCGGTGCTGCTCATAGCCTTCGTCTACCACCAATTGACATAGAGGCCTTTCAAGGAGATTATTCATCCTGGCCTACATTCCGTGACATGTTTACAGCTGTCATGGCGAATTCCAATGCAAGCAATGTTGAAAAGCTGTTTTATTTGACACAGAAAACTAAAGGCGAGGCAAAAGAAGTTGTTAGAAAGAGTCCACTGACCCATCAGGGATTCGAGCTAGCCTGGAAAGACTTGTGTTCAAGATATGAAAATCGCAGGGTTCTTGTAAATGGTCAACTGAAAAATTTGTTCAATCTCCAGACCATTACAGTCGAATCTGGCAAGGCGCTTGAAACTCTACAAAGCGGCATTAATTCCGCTATTTCCACACTACGCCTTTACGATATCGATGTTAAAAGCTGGTCTCCCATTTTCGTTTTTATTTGTACAAACCGACTTCCTGAAAGTACATTGACATTATGGGAGCAGCAACTTAAGGACAAGACCGCAGTTCCTGAGTGGTCTGAGCTGGATGAGTTTCTTACTAATCGGTATAGAACATTAGAGTCTGTGTATGAAATTCGTAATTCTGCTAGTTCCAAAGAAGTTACCCCCAGATCAAGAAATAGCTCAAATTCTAGCAAGAAACTTAATAGTTTCCAGGTTAATGTTTCCGGTCCAAAATGTCAATTATGCCCCAAAGACAATCATGCCATACAAAAATGTCCAAAATTTCTGAATATGGAATGCAATCAGAGACTGAATGAGATTAAAAGGGAGGGCTTGTGCTTGAACTGTTTTTCCAAAACTCATAATGTCAGAAACTGTAACAGTAAGCATAACTGTTTCAGGTGTAGCAAAAGACATAATACTCTTTTACATAAGGAACCCACAAACTCCACCCCTCCAGTTCCTATCCCTAGCACAAGCCAAGGGTTGAATCTGAATCCCAACTCGGCTCCTTTTGTTCGAGCAAGTTCTAAAAACCTACAGTCCACTAACGCTTCAACTTCCGGAGTAATTCAGTCCTGTTTCGCAGCCAACTCCAAAGACGTTCTGTTAGGAACAGCCGTTGTAAGTATTATCAATAGGGGCGTGAAATATAGAGCACGAGCACTGATTGATTCGGGATCGGAAGGCACTTTAATTTCTGAGCGGTTATTTAATCTACTTAAGCTTCCTTTCGAAAGAACAAATGCTCAAATTTCCGGCTTGAATAATTCAGTTGCCGCTAAAGTGCAGCGTCAGTGTTCATTCATGTTGGGTACTGAATTAGATGACAGTATTGCAATTTCAGCAACAGCGCTTGTGGTTCCACATCTATCTACAAATCTTCCTTCTCATACTATTCCTAGTAGTTTATTTGCTGGTCTTCCTCAGATGAGACTAGCTGATCCTACGTTTCATTGTAGTTCGAAGATTGATGTTTTGATAGGGGGAGATATATTTCCATCGATCATATGCTCAGGAGTTAGACAAAAGGTTTGTGATTCACTACTTGCTCAGGAGACTATATTTGGGTGAATTCTGACTGGGCCTATTTCTCATTGTACCCCTCCATCCTCAAATATAATTTCATATTTCTGTGAAATTTCCTTGGAAAAAGCAATTTCACGCTTTTGGGAGGTGGAGAATCTTCCGAAGAAGTACCTGATGACTTCAGCCGATCAAGCGTGTGAAGATTTGTATGTTCGAACCACAAGAAGAAATTCAGATGGTCGATATGTAGTATCCCTTCCTTTCAAAGAAGGTTTTCCCGATGCTCATAGTATAGGTAGTTCTAGGTCTAGTGCAAAGGCACAATTTTTTCGTAATGAGGCTAGACTGATTCGAAATCCAGACTTAAAACTTGAGTATGACAAAGTCATTAAGGAATACGAAGAACTCGGTCACATGGCCAAGGTTCAGCTTCCTGATCATCTCAAAAATTCGGAAATTTATTATCTGCCACACCATGCGGTCATAAAGCCTGATAGTGTAAGCACCAGAGTCCGAGTCGTGTTTAATGCATCTTCTCCGTCTGCAAGTGGCTTAAGTTTAAATTCTTTATTGCATACAGGCCCAAGTTTGCAAAATGATTTAATGTCACTGATTCTGAAATGGCGATTCTTCCGATATGTGTACAATGCAGATATTCAGAAGATGTATAGGCAGATTTTAGTTGATCCAAACCATACTCCGTATCAGAGAATTCTTTTCCGTGATGACCCGAAAAATCCTCTTTTCGATTACGAATTGAAAACGGTCACCTTCGGAGTAAATTGTGCTCCGTATCTGGCCATTCGCACCTTACTTCAACTAGCTGATGATGTCCAAGCTTTGTACCCCGAGGCTACTTCCATCATTCGAAAATCTATGTACGTTGACGATATCCTGGCAGGAGCTCATTCAAAGCCTGAGGCTATCCAAGCAAAAACCGCGCTTATCCTAGCTTTACAATCTGCGGGGTTCTCACTACGAAAGTGGACCGCTAATTTCAGGGATATATTAGCCGACATCCCACAAGACCACTTGCTGCATGAAGATTTCTTGAAGTTTGAAGATGTTAGTTCGACAAAAACGTTGGGAATTCGTTGGAACGCTTGCGCCGATGAGTTTTTCTTTGTCGCACCCCAATTTCAGAGTTCGATGAAGTATACTAAGAGGGACGTTCTATCGAAAATAGCCAAATTGTTTGATCCCGCTGGCTGGCTAGCTCCCTGTATTATTGTAGCTAAAATTCTAATGCAAAAGATATGGATGGACGGGACGGGATGGGATGAAATCCTTCTCCCTGAGACGCTGGAACAATGGAAGACATTCGAAGCAGGTTATCCGACTATCAAATCCATACGTATTCCTCGATGGATTCACTACATTCCCGATGCTGAAGTCCAATTCCATGGATTCTGCGATGCCTCCGAAAGGGCCTATGCAGCAGCATTATATATCCGAATTTCCACAAGCGATTCTGTACATACCCATTTAGTATCATCCAAGACTAAAGTGGCTCCTATTAAGACTTTGTCTATTCCTAGGCTAGAACTTTGTGGAGCAGTACTTTTGGCGGACATGATTGAAAGCCTTTTGCCTAGATTTGATATTGAAAAATATACAATTTTCTGTTGGACGGATTCTACAATTGTACTCTCCTGGCTGGCAAAGCCACCCTGCAATTGGCTGACCTTTGTTGCAAACAGAGTCTCGAAAATATCCCAAGTAATAGATTTTTCCCGATGGAGTCATGTAAATTCTTAATTTAATCCAGCAGATTTGGCCAGCCGAGGACTTTCCCCAGAGAACCTGATAGATAATGATCTGTGGTGGTGCGGGCCAAAGTGGCTTAAAACTGCACCGACTGAATGGCCAACACGAGACTTATCCAATCTTCCTAATAACGACCAGGAAGCCAAAACTCTGCGGATTCACTTCTCATACTTTTCAGACTTTGAAGACGTGCTGGAAAGATTTTCCTCCTTTCCTAGGGCACTGCGAGTCATGGCATACGTCTATAGATTCTTCTATAGAACTAATTCCAAATTTCGTTCCTCTTTCGATACTGATTCCATCCTACTTTCTAGTTCCGAGATCCGGGCAGTTCGTAATCGAATTATATCCGTCTGCCAAAAGGTCGCATATCCGAACGAATATAAAGCTCTATTTACCAAGAAAGAAATTTCCAAATCCAGTAGTATTATGAACTTAAATCCATTTCTGGATGCAGAGGGTATAATACGTTCATGTGGGAGACTACAATTTTGTCCCGGACTTTCCTATAACGAAAGACATCCGATCGTGGTCCCATACAATTGCCAATACTCCCGACTTTTAGTGAAGTTCATTCATGATGTTAGTCTACATGGTGGGAATCAGCTAGTGTTAAGACTATTACGAATGCAGTACTGGATTCCGCAGGCCAAAAGACTAATTAAAGCTATAAACAATAAATGCAAACCCTGTTTAATCTATAAAAAAAGATGCCAAAAACAAATAATGGCCGCATTACCACCTGAACGTTGCGACATTTCTCGTACGTTCGCACATACGGGTCTTGATTTCGCAGGACCTTTTGATATAAAAAGTTACTCAGGAAGAGCCTGTCGAATCACCAAGGGATACGTGTGTATATTTGTATGCTTTTCCACAAAGGCTATCCACTTGGAAGCCACCTCGGACCTTTCTACGCCAACATTCCTAGCTGCCTTTAGTCGATTTGTTTCACGCCGTGGATGTCCATTACATCTTTATTCCGATAATGCGACCACGTTTGTGGGCGCATCCAAAATTCTAGCAAAGGAATTCATTCAGACTACAAAGGAACGTCTTACAGCCAGTTATGCCCATCAAAATATCAACTGGCACTTTATTCCAGCAGGTGCGCCCCATATGGGTGGACTGTGGGAAGCAGGAGTGAAAAGCTTCAAAGCTTATTTCCGGAAAACGACAGGGTGTCACAAATACACTCATGAGGAGTTTTCAACGCTATTGTCCAGAATTGAGGCATGTCTCAACTCCCGACCAATATCCCCCATGTCCACTGATCCTACTGATCTTTGTGCATTAACTCCAGGTCATTTCCTCATTGGCTCTCCAATATTAACGCCTGTTGATCCGCAAACTAACGATTCTTTATCTACAGCTAATCGATGGCAAAGACTAAAACTTATCCATCAAAATTTCTGTCAGCGATGGAAAAACGAATATCTAAAGGAACTCCATAAACGCATAAAGTGGCAACGACAAGAGACTAATATCAAGGAAGGTGACCTTGTGGTCATAAAAGAGGAGAATCTCCCTCCGAACTCGTGGAGACTTGGCAGGGTCCAAAGGGCTTACACTGGTTCCGACGGTCGTGTGCGGGTGGCCGACGTATTAACGCAGCGAGGCGTAATAACGCGGCCCATAGTCAAACTTGTCATTCTGTCTACATCCTCTTAATTTCGGTTTTTCCTATCACTTATCCTCCATTTCTTACTATTATTCTTTCTTTCCTAGCTCAACATGCCTAAAGTCTCTTCTGATTCTTCGAAATCAAAGGATTCCGCAAGGATATTACCTAAAAAATACAACGCATTTCCCTGCCGAATTTGTAAACATGCACATTCATTACGAACATGCAAAAAGTTTCTGGCGATGAATATGAGTGACCGTATCCGAGCAGTTCGCGAAAATCGATATTGCCTCAACTGTCTCGCACATGACCATTCGAACGGCACTTGCTTTTCCAAGCATGGATGTAAACACTGCAAAAGATTCCACCATACGTTGCTTCATGTGCACCCAAGATTGGCAAAGGACATATTATTCCAACGATCTCGGTCACCATCCTTTAGCACAGAGCAGTCTACGTCCAAGAAAAGCAGAATCCACACCGCGAAAAAACCAAATACCCCCCCAACAAAGGAGAATAAGACCCTTGCTCTCCCTTCGACTTCGAGATCATCCTTGACTGCGATTTTGCGCCAAAATGTCATCATTCTTTTGCCAACGGTGGTTGTGAAAATAGCGTCCACAACATCCCATGCTCGATGTCTACTCGATTCTGGTACTCCAGTCAGCCGGGTATCCAAAAGGTTAATCGATCGGCTCAGTTTAAATGTTTTTACTTTGCATGAGGAGACCGTTTGTCCCCTTACGTTAAAATGACGGTATGACTCGTTGTCAAGGATTGAGGCCACATTTAGAGTCGATAACCGCATAAACCTCCGTACTCCATCTGAGTCGCTTCCCGATTCCTACAAAAAGAACTTTCGCAACCTTTTTCTCGCTGATTCTAACTTTTATGAATCCGCATCCATTGACATTATAATCGGTGTAGACATTTACCCGAAAATAATCCAAGATGGAGTATATTCCAGACCAGGTTTTCCAACTGCCCAGAGCACGCTGTTTGGCTGGGCTATTTACGGTTCATGTAATTTGTAAATTGAAATGCACTTTCTATATAGGCGATGTAAAATATTAAACGTATTTCTACAATTCTACCTGTTATAAAAAAAAAAACCATTTTTAATATTATTGTATTTGGATTTTCAAGCATTTTCATTGTGACATTGTAATTTCAATATAATAAGCTGAATAATAATCATGAATTTATCTTTTAACATTAATACTTATCTCATATTATTTTGTATTTATATTATAAAAGCAGTATCTTCGACGTGGCCAATTTGACCTTATCCATTTCCTGATTGCTTTGCAGAGATCCTGCAAGGCGGGCGGCAATGTTAATGTCCAAATCCTTAACCAACCAACACTTGTCATAACATATGTCATAGCAAGAGTGTTTCCACCTCTGTCTTATAACATATGCAGAGGCTTCCGTGTAGATGTAAATTACTATCTGTCTCGGTCCTTTTAATACCTAAACCACAAACGTCAAATTGGTCTAACTGTCGTAAAATACTACTTCCGTTGTTCAATACTTAAAAGCACTCTCATTCTTTCTATCCACCCAGGCACGTGAAGAAGGTACAGTCCACATTATTGAATAAAATCCAGTGTCCATTCCAACCCTAATAATCGTTGTTTTATTTTCATTTTCATCATAAATTCCTATTGGGGTTCTTGCCATTTCGGAGCAAACAAAATAAGAGGATCTTATTTTGTTTCATAGGCTCAGAACTATATATATATATCTATATACATATATATAAATCGACATTTATTCTAATTCCACCTAAGCATTCCAACAAATCCCCTTTTTGGAGGAAACAAATGTTATTGATTAATGATAGGGTTTTCTCTGCCAAACATTTTTTAAATCATATCTGGGTTTTTGATATTGAGATGAAAGATTTTGACTTTCTACCTGATAGAAAGAAAGCATTTAGCTGCATACGATTTTTAGCTAAAATCTCATAAAATTCTTTGTCTTTAGCCGATAAGAACTTTAAGATCTTAATGATAAATATATGCGACCAAACAAAATCTGTTTACGCCTTTAGCAAATGTCATTAACTTTTATTTAAATCTTACCTTAAATTTAATGAAAAAATGCGGAATTAAATTATGAAAACATTTTCATATCACTTAATTATTTTTATGGTTCAACTGCAGCAAGGGAAGGATATTTAAGTTTTTCGTTCCGCTTGTTCACAGCGACTCCATAAATTATACACATTCTGTATCTTTATAAGAGTCAATTTAACATTGTCCATCTGTACGCAGCTGAAAATGTTTTTTTCCAATCCTACAGACAGACCAATAATGTCAGACCTAATTCTCAGATATGAGCAAAATCGCTTAAATTTAATAAATTTTTAAAAGTTAGAATTTAAAAATAAATTTTTTGGTTATATCGAACTGGTTAGAATGTTCGTACTTGTTTAATTTGTTTTTCATGCTTTCTCAGAAGTTCAAGTATAAATTTGTACAGCCAAACGCTTCTTGATGTGCAACTACATTTTTTTTGTTTTTTTAGATAAGATAAAATTTGTGCTGTGTTTCATTGTATTATTTTAAATTTCCTAAAGACTTTTTTTAAATGCATAATACAAACGAAGAGTGTGATATTACTTAAAGATAAGTGGCATGTAATGTAATAATTAATCTTAACGTATCTGTAATTATCTTGCAACAATGTAACAAAAGGTGTATACGAAAAAAAACTAAACAAATAAATCGTTATATTGACTAACGTCCCATTGTACGACCCACTTCTCGAAAGTTAACAATTTTACTTGTACACAAAAATGATGTGATTTGAACGGACAGGTTTTAAGCTCTGGAAATGTAGGCCTTACCGTTGAGGACGGTGCAGAGTAGTTCTATGATGTTTGTTACTATATTGCCAAATGAACTGGAAATTTTTCTACTTGTGAAAAGAAAACATGAACATAAGAGATTATTTTCATTAATTTTTTAAAATAACTTTGAACAATCGCCAATAAAAATTAAATACTGTTTTTGGTGTTTCCATAACAATGCCGGATCGTTATTCCACTGTAAACAACTGGATATAAAATAATGTTAAAATGTACTACCAAGTAAGATTACACTTTCACTATGGGCCATTTGAAACAAATTTCATGTACATTTTGTAAGAGAAATATTTTGTTATTGATATTATTTTATTGCTACAATGCTTGGCGTTAAAGCAACGACAATATATTATGTGGGAGGAAATATAGTTTGTGAATGCGTCAGGAAAGACAGTTCATGTCCTTTCGAAGCATCCGCCCATACATCAGAGTTGTATTTTATTTTCAGTTAAGGTGATAAAATAAAATGTACTTCAAACTACATACTTTATATAAAAAAATACCAAAAAAGCAACTGATGGCACTGGAGATAATTATATATATTAATATAATTTTTAATCTAAAGCAATTGATATCAGCCTATAGTTCATAGATGTTTTAGTCAGAAAGAACAATGGAAAAATTGACGTCAATCAATTCCGACCTTCTCAGAAAAAACTGCAGAAGTTTGTTTTCGGGTGACGCCACAAACTTCAATAGCAATGCTCATGTACATTTCATGTATTTCACCACATCTCAGGTGGTGCTGGTTTTAAGTAAATTTAATTGTTTATTTGTCTTTTGAGGAAATACAATACCAGAATTATTATGATTCCAACTTATAGAAGTGAGCGCAATTAAAGCCCTGCATAAGGCAACATGTTGCTTAAAACTGTCTCAAAGGACAAATTTTATGCCTGACCAGGTCATGCAGGGCTTTAGCTCGCAAATAATTTAAAAACACAACATCACCAATTAACGTTAAATAAATCCTTGTCTTTTTTTTCCTTCTTTTGTTTTTCTTAACGAATACTTAAGCAAGTCAGATGTGATAATGTTTTGTTTTATTGTCATCTAGTTGTATTTTAATTTTTATAGATTCAGTTACTTTTGTGACAAAGTATAGTAAGCTTGCCAATAAAACTCAAGCCAGTATCAACAAATTGCTTTCTCTTAATGTGATTTTATTAGGCTAAAGTTTCCTAGGAATGTTGTCTTATTTTCAATTTTTTATGACTACAAACGCTACGAACGTTAACCGAATATCAACTACTTTAGTTTCAAATCGAAAATCGCATTAAAGTATATTAATCAAATTTTCTTAAATTAAAGAGAAATTAGTGAAGTCAAATTTCAAATTGATCCAAACAATAAACTAATTTTGTATAAATATTGAAATAAATATATTTTAATCATAAATATCTTTCAAACATACAAAACTAAAATCTTGAATCTTGGATTTTTATAATATACAGAACAAAACAGACAAATGTTACAGTTTTCTTGCGGGACCAAACATGATCGTTTGCTTAAGTTGTAATTATTCATTAATTACTAATCTCTGATGAGACATGGTTTTTATTGTAGATAGATAAATTCATCAAATGCCATAAATCAGGTGATATATATAGGTTTTTGCAATTTCATTTGCTTCTCGGAAAGGGTCGGTGTTCTTCTATAATGTGTGAGACTCTTTTTGACCAGCGCACAGAGGAGTATTTGACCCGAAAAGCTGGCCAAAATTATTAACCGTTTTTTTTAATTAAAAGATTAAGTTTTTTATAGTTTTAAGTGTAATTTGATTGTTTTTAAAACAATCTCCCTCAGAAAATTTTGTTCTTGTAAATTTTTTAAAATATCTCGCATTTATTTATTGACTAGCCACGCCCGGTAAGCTTCGTTGTCCCATTGTTGTGCAAATGTAGCGATATTAATAATTTTGTATGCGCGATATCCGTCTTTCTAATCGAGTTCCACCAATAATTAGTTTGAAACTTCACTTTATACTAAGAGCCAAGACAAATTAAATTTAGAGTCACACTTTAGTTGTGCAGATATAAGAAAATTGAAAATAGCTTTGAGTTTCACCGCATTATCAAATAAAATAAATAAGGCCATTTAAATTTCCCACTCGGGAGTAAAACAGTCCCGAAGTTTTCAAAAGATCACTCTCGTAGCAAATAACAAACAAACAAATAATCAAACAAAGATACAAACACAAGTTAATTCTTATATATGTATGTATGTATATAGATATATTATATTTCTTTTATACATATTAAACTGCAATTCTTCGTGAATGGTTCTATCAGCAGATTCTTTTACTATTTGGAGACTTTTTCCATGTTATCAATCGAAGTTACAAAACAGTTCTGATAAAAGTTGTATGCAATAACCCATACATGGATATATTTTTTTATACGTATGATTTTATGCGTAAGTTAGTTAATCAGTATTCTGGTACCTGGGTGACTCATATATTTTATGTGCCAAAGTTTACGCTTTTAAATATAATTTTGTGATTAACTTTTAAAAATTACTTTAATTAGGTGTACAAATATTTTTCTAACAAATAATGTTGTATATAGGGCCTGATGAGCAAAAAAAATATTAAGAAATTAAATAAAATCTTTAAAATTAATGGCGCAAACTAAAATTAGAGATTCTAAATTTTATTATGGTATAAAACATAATTCCTACATTTGCTACCTTCACTTTTAAAAATCTTTTTCTTTTTTATTTTTTGCAAAAAAAGTGTATAAATTTAATTTCTTTTTTAATTTTTAAACGAATTGTTTCAATATTAATATTCAAGATAATTTCTGTCTTAAATATCAAAAATAGCTTTTGATCAAATCTTTCGTTAAGCAACAACAAAAATATCATATAAACATCTTGAAACCGAAAAAAAAACATTAAAAGCGCATGTAATTTTCTTCACTTTCCTGACTTCAGTAGTGTCTCAGAGCCAAAAATCGCAACATAAAGTCTTCAAAATTTATAATACGATGTTTTGAGCTGCGTACTTATTTCTTAAAATTTCCTTAAATTAATTTTTGCCTTTTGGCCAGCTTTTTGGCTCAAATACTCCTCTGTGCAGCGAATCTAATTCGACTTCGGGGCCCTTCAAGCACCTGAGTAGCAGTCTTGTAACTTTGTTATTAAACAATTTTTTAATGAAAAATAATTTTATAAGCTTTTATTCATATATTCTACCACAAAGTTTTTAATACCAAACCAACTAGAATTTCTTCTTCAGTGATTAAAAAAAAGTTGATTTAATTAGATCAAAGTGCAGTGCGCATTCCTGACACTTATTTAAACATCAGAAGAACAAGAGAGTATGTACATTTTTTCCCTTGAGGAATAATATAAAAAGACTATCAACACGCAGGAATTATAGTAACTGCCGCCAATCAATCAACTTTATTTGAAAGTTTATAATCCTAGTGTTATAATTACTATTAATCTAATGATGAATTGAATTGTATCTACTTTGAATTATATATACTTACCTCAAATTATACCTAACTTGAATTCACTGTATTTATCCATATGTTTGTTGTATAAAGCTGCTCTCATCGCATTGCAGAAGTCAAGCCGGTCAAACCGTTTGACTTCGAGTTTGTTAGCGGTGTTTTTTTCACTAAGCTTAAGGCAGCTGAAGACTTGCATTTCGGTGATAACAACTTACTTACCTTTCAACCCGCCATCAGAGCACATCAAATCTGTAAAATCCTAGAAATCATTAAATAATTTAATTATTGGAAAAACCTTAAAGTGAATCTGCAAATCTAAATTATTTAATAATATTTATGTTATTATATTAACTCATATTGTATGTATGTAAATATACATATTACGGAAAACCTAAAGAACACCCTGTTACTTGGACATTTTAAATAATTGCCCAAAATTATTCTCACGTTAAACTTAGATCTGGGACTAACCACAGAGTGTCTTGGTTATGTCTGTTGAACCCCTCATGACACGTCTCTTTAATATAACGTGTAAGAACTAGAACCGGTTCCTAGCAGTGGGAAATCATTCACATCGCTAGTTTTGTGACAATTCTCTTGCCTCTATGGCATTGCTAGTATTTCCTATGGTCGACGCAATTGACCATTTTCTAGTAAATAGATACATATGTATATACCATTAAATACCAAAAGAAAAGACATTATAAGTAAACAACTTAAAGCTTATAAGCGCTCTCTTTTGTTTTCAAAGTACATATAGGAGAAGAACTGTCTCATTTCTTTGCAAAAGCAAGTTGGGCAAACACACAACATCAAACTGATACATGCATGTGCAATAAGTGTGCATGGCTTAGTAGCAACTTTAAACGCTCCCAAAATACTGAACCGATGAACTGATGCAATTCACTCATTCATTTATCAAAATCGTCTTTATAATATGAACGTAAAGGGGATCTAAAAAACGTGTTTGCCTATCAATTACATATATAGAAGATGTTAGAATTATGTCGATGTACTTATACTTTTTTTTACTTTTAAGTTTAACATTGCAATTTTATTCAACTCCTCTTTCTTCAAACATTATTGGCGCACAAAAATATATTAAATATTTTTTATCTTCTTTAACGTGTTTTATTAGTGGATCTGGAAAAACAACATTAATGTCCGTGCTGGCATATCGTCAACCAGGTAATAAAATAAATAATCTTGGCATATTAATTCATGCAAGTGATAATAATAATAAAAAAGATTTAAGAGAAACTGAAAACGTTTTGACGCTTTATTTCTTTATATTTTCTGTTGCGACTGATCAATTTTAGCCGGCACCGTGGTTCAAGGGGATATTCTTATCAATGGCCGGCGCATTGGCCCATTTATGCATCGTATAAGTGGTTTTGTTTACCAAGATGATCTATTTAATGGATCGCTGACTGTAGCAGAACACATGAATTTCATGGTAAGAATGTTTGGTGACTGTTTTTAAATCTATTCATTTCTATAATATTAGTTTTTTCTTGTTAGGCTCTCTTACGCTTAGATCGCAGAGTTAGCAAGCAAGAGCGGAAATTAATAATACAAGATCTGTTAGAACGTACTGGTCTGCTGGGAGCCGCTAACACCCGCATTGGCTCGGGTGATGATGAGAAAGTTTTGTCAGGTGGTGAACGCAAACGTTTGGCATTTGCAGTAGAACTGCTTAACAATCCAGTAATATTGTTTTGTGATGAGCCCACTACTGGTCTGGATTCCTACAGTGCTCAGCAGTTGGTGCAAACTTTGTACGATTTAGCTAAAAAAGGTACTACGATATTATGCACTATACACCAGCCCTCGTCTCAATTATTTGACATGTTCAATAATGTTCTGCTGTTGTCGGATGGCAGAGTGGCTTTTACCGGTTCACCACAAAATGCTTTGGATTTTTTCACTCAAAATGGCTACAGATGTCCAGAGGCCTACAATCCTGCCGATTATTTAATTGGTGTATTGGCCTCTGATCCAGGCTACGAGCAGGCTTCCCAAAGATCGGCACAATATTTATGCGATCTATTTGCCGTAAGTTCAGCTGCCAAACAGAGAGACATGCTGATTAATTTAGAAATTCACATGGCCGAAAGTTGTGATTATCCTTTTGACAAAGAAGTTAACTCATTTCGCTCGGCCGCTTGGTATTTAAAACTACATGTAATTTGGTATAGATTTACATTGACACTACTGCGTGATCCCAAATTGCAGTGGTTGAGGTTCGTTCAAAAAATGGCCATGGCTGTTATAATAGGAGCTTGTTTTGCCGGCACCACTGTGCTCGATCAATTGGGTGTTCAGGCTGTTCAAGGCACACTTTTTGTCATGATTTCAGAGAACACCTACCATCCCATGTACTCAGCGCTGAATGTCTTTCCTCAAGGATTTCCGCTGTTCATGCGAGAAAGACGTGCTGGCATGTACTCAACCGCTCAATACTATATTGGTACAGTATTAGCTTTGGTAAGAAAACAAAATTAAATAAGTGGCTTGATTAAGTAATTAAAATTCCTATTTGCATACTCGTGCATGTGCCTGTATAACTTTGTATCTGTCTGGTGGCTTGTTTATTCATCTGGATGATAAATGACTGACGGACTGGTGATTGGATTTTGGCGTGTTTTATTCGTTGGCACAATTATTTTTTCTAGCTGCCGGGCATGATTATAGAACCATTTCTGTTTGTTGTCGTTTGTTATTGGATCGCTGGTTTAAGAGCAACATTTTATGCATTTGCTATAACGGCCATTGCAGTTGTGTTGGTGATGAATGTGGCTACAGCATGTGGTTGCTTCTTTTCGACGGCCTTCAACTCAGTACCCTTGGCCATGGCTTACTTAGTGCCGGTCGACTATATATTCATGATAACATCTGGTATCTTTATTCAAATCAGGTAAATAAAAGCCTGTACATGTATTCTTCTTAAGAACAAAATACACAATTTTACACACACACACACAAAATTGCTTTCTTTGGCTTTGTGAGTCTATTTGTATAAAAAAAAGTTGATTGTATGTGTGTGCCAAACAAATAATTTAATATCATGATTTTTGTGTAACACAAGTTAATTATCTTCGTCGTTTTTCAGTTGTTTTTTTTTCTTGTAACAGCTTTTCGTGTAATATTTTCCTCTTATTTTCCAGTACATTGCCTGTAGCCTTTTATTGGACACAATTCTTATCATGGATGTTGTATGCTAATGAAGCCATGACCGTTGCCCAATGGACTGGCATAACAAATATCAGTAAGCTAATCATTTTTATGCCATCATTTAATTTGTTTACTTTTATTGTTTTGGGAAATTTTTCGTTTGGCAAAAGGTTTGATTGTCTACAAGGGAATAATTTTTTTTAATAACTTTTTTAAACAGAACCCGTTTGTATATACTCATTAATTACAGCGGTCGGCACAATTTTTGTGTTTTAGCCTGAAATATCAAATTTTTAAATTTCGATTTCTCTAACGTATTTAATTAGAGAAAATACATTTTTTTATTAAAGTTTTTCTTTTTCTAGAAACCTAGTTGTTCGTACAATTAGCAAAATTCATTAAAACTACTGTATCTATGAGCTTAAAAATCATATTTTAATTCATAGAATCATAATTTATGCATTAAAGCAGAAACTTTAAAAATATCAGCATTTATGGCCCGATTTTCGAAAATGCTTAAGAGCAATTTTCAATTTTGACTGGGAGTAAAATATATGCAAGAAATGGATGATGTGTTGAATTATATATTTTTAATTTCAATGCGAGCGCATTCATACTCCTTAACAAATTTCACAATAAGTCTAATCCAAAAGGATATTAAATGAAAATGTTTTAATTTCTTAATGCTTTATTGGTTTCATTTTTCTTCCTACTGAGTCATGCGATTCAGTTAATCATTTTACTGACGTCCATCAACATTCGAATTATTTTATTATTTATTACAATCAATATTATTTTTGGATGTCTTCTTTATTTCTTTTATTAATTTCCAGCATGTTTTGAAGAAAGCGAAAACTTGCCGTGTTTTCATACGGGACAGGATGTTTTAGATAAATACAGCTTTAAGGAGGCGAATATATATCGCGATCTCTTGGCTATTGTAGCCATTTATTTTGGTTTCCATATCTTAGCCTATTACTGTCTATGGCGTAAAGCGCGTAAAATATAAAATTTTTCTCCAAGCTTTAATAGAAAACTCCTTCGTACAAAAAAACTAAAACAATAGCAAGTCTTTTATCTATGCAAATGTTTGTATGTATGTGTGTAAAGTATTATTTGTATGTATTAGTACTGAGATATAGCAGGCATTTATAAAAAAAGAAAATTAAGTAAAATAAAATATTTAACATTAACTTTTATGATTATTATTATGACTGAGTTTTTATGTCTTGCTTTTGCTTTAATCTGCAACAAATGAAATTTAAAGACGTTCAGGTTGTAAATGAAGATAAACTAATTATTTGCATATGATTTTATAGGACTATGATTTGATGTGTTGGTAACGGAGTTGCTAAAATAAATTTAAGGCATAAAATTGTGTGTTGAATAATGATTGACATTAAGTAATAGTTTTCTTAATAATGGTACGTCTGTATATGCATTTACTTATTTTAAATTTAGTTTATTTTGATGCCTTCATTTAAAGAAATTAAAGTACAAGGATATTTAGTTTAAGAGAAATAAGTTTGGCAAAAAAATAAAACTAGTACAGCCTGTCTGATCGTTATGAATCGTGCGAAATCTTACGTAAAGTATTCGTAGTGATAAATGCACTACAATATGAAAAATTTCAACCAAAATATCTGTGTTGAGGATATTTTATTTATTATTTTAAGGTAATAATATGGACATATTATATCAAGTTTAATAAGTTCCATTACATCTTAGTTGCATTGCAGAAGTACTTACTCCTTGTACATATAATAAAAAAAATTTAATAAAAAAGGAAAAGGAATCTTTTGGAAATCTGAATATTTTCTTAAAATCTACTACCCTGTTCGCGATTTCTTTCAAAATGTTTATAGTAATTTTTATTTTTTGAACAAGGATATACTCGCAAGTAATCGCCAAAAGCAAATTTGACAACCACACATGCACACTGTTTATTTTTCAAGTCGAAGCTAAAACATGCATGTGTAAAAAGTTTGCATGTGTTAGTAGCAACTTTAAAGGCTTACAGCTCCCAAAATACTGAGCCGATTTCAATAAAACTAAAATCTTCCCAGAATCGGTTCATAAGACCATAAAAGGGATCTCAAAAAATGTGTTTGCCTATTAATAATATAGATTTGAATTTTTAATACAACAAGATACAATAGCCCTATTCACAATGTTGTGCATTCGAGATTGCAAATTTATGCAATTGTAAATATTTACAATCATTTATGAACGCTGTTTTCTAAGAACATGTTGCAAAAAATGAAATTCCTCTCTTCATTTTTTAGTTCGCACAATCTTCTTTGAATTCTCTCAATTGGTTGTTGCAAAATGAAGTGCAAATATAAACTACAGCTTTTTGTGTTGTTTATTTATACAAGAGTAGCAAGTGCATATCTTTGTGTTTTGTTAGTGTAGAGTAAAAATATGCTACACCACTTTGCAAATGCTATGATGCAACATCATTTCCACAAGATTGTGAATTGGGCTAATATCTTATAAGTTACAGTATTATAATCAGACAAGTTAAACAGAACATTGGATATATATAACTTAATTCTACTTAAAATTAAATTACAAACTGCAGGATCTAAAAGTTTTTTTTTAACAATATTAAGAATATAAAATAATTAAAGAAATTAGCATCTAATATTAGCCCTGTTTTTAGGATTGAATTAAGATTATGATCAAGTCCGGTCTGCAAAAAGCAAACCTAATATTAAGATAAAAAATATGAAAAATTTTTCAAAAACACTTTCTTAAAATGTTGAGTAGCCCTATGTACTCGGGTCCAGAGACGTATGGTTTTTACTATAAAAAACTGACTGACGGATTTGTATAATATAATTTCCTCTAGACGATCTAGCAAACCGTAGACGTCCAAAAAGATAATAATGTTCCTGCGTCATAAAAATCTTGTGAAACAGAACAAGGTTTTTGAACTTAAGGTAATTTAAAGAGGAGATTTTCATTATCCGACAAGAGAACTGGGACACATGATCAAACTTTCTAAGGCTAAAAATGTAACGTATAATGTCATTGAGAGTCGTGCAGAGTTAACTGTTATCCTTCGTTTTACATCCAGTGAAGAGCTCAGATTCGTATAATAGAGCCGGTAATAGATAAGTTTTTTGCCAGAAGTAATCTTACTCTTCGCGGAGTGAAATATTATGTGACCCACAGACTTCGTAACATACCATATATTTTCCCTCAAGATTGGTTAATATGATTTGACCAAGTTATATTTCTGTCAAAAGCTTTAAATGAGGTTTTTTACCGTATCAACTGTATAAATTTTTGCGCCGTCAAGAAAAATATTTATATCATCCTGCATTATCATTGACTTTCTTGTAGTAATTGTGCACTTAGATTTCTTCGGATTTGCCGAAGCCCAAATGAATATTTTGCTTAAGTTCTTTAGAAACACTGCCATCTTTAGAAATACTGAAATACAACTGAATATCATCAGAACACATTTGAATTTTCGAAAAGTTTATCTGAAGTGAAAGATCGTTTGCATATAAGGAGTACAGCAGTGGCCAAGGTTGGAACCCTGTCGAACAGCCCTTGAGACCAATAAAGGTTATGAAATGGAACCATTATTGGCGAAATCTTTTTGACAGGTAGGACGACATTAATTTAACAGAGTGTGAAGATAAGTTGAAAAATTTCGTTAGCTTGAGGCAAAGCAATGAATGGTGCACTGTGTCGAAATCTTTTATGCGATCTAATAAGACCAAAAAGGATATTTTTCCACTATCTAATTTGCCACGAATATCCTCAACTACATCAGTTATGGATGTAACACAGCTACGTCGGGGCCTAAATCCAAATTAACGATTACTCAGAAGGTTATCGTCGTTCACAAATTGATATATTTCTTTGTGTACAAGATGTTCAAAAACTTTGGATAAGTAAGGCAGAATTGCAATTGGACGGAATGCTTTATCCGATTTTGGTGCCGAAAATCAGTATCGATCCGTTCTGCTAGTCTGTTGAATAAATGTTCCGATATTACTTTCTTAAATTGAAAAGAATTTGAAAAGTCAGAAATTGAACTTGTGCCAAACAGCACCTTTCAACTTCGTATTTGTATTCTCATTATAAGATACGTGCCGCCTACATACAATGGCGTAAGGTATAATGCCTTTAAACAGCAATCACATTCGGCCTGTCTTATCTGTTTAATAAATATTACGAGTACTTACCAATTTTTGTTATCACTTTGAGTAAAATCGTATTTTATTATATTTATAATACTTTTATTTTGGTTTCTTTTAATAAATATTTAGTACATTTAACATTTAATTGATCCTTAGGAAAATTATAGATTTTAAATAATTTTATTGCAATTGTAAATAAACTTATACTTCAGTTAATTTAATATGATTTTAATTTCGATTTTCTAAATAATACATACATGCATACGTGTATTATTTAAATAAATACACAACAACTGTATAACTTGTCATAAAGTTTAACTTTAAATTTTTGATTTTCAATAAAATTTCAATGTGCAGTTGTTGAAGAACAGGTGAGCAATAATTAAAATTAAAAATGAAATTTTATAAATAATTGTTGCTAATTCCAATAATATTAAGTAAATATTTATAAAACTATTTGCTAAAAAATTAAAATTATTTAAGCAGATTTTAAAGGCATTTAAATGTTGAACTCTGGTATTGTTCGTTAAGCCATGGAAAAATGGAGTGAAAATTAATGAATAAAGTTAAATAACAGAATATGAGTAAAACTGTAATTGTTATCGAATTTTTTTTTTGACATACAAAATAAAAATTTTTGAATAGTTCCCTAAAAATTTTAACTTAACTGAGCTCTCCTTTTCCATGCAGAGTTCCGACTTTCGATGAATTGTGGGAGAAATATTAAGCAGATGGTTCCACACTTAACCCGCGCCTGATAAAAGACTTCTGGGAATAATTGAGAACACATAAGGACGTTTAAAATCTTTTTCTTTTTGTCAGTCCCCATTTTAGAATTTAAATCAAGGACGATAAGTTCTACTTTATTAAAGAAGCAGGAAATCTTCAAGTCGAACAAGTCAAACATTGTCTCTAAATATTGTGTTAAAACTTTCAAAAATATTTTAATAAACTGGCACTAGATTGTAAACCTTTTTGGTGGAACGTGGCACCCATATACACATAATCGGTAATGATTTTGGTATAGGGGACTCCAAAAAACATCACAAAAAAAATCCTTTCCTAATAAAATAACTTAACTAATAATAATTTAACTAGCAAACTGAAACGTCATAGCTTTGGTTCAAAAATAATCAAAGTATTAAATGGGTTTCAGATAATTAATAGTTTTGTTGATTTTTTCAACCGAATAATAACAGATTGGCTGCTTGAAATTACTTCTCTTAAATCCACAATCAAATAAAATAAATACTAATTTGAAATCTATAACACATTTAATCCTTAATCATTGTTTTCTCAACCACATTTAATTAGATTTTATAATTTCTGTTAATATACATTATATATTTTGTAAAAAAAAATCACAGAGTAGAAATGACAAAAATGTTTTTTACCTTCAATTTCATTTAGGAAAAATAGAAAAGTAAATTTTAATAGATTTAATCTTCATTTTTTTCTTGTAAAAAACACTTATCTCTTTAACTAGCACATATACATTGATAAATATTTTAAATAGTTTATTTTTATTAAAAGCTTCCAATAATAATTTACAAATTAATTAAATAAAATAATTGTGTTCTAGATTGAGTGTAGATTTTCATTTTTGGACTTAAACGACAGCCTTAAATTGACAGCATACTTTTTTTATAGATAATTTTGAACTTTTTTCTTAAAAATACATAATATAAATTTAGTTTACAATTTAATTTAAACTATTGTGTAATTTAGTTTTACATTGATTCATACGTTTTATTTCTATAAATAAATTCATTTGGTTTAATTTAATCAATAATTTAACTTAAAATTTTTTTTATTGTGTTTATTTAGTTTCATTTGTATCGTTTGTTTTTCTAAATAAAATACTGCTTCATTAATTTTTCCTGCAATTTTACTGAAATTGACAGTTTTGACAGAATTGCAGAATCTATTAACTTCACTTTGTAATTTTTATTTATTTTATATTAAAAAGATTAAAGCAAAAACATTGTAACTTATTTTAACAAGTAGAGTAACAAACATGTTCTATCGCGATAGTCAAGCAGGCAAAAGTATTCGGTGGGAATCGAACCTATAATGCCTATACTGATAGATTATTTATTATATAGACCTACTCAGTAGCCAATCGGTGCAGCCGACAATTATTTTTTGAAAATTGAATTTTTAAATTATACATATATAGAACGTTTATGTGTGGAATTGCATTTAATGTACCGCTAGAAATACTTTGTAAACCCATAAATAATCAATATCTATCAACATAAGGTGAAATAAATCCATTCCAAGCACAACATTTTTAAGAAAAATCTGAAATCCTGAAACCGTTTTCGGCTATTTTAATTTTTTTCTAAATAAATTAATACTATTTATACTTCCAATAAATTCGTTTTTGGTATTAAAGCCATAGAAACATTTTATCAACTTGCTTACATTTTTTATTATTTATTTATTACAATAATTTAATTTTGCTTAAATAATTTGCTTTCAATAAAAACGTATGTGAAACCATATTCTTCTTTTTCTACAAACCGATGATAAATTTTACAGATTCTTTTTAGATTGAGCCACTGTGCATTTATCTTAAGTATCTGTAGTTAAATTTTAATATTATTTTATACTTAAAATAAGTTATATTTATACATAGTAAATATTATCATATATACAAAATCTACATAAGTTTTATTTTAGTTATTAATATTTTACTTGCATTCCATTCTTATGTAACCGGCTTATGTTCGTAAAAGATTTTTGTTAAAAAAATTTTTCATTTGTTTTTGTTGAGTTAAATTCAAATATCTCTTGTTTGCAAAAATATTTTACAAATTTTTTGCAGTTTGCCAACATTATACCATATATATTTGACGTAAATGTATACAACTTATGCTCATGCTAACAAAAATAAATTCACAAGAAACAGCAGCAAGAAAAATTATAGCACACAATTTCTTTTTATTGTTAAAAAAAGCAATATTCCCTTGAAGTAGTTTTATAATTTAAATCAGAATACTATTTCTATTATGAATGAACACTTTTTCTATTAATATGAATAAATATAGCATCAACATAACACTACTCTAAATCGTTGTTTTAAACTGATCTCTCTGTGTTATTAAATAAAAGTTTGAGCAAATTGAATACTTCTCTTGGAAGTATCCTCTTTAGGATTTTAATATAAATATAAAATTATTGAGGCGCGAAAGTTTGCAGTCATACTTTTATATTACCAACATTGTCCTCAAAAGTGCTTTGTTATATTCGTGCCATTGTCTGGTATAGAACAATTTACACTTATACGCAGCGAAAAAAATATGTTCCAAAAAAGTCAACAAGTTTCTGAACTTGTGATCCAGAATAGTCACAAAATCTAGTAATTTCGAAGAATTTTTATTTGGGATTGTCATAAGAATGCGTTCTTTCCTTTGATGCCTACACATTGGATTTCGAAGTCATGTTGACAGTTTTAAGAAACAAATCTTTTTAATGAGGTAATAATATCCATGTCAATATTTTTGTTAACAATTACGTTGTCTTTTCTGTGACACTGTCAACAATTTGTTTTTTTCTCTTTTGTTTTTCATAGATATAGAAAATGTTTGACGATTAAAAACAAATCATTAATTTAAAACGATACCTAGATCATTTTATGTTATTGAACAATAAGACTGTGAAATATTTTATACCCTATTTAACTTTTAAATATTATTTTAAATAAAAAAAGTGTACCTACTATTATACAGCGTCTATAGTGAGTAGTGATTTCGAGGTCGCTACACCATCTCACCTAAAACAGTTCAACAATTTCGTACAAATATTAATTATTAAAAAAACGAAGGCACCCATCAAAAAAACCATCATGTTTACATTGTCACAGGTGGCACAAACTACTAACAGACATGTAAAAAATGACTTTTGCAAATCGTCCAAATCAGCTAAAGTGCCGGTGGTTGAAGAAAGAGACAACTATAAAGACTTAATGCTGCGAAGAAGGGAAAATAAACAAAACAAAAAAATAAAATTGTAATAAAATTTTGGAAAAATTGTGGTTTGTGTGTGCTTTGTGTTTTGTGAATAGAAAGTTTTTAGCTCCAATATGATTATTAGTTTGTGGGAAAAACAAATATCAATCATTTCGTGTTGGGAAGAATAAAATACCACAAAGCAGTTTGTGTAAACTACGTTAATACAGAAAATAAAACCACAAAGAATGCAAAATATTTTTTCAATTTCTTTTTCGATGCTTGTGCGTATAGAGGGAGTCGAAAAATAAATAATCTTAGTTCTCCCCTTCTGTCACCTCTGTATGCTTTGTGCAGGTGGTTGAATACTAAGAAAGTCAACTACAAGACAAAAATAAAGTAAACAAAAATGGAAAACTGCTTGATCGCAAAGCCAATGGCTTTGGAAAAAGCAAGAGAGTATGAAATATTTGGAATAATTAAATATCAGGGATGGAATTTCGTACTAACCGAAATTGATTTAACTTGTAAGAAATGAATAAGTTGCACTTTTCGTATTCTGATTCGTTAAATAATACGGTTAAATAGTTGATATTCCTAGCTACTAGTATCCACCGTCAAAAGTGGTAAAATGGAACAAAGAACGCTGATGAGATGGTGTGGCGACCTCGAAATCAGTACTGATCCGTTCTGCTAGTCTGATGAATTAATTGTTTCAAATAAAAAGTACTCTCTTAATAAAATAATGAATTTATCCAAAAATAATTTCTTAAATTAAGAAGATATGGGTAAATTCAGATTTGAACTCAAGCCATAAAAATCTCATTTCAATATTTATAATCACGCTGAATATGTTTTGCAACAGAGAACCGGCCATAAAAGATCTCACAATTCTTGTATCCAGAGGAGGAGCATATCCTTCGTAATGTATTTATAATGAAATAAAGCGGCTTGTTCCTGATACCCGAAATGTTTTTACGTACCAAGGAATTTTTAATAAGAGCTCATACATTTGTGATCGAGAAAATTCGTTTTTTAGCCTCATAGTTCGTATATGCAATAAACTCCTTGCAGGATTTTTTCCTGCCGCTTTTACTACGTGAAAATGTAAATTCCATTTCCATAAAGATCACTTACTCCCTCAATCGTCTTTTCCATAAACTATTTTGCCAGTTCCAGCACATTGCACTGCATAAGTAGAGTTGATCCCCTGAAACTGGTCCTGCAAAGAGGATTGGTAACATTTAATCTCCTTCTAAGCCGTAATTTTTCTCTTTGTTGGCACACACTCTGCATGGCATTTCACAGATTACTAAGGCCCATTCTATAAGCAACGTAAATAATGATCGCCTTGCCGATCATGTTGTCAAGTAGACTTACTGCCAGTTTTTAGCAAATTAAAACAAAATTTTGAGTGAGCATTAATATTGCGAACCACAATAAAATATGAAGATTTATTTTTGTTTTCAATAAAAATTCTCAGTTGTTGTTTTTATATTTTAAAAACAGGTAGTTACTCGTAATAAATCGTAAGATTTTCTGCAACTTTCTACAATCGTTAAATTAATTCTTGAAGTTTTCAGGGTGCCATAATTTTCCACAATGCTGTTTCAAATGCTCATGTGCGCTTCCTTCTTACTCAACATTATAAGTAAAACAAATACTACCTAGATTTAATACCTGCAATTGCCCCCTTGTTAAGTGATGATGAGTTTTTTGTTTAATATTAAATTCATTATGCTACTTACATATGTACGTACGTACGTACAGAATGTCATGGATCCTTACTCAAATACACAAGCTTTATTTTACAACGACGTTTACTTATTTCTAAATTTACATAAATGCGTGTATGTGTAGTTGCTACTTGTAAAAAATATTCACATTTTTAAAAATAGGAACAGATTTCTAAAATTTTAGTATTTTCATTTGAACAATAAAAAACTTAATAATGGAGCTAACAAATAAAGTCCTTAAGTACTTACCACGTCGGCTAATGGCACCGAAGGATTTCTGGAATTATTGTGTATGGAATCTGAAGAGGCTGTTGTCGTAGATGCAACTGTTAGTGATGTAGATTCTTGGGCTTCAATTGCTGGTGTTGCTGATAGTGTTGCTTTTGTTGTTATAACAATCATGCTCCGTGAGTTGGGTACATTAATAACTTCGGTGAAAAGACCAAGAGGACTTAAAGATTGTGAAGTTTTTATTATTGAATGATGGTTGTGGTGATGTGTAATTTTGTTAAGATGCTGATGATGGGATTTAAGATTTAACCATGTGACTTTGGAGTCAGGTGAGGTGGTAGATGATTGAGAGGAAAATGTTAGTTCACATGGTGTTGCAAATGTATCTTTAGCATCAATCAAATGTGTTGGTGATTGTGGTGGGTACGGTGTTGAAGAGTCCTTAAACAAATGCGTTGTATCCGAATAACGTTTGGATGATGAGGATGAATCTTTGCTACTGATGGGTGTTGAAATTGCTGCTATGGTGGTAACTGACCGATGTTTTCTGCATGCTACAGTTTCATTTACAAAATTGACTTGTGTACCAGCCGCTTCGGTGGTCTTTTTATAGAAACTACGTGTTGTCTCATTGGCTCTTAAGTTCAGTTGTTGTTTGTTGTTAAGATCTGAGAGGCTTATATTATTTTTGAGTAATATTTCTAAATTTTCTATAGAATCTTTATGCGTACCCTTGTCACTCTCCGCCTCAACGTCTTTAAGTTCATCTAGGGCTGTGCGTGGCAAAAAATTAGTTTTGCTCATTAAACTATTACCCTCGGAGGTGTTTTCAATGGAAGATGAATTATTTTTCGCTATGGTGGGTAAAGTTCCTATGGTCACAACACTTGAACTATTCGATATGCATGGCGTTACCGATGTATTTGAGCTCACTGTTGTACCAAAGGATGAAGAGATATTGTGTTGTCTACACAATGATTTGCGTCGTTGTGCTGTTAAATTGCTCATATTTGAATTAAGATCAATGTCGGGTGATAAATCTTCTGATTCTGTCAAATTACTGCTGACTTGTTTTGAGAGTGTTAAGCTTTCTGGTGGACCTTTATTTTCTTCAGTTTTGCTATCAAAATGTGTAATGTTTCCATTTGGATTTCTTTCATTTTCCACAACTTTTGTTTCGATGACAATTGATGCTGGTATTGAATTTTGATTTTGTATCTTATCTTCGGGTAATTTTCCTTTCAGAAAATACGTGATCATCGACCCTTTGCCTTTGACATTAACGCTGCCTCTACAAGTCAATTCATAGCCACGAGGCTTCAGTACTTGATAAGTTTCTTCAGTGACCTTTTATTAGTAAATGGTACGTGACGAGAAAAAGAAAACAGTATAAGAAACAGGAAAGAAAATAAGAGTAAATACACTCTAAATTTAGCTAAGATTTAAATAATTTCTTATCTAAATATAAATTTTAGAATAAAATAATGTTTAAAGTTTTTAAATGAAAAAGTATTTGATACAATAAAAAATTTATTAATTCCTTGCCCACTACTATTTTATTTTATAATGTATTATGAAGAAAGAATTTCATAAAGATAAGAAAGAAGTTTGCAATTCGTAAAGCATTTTCTGAGAGTAGAATGGATTACAAACAACCAGTAGACAACTATAATTCCAGCATACTTACTTGTATATGATCTACCAAGCCTGTTGAGTCCATACGTGAAGCAACATTTACTGCATTTCCCCAGATGTCGTATTGTGGCTTACGAGCTCCAATAACACCAGCCACAACAGGACCGATATTAATACCTAGAAAAATTTCAATAAAAAAAATGATATTACATTCATCAAGTCTTATACAAAAATAGTTAATTTTTTAATTCTGCATTATTATGGCAGCTATATTATGACTGTGGCAAATACAACTTTAGTCAAGATAACTACTAATTATTGCTATTCATAACAATTGCAATATGGTTGAACCAAAACCAAATTTGTATTATTAAACAAAAATATATTTTTATTATTTTTAATTAAGATATGACTAAACACCAAACAATCATAAAAACTCGCTTATAACTATGACTGTCATGTGGTGTATGCATCTCTTTGTGTAGGAATGTGCGATTAGTCAGTCAACTATTTAATTTTTTTTAGATAAAATTAGAGCCGTGGATTATTCAAATTCATTAATTACACAAGGGAACAAGGTGTTTGTTGATTAAGAACTAAATGTTGTTTTTAAGGTTATTTGGGATACTGGATCCAAATCAGCACTTGGTTTTCTTTCTATCAGCTATACTTTTCGCGTTATGTCCAAAGTTAAGACACTTCCAGTATATATATTGGAATAACTTGAAAACAGTTCACCATAAAACAAAAATCCAATACTCGTCAGCAATATTATCTCTAAGCTCTGACTGCATTAGTTTTAAATTTATCCAGCAGTTTCAGAGATATCGTTGAAGTTTTGAAAAAAATAACAATTAAAAAAAATAAAAGTTTGTTATTTAAAAATTGCGACAAAAATTATAGTTTTATAGCGTTTTCCTTTCTAAAAAAAAGTGCTAAATTTTTTGCACTTTTTGTTAAAAATTTGCAGTATAATGATTTTTTTAAATAGTAAGTTTATTAGAAATTATTGTATCATCACTTACGAGATTAAATTTTTGTCTTAAGAAAACTTTGAATAACAATTGTTTTTATATAAAGTAAAAGAAATGTTAAATTTTTTTAGAAAAGAAATAGACATTAGTATTAAAACATTTGCTTAAAAATATTTCGAATGAAATGACCTTCATTTTACTGTAATCGATGCACAACTTTTGATTTTGTTCACAATTTACTGAGAAATTTGAATTGATAGAAATCGCGATTTCCATACAAAAATTAAATTTTCAATATGTCTGTGTTTGCTGCTGTTCTATTTATGTAATAGATGTGTTATAGGAACTGTTTTTGAATAAAAGCGAAACGCGTTCATCGATTTTTATGCTCTTGTCTCATTTTGTTCATATGTTTTGTGACTTCATGTCGTTTTGTGGATTTTTCGTGATTTTTCAAAATACAATATTTTAATTTTTTTGTATAGAATAAAAAAAAGACAAAAATAGGTTATTGCACTACTCAGAATACGAGTACATAACTCATTAAATTTTCACTAAATTTTCATGCACATACATGCTTGAGAAAGCTACTTTAATATGATTTTTCATAAAGCTAAAAAAGAGCACAATTGGTTCCCAGCCGATTAATTTTGAGCATTAATCGTTTAATCAAACAACCATTACTCAGCCATTTTTTTGGTGATTTACAAACATTTAATTATTTTTCAAAGGTGAAAATTGCATCTTTAAACACCAAAAAAAAAAACACTTTTGAAAATCTCTTGATAAGGAGTAAAGTTATGATTTTCAAAACTTTTAATTTTTGGAAAAAAGTCAACAATTCAATTAGTAGCTGTAACTTAAAAATGAGAGCTGATGGAGAAAAATAGAGATTAAATTTGAAGTCAGCGACCTCAAACTAGTAAAAAATTGCAATGAGGATCCAGTCAGCACAAAAAAAGTTCAACTTTGTTCCCTTGTGTTACTGATCATGATAAATCTGAATAATTCGGATTTTCGCCTTGCTTTAATCCCTCTTGTTTTTTGTTACTTTAAAGTTTTTTTTCTTTTTTGTATGCCATTCCATTTTATTTGTATTCATTATAGTTTAATTTTCTTTAAAATATTTTTGTTTTAAATTTTAATAAAATTATTCAAATTTGCATATGCAGAATCGAAAAAAATTTGATTAGTCAGCATTTTGATTTATCAGAACTCTTGAACTCAGTATATTGACTAATAAAAAAATTTGATTAAGAGATTAATCGCGCATTCCTATCTTTTTGTAACAGTGAGTGCTATAATTCTCATCTCGTTCATGAAAATTAATAAGTGTAGCAGCCTGTTCAAGGAACGCATCGAAAATAAGACGAAACTGGGCGACACGTTAACGAATACGTAACAAATGGGGTTTGTGTAACACGTTTTCAATTCTTCTTTGTATGACATTTCAATTAACATAAGCCAGTTTTTACATATTTTGTTTAAATACTTGACATTCGAGTTGCATGAACCCAAACAGGAGAAACGTTGGCATTTTTACTCGCAAAACAGCAAAACTGTCACTCACTTAACTTTTCCATGTACTTAACTTTTCTATGACTTAACTTTTTCAAGCCGCCACTGTATTTAAATTTTATAATATTTTGTTTAAATGTCAGAATGTTAGTATCATTCATATACATATGAGTGTGCCTTTAGTTTGATAATTTAATTTTAATGCAATCATATAATTCAATTAAAATATAATGATCATATAAATTCATATCGGTACTTTGAAAAACTTACCGATTCTCATACGAAAATTATTAAACGAATGCATATTGACTTCTTCGATTTTGTCAAACAACTTCAGAGCGTAGTCGGCCATGGCTGTTATGTGCTTATAATTCACCATATCACAAGTCTGGGCCGTTAAACCCGAAGCAGCCATATAAGTAGCTCCTGTGCTTTTGATTTTTTCAATATAACTAACCAAAAAAAGAGAGAACAATATGCATTATAAGCAAAACCAGATATGTTAAAAAAATATATACAAAATTATTTTCCAGAATAATCGTTTTAAGTTAATTTATCAATGAAATTTTGTATGCGTGTGCAGTTGTTGTTTTAGTTTTTGTTTATTCATCTACATACTTACCGAAAACGTTCTTCACTTAATAGTTCATCAAAATCCGCTATAATTTCATTGAGGAGACGTAAACATTCAACACCCTCGTTATTGCCTTCGAGCTCCACATAGAATTCACTAAAGTTTGGTATTGAGGCAAATAAAATACAAACACTGTCGCACTGTTCATGATATAAATCCTGTTAGGAAAAAAAGGAAGATAAGAAAAAGAATTTGAAAATATATTAATAGAAAAAAATCCTGCCTAAAGGCGATGAATTTTTATTAACAATGAAACAGTTGCTTCAACACATTGTTTGCTTGTATTAAAACCAGAGTATTCCTAAAAGAGTTCCAACACAAATGTATTCTTTATTATTATTTCTTTTTTGTGTTAAATTAATGTTCATTTTATTTTTATATTTTTAAGAATAAAAAGAGGCTACGTAGCCTTTTGGACTTGTCTGTAGAAACAGGACGCGTCTTGGCAGGAATTGAACCTACAGCTCCTAAACTAATAGACTTGCACGTTATTCACTAATCTATAAACATATTCTTTACGGAAGTATTTTATCATGTGACTTTATGATCTAGCTGTTCCGTTGCAAATATATTGCCTATCAATTAGATGGTGGCGAAACCATAAAAGTAGTTTACTTGTTAAACAAAAAACTAATATTCATCCAAAGTGATTATTAGGCTGCAACTTATTTTTCCTTTTGATCGTTATGATACAATTGTTGATTCTATTTTTGGCCAATTAATACATTCGTTCGTGAGTATATAGTAAAAAATTGCCACAGATCGAACAATGTGGTCCGACTTACATCAAGTGATAACTCTACTCCAAAAAACTAAATTCGTCAACTGATATCCAGCTTAATATTATCTATCAGAATGTTCGAGGCCTTAATAGCAAATTGACTAATTTGTTTGTCAATAGTTTTGAGTTTAACTATCATGTTCTTGTCTTCACCGAAACTTGGATAAAAGAAAATGTATTTAACACGGAAATACTCTGCGATGAGAGTCAGAGGTACAAGTCTTAATGGCGGACGGGTACTTATGGCTGTTTCGAACCGTTTACCATCTGAAATATTTTGGTCTGAACATTGAATTAATTGCTGTAAAAAATAAACTTAAAAAAGGTAACGTATTCTTATCCTCATCTTATATTAAATAAATTGTCAAATCAGCAAATCTCACGGATTATATTTTAGTTTTTGCCGGCATTAATGTACCGTTGGTTTCATGGAACTGTCCAGCTGATTCTCCAAATTTGGTTCCACTGTGCTCTAACGATTTTTTTAAGAACATGTTAGATTTATGCCATTAAAAGATTAATGCTGTGTGTAATATGAATAATAAATTGCTAGACTTGATATTTGTCAATGAACCTATGGACTGCACTTAACCCAATGCTGCCCAATTACTGAGCATGAACATCGCCACCATCCCGCTCTGACAGTTTGCTGTTCTTTTTCACTATCTATTTCATTCTGCCCACTTAGAAAAAACTAATGATGACAGATTCACTCTTTAAATCTGTGATTTAATTCTGTGATGGAAAAAGCGTATTGTCCACAAGAGCTCAGGTTCTCCTTGGTGATATAAATAACTTTCGTGTCTAAAAAATAAGAAGAATAACATCTATAAAAAAACAATACTATTGCTGACTACGGTAAATACTCTAGTTGTCGAGCTTAATATAATCGGTTAAATAGATCTTTTTATAATAATTATATTAACAAAATCAAAACAAACTTAAAAAATAACCCAAAATGGTTTTTTAATGTCGTTAACTCCAAACGAAAATCTCGTGAGTTCCCACCTGTTATGAAATATCAAGATTATGAATTGGATGATGACACTGTTATTGCTGACTTTTTTGCGACAACGTATTCTGATGCCAAATATGATTGTACCAATTGCTGCTCGTATAAAATTGCTTCAAACTAAACTATAAACCTTCCAGTAATCGATTGTGCTGAAATCGAATTCGAATTAAAAAGGCGAGCATCGTCGTTTAACCACAGACCTGATGGTGTATTTAGCTGCGTATTGAAACATTGTGATGTTAGTTTAGTAAAGCCGTTATCTTTAGTCAATGGAAAAGCTCGTACATCATCCGTTTATTTAAGTCTGGGAGTACACTACACATAAGTATAAGTATAGAGGTATCGCAAGACTTAGTTCAATTCCAAAGCTTTCGGAAAAGTTTAATACTAAATTTTTAAGTCGCATTGTATCACAGTTATTGTCACAGCATCAGCATGGTTTTAGAAAAGGATGCTCAACTACTACCAACCGTTTACAGTTAACGACTTCAATTAATAATGGATTTGTAAATAATCAACAAACTGATGTTATATATACAGATTTTAGCAAAACGTTTGAAAAAGTTAATCACAAACTCCTCCTTATTAAGCTCCATAGGCTTTTCTCCAAATAGTATAAATTGGATTAAATCATATCTAAGTGGTAGAGAACAAAATGTACTTTTTAAAAACTGCACATCCAAGTCCATAAAAGTTGTTTCTGGAGTGCCGCAAGGCAGCCACCTTGGACCACTTACATATTTTCTCTTTTTTTATAAATGATCTGCCTGAAGTGTTAAATTATTCCAACATACTATTGTTTGCTGATGATGTAAAAAAGTTGTGTCTGCTTTAAAACAATTAATAATACCCACCACAATAGAAATAAGTCTCGTATTCTTTTTCGGGTCTTAATTTCTATTAATAAATATATGAAAATACATTGAGCCGAGCGGGAGCCACTTAAACTGTGGCGGATACATGAATACTGTTGATGGGAGTGTAGCGACTCCCGTAAAACAATGTTGGATCTGTTGTGCCGTAAAAGTTGAAACTAATTGATGTTAATTTTTTCCTTGTTCCTTTGACTTAAAACTTATCGAACTTCAGTTTAATAATAATAACTTTGGATTAACTATCAATTTAGTTCGAAAAATAATCGTTTTAAATAAAAAACTGTTAAATTTAACTCCCTTTTAAAGGAACATTCTTTACTTTTTTACACTTAGTTTTCCATATCGCATGAAAATATTATACAACAACCAGACATTCTTAAAACACAAAAGAAGTTTTACTATTGACACGTGAGTGAATGACACTTATTTAAATAAATAAAAAAAGAAAGCAAGAGAAATAAGAGGTTATAATATATTCTACTGTCCCTTCCAATCCATCTGCATATTTCAAGTGTGCAAAAACAAACTGAAGTGTTTGTAACAATAACCGAAGTAAATAATTTAGTAAAATGCTGAATATATTGAAATAAAATCATCAGAATATGCAAACACTATAAAAATTCGCTTAGATTTTCCTTTGGTAGTTTAGATATGAAAAGTGGAACGTGATTTATCAAATTTTTTGAAAAAATGTGCTTTGAGCGAAATGGGCTAAGTTTTGTTCAAATTGTTGAAATATGTATTTGATGACATAAGGATTGCTGCTGCTGTTAGTTAATATTACATTGATTTAAATCAAACAATATACTCAGATTAATTTAGTTTTTTTAAGTGTGATAGTAACCCAGCAAGAAATTTTGTTTCTGCGGAAACACATTTGTAAGGAGTATTTAATGTTCAGTGAGTATTGGGTTTTTCACCAAATTCTTTTGCGTAGAGATAGCATAAGCAAAGCATAAGAACAATTTTTTATGTGCACGCTGTATATTTGATTGCAATCAGGGTGGGAGATCCCGAGAAAGTTTTTGACATTTTCCTGAGAAAAATGGAATTTTGATTAAGGTATACATTATTACATAAATAAATAGTATGGACTTTGTTTTATATTTTTCTTTTCAGTGTTATCTTAAACCAGTGTTATCACGAAAGAACAAATGATGTAAGTGACAAAGAAATGGATTTTGATTTACATGAAATTACTTAATATTTATCAAATTTATAACATCCATGTCAGACATTACAAAAGTGCATTTTGTTGTACAAGAAATATTTTAAATATATTTAACAAAAGTCTCTTTAAAATGGATTGTCTCGAAACATGCATGAAAAAGGAATTTTATACAGATCGTCTAATTCACGATATCAGAGAAAAATGCAATAGTTTATTAAGATTCATGTAATTCTTAAAGTAGAGGACACGAAGAAAAAAAATGGTTGGAAAATGCAGTGGGAGCCTTAAGCTCTATTAGAGATGCTGCAGCGACATTGAGCCATCAGGACTCAAATTAGTTGATATCCGAAAAATTTTGTTATTAAAGCCTATTATGAGGAAAATCCAGGATATTTGAGCAATTATACAAAGCATTATTAAGGATAAGACTAGTCACAGTTGAAGTTAAACTATTTTTTCTTTCGCTAGAAATTTTGAAACCAGAATAAGAAACGGAATGGAAAGTGATTTGTTAAATACTTTGGGGGTCTGTGACTTAAAATTGTAATCAAATATATACGAAAATAGTCTCTATACGATATCTAACTTTCTGATAATTAATACTCTGTTTGTCTACATCAACTTGAATTAAGTAAAAGGTTACAAGCTTTTTTGAATGTAAAGAATTTTTTTAATTTTTGTGCAAAGAATTTCTATTTCAATAAAACAATTTTTTTTCGTTAATTTTCAGTTGACAAATTAACATAATTTAGAAAGTGCATATTTACCGAGATTCCCGGGAATGTAATTTTTTAATTCCTGTTTCGCGAAGGGGAAAAATTATATACGATTTTAACTCGGAAAACGGATTTTTTTTTTATTAATTTTGCTATTAAATTTCAAACTACGACGAAAATTTTATATTTAATTATTAAAAGTCAAATTTTCAATTACTCAACATTTTTAAAGCTGTTCAATAATTTCGTATTTGAACACATGAGTAATTGATTCAATTACTCAATTATTTGAAAAGCATATAAATTTCTTGGTAAATTGTTTTTATTGAAAATATTTAAGGAATAACTATGGTTGTCATCCATATAAATAGAAAATGTGGATTATTCATAATATTAAATATTTGCGTAAATTTTTTTTTAGCTATTTATCAGGGAAAGTTAACAAGTCCTTATATACGAGGTGGTCTAAATGTAAGTATCGTTTAAAATAATATTTTATTTTGGCACTATTAAATTTTTTTCTGCCCGAAATATTGACTATCAGTCAGTATCATGATGCTTTGCAAATAATCTAGAAACGATATCACTCGTAAAGCTAATATCATCCAAGTTATTCGTGAGATAGAAACAGAATCCGTCAATGAAATGTTTAGGAAATCGGACTGAGAGATTGAATGTAGTCGTATTCCATAGACATGGAGAATAGTAGTTATTCCTAATATTATGGCTTTATAAACGAAATCAAGATAAGTTTATTTTACTTTATTTTATTTTATTTTATTTTATTTTACTTTTAAAAAGATAATTGTATTTGGACCACCCGTTATGAATACAATTTTTTTAGATGATACTCTTTTGTTTTTCAACAAAGTCTCCTTCAACATTGCCTAGGGACTCCTCAACTTGTTTAATTATCATTTTGAAAAGTACTCAAAATAGGAATCTGTTCCATTAACAACCTTCTTTTTCATTTCGTAACGATTTCGAGCGAACTATTTCTTTAAATTTAGAAACAGAAAATTTGCAGTGGAAGGTAACTGCAGAGAATAAGGAACCGCATCGGAAATTTGAGTAGTAACCATTGAATTTTCGCTATCGAAACTGCCAAAACAATTTTCCATCAAACTCATTATATATAAATGTGCAGTAACTGCAAACTTACATATGATGACATATTTTACGTACTACTCATTAGTTATAAGTTAAAGTATCGCTGTTCGCTTGTTACCATTTGCATTTCATTAAAAAAATAAAATCGTATTTATTGCAACTAAAACAAAACTTACATCAATATTTTTATCACGACTCAGAAAATGTTCTGCCACATGCACGGGTAAAATGTTTTCCAATAGTTTGCGATTGTACGCTTGTAAATGCTCCATGTCTTCTTTTTCCTCTGCAAGTAAAAAGAATTTTTTATTTTTCTTTTGAAAAAGAAAGTTCAACTTGTTTGAAATAATATTTTTGTTATCCTTTTAATAAATTTACTATTCGTTTCAGCTACGTTTTGCTTTAAAATGTAACACAAAAATATGTTTTGTAAAACTAAAATGTAATAAAGTTTAACATGCAATTCAATTTGTTATTATTATTTTTATTTATTTATTCATTGTAAAGAATGTATTGAAATGATATTAAATTATTAGTGCTGGTTGTTTAACTTCTTCTTGAAATGTTACGATGGGATAAAAGGACTTGCACAGCAAAATATTGCCAATAAATTTGTTTCATTAAAATTTGTTTCTTCTGAAACGAATCGTATATACTCTTCATCGATGTAAGAAGTAACAACGCAGCAAAAAATATTAATAAAAAGGTTGCATGGTTTCCAAATGTGTTACCGAGGATACGCAAAGATAAGGCAGATATCTCTCAATTTATTTTTAAAATAAAAAAAATTTAATTACTGCACGGATGAGACGCAGAGAAAAAGAGAAAGAGAGAAAGAGAGCGAGAGATATGAGTTAAGCGCATTTTCGAGGCTTTGTGCGAAATGCAGTTTAATGTAAAAAAAGAGAGCTTCCAAGTACAGCATCGCGAACAGAAAATCGAGCCTTATGAAAGCGTATTTCGAAGCTGGAGCTACAACAACTCCCTCGTTAAGTAGAACATTTTGAACTAAAACTTTTATTATAAAAGAAAGATAAAATATGAACATATTGTGTACCATTGGAGAGGTAATTAACTGAATACAGACAAATTTGAAATCCTATATCTTTCAACTCTTTGGATGACTTATGTCCTCTGAAGCACTTGTGTTAAATGCATAAATGTTTCAACAGAAATAGAACTACTTTTCTAAAAAAGGTAACATTTATTTCGCCTTGTAACGTCACTATTTCAAAAAAAATTATATTGTAAATTTTCAATAAAAACGGCAAAAAATTTTGCACTTTTTTCCAGAAAAGGAAATGGCTTTAGTGTTCATTTAATCAAAGATTTTGCAAAGAAAATGGTTAAAATTTTAATAAACATATAAAGTAAATACTTTTCACTACTTCTACTTTGGTGTGTTAACTAATTACTTTAACACGGGCAAGTACTTACTACTTTGGCTTACAAATAATGACTTAAAATGGCAATACTTAGAAGTTATTGAACACAGCAAACACAATAAAAACTATATTTGATGTAAAATTTTTTTCTCACTGATCTATTGCATAATTTCTTTAATAACGTGCCAAAATCTGAACTTTACGAGCACATACATCCAGGGCTAGAACTGTTGCCTGCGTGTAGTGAGTAAGTCAGTTATGAAACGATTGTAAAGTAAAGCAAACGGTACGGAATTTATGTTGTTCTTAAGAGAAGTAATCACCTAGTTTTGGGTGGGCTTATTTACAATCCAGTGAAAAATCTAGAGAAGCTAGGATTTTTTGAAGATAAACAACGATCTTAATTAGCTTTTTTCCAATGTAATCTTTGCCCTGATAAAAATAATAATATGGGGGTCTCCTAAGCTAAAACAGAGCATTTTAAAATACAATATACTATAATTGAAAAGCCAAGGTCCTCTGCTAGAAACTACAGTTTATCTCATGTAAATCGGCTTACTAGTTTCAATATTCTCTATTTAATACCAATTTTCATTTCGCTGCCACTCTGCTTTGCAATGACACTTTGCTACACACAACTTAATTCAATTTAAGTCAAGATGATGATGATGGAAAAGAACTTGAAGGAGAAATGAAAAGTTCACAATACAAAAAAAAAAAAAACAAAATGCAAATAAAACAATAATAGATATACAATGATTCTATTTCCTTCTTTTCACTTGTTGCTACACAATGAGGGTCTTATTTAATTCAATCGCTGTTAAGGAATAATATTTATGTTGCAAGAATGTTTTCAGCTGGCCCCTCCTCTTGACTTAAATGAAATTGTACATTCCAAGGCTAAGAAATGTTATTTAAATTACTAAAAATTAGTTCAAGGTTGGGAAAGTTCGTAAATTTTGTGCCAATTGTCTTTATACTAAAATTAAATTTAAAGAAAATAAACAAAGTGTTTTAGTTATAAATTTGTCAGAAAATTTTAGAAGCACCCTTTGCTCTCAGCCGAACACGAGAGATATGAAAAACCACCACAAAAAACATCGAAATAGACCAGAAACCGTCTCTTTTCGATTTGATGATAAATTTTAATAATCATGTAACTGATGGACTTTCATTTAATCGTTTATTTGTCAAAAGTTAACAAATGGTTGCGTAAATATTTCAATTACCATATTTGTTTATTACATTCAAACAAATTGCTATTTCTAATATAAGTATTCTTCAGTAAATTAAAGAGTTAACTTAATTAACATACATATATTGTAAACAATATATACAAACTTACCGGTTGCCTGTAACTTCCAAATGAAATCCAAACGATACGTGGCCTCAGTTTGATGGCTGTGAAAAATCAATGCAACCATGAAAGCAAAAAGGAAAATTAAATCAATTATATAACGCAAGAGTGCTTCTTCATTGCTAATGCATTCGATGAGAAATAAATAAGAGCATCGATAAAGGCCAACGTCGTCATCAACATCATCCATATGAACACCCCCATAGAATGAATACATTGTTAATGGTTTGATTTACAAAGTTGCAGGAAGAACACACACGCATAGACATTCAAAGTTTAAGTGTTTCAGTTGTTGTGGTATGCCGTACGTTGTTCCATTAGCATAAAACACGAAAGGCACAGGAAAACCAATCATCAATTGTAGAAATAGAACGAGAAAATAAATAGTAAAAGTATTATTACATTTTTACAAAGAAACCATATTGTGTGTTATTAAATTGTTACAAGAAATTTAAATTACATTATTGCATGGAAATGTCTGTTGTGAGCAATCAAGGGGAAAATGAAAAATAAATTTATCATGAGGCCGGTTTTCTACCAAAGGATTTCATTTTTTTTAATGTCTAAAATGATCTATATAATGTTCAACATAAAGTTTAATATGAGCTTAAGCACGGCGTTATACAGATGTGAGTAAAAATTAACTACTCCGCCCAAAAAGTGCATAGAAGTTGTCTTCTAAAAATTCAGCGCCAGATATACTTTGCAAATTTGTTTTGTCGGGTCGTGTAATTTATTTGAAATCAGCAAACAAGAGCATACTTGTTTAGAAATAATTTTTAATATTATGTTCAATTTTAGAGTCGTTCGAACTATAACAGCAGCGCCTATCGCACTAAGTCCTTTTAGTACCTCCAATCATCAAAAATAATGTCCAAATGCCTCCTTACAATTGCAATATTGCAATAGTATCACTCTGTTTAAGTATCAATTAAACCCACAATAGAAGGCACAAAGAAGGATGACCAAATGAATAGTTTTACTAGTAGTCTACGATTATCAATTACAGGTCTGCACAATTACATTTATACACGTGAAGTTCACTTTTAGTGGCAAAGCATGAAAACTTATTCGAAGTAGCACCACAAGAAAAAGTACATATTTTTGAGAACAACAAAGTTATCGTATAGCAAATTGTTTTTACTCCTCGTCTTTCGGTGCCATTAAGTAAATGTTCTCCTTTTTTATGTACCGCAAACGATCGTGTTGAGAACATATCACGAGCTCAAAATTTCCTTTTGTGTAACATGTACTGGGCTGTGTTCGTGTTTAAGTACATACAGATCACGAGCTTAAAACTGATTGTTGTACAACAAATACTAAATGAAGAACATGTTCAACGTTCAGGTCGACAAAAAGAAGGAACAATAGACATTATTAAAAATTTTGCATTGTTCCAATGAATTCCTTATTGTGCTGGTTTTTTACATACTTCATTGCCTTCTAAAAAACCCACACCCTCAAAAAACCATGACATACCTAAACTTAGCAAACACCTAAATTCCTAAAAAACCCATAGATGATAATTTGAAAATCTACGAGTAGGTGGATATAAAAATTAATTGCTTGCAAAAAAAGAGAACAATTGTTTTGTCTCACGTATATACATAGTTTTACACACATATGTGTAGGACAGGTCCTAGACCCGATCTAAACTATATCGATCCTTCTGCGAATCTCTTCTAAACTACGAAGTTCCAATAGAACCAGTTTCACAAAATTACGTACACACGTCCAGTTATTCAAAGATTGCAACATGATTGGAACTCTTTTGTCCGATCTAATGCTACGCTCTAAAACTTCTTCTAAATACGCCCTCCCACTAACAAATCGAGGACATACGAAGAACACATGTTCGGCATCTTCCACGACATTACCATCACAGGTATTACAAAACGGAACACTGTCATGCCCAAAACAATACAAGTACGACCTAAAATAACCATGTCCACTCAAAAATTGTGTAAGGCAGAAGTTCAAGTCACCATGTCTCCTTGCTAAATATATCTTGATGTCCGGTATCAGTAAGCAAGTCCACCTTCCCTTATCAGTTGCTCTCCATCGTTCTTGACAATTCCGTAGGCACAAATCAGTCATACCATCCGTACCGTCCGACACGGCCTCTAGCTCACTGTATATCATACCGGCAATGCGCTACATACTCGCAGGGCAGCCAGCCTATACTCAGGGGATATCAGACGCACATATGTAGAATATCTCAGTGCGCCTGACCATATAGGGGATGCATATAGGATAATACTCCTTACTACACTAGTGAGCAATTTTCTCTATGCTACACGTGCCAATATTTAGCCTAATTGTTTCCCTAGTCTTACGACTGCTAATCAAAACTGCTTCTGTTTTATGGTCTGCTAAAGTTAAGCCCATTGATCTCAGCCAAGATCTTACGATCTGAGTACTGGCATTTGCCATGGTTTCCACCTCTACTAACTCTTTTAAAACACATACTAAGGCTATGTCTTCTGCAAACCCAACTATCTTTACCCTTTCAGGTATATTTAACCTCAAAACTCCATCGTACATAACGTTCCACAGCAGTGGGCCAAGTACTGATCCTTGAGGCACCCCACCAATGATCTTGCGTCTCCTAATACCCTTATCAGTATCATAAACTAAATCTATATTCCGGAAATAGTCCTGTATAGTTTCCAGTAGATAAAATGGGATGTCTAATCTAGCTAAGGCATCAACAATATGTTCTCAGTTTGCTGTATTAAAGGCGTTCTTCACGTCTAAAGTTAAAACTACACAATACTCTTTTGCTCCATTTCTCCACCTCTTCCCTTGGATAGCCCGAGCAACAGTTTCTACATCCACTGTTGATCTTGCTTTCCTAAAGCCAAATTCAACATAATATTCCATTCCTCTACAAATTATGCTCTCTAACAGTTTAGCAGTTTTTTCTATCATACACAGCGGACGGTAAGGGGAGGGGTCATCTAACGGCTTATTATCCTTAGGTAACAATACTAACTTCTGTCGCTTCCACATTGTTGGAAAGGTGCCCTGGCTCAAGCATGCGCTTACTACCTTCATAAAATGTTCAGGGTGGAGTTTAACAGCTTCTTTTAGAACAATATTCGGAATGCCATCTAAGCCTGGTGTCTTCTTGTCCTTAAATTTTGAGACAGCACCTTCTATCTCGGAAATCGTAACCGGGGGAATATAGAAAAATTCTGCCGGATACCTTTGCTGCCATGTCGGAATTTCCTGTTGGGGAAAGAGATGATCTACAATTCCTTCGGGGATAGGCGCTCTCTTAGCGGCGATGGTCCAAGGCATTTAAATTTCATGGTAACCAGTTTATATGCAAGGTCCCAAGAATTACTATCTACCTCATCATATACACTGAGAAAAGACCTACGCTTGCTCCTACGAATTGCAATCTTTGACGCTTTTCTTTTATCCTAATATTGATCGTGGTATACACTATTCTCAAAACTACCTCGAGTCCTTGTATACAAACTTCGGGCACTTACATACTCTTATCGCAATCTAGCAATTTCATCATTCCACCAGTGTACTGGGGGCTTATTTGGTGACCTATTACACATTACCATAGCTACATTACATCTTCAGTTGAACCATTCAGTTCCGTGTTCTCCATACAAGCTACGAAGATATCCTTATCAAAGGTATTTACCTTCCATCCTGGCAACTATCGCGTTTGTACAGTCATATGGTGCTGTTCATCTTGTACATCTATAATTATAGCGCTGTGATTGCTATGAGTATAAATTTCAGATATTCTCCAGTTCACTTGGCTTATGATGGTGCTACTAATAAATGTTATGTCAGTCACAGATCCACAATTACCCCTGCTGAGCGTTTAATCAATTCCATTATTCATATGTATGTATAAATGTGTGTATATACGCATTTACATAATTTACAAATTTCTGTTATACCACAAATATATGAACATCATTTTTGCAATACTCCTTTCATGTTCACATTTTTATATGTTCACATATTTATATGTTCAGTTTTTTAGGAACATCTTTGGCTGTGGCTACATACGAGGGCGGTTTGATATTGAAGCTACCTAAGTAAAAAAACATTTTTTTTTTCAAAAACCAATTATTTCTCAACATAGTCAGTCTCCTTTTAGCTCAATACACTTAGTAAGACGATATTCCAACTTTTTTATACCATCTCAATAATAAGATTTTGGGAACTCCTCAAAATACTATTTAGTTTCGGTAACCACTTCTTCGTTTGAGATGAATCTTTTTCCTGCGAGCCATTTTTTCAAGTTTGGATACATTAAAGTCACTAGGAGCAAAATCTGGATTATAAGGACGATGATCCACCAATTCGAAATGTATTTCACGTAAGTTTAGCATCGTATCTAATGCTGTGTGAACCGGTGCGTTGTCTTGAACAGCACTTTTTTCTTCTTTAAATGTGGTCGTTTTTTCTTGATTGCATCAATCAATTGATCCAATAATGCACGATAATACTTTCCTCTGATTGTGGATCCGTTTTCAAGATAATCGATTAGCAATATTCCGTGTGCATCCGAAAATACAGTGGCCAAAAGCAAAAGCTTGCCAGCCGATTTCCCTGTCTTCGCCTTCTTCGGAGCATTTCCACCAGCTTCCATGCATTGGTTCGATTGATGTTTGGTTTCAGGTGTGTAGTGAATGGTGGACCAACGTTTCATCAACAGTTATTAATCGATGCCAAAAATCAACACTGCTGTGAATTGGTCTGTCGAACTCGTTTTTGTTCGACACTGAGCAAACGCGGCACCCATCTTGCCGATAGCTTTTTCATATGCAAATGCTCATGCAAAATGTTGAACACACGTTCATATGATATGTTTACCATTTCAACAGTCTCAAGTAACTTGACTCGGCGATCATTCATAACGATGTCAAGGATTTTCTTGATATTTTCTTCAGTAACCACCTCTTTTGGCCTTCCTGTTGATGGTATTGTTGCAGTTCTGTTCTCCTGCGCTTAAATTCAGCAATCCAATATTTTACCATGTAATATGACGGAGCAGACTCACCGTAATGTTTATCGAGCTTTTCTTTTGTCTCTTTCGCCGTTTTCCCTTTCAAATAATAGTGTTTATTCGCTGCACGAAATTCAATTTTTTCCATTTTTTAAGAAACACAAAAGTTGCTTACTTCAAACGACAACAACAAATAAACTAAGCGATGCATTTGTGTGAAATAAAAAAAAACTTTTTGTGTTTGTGCTGCCATCCCGCGCTAGGTAGCTTCAATATCCATCGCCCTCGTAATTGTTCATTGCTTGTGCGCTGAGCGGGATAGAAAGTATATACTACATTCGAAAAAGAAAAGAACTTCACGTGTGCAACAAAAACTTATTCGATGCAGACCTATATTATCAATCGCTTGTTTAGTTATTCTAAATAAATTGTATGGTTGTTTAGAAAGCGGAAAAATAGATGTGGAAGGTTTAAATTACTCTTCGTCTTTTATTTATAATGTTTATAATGTTTATTTATAATGTTGTGTATGATATACTCGTTCATATATTATTATTTAAAATTACAATATGACCATGAGTTGATTATAAACAAATATATTTGGTCTCTTAAACACCATGTACGCAATTCAAGCCCACATTTTTGGTATTTGCTTCTACTCATATGTGTGTACATATAAAACAAATTTTCGTTACCTTTGATGCATCAAATAAAAAATTTATGAAATCGCTTTTTGGTAGTAAAATTTTATGTTAATATTATATTTAACTCCCCAACTTTACATCTGTAAAAACATGTTAAATGGAACACATCACTTTTTTATGCCTGCCTCTCAATATGCGTTGAGTTTAATGTTACTTCCATTACCTTCATACTTAAATCGCCGATTTAGCATAAAACAACTACGTTAGAGTACAAATTATTTACAACATGAATTTTTTATAACTCGTTAAAGGTTGGGTCAGGCGTGGCAAATATTTAACGAAATAAACGTAACCACTTTTATTGTAAAATTGTTATGCAATTATAGCCCTAGAGGGTAAAAGAACCTGTCACAAGACACGTCACGTGACTGTTTCCCAGGAACTAGCAACCGGTTCGAGTTCCGGAACTTTATATGAGATGAACCGGTAAATATTACATGGCTTTGTCACTGGAGGGGGTTAATTTACATAATTAAGATACTCGGTAACAGGTTTTAAACCCATTATTTAAGTAATTATCCTGTGGTGGTATTTTTTCGTACCAGTCCCAGTAATGGTTTTTTTAAAAACTGGTAATAAAACTATTCTAGAGTAATCTGTCTAAGTCTAATCCTCAATGAACATACCATAGAACAGTTCCTTAAGGCCTGCTATAAAATCTAATACTTCGATGACCTTTCACCGAACCAGTCTAACGGTTTCATAACAATAAATCTAATATAGATAATAAAGAAAATAAAAATAAATAAATGCAATTGATTTTTGCAACCGGTCTGCAAAATATTGCAGCAGTAAATAAAATGCTTTTGTAGTTGCACCGAAATGTAGCAGCATGGTCAATAATTTGCTTTAGAAGATTTTTGACAAAAAAAAATTATTGCCAGGTGATGGTTTACAAACGCTAAGCTTCGATTATTGCACAATTTCTGCATTTAAGAATGTATCATTTGGCTGGTATTAGCTTTTCAGGCGTTATAACTTCGATTTAAATTAAGATAAGTTTCTGAAAATTTTTTGGTCTAAATCACCAAATACATTTCTGTGTTAATCAGATAATATCTTAATTAATATAATCTATGAATATAAATAACAAAAAATAGAAAAAGATACTAAAAAGTGGAAAAAAAGGATTTTGTGATACGTCCTCTTTTTACCAGTTACGACGCAGGAACTTTTTGCACCATTCCCATTTTTTCCAGTCATAGGATAGATAATAAAAAATATTATTATATTCAAAAAGTTTTTACTTGTTATGGGTCTATATGCGGGCTTTTCATTTGTGGCTTATGGCAAATCATCAGTAGATCTCAAACCATATTCTTGAACAGTTTCAAAACTATCAGATTATACAAACAATTTGATGTTCTATATTAATTCGAATAAAGTTATTGAATATTTGTTTGAAACTAAATACAACAAATGTACTTAGTGGTTACACTTGTTGCATCAAATATTTGTGTGACGTGTGAAGGCTTAAAACGTACAACTCTTCATTTAACATTCCGTTTGCAGTAACAAGTTTATGATTCATTTAACATGTTTTACTTTAGGATGGAAATTTCAATGAAAAGAAAATTAACTTAAGATAAAATATGTATGTATTGCTATAAATAAAATATACATATATTGTTTAGTAGAGAAACAAACAACAACAACAACAACAACTCACTCTAACATTAAATGTGTTTCCTCTTGTACAAGAAAATAAATGGAAAATCCAATATAATAAGCTGAGGCCATCAACAGTAAAATTGATTTTAACAAGATGCGTAGAACTTGATAAGTGGCACAGGTCATCATGGAGAGTAATGTCAGCAACAGGAAGGTCTAAAGGCACCATAAAGAATAAGAAAATTTTATGAAATAATTAAAATAAAAATATAGCAAGCTTAATAAAATATTTTTATTTAATAAAACATATGATATATTAAAATGTTAAAAAAAATCAATCATTATGCTCATGATTAAGTACAGCCAGGTACCAGTTGCAGTGCTACTTACATTAATTGCTAAATAATAATCACAGTCAAAGTATTTGAGTTCTGTACTAGCTGTTGTTTCATCGGTGGGGTATGTCCCTGTTGTAGCATATTTTTCCATTGTATTCTCACTATTAATATCATCTAACAACGATGTTGTACTACTGTTGTTATTTAAAGTGCTGTTACTGTTGCTATTGTTGCTAATATCATTCATGCGGCTGTATAGTATGCTGCTATCTTCAGTATTTATTAGACTTGTTGGTATTATGAGAGAATTTAATAAGATTTCTTGAAACTGCAATGCATATAGGATAAATAATAAGTTGGTATTAAATGATGTTAAACTTGAAAGATTGCCAAACAAAAGGAGGAAAAAATAATAATTGTAATTTCGTGCAATATTTTAGACTGTCGACTAGAAGCTCATAAGTTAAGCGGACCTTTTTTTGATTTCAAGTGTAGATTATGGCAGATCGAAATAAAGCTTGGACGGGACGCTCTCAGGGATTATCTTTTATGATAATGTCATTCTGATATTACAGCTATCAATCAAATGCATTTGATTCCTTATATAAAATGTATATCTCAAAACTGCTTTGCACAAGCTAAACACAAAGCTCCTTTCTATTCGAAATCTTTTTAATTTATTTAGATCATACCCAGTGTTGCCAGAAGCGTAGGGAAGAACGGACAGATTTTTTATAATTTTCAAAATGTAGGGATTTTTCATTATATCGCATTATTTATGAAATAAATGAATGCATAAAAAAAGTTTTTTCAGTGATATTTTCTTGTTCAAAACGGTTGAAATATTTTCTTTTTCCTAAAATCTCTTAAAGATATATAACCAGAGTTGTTTGTGATTTAAAAAGTTGGCGACAATAATATGTATGAATGTGTATGTTTTTTCTAAGATATCATTCAATGTTGAAAGATTTTCAAGTAAAAAGGAGCATCAGTATTAATTGTTTACAAACTTAACCGCGTTTATTGAAACAAAAATCTTTTCTAATCAGTAAGCAAAATCTAATAAGTTGTATTGGAAATTGTGAAAATTTGCATTTGTTCTCCAAAATAACGTTTGTTTTTTAATTTAAGAAAAAGATAATAAAAATATGAATATTTTAACAGTGCACGGAAACGTAGTGCTTTTTTTTAGGATATCATCAGATTCAGCTGACAAGGTACGCAACCAAAGCAAATATAGGAAGCAAAAATTCCGGCCGGAGTTGTTGCAAATATCTGAATTTGAGGGATGGTTAACGGAATTTAAAGATGACCAATTTAAATGTGGCAAGATTTCAAACTGTGAGAAATCCGAACTAAGAAAGCATTCGTGCCCAAAAAAAATGTTTCAGGTATTAGTAATTTAAAGCCTTTGAACCTTTTTTTTTTGAAAACGAGTAAAAGAAAATTATCCTGTTTCAAAATGCTCATAACCCTATTTTTGCAGAGCACAATGTTGCAGTTTTAAAAGAAATATTCCAAGACTCTTTTATTATAAAAAAGAGCAAATTAGGAAAACGTATTAGTAGAGAGAGAAAAGTCTAAACTAATGCATTACAAAAATATTAATTTTCTGTCCTCGTGGATGACAGCATAGATATTTCGTCTTCCAAAACAATGTGTTTTCTTCTTAAATTGTTTTTTTTTTATGAAAAAAGGAAGCTTACAGTAGTGCAACTGTTACATTAGCTCCTGTCGGAACAGACTCTACGGCGGGCGCGTTCTACAAAATGTTTAAAGAATGCATTTTAAAGTATTCAATTCCATTTTCTAACATACGTAGTCTTTCCTGCGGTAGAGTCAACGTCTCGCCAGGAAAATTTGATTCCTTCTTCATCGCGAATGATCAATGAAAATAAAGAAGCTATTACCATAAATTGTATGTATATGCCATACGTCTTAGTATTATTTATTTTAGTTTTGTACTTATTTTTTGTCAGAGCTTTTATATATGTACATACTCTAATAAAATTTATTTTTTATAACTAATGTTTTTTCTTCTAATTTAGTAACAATAATACGTTGGGATTTATGTTGGGGAAATTTTTTCAGCGTGTGTAGCAATTTTTCCGAAAATTATACTGGCAACACTGCTCATATCTTTATACTAAAAAGTTTACAAAACCACCTGAACGTACACATAATATTATTGCATGCAATATTAAGCATACGTTTCGCGTAAGTTTAAAATTTTGGCCTCACAGAAATAATAACACAAAGAAATAATAGCACAACAAAGCATTTTATTTAAATTTTAAGACATGCTTAACCTGTCACTTTAATAACCTATTGTACGTACGAGTATAATACCCCAATTTTATCAGTCACTGACATTTTCCTAAAACTTGACGATATATTTCAAAAGACATAAAAAGAACTGAAACTGACAAGCATACAAAGATTTCCTTAGCAAACTATGAGCTCATAAGCATGATAAAAATTTGACTATCAACAGGCTGTTGAAAAAGTCATAAACAACAAACGAACTGGAAAAAAATACAATAACGGATAAAAGAACAAGCTCTTAACAAGTTTGTATAAAAGAAAAAGTAAGAAAGAGATATTGAAGTAATGACATTTAATGGCAGTTGTTTAACAAAGAGCACTGTCAGAGCAGCATAATGTGTTTTTCAACGGATTTGACGTATCAATAATGGAGATACATATATATTTTTTGGTACTTATTAATTTCTAAAGCTGAATACGATAAGGAGTAGACATTGATTTCCCACACGGCCTTATAAAAATGTAAATATTAGCATGGAAGCTGTACAACAAATGCTTAGGGCATTAAATTATATTCAGCTCAAAAAAAATTTAAATGAGTAAATGAGCTCTTCAGTTTAGGTGGAAAAGATTTAATGCAGGCAAGGTAGTCAATATACTGGATCGAACCCGTTCGGCTGAGCTCTTACCCTCCTCAGCTAAGCCGATGTAAGATCCGATCCTAGAGTATTTTGAATATTTGGCCACAAAAATATGCTTAAATAAAGAAAAGTGCTGATGACACTTCAATCGCTTAAAATAGTATTTCGAAAATGTTATAAGAGTTGAGATGTTTTTCTCATAAATGGTATTTTTGCTTTGTTTTTATAAAACTGGCTGTTAAAAAGTCTTTTTCAGTTAATGTAGATGATATCATAAATATTGCATTGAAAAGATTTTCCTGTTTGATTTTGTTTGGTTTTGCTTTGTTCATACAATATTACTTTCACTTAGCACCTTATTTTCTTCTTCTAAATTGTCGTTATAAAATAATTGATTAAACAATTTGCATTCACACTCTTTTGCTTTACATTTTAATTTTTCGAATAACATAATGTTCGGGAGCCTTGATTGAATTAGGCAAAGACTAAGTGTGTCAAGTAACATAATTATTCCTTCGTTTATGTTGTACTCGAGTAAAGCAAGTCAATTTGTTGAAAAACATTGATTTAATTTTTCCCAATTGTTGACTAAAAATTCCATTACTCCTTCCAAAACATTTAATATTTTGACAGCTATTCACTGAACAACGATTAATCGAGTGGATGCTCTATTAGTTAGTCTAGTATGTAAAGTATATTTAAACGCTTGTCATTGTATTTTACAAATATTTTACTCTTTGAAATCTCGTAAATTTTTTTAGTTCTTTAGTTTTTCCGCAATGTACTGTGGAAAAAGTTATTTGATTTGAAATCATTTATTTTAAGGAATCTTTCTCTATTACAAATGAATACCTCATTAGCCAGTGGATAGGGTGGTATTCCATTTTTGTTGTTGGAGCAGCAAGACATACATCAAGTCTATTTTCGTTGACTTTTATGGTTCATAAGGCACAGATCTTTGTCGAAAATAATACTGAATGTGTATATACCATTTATCTTTTATCTGAGCACTGTTTTTTGTTAAAGCTGAAAATTTTAATACGCGGTCTCTAAATTTTAATTTAACTTAATTTTACTCGTATTTTGCTAAAGCGGTAATAGCAATATACACGCTATTATTTTTCACAAGGAAATGCCCTTTAATTGTTTACCTAATTTAATTATTAGTATTTGTTGGTATTGGATCAATAGAAATAAACATCCTGTGAGAGTTTAAAGTATTCGCAATTAACAGCCCTGTATCAAAAATAACATTTGCATACCTTTTTGTTTGCTATTGTTAAAGCGACTATAGTATATACTTATACGAGATAGAAGCCGGTAAGATGGACAGATCTTAGCGAGAACAATAAGATTCCTTTGATAACACTAAGAAAACGCGCTGTTCGTGATTAGTAAACAATGTCTCTTTAAATAGTTGGTGTCTTTTAGTTGTTAGATTTATAATTATTCATTAAATTTTAGGAATTTTCCAAACAATTTAATTTAAAAAAACAAGTTTTCTTCCTTATTGTTAAGTAAAAAACACGTTTTTGAGCTTATAAATATGTTAAAACAACTTGAGTGAAATTGTTGTGAAAGCAGTTGTCGTTTGCCAGGAAATGTAAAGGAAGTTAATAAGCATCCCATAAAATCTATAGATTCCACCCTTAACTTAATTTGAATTTCAAAATTTAATACAAGAATAAAAGCCTTTTCATTGATGTTTCTCATGATTAAATGAATTAAATCACTGAGTGTTAAGTATTCATTATTTTCGTAGCAGTAAATAATAACACCGTGTGACAAATTGTATTTTTTTGCAGAAAACCCATTAATCTAGAAGCAAAACATAGTCAAACCGCGTACTTGGTCTTTCATTTCCTCGTGTTTTGTTCTTTTTAAAAGAATGTAAATTTTTTAAAAATGCTTATTTAAAAAAGAAATTTTCGAACAAGTATGTTATATTTCTTAGGAATATTAAAACCAATTAAAAGTGAAAGCTCTATAAAATCTTATTAAAAAAAATGTAATGTGATTATATTTCGAAAAAATTGGTTGTTAGTGGTTTTTAATCTAAAGTGATTATTATTTTGGTTAAAGTTCGCTACATTTTTAGTCAGAAAGAATTGGACATGAGACCATATTCCAAAGGAACAAGGGAAAATTTCAACATTCATTAAATTCCACTTTTTTATTTTAATTATATAAAAGCCATTCATTTCCTTTTAATTTATACAAAAACATTATATTTTAATATGAAAATTATACTTCAGGCCGTTTATCATTGAAATCAATAAAAAATTTAAAAATTTCCTTGGAAACAATTTTTCACATATTTCCTTCAAGGTTTTTATTTGAATATTTTGTAAAAAAATATATAAAAATAAATATGTATGTATAAATATGTATTATAAATTTTTTTTCTTTTTATAAATTAATTTTTTATGTAAATTAATTGTGTGACGTGAAATAAAAACAACAACAATGACAACTTTTTAGTTAAGGGAGATAAAATAAAAAAATTCTAGGTCTTATAAAATTCCTTTAGAGCTACAATACAATATTTTCAAACGATTTTTTGATAAAAACTTTTAAGGGTACAGAAGGATATATTCTTATAACTACATTTTCATCAATTTTCGCTCAGAGAAACTGAATTATTTTATAAAAATCGACTCAAGGCAGAACTAGCTTGTACGTTCTGATGTGTTACGAATCAGCTGTTTTGTTTCTGTTCAATTGAAGAACTGTATGTGTGGCTTGTTGTTACTTTTTCCATCTGTTCTATTATGGACTATTCTGTAGAAAATATAATTTAACGTTAATTGACAGCCAAGAGTTTGTATGGATTAGTTTTTTGTGGTGTGAAATATTAAACATTTTGTGTTAAAAGTTAGAAAATTGTATTTCAAATCAAATTTTTAAAGATTTATATATTCTATTAAAAAACATTTTGCAAACATTTACAAAACTAATTCCTATAATTACACCGTCCACATCCGAAAGTTCAGACACAGAACAAGTAAGTAAGAAATATTTTCTACAGAAAAGAACGGCACAGAACGGAAAACGAAAAGTAAAAACTAATGACTCCTTCAGCTTTTAATTTTAATTTTTTTTTCTAATTTCTAAAAATTTTACATTTAAATATGGAAAAAAGTTTAAATAAGCGTTTTTAAAAATTGAAATGTCCTTAAAAAAAGGACAAAAGATGAGGACTCTGTTTATTGGGTGATATGTAGCTTTCTGCAAAAATATATATCCTAGCACACGGTGTAATCAATCTCTAAGAAATCACTTTTCAGCTCAAAAAATATTTCCTTTCTTCAACATTCTTCTGTTCAATTAATTGCTTCTTAAGATTTTTCCTTGTTATTACGTGCAAACCTTTCAAACTGTATTTACAGCCTCCTACAACACACTTTCTGTACCTTTTAAATATCCCTCTATATAAATAATTACACTACTACAGCTGCATATTTGTGCCCCAGTGACACATCATCATACAGTTGACTGCTCGTATTTTTACTACAAATAAACTCCCACTTCCCTCACGTATTTTAAATAGAAATTCCGTTGCACAGAAAACAGTGTTTGTACAACAAACAGGAAATATTTGAACGAAAAAAGAGCAAAATGAAATGAAATAATAAAAACACATCGTAAAAGTATGTAACACTTACCATAGATAGTCCTGTCGTGAGTGCAATCAATGCAACCGTTAAAAATGCGAAACATTGCGACAACATGCGATTGCTGTGAATTTGTAATGAAAACTCTTTGATGCCATTCGGAAGCTATAAGAAATGAAAATATAGAACAGAATTGGAAAAAATTTTAATAAATAATAGATGAACAAGTAATCCAATAGTCAATTACAAAATGAATGTAAAACTTTTTTGATTAAAAATGAATATTAAAATGACTTTTTGTTTTAATAAATATTGAATATCATTTAAGATAAAAAACATTTAAGCATTGTTGGCAGCTTAGCAGCAAAATATTCTGATGTATCAAAGAAATTTTCGTACATTTATATATTTAAGAACGTTTTTTTTCTCTTTAAGATGTATTAACAGTAAATTTTGAGGTCTTTAAGATTTTACATTGTAGTTACAGCAAAATAATTTTTTTATTTTTATGTAAAAAAAAACAATTTGCGAATACATTCCAGAAGTGTAAGCTGGGGACTGCAGGGAAGACCTCAATTATAAAAACGATATTTGCCTTCTTGCTCATAGATACTCTGAAAGGCATGACAAACTCCGTACGATAGTGAAAATGTCCTCAAGAGTTGGACTAAAAAATAACTTCAAAAAGATCAAAAGATTGTGCGTTAATACATCAATTATTCAGTCATTCCTTATGCGGCATCAACCTGTAGAAGATGTAACTTTCTTTTATTTAATGTGATTATTTTTCGAATTAAATTGGTTGTTAGGTAGTTGTAATCCAAAGTGATCATTATTTTGTCTAAAGTTCTGAATATTTTTCGTAGGAAGAATTGGATATGGGAATTGGAATGTCGGAAACAATATTGGAGGTTAAAGAAAATGAGTCATATTTAATGCAATTACTAAAAAAACAAACGTCAGTTGTTGATTCGAAAATCGAACATCATAAAACAAAATCAAATTGCATCAAACGCAAGATTCGAGCGTGTTGAGAATGAATTGAATATTTACGCAAACAACATGATGCACATAAACAATACGTTAACACAAATCCAACTAACCCAACTGTTTAATTCTGCAGTTTTAGAATTGACCCTTGTTGCAAACAACGTACTGGAAATACAGTCCTCAATCCTTAAAACTCTAATCGACACACACCACGGAAAAATCAGCCCTCTGCTTCTATCACCACAACAGTTAAAAAGTAAAATCAGTCAAGTAAAGGCGAACTTATCTGCTTCATTAAGGTTTCTGATTACAAAAGAAGATGAGTATTCTTTAAGATAATGAAGGCCAAAGGAGGACTTACACGTGAACATGCTATTTTTAAAGTTACCTTGCCATTGACCGATTATGAAGAATTTGAACTAATTAATCTCACTCCTGTACCTAACGTTATAAACAACACGATGTTAGCAATTAAGCCATTTGCCAATTTAAATTCGTTATGATTACGGGACAGAAATATGTTCATGTGAACTTAATTTATTCAATAATAAATCTTCACCGGCATGCAACATTGAAAAAAAAACACATCAGGATGGACATCGTTAAATCGAATAAATCAATGGATCTATGCAACGCCATATTCATCACGTGCCACCGCTGTGTGTAACAGAGAAATCTTTCCTATTATTGTAAAGGGCTCAGGACTACTTACTCTTGATCCAGACTGTCTTCTCAAACACAATTTTGCAATTATAAACGGACGACAGACCATATCAAGTATAGTAAAAGCATCATATACGAGTATTTACAAGGATTCAAACTACTCATTGCCGTTGCATCACATTCTCTTCACAACCAACATGCGATTAAGCACTACTAACTCTGAAGCTTTAGACTTAAAAAATTTAAAGGAATTGGAAAAATTACACCAATACCTTCAAGACATCATGGAGATTCCTAATATATTAATTATTCATAAAGTGCATTCTTATACAGGGTGTCCGCCGGGAAGGTATACTACTTTGTTTGTTTATAATTTTTGATTAAATGAAAGACAATGGATCTTATATTGATAAATGTTTTATTTAATGTCGGCAATTATGTATGGAATACAATATCAGATAAATGTCCGCCTCTGTTAGCCACACAAATGCGAGCCCTTTTGAGCACATTTTTCATTACATTCTCACACATTTCACGCGGTATTTCATTAACTACATCACGAATATTTTGTTTGAGTTGCTCAAGCGTTTCCGGTTTGTTTGCATAAACCTTGCTTTTCAGATATCCCCACAAAAAAGAGTCCGGAGCAGTCAAATCAGGCGACCGTGAAGGCCAATCAACATAACAATTTCTTGAAATATCTTGTTGTGGAAAGAGGTCTCGCAGTAATTCCATTGTAAAGCCTGGCACCGTCTTGTTGATACCACATGTTAATGAAGCCCAAAGCATGCAGTTGTGGCTTTAAAAAGTTTTCAATCATATCACGATATCGCTCCCCATTCACAGTTACCGTTACGCCGTTTTCATTTTCAAAGAAATAAAGTCAAATGATTCCTCCTGACCAAATTGCACACCAGATTGTCACTTTTAATAGATGCAAAGGTGACTGATGAGGGTTTTCCATTGTCCATTCGACTATTCTGTTTATTCACATATCCATTCAAATGAAAATGAGCCTCGTCACTCATTATGATTTTTTCATGAAAATCGGGGTTGTCATGTACGGCGGCGTAAATAATCTTGTGGAAGAAGCTCTTGTGCCAAGTGAAACTTAAATGAATATAAATGCAAATCCTTGTGCAAAATTGTGGCCAAAGTTATTCTTTGAAGACCAAGCTCCTGAGCACGGCGTCAAATTTCGGTTGATGGATTGTTTTGAACACTTTCTTGAGCAGCAGTAATGTTTCCAGCCGATCTTGCAGTACGTTGTGGTCCATGCTTGGGCCTATCACCTACTGACCTTCTTGCTTTCAAATCATTCAATACACGCTAAATAGTGCGTTTTGTTGGCACGTTGTTTCTCCAAAAAATTTCACATAACTTTCTCATCGTCACAGTAATCGATTGATTTTAATAAAATGTTTTAAAGATTAAAACACGTTAGTTTGTCGAATGTTTTTCCATAATAAATTTTCCACGTGTCTACTTCACAACTGCCAAGACTAACGTTTACCAAAATGGCGGCAAAACAAAGTAGTATGCTTTCCCGGCGGACACCCTGCACACAAACAGATCAGTAGCATCTAAGTGTTTGTAAAGAGGTACATATATCCGCAGAATCTTACGTATATCCTGGGCTGAAAAAAAGCAACATAAATCTTTGGAATACCACCCACCGAATACCCATCCAGATGTAGAAATACGTAGACGTAAGTGGCACTGGATTGGCAATACGCTTAGAAAGCCACCCGACGACAGTCGCAGGATGGCCGCCGACTAGAATCCCCCAGGTCAAGGACGTATTGGAACGCCTGCTCATACTTGCAGGAGACAGCTGGATACCGAAATAACAATTTCAGGACGCAGCAAGAGAGAAATAAAACATATTGCAAATGAAAGAGATGATTGGAAGAACTTTCTTGTGGCCTTATGTTCTTTATAGGAACTATAAAATATAATACAATCCTTTAAATATTGAAATGCTTTTCCGAAAGAAATAGCCTTTAACAAATACCTATTTGATGTGATTTTTTAACTGTATTGGTTAAACAACAATTTTATTAATTTGCCTCACATTCAAAGCTCGAATGTTTAATTTATTTAAATTCTTTATTGTTAATAAATTAATTTAAATTTTTTATTAACAAATCAACAAAAATATTATTGGTTAAATATTCGAGACTTGAATTAACTTGAGCAAAATTAATAAAATTTTGATTGTAAAAAAGTTTTTATATTAATTTTTTTGGAAAATTAAAAAAAAATGAATAACACCGTTAACACAATTATAAATAGAAATTCCTTATGAAATTTTTTCGCTTTTTCCTTTTCTCCTATTGAGAATAAAAGTTCCCTCATATTACTTTTTGGCCCTTTTTTATCAACCGTGTAAAAGAGAGAAAAAATAAAAATCTAATAAGTAATCATTCTGAATATATTTAAAAAAAATTCCCTCACAAAACAGAAGGGAGTTTGAAGTAATAGGAGTAATTTTTTATCAAGAAAGGACTTTTTCTCATGCAACAAATTCTTTGCGAATATTGGGCTGTGTATGTTTCATTCAAACGAAAAGAAAAATTTAAGTTTAGTGCAATTTATTTAAGCTTTAACCCTAGTACACTGTTCATCATTTCATGCGAACTGCTGTCAAAAGTCCATATAAAAAAATTAATGCGAAATAAATATAAAATAATATGGCTGAAGTTGTACCCTGTTCATTTTGTGAAAACATACGAAATGTTTCTGACAGAATTATTTTTCCAACTAAAAAATGTTACTGGCAACATATTTTCCAACTGCGTTCGAGTATCCAAAAGTTTTTAAAATTTTTACTAAACTTTACTGCATTTTACTAAATTGCGTTCGTTTACCCAAAATACAGTAAATAAGAACATAAATTCAGAGCGAAAGGTGAAAGTTCATGGCTGAGTATTTATAAATTTCGTAAATTTGAACAGAGTAGTAGTGCTAAGTCTTTCTTTTTTGTGGGATACAATATAAATATTATATCATATAAAAAATTTTGGTACTTTGCCCGGTCATTTTTGTCAAGAAACAAAAAGGATATTGAAGGTTAAGTTTTCTGTTTGGAGTGTTACAAAAAAACTTGCATACAAAATTTCTGACACATGAAAGCTGATGAAGTGGCCAGCGGTACAGAAAATTGTATTTCATTCTATGATGCTTAGTATTCCCAGTATTGTTGCTAAGCCCCGACCACAAAGTGGGAATGTTATAAGTTTTTTGTGTGCATCTGCGGTGTGCGGCTCTGTGTCTGTAATTTAGTTTTGTTGGTTGTTTGTTTGTTTGTTTGAAATGTGACTTGATCGAAAATGTTCTTAGCTGTGTTGAAAGAGAAATTCTTTTCTATCTGTATCCTCTTGAATCTGTGTATCTGTCGCTCCGTGGCTCCCAAACAGCTAGATCGAATTAATTGCAGTGTCAACTGTGTCGGATGTTTTCAAATATTTTAATTTACTCTTTTTGTACTATTTTCTTAATAAATATTATTTAAATTAACAAACTCAGACTAGATTAAAAATTTTGAAAATTATATTTTATGTTATTTTGGACCTCTATAAGATTTCTCTTTATCTAAAACTAATTATCTTAAACTTCATTAATTTCAATATTTAAATATTTAATTTAAAAGTTTTTTATTTGGAATTTTTTTATTTTTATTTTGTAACGTATTTTTTCACAACTAATATTTTACTGAAAGTAGAATATTATAATTTATACCCCTCAATAATCAATACATGAATTTTTTTAGTAAAAAAAATATTTACTTTCAGAAAAATGTTAGTTTGGGATAATATTTTTTATTTTATGGTTATTTAAAGCTGTCAAGATAGATGATGACTATTACCCTTTTTGCATTTCAAATATTCAAAGACTTGAAAAAAACCTAGGAACTTACAATCATAATGACAATTTTCAGCGCTTATGCTTCAGGACACAAACAAATTGTGAAACTTTGAGACGTGTCATAGAGAATTGGAAAAAGAAGTAAACACGGACAACAACAAACTCATGCAAAATGTCAAGTCATAAAAAGCATGTATGTATGTGTTATGGTTTATAGTGACAGCACAAAAACAAAACTATACAAAAATATTTATGAGTGTGTATAAATGAGTGCTTATAACATATCAAACTTACTTTGACATTGAGATCATGACATGCCACCAGCAAGGATATAACAAACATAACAGCTACAGCTAAACAGGAAATGGCTACACTATAAATATTGCTGCAAATACAAAAAAAAAATAAATAAAACAGTGATGACAATAATGAAAAAATCAAATAAAGAATTTTGTTGCAGCTTAAACTTGCCTTTGAAAGACACACAGGCGTATTATAGTAGTTCCAATCAAAACTATAAAGCTGCAATTAAAATACACGCTCAGCATTCGATCTGGCTCTGTAACATACTTTTAAGGAAAAAACAAAATGAAATTTTAAGGAATTGTGTTTTATATGTTTAGTAGCTTACCTTCCTTTCTAGTGAATTATCTTTAAAGGACAGCAGTATTGATTTGCAGTGCTCCGATCTTAAATGATCAATGCTACGAGCATCGATTGCTCTCATCAAATATTCATTTACTTCATCTTCGGGATCTTTCATTGATTCACTGTTGTCACTGAAACCGAATCTAAATGAATAGAGAGACTTCGGTATTAAAAACTTAAAACAAAATACATATCGCACCTTTACTGCAACGTATTTGTCGTATCGTTCAAATATATTGTTTATTCATTTCTTAAGGGAAGAATATTTTTATATTTTTCAATTGAGATGGGAGTAAATTGATAATTTTAAACTCGTTTTCTGAAGAACAAGTTTTTCCAAGATTTAAATACATCGCAATAAAGGAGTGATATACCATATAAAAAAAATTTGAAAAAATGTTGCTCTTGTTGTAAGGCGTATTAAGCTTACAAGGTATTAGCGCAGAGGCAGCTAATTAATTTTTGCTCTACATAACATTTTAGATAACATATGTCAAAACTATTTTATTTAATGAGAATACTTTTCTCTTCTTTTGGTTGTACTTTTGTGTTTGCTGCCCTCCCGCTATCACGTAATGAACTACATACACCTTGGCTTGTTGCTTACATGATAAATATACATATGTATATTATTTTGTTCATACGTACTTGGAACTATTTTTCTGCATGCTGCCATGTCCCATCATACGTAATTCTTTCGATATGTTACCATTTACCTGCAACCGGTTGCGTGATTTTTTATGCTTAGAAAATTAAGAAAACTGCTATTAAATTTCAAATTTATATAAGTATTTTCCTATACTTACCGGCCTATAAGTATCACCCGGTACGATAAGATATGTTTCTATTTGATGATCCTTTAAATAGGAGTTACGTTCTGCTCCTTTGCCTTCTTCTATTTCATAGTCACCATCCAGACACTTTAACGTTTCTTTAGTGATATGAACACGACTAAAATAGAATAAATATATTATTCCTGCAATCTTTGTCGCCTTGTAAATTGTAATGATAATTTCATAAAAATAACAGCAACAATCAAATTAATAAATTTTGAGCATCCTGCAATTATCGTCGTAAAATAAAAATTCATATTCTGGATGTTGTTGTTCACTATGACAGTGTTAAAAGTTTAATTTGCTTTATCCTCTGCTGAATTTTTCTTAAAGTGTTAATAATGCTTTTGCCTATTCAAATTGATTTAATTATTTTTATTGCACTAGTGGGTGCAATTAATTGAAGGATTTTCAGTTTTAAACATTTTGGGCATAACCTTCTAAAACTAAAAATCTTGCAAACCAACGCATACAAATACTGACCTTAATTTGTTTTTTAATGAAAACAAAATTGTTTAAATTTTAATTTTGAAATAAGTTTATTTTATTTAAACTTTTTTAAAATTTAGTCATGAGATGTGAAGTGCCGCATTTCTACTCATTATTAAATTATAAAAAGCCCTGAAAATGTATAATGTAAATAAAAAATTGAATGAACTGAGAAAAGTATTATCTAAAAAAAATGTTTCATTTTATTAAAAAATGTCCATGAATATAATTTTTCGAAAATTAATCTTAATCGAAACTGAACTAACAAGCTAACATGTATATATGTACATATATGTGTAATGCTTACAATTTGAAAACTTTAATCCAATTTTATTGCTTTTTAGATATACATATTTTGAAATAAAGAATGAGTCAACCGTATCGAATAAAATTTTTATTTGCTCAAAATTGGAAAACGGCTTTCTCTTCATAAAATTGAACAGCTAAATTTTATAGGTTTTTTGTACCCACATTCATCCTTATCGTAAATATATTATCCCTGGAAAAATATTTTCCTTTTCCCTAATCTTCCAATCATGAAAAACTCCCATGAAAAATTTTCGCATGAGATAATAAATTCCCTTTATAATGAATAATATTTTTCAGGGTTTCCCTTGATTTTGTTCACTTAATTTTAGCATTTGAAATTAATAAAAACATCGTCAGTCGTTAAGCAGTTCTGGGGTGAAGAACAGCTCTTGCGTCATCGCAATTATTTCTTCGAGAGTTTTTCGTCTCGCTCGCAATGGTTGGCTGATTTGCTACAAATAACCGTATAGTATTGCGGTTCTTTTTTGGAATCTTGTTGACAACCACGTTGCTACTTCCTATGTAAAGGCATTGGTCGGGTATAGTCTGTCGCAAACATTTTTAAAATACTTTTAATAACATCATGGACGTACGTAAATAAATAAATGTGTGTGAAGTTAGCTCCGTCAGTTAGCTCCGTTTGTACCTGTTGCTGTTAAGTTAACATTGCTTTAACTAAGAGACTGTTAAGTTAACAGAATTAAGTGGAAGTCGAGATTTGTTCGCAAAAGTAATAAAAATTCCACACATTATTTAAAGAAAAAGAAAATGAGTAAAAAATATATATTTTTCAAAAATTAAAAAATTGTTTTAAAATCTAAAAATTTACACAATTATATATATATATATTTATATATATAGTTTAAGAAAATAGTTAATTATATACATTTTTTTGCACCTTTTAAGTTTGTATAAATTCTAACAAAAAATCGCACGATGCACAGAGGAGTGTTTGAGCCAAAAAGCTGGCCAAAATTATTAAAGGTGTTTTTTTAATTGAAAGATTGAGTTTTTTGACAGTTTTAGTTGTAGTTTGATTTGAACAGATTTTTTCGTGAGTAAAACAGTCACAAAATTTTCAAAAGCAAATAACAAACAAACTATCATACACAGATTCATTTTTATACATTTTCTACATATGATTTAATACTAAACACACGAAAAAGTTAAAGTAATTAAAAAAGTCGAAATAATTATCATATGTCCTTATCTCCTCGACATTTTGAAATTTCGCACAGTTTTCTAACTAAAAACTGCAATTTCTCGTCAATGGGTCCAGCGCGCTGCAGCGTTAGATTCTTTTACTATTTGTAACCTTTTTCCATGTTATCTCTCGAAGTTACAAAACTATTCTGAGAAAAATTGTATGCAATAACTAACCCATATATAGATTTGTATTTTTATACGTATGTTTTTATGTATAAGTTAGTTCACCTTAGTCTTTGACCTAAATGACCCATGTATTTTTTTTTTTAATCTACCTATGGTCATGCTTTTAAAAATTACTTTAATTAGGTATGTACAAATATTTTTCTAACAAATAATGTTGTATATAGAGCAGATAAATAAAAACTGTTTTATGGGGCTGTGGGATATTACCTTATAACTATTAGCGATGATAAGCATTTTGCAAATTAATTTTTATAGGCATGTTAATGTTAAAAGTGACGTAAATACCAATGAAAATCAATATATCAACGGACACAAAATATTATGACATCAGAAAAGTATTTAAAGTGCCCGATGGGAAAAAAATTTATTTTAAATTTTATTTTCTAATTTTCTGATTTTATATTCTAAATTTTATTGTGGTATTAAACAAAATGTATACATTTGCTACCTTCACTTGAAAAAACCTTGTTCTTTTTTGTTTTTTTGCAAAAAAAGTGTATAAATTAATTTTTTTATTTTTAAACGAATTGTTTCAACTTAATATTAATATTTGATAACAAAAATAGTTTTTTATCAAATCTTTTAGAGAAAAAATCAATTTAACACCTTTATTCGTTTAGCAACAATAAAAATATCATATAAACATCTTGAAAACAAAAAAAAAACATTAAAAGCGCATGTAATTTTCTTCACTTTCCTGACTTCAGCAGTGTCTGAGAGCTACAAATCGCAACATAAAATCTTCAAAATTTACAATATGATGTAAAATGTTATTTTGTATCGAGCTGCTTACTTAGTTGTTAAGATTTCTTTAAATTAATTTCTGTGTTTTCGGCTCAAATCCTCCTCTGATCGATGCCTAGTTTGGTTCCAAGTGCTACAAAAGTTTTTAAATTTTTTTTGTGTAGCTGAACAACTTTTTTAGAAAAAATATATAATAAGCGCCTTTAAGTTTTTCTAATAAATCACTGTGCATATGTTGTATACTTTCGTACATTGCAAAGGTCATACAAAAGTTTCAGGAGGTGCCGTTCATTATTAGCGAAGTAGTAAATAAAAAATGACCAAAAACCAAAAATTTTTTATTTTGTAGTTTTTAAAAGAACGAACAAATTTGTTATTTCAATTGCGTCAAAATTTATTAAATGAGGGTTATAGTTGCAAAGGCTGCAATCTTAATTTTTCTCACGAATGTCTCGTAAAATTTGGTATTCTTTTTGAGGCGAAACCTTTATACGAATTTGGTTCAAATTTACCTTAGATCTTCTCCCAAATCTCTTCTACTGAATACCATAATATGCAATATAATAAATTTATGTATCTTTAAATAATGGAGGTTTTATAATTTAGTTTTAAAAATTATTGAGATGTAGATTGCAGCCGTTACGAATAGGCCCCTCAAGTATTAAAATGAAACATTTACATACTCTATAAAATTGGTCAGCCATTTAGGTTTTTAGGTTTTTGGAAAGAGTACACGATTTTCAAATGTACTAGATTGAAGCGCTTGCGAAAGTGAACAAAAAGAAGTTATTTTTAAATACGAAATATTCTGAACCTCTCCCTAATCTACATGAATTGATTTTTCGATTTAAACTATTTCTTATAAGCGACATCGAAGCTTAATTATGATACAATTAGATGACGCAATAAGACGAAGAGACTTGGTTTTAGTGCATTTTTGATGATTTGAAAGTAGAGTAGTTTAACGGTATCCGACGAGTACATCTCGAGCAAAATGAATGCTTTCCGGAAGCGTATTTCAAAGCAGGACGTACAATAAAAACCACCAAATCTCGCTTATAAAAATGCTGTGAAGAAATAAATATTTTTTTTGCTGCTTATATGCTGTTGAACTTTCTAAAGATTGTGAAAAAATTCCAAGATCTTCCTTGCGTTCAATGCGGACTTATTAGAGTCAGGAATTTAAGTCTTTTCTTTTGGTATTTTTTATACACCATCCAGGATAAGTATGCACATCTATCTCTAAGATCTTAAGGGATCTTTTGTAACGTTTGATAGGAAATATAGAAATTTATTTGAGAAATAAAACGGAACTTGGCATACGTTTGTTTTAGAGAAATTATGTTTCGAGAATTAACGTTATCATGCGTGTATAACGGAAACGTTAAAATATTTAATGTGATTATTTTTCGAACAATTTTGTTGTTAGTGGTTTTTTTTAACCCAAAGTGATTATTATTTTGGCTAAAATTAAAATATTTGACTTAATCGTTCGGTATGGAATGCCCCATAACATATAAAATTTCTATACTATTTGCGATTTAGTTGATGCAAAGAAGAAGTTGTAATTCTTTTTATAGCAAATCTAACAAATCAGTCGTTGAAGTGTTTTCAATTTTTACCTTATTTCTGATTTTTTTGTTGTACCTTAAATTTGTTGCTTCATTTCAACAAAACTAAACATTTTCTTCCTAACCGATATATAATATAATATATGAATATACTTATAATTTTTTCTAATCCTTGCTGCAGAAGTAACACACAATTGTAAAATTATCTTAAGTGGCTACTGAAATATCCAATAAATAAAATATGTCATCGCTTGGACACAGTACGTGACGAAGTGCCTGGGGAAAACCTATTGGGATCATTTTACGATTGCTTGTGTTATTTCAGTGTCAACTAATATTATAAAAAGAAGAGGAAATGTAGACATTTTACACAAGTGAACAAGAAATTATATCTTTCGAATATTTTGATAATATGTTGTTTTTATTAATATATTTACATTTAAATTTTTTTTAAAGAAATTACAGATTAAGGACCATATTCTCAGGCTTTAGTTAACAAATGTCAGTGTTTTAACTATCGACTTTTCATATAAATGTCATTGGTTAAACGGTCATCATTAGTTAACCACAGGTTGTAAATTTGGGCCTTAGAGTTGCTTTAGTAGTTCATATAGTGCTGTTGTCGGCTTATCATTTTTCAAAGCCCATTGCGTGCATATGCTTATCGATGTTATAGCATCGTCCACTTTAATTTTGTTTAATTTGACAGGCTTTTGATCGTAAAATCACTGCTGATATTGGAACATCTTTTTCCCTTTGTTTTACAAACCACTTATAAAGCACTTTTTCTATTCTTGGATACTGAGCTTCCTTTTTTTGCTTTATAATGCGGTCAACCGAAAACTTATGCATCTTAAAATTCACGCAAATTAAATTTATGGAATCTCCCTCCACATTTAATTTTTTTTTAAATCTCTAATTTTTGTGAAATCGTGGACTTTAAAATATGTTGAACTTTTCCCATATTAAGAGATTTACACAACAAATGACACGAATAATGACAAAATTGAAGATCAAAATCATCCAAAAAGGTTAATATACCAAAAGACGGGATTTAACCTTTTTGGTTATATATATTGTAATCAAATTTTAAAAAACCGATAAAAGTCGTGAAAATTGAAAACGTTTTTCTCAAACTGTCGCGATTATAAAAATTAAGCAATCGCTATAACAGGGCCGAAGCGATAATGAGTGGTCGCGAATATCGAACTTGCACTGCATCACATTAGTCATATGTTCGTATGATTTATTAATACAGTTGGACTACAAAAAAACAGTATTAAAAATCTTATAAGAAATCGGTTACATTTGAAGGCAATGGTATTTTAAAATGTCCTGCAATGGGTTAAGATGTTTTACGTGTGACAATTGCAGCCGTAATTTGCTATTGGATTCGTATTTTGTCAAAGAGCGAAAAATTCTTTGAACTTCTTAAATTATTTTTAATTTTAAAAATATTTTTCTAATGCACTTCCAAAAACGAAAGTATTTTTAAACCTCACTTTCATGTATGCATACGTTGTGAAATAATAAAGAACTCTAACTGACATGTAATCACACCTACGCTTTAAACTAGAGATGGGATCGTGAATGGCGTTTTACTCATTTTTCACAACCTTATATTTTGGGCTCACTTTCTTGCATTCTCACGTGGATTGGAAAAATAATTAGTCAGAATCACGAAAACTGACGCTCATAAAATACTCAACTATAAAATAATTAAAAAATTATTATTAATAATCTGTTTTGCTAATCTGGATGAATAAATTGTTCCAATAATAATAATAATAATTTGTCAAAAATATTTCTTAATTAAAAAAGAAATGAGGAAAGCCAGATATGAACTTGAGCCAAACAATTCCTTTCAATATAAACTTCAACAAAAACAGTTAAATTAAATACGTACAAATATTAATTAGTAAATAATATGAAAAATTACAATAAATAAAAAAAAAACGAAACAATCACGCCAAAAATCTACTCGTGAACTCTCACTCACGCTTTATTTTTTTATACTCACATTCATGCACGCTCACGTGATTGAAACAAAAATCTAACCACGATCATGCATGATCCCGCGTGATCATGCTAATCACGTAAGCCGTGCCCATCTCTACTTTGAACAAAAAGAAATTCTCTCCCTCTCTTTAAGTTTAATGCAATGTTACTTAAGCCTTTAACAAACCGTAGTCACCACAAAAATAATACACATGAAAAAACCCACATATAGTCACCCAAACATATGAGAGACATTGCCACAATAAACATGTGTACATACATTGTGCAAATTTCACTTCAATGAGAGTACATGAGGTTGGCACAAACAATTCAGAGCAAAATACATGTCTGTATGTACGTGTGTATGACTATGTTATTATTTAGGTGGGTGTTAATACATGTTTGATTACATGAATCTTTTATTGTAATATGCACACACGCTTGTATGCTTGTATGTGTTCTAATGACAAAATCAAACAATGGCGGCATTAAGGACAATTGCGAGAATACAACAGTAAATATTGATGATGTTTCTTCTCCTTTAACACTTCCCTTGATTCAACGTACACATTTTTATGATATTTATTTTTGTTTTTTAATAAGGCTACAGGGAATGTACGCAACAATAGCAAAATAGACAATAGGATAAAGATGCAGTACAGAAATATGAATTGGAACAAAATTAAACGTTAATTTAATATATCGTTTCAATTTCTTTATTGTAAATAATGCGTTTAAAAATCTATTGTTAATAGCACTTATTTTCGAGAATTACGCATGAAAGAAACCGAAGTAGCTGCTATTTTTATAATACTTGCCTTTTTTAAATGTGTTTTCGTTATTGTAAGAAACTTAATATTGAAATCAAGCCTTTGCACACGCAACTTCAATATTACTTTTTTTAATTTTTAACCTTTAATTTTCCACAAGAACACAAGACATTTTGTTTTGTACTTCTAAAGCTTCCCGCCAAAAACTTGCCAATAAATTTTATAATGAAAAGCACATTGCTTTACAAAAGCTGGATACCGTCGGTATTACTTGACTGTAGCTATATAACTACTTGCCAGTACATAAAGAGGTAAATTATTTTCTGAGTAATTTAGTGCTAAAGCATGCACTTATCATACCGATGGCCGGTGATTCAAGCCCTGGCGAAGTCATGCGATTCATTTAGTGGGCTTGTGTTCGTAAAATTAAGTTGTTAGCGTAAAACAATTTTGCAAAAAGTAAAAAAGCATAGCCAGTGGGAGGAAGCATGCCTGGCAAGACAATTTCCTCTACTTGTACAAACCTCTCTCTGATGTGATGAATAAAATGTACGAAGTTGATAAGAGGTTTGAAACTGTACTGGCCAACAGAGTGAATAGGGAAAATGCCACCCCGATATTCCTTTGAAACGGGCACCATTACTGATCCTTCCAGAGCGCCTACAGGAACTAGTGTGGGAATTGCAGGACCAAGGATTAACTACTACGAGTCCTTGGAAAAAACTCCTACCATTTTTTATTCGGAGGCTTATGTCACTGAGGGATGTACAGAATTTTATCTTAGCAGGGGATACCGAGGACGTGAAATAGCCATATTCTCGGACAGTTAGGCTGCTATCGAAGCACTCAGCTCATACGAGTTCACCTCTATGCTGGCTTGGGAATGTCGCAGCAAGATGGATCAGCTAAGCAGGAAGAATAAGATCATACTCTGCTGGGTTCCTGAACACGTCGAGGTGGTAGGAAACGAAAACGAAGACATAATGCCCATGGTTGGACCAGAACCGTTTTGTGAGCTTGGATTGGATAAAATCCGGGAAGATATATCGACGAAGAGTTGAATTACCAGGGAACACCTCTGGTTCAATTTCCGTGGACTGAGGCATGCAAAAGCAATGATTGGAACATATAACTCGTTTCATAGCTCTCATGTCCCTAAGTAAAACAATCTAAGAATACTCACAGGCTTCTTCAAAGGTCATTGCGGACTGAGAAAACACCTCAGCAGACTTGGCATTGAGAATAACAGGCTGTGTAGATTCTATGAGTCTGAAGATGAAACTCCAGAGCATATTCTGAAGGACTGCAAGGCTTTATGTCACAGAAGAAATAGCCAATTCAACAAGCACCTATTGGAGGATTTGGAACTGCCAACACTACAACCACTGTCAATCTTGAGATTCTTCAGAAGAGCACGAGTAGATGAAGTGCTCTAGCACGTATCAAGGGATACAATAGCTCTTCTTCGGTCGCAGTGTCCTGTGTTTCCCGAATAATAAATAATTCATTCATTCGACAATTGTACAATAGCGCAGTGTGTAAAACATACAAAACAAATCATTCAGAAGTATTAATTCAATATTCAATGCAGATACGAGTATATAAGTTTGATTGTGTTTTGTATATTCAGCGATTTCTAAATGTTGGCTCTAACAAGATCGCCATAATAAAGTACTGCGTTAACCGCCGTGAAAAATGTATACAGCACGAGCTTGATATTCGTAACCCCGATTCTTGGAACCAACTATTTTTTACTATTTTTATAAACTTTACTATTTTCAGAAACTAGTCTCAGGTAGTGCAAGTTAATTTCATTGACTATGATGACGGCACACAGTCGGGTGCGAAAGACTTCTGTATCTTATAATAGCGCTACCCTGATAGGATGAAATCTCGAAATTTATAGAAAAATTTATAATTTGTCGTTTTCATTCATGGAATTCAATCAGCCTCATGTAAACCGCAAAATATACAATAAAATTAATTTTTTCCGTGCGTTTGTTACTTTTTTATCTGCTGCACACTTCCATCTACATTGATAACAGATATCGATAACGATACATCGAGGATACATCAGGTTTGCCGATACATATATTCACTATCGACACAACGATACCTTAAAGATTTTTTGTTAAGTTTTTTTTTTAAATAAACTTTAACAATAGCAGAAAGGCGCAGATACTCTATTTCATTTAATTTTGCAGCCATTTCAGCAGATTAAAAAAACGTGCTCTTATAGATTTGATTTAACTTTGTGGGTATTCGCTATTCTTAGAGAATCCGAAGAAGAGGAGCCTCTTTCCATCTCAAGCTGTCGCTCTGCTAAAAAAGAAGTCCAGAGATACCTAAAATACCCTAAAATTTCTAGAGATGAAGATTCGCTTTTTTACTGGCGCAGGGACATCACATACCCAAACTGGAAGAAAATGGCGCAGAAGTATTCAAGTTTTCCAATGAGTTCTGCCGCATCTGAGAAAAAAATTTCCATACAGACCTCGTTCAAAGAAAGTGCCAGTTTGCATTATGCAAGTTTTGTCACCGTATTTCTGTATTTGTACGAATGGGGGAACAAAACGAACTTTAAGACTCCTTTCAAAATTCCTCTCTCTCTCTCTGCAGCGACAAGGTTGCATAATGCGAAATCGTCTTTCTCCGCAAAAATTTGACAATACTGTGTTTTTTCAACAAAAATCTTTTTAATATAAATTTGAATTGCTAATAATATTATACGCTGTTATTTTGACTCATAATAAAAACATTACTTAACTTGTGTTTTGTTAATTTTACCTTGAATTCAAATTCAATGGGCTTATCGGTATCGGCGGTATATTTTTTTGTATCGGTATCGATATCGACGAAAAGGCGTGTCGAGCATCCCTAGTTTTAATCCTATTACCCATTCGTCTTTGCCAATTACCAATTCGTTATTTGCAAGAAACTCATAGATAATTTACAAGAAAAGGTTTTGCAGTATTTTATTCATGTTGCTGTAGTAATTGTGTTTTATTTCATATCTCATATGTACCAGAGAACGACAACATCTGATTACAAAAATATCCATAAGCAGTGATGGCATTTTGGTGCTTTTCAGGTATTTTTTGGGTATTTTTGTCTCTTCACACGAGCGAAATTTTGTTAAATACCCGGCACAGTGCCTTTTGTACAACTGACAAATGTTTTTAGTTACAAAAATTGGTTACTTCTTTTAGTACTTTTTAAGCAACCATGAATTTTTCCGCTGAGGTTGAAAGGCTATTCACTTGCAGCAATTTCCAGCTGCATTTAAATGTTTGTAGCCAACTAAATAAATAATAAATAATACTAAAATTTCAATATTTTATTACAACTGTTTTGTGGCCTGAATGCGAAGACGGAATAAACATTTTTGGTAGCAAAACAAACGAAAATGAAATTAAAATCGATTGAAATGTTGTTAGAATTTCATTCGACTTTGACTTCTCTTTTTTTAATCGATTCCTTATTATTTAGAATTTACAGAAATTTGCTCCTTTAATGCAACATGATCATATCTTCAAAAAATCAAAACTTTTAAGTTACTTAGAAGAAAAAAAATTATGGTTCTTTACATGCAAAAAGTTTTTCAGTAGCATATGTATGATTAACCCAAACCAAGTCCTTTATTAATTTTGAACCAAAAACTTTAAATTGTATTTTGAGTTTTTTTCTTCACTTTTTTACTAATTGATTAATATCTTTTGGCGTAACTAAAATAGTTGAAATATTTTTTATTGTGCTTTTTTACTCTTTTGTTGTATTTTTTTGCGCTTTTTACCCTTCTTGGAACAGCTGACGGCTGACGGAACAGCTTTTGTTCTTTTTAGAGATACCAACGCTGTTCATAAGTAGTACATATCCTAAGAACAACCAAACTTGCTCAAATACATTTATTCGCTGATGCTTTTTAATCATTTCAATCATTCGATTGTTGTTGTTTCTGTGATTTAATCAAGTGTGGCATCATACTAATCAGTTCGGGTGTTTGTTAGTTTGGCTCAGTTATGATTATTTTGATGAAGAATAAAATACAAAAGGCAGACATGAGCGCGTATTATATTATTATTATTATTATTATTACTTTTATGGTCCATATCAGGGATAGAAAAAGGGGCTTAGATTTTGTACTAATTATAAAAACAAAATGTTAAAAAATTTGTCATAACACTTAATAAATTTTTTAGATGAATTTCTAAATGATACTGAATTTATTCAACATTCAGTTTTGTTGCATGATTAAATGTGAGCAAACATTTTAATGTATGATGAATGGTGTCAGCAAAACATGTTCGATCACTTGACTGTCATTTACTTAAATGAAACGTTCACCACTATTTACGATGCTGATCTTGCTCAACGTTGATTTGTTTTGCATGATTAAAAGTAAATAATAAATTATTATTGCCTTTCTCTGATATGCACGAGTGACAATAAGTAATCAAATTAAATATTATACACTTTTAACACTCTCAATTACTTTTTTTCTTAAATTAAATTATTCATGCCTTTTATTAATCTTTTGATAAATATTTCAATACACTTTAATCACTTTAGTTTTCAGTTTTAGCAAGATACCACGAAAAACTATTAGAAAAAAATACACAAGTTTCATTCACTTGTTTTCAGCTTTAAATTTTTACAACATTTCACTTTTTGTTACTTTTTAAAAGTTTTCGGTCGTAATAAGTTGTTGTTAGGCTTGTTTGTCTGTAACTTTTAGCTATGTTATCCTTTTTAAGCGTAAATATTTTAAAAGTCTGATAACTTTTGTTAAAGTTTTAATATTGTGTGAAAGGTACAATTTAATTATTAGTGTTTTTATTAAATAATATTTAAGCACATCATTAACAACTTGAATAAATTTTAAATTGTGCTGGCATTAACGTCAATGGGAAGATAAATTTAAAAATATTTTATGTAGAGTTTGTAATAAAATTTATGTTGAAAGATATTTAGACATTTTTAAATTAAGGTTGTGCAATTTCAATTAAAGTAAAAGTTAATTAAATTATTTGATGAAAACATTTAAGGCGAAATTTTTAACCACCCGCTTGTTTACTGTTGAACCGTGCTGTATTGTAATAAATTGATTGACATTCATTTGCCGATCTCTATCAGAATAAAACAAGGCAAAAAATTCGACAGTGTAATTTCTTAAAGTCAATTAAGATTCATCAAAAATGCTTTACAAAACTTGTAATAAAAATAATAGTTTTTCAGATAATAATGCAGAATTTAATCTCATATTGTGTAAGAAATTAATAGATGAATACGTAGTGAATCTCATAGCATAAGAGGAGAATAGTTGTGCAATACTGCAGTGATTAAAGCACTTGAGATCAAACAAAAAAAATACTTAAAAAGCATGTTTTCAATATCCTAAGAATAGATGTAATTTTAATCCGCTCAAAAACATAAATGTGTACAAAAAAAAATATTGCCAAGTTTGAAGTATACCTAGGAATGAAATGCTATTTTACCTATCAAGAATTTGGTGCTATTTTTGACCCCAATACTTTTAATGGGTGAAGGTTTTTGGTAGCTACTCGTACTTTTCATTATTTTTCATATTTATGTTTTTCTGCGGATCTGACGATTTTTAATAAGTTTTCTTTATAATATGATGACGCCTATATCAGGAGGAAATTTAAAGAATGCATTGATTTTCATGATCCATATCTACTTTAATTCACATGAATTCACATGTAGCTTCACTACAACTGAATAAAATTTGAAACTTTTTGCAATTTTTTATTTTTTGCCTAATAATTTGTTTCATAACCTTAAAGCTATTGATCGAATTAAAAACAATTATATACACACAGAAAAAATCATTGCAAAATTTACTAATACAAGGTTGATTCAATTAGTTTTATTAAAAACTTTGCTTCATAAGCGTTTCATGTTAATTTAACATAATCGACTTTAAAACAACTATAAATCATGTTGAATTGACATTGCAGGCCAATTGAATCAAAGCGATTGACATGTCAAAATAACGAAATCAATGTCGAATCAACTATTAAGCCATTTAGAATTAATGTTACAGCCATGTTGAAATAACATGAAAAGATGTTAAAATTACAGGAAATTCCATGGTAATTTAACATGGTTCCTATATTATAACATTTACGCATTGTTTAACAATGGGACAGGCAGTTAGTAAAAAGCAGTTAATTAATTTTTTATCTTTATTCATTTATAAACACATACATTTAGCTTTACAAATACTTGTTTTTAATATATTTTACGATTATTAATTCAAAAACATGTGAAGGAGGGCTTGGGAACCTTGTGTCGTATTTTGAACAACTGGAATGTTTACTATAATATTTCGTCACTAACAAGATTAATGTTTTCTCCTCCTCACGTTGCTAAATTTTCCACAAAGCTGATAAATTAATATTATTATTGTTAGCTGCAGACATAATGAAATTTAAAGAAAATATTTCACTCAAAATTTACAACACTTCACTTCTGAACATTTCACTTTTTCACATACAACAATTTTATTTTAATATTATTCCAGTCATATTTAATATTTCTCAAATTTGATTTAACTTTTGTAACATGTAGATTTAAGATAAGCCAACGTTTGTTAATATTTAAAATTGGCAAAAGTTTTTTTCAAACTATTCCAATGTTATTTTTAATGTTTAAAACAATGTTGATTTTACAATAGTTAATCTTGTTTCAACTATATTTTACATTAATTAATTATTACTACAAAAACGGAAATTATAAAATTAAACATTGATTAATGTTATTTTAACATTGTAAAAAGTAAAATTTAAAATGTACAATGTTATTTCAATGTGATTAATTTTAAATTAATTTTAAACAATTTTAAAAGTAAATTCGGTTGATTTTTCCCCATATTAACAATAGCTTGATATCAACATTTCTTAATGTTGATTTTACATGGGTTTTTTTTCTGTGTGTACATCAGTTAAAGATATTGTAAAGGCGCCGTTAAACGAGCGTTGCTGTAGCCGTACCGTAGCGTACCCTACTGTTAGCACGTTGGTTCACTTAAAGATAATTTAAAAACGCACATTTATTTTATATTGTTTGTTTTATTGCCAAGAAAAAGGAACAGCTGTTTACAACACATTGATGGGTATTAAAAATTTTCAATTTGTGACTTGTGCAGAAAAAGTACCTAAGATATTTAAATGATATCAGAACTTTATTTTGTGTATGTATGTATATAAAAATTATTTATTATTTCACATTTCTATTAAAAAATTATAATATAAAATATAAACAACAAATTAGTGTTTATATGTGCATACAAAAAAAATTGATACCATTTAAATTATTTTATATGTATATACGTACATAATATATATAATATATTTATTTGTTTATTATATACATCTAAACATGTATATCGTCTTATCAAATGCAAAAGGGCCAATCTACATTATAACAAAATTTTCAATAGAGATAAAAAACTCAATAAAAAGCAAACAAATATTATCTTTTTCAGCATAGTATCATTAATTCCGATTTTATTAATGATACTACCTACAAAAAATAGTTTTTTTAATCACAATAGTTTGCTATTTATAGCTTTTTGTCTCTCCTGCATTTTATATGACGATATGTATGTACATAAATATGAAGTGTTTCTTTTTTATTTTATTAAAATTATAGTAATTTAAAATAAATATTTCTTTAAAAATTAGGCATGAGGAAAGGAAAATTTATAAAAACACCGAAATACAAAAATAATTAATGCTTATTAGAATAGATATCTTTTTTTAATGGCATCTTCTTGAAGCTCTCTAAAAAACATTAAATTTGTGCTACAAATATTGCTTTGCTGAGTGAATTTAATACAAATTTCGAAGTGCTTAATGGCATCTTAGTGATTTATTTTGGTCTTTACGAATTCAGTTCCATCAAGCTCTTCCTCATTTGCGTTATGTTCATCGTTTTGTCTTACATTTCGTTCATTAAACCGAGTACGAAATAAAAGAAAAGAAATAAAAAATTGAGTGTTCGTTAAGTGGTATGTTCATTAAATCGAATGTTCCTTAAATCGGAAAACTACTGTAATTGAAAAATTTTAGCATTTTTGTACTTAGGTTGCCATGATGCATCAAATCTATGAAGTAGTTCTTCGAGCTCGTGTTTTCCTGTTGGCCTGTCTTATTCGACAGTTTCCAGGAACCGATTTTTGAATAGTTCGAAATTTGACTTTTTCAAAAACATGGTAACGGTTCTTAAATCATTATCCAAAAGTTTTTATTTTAATTTGTATTATTAAAAAAAATGAGCATAAAAGTGTATATGAATGTATGAACAAGGTGGGCAATACATATACACAGAATGGAAATCAGCTTAATCATAAATTCTTAGTATGAAGTAAGTACTTTGGATTAATATCAACAGCTAGCGGGGATTACAATGTATTTCGATTCGAAAGAAAACAGTTTTGAAGCACAACAATGATTTTCTTTTTCAATCGAAAGCAATTTCCCTGTTTTTGGTGCTTCACATTTTTGTACATTCATATAGAATGATGTTTTGCTTGTGCTCCTGAAAAAGCACTTAAAATCGAAATATAATAACAATTAAATTGCAAAAAAAAGACTACTTTGCTTAAAATAATCTTTCAAAAATAAAATACAGTTTAAATGCTTTGGGGAGTATCTATTTTTTTGGTGAAATAACAAATTGGAAATGCTCCTTCACTCAATGTAATTTTTGGGCATATACTCGAAGTTGGCAAAGCATAACATAACCTCTCAAGTTTTACATTTCTTTTTTTGGCATTTATCTTAATATATAAAATAGTTTAAAATGTTTCATGACATTTTACTTTGCTTTTTGGATTTTGCCTATTTTTAATTGTATTTGTTAATTCATTCTCCAAATATTTGTTCGAGTCTTCAAATTCAAGCTCTTGATCGGCATATGAAGGTAAGTTCCCCCTTGTTATTGAATGGGCGACCATATTATTGAGAGTCGAATTCCTTTGTTTCATTTATGGAAGAGTATTTAATAAAATTCTAGGGGAGTTTCCAGTACTGCTTTAAGCAACGAAGTAGTTCGTGTTTTTTTAACATTCAACTACATCTTAAGACAATGAATTTTTAATGTTTGAAAGTGTTTTAATTAAAAAGAAGAAAATTCCTTCAGTTTCCAAAGAAAGTTCTTTCATTTTTTGATAACTGACTGACAGCAATTTCTAAAGGTTTATTTCTGATAAAATGTTAATTTCATTTTGAGAAAATGCTTTTAGTCCCTGGTTAAAAAGTGAATTTATAGATTCGTACAAGCTGTGAAATCATACTAATCATTGAATACTAAGTTTTAATATAGTAAAAACTAATTTTATGGGAAAAATATACAAATCGAAAAGTATCCGACCGAGCCGATTTTATAATTATAAAAAAACCGGATACTCGACATTTGGAAAATCAACAATTTGAAAAAACCGACAACCGTATTGTATAAAAACCGGTTTAAAACCGGGCTGAAAACCCGCGTCGATCGCCTTAGTATATACCATAATACGTACTTTTTATACCTTCATATCTCGGGAACCTCTATTTAGGCTTAACTTGTGTTTAAAATTTTATAACTAAATGAAGCAAAGTTATGAGGGGGCTAAAAACAGGTTGGATGGTTTCGTGTGCTTTGTCCTGAAGTTGGTCTGGCGCACTACCGTGTGCTGTATTGAACTCTAAATATTAGCGCCGTTATTTGTACTTGCCTCGTACGCCATCGGTTCGTTAAAATGCCAAAGTAGAAGTACGGAAAATGATATACTTCGTATGTTTCTTAACACATTAACATATTTTTAGTTTTCTTGAAATTCTAGTACATTCAGATTTCATGAGAGAATACAATTTTTCTGTTAGACAAAAAAAGACAGGAAACCCAAAAATTAATTGTTTGATATATGAAACATGCACAAAGCAGCTCAACAGCCCTCGATTCAATCCAATTAGGAAGATTTTATTCAAACATATTTAAAGTAGCACTGAATGTAGGGAGAATACGTGACTTTCAAAAACCACAAAACAGTATACTTTCCTCTACTTTTTCATAGTATCACATTATATCGTCTGAGGATACCTCTTCTATAAATTTTTTTACTCAACAACAATTTCTGGTGAAATAACCTATGAGCCGGCATAAAAAACCGGAATGTTGAATTATTCGAATAAACAAGTTATTATTTTCCAGAGAAGGAAACCAGTAAACAAGTTTTCAGTTTCAGTTTCAGTTAGAGAAATTAAGGAATTTGTAACAAAAAATATATGAAAAAATAATAAAAATTGTTATTTCTTCAAAAGTTCACAATAAAACGATAAAATTTCCGTTCATACTACACATAAATAAAAATAAATACATAGAACGTGACATATTATTTTATAAAAGTCAAAGCAGAGAGTTTTGTAAATAATTGACTGTAGTTCATTGACAAAAACAGCGATTTATTGTTTTATCACAACTTTCTTAAAATCTTCCAAACTGTTAAGCAAATTTAAAACGGATGTTGATTTGTATTCTCGGATTTTTAAAATTAAGTAATTCAAGCAAATTGAACTCGAGCTATGACAATATAGTTCTATAAAATAGTTTATCGCGATCCAGTTCAAAAAACATCCGCATTATCATGTGTACAAGTATTGACAAATAAATCCTTTGACACAAAGTCAATATTGTCTTGTGTTATGTAAAACATACGCTAAAAGTTTTTGTTACTCAGTATAAGATTTGTGTACAAAAATTGATTTAGTTTTTTAATTTCCTTTATTTAAAAATAACTTCAAATAATGAATGGAAATTCGATTGACTAACTGTTTCCTATTGCACACATACGTTGTTGTTATTGACGGTTTTTTATATATACAATTCCAAATCCGTTTCCTTTTCCGTTTCCCATTCCTTTTCCCAGTTTCGTTGAAATCTTTGATGATAACATGTGACAGCGTTGTAAAGAATTTGTAGCAAAACAATTGATAGAATTAAAGCGATATGAGAACTTTGTCCTTCTTATTGTTAAACAATGTGAACGCACTTCTATAGAATTAAAGATTTTTTTTATTTTTAACTAATAAGAAATATATTTTTCGTAAATAAAGACTCAAGAAATGATTGGCTTCAAATTTTAATGTAAACAGAATATATTCAAAAGATCTTAATGACGCTTTATTTTTACACAAAAAAATGTCACATGATTTGGGCTTTTCAATAATTGTTTGAAATAACATGATTTTTTGAAATAGTGAGTTTTTTTGTGAAATTATTGAAATTATTACGAGGCTAAATTTATGTTCTAAGATAGATAAAAAGAGAAAAAACTTAAGATTTTTCTGAAGAATAAAAACATTAATAGTGTTGGAAAGACATTTTAATTTTTATTTAATTCAATCGTAAAGTCAGTTCGTTAAAGTTAGAGTGTCATTGAATTGCAGTGTGACAATATATGTAGTTATTTTTAATGAATAACTAGGAAAGTAGGTTTGAAAAAATACAGTTTATTTCGAAAATTATAATTGCATATTGAGTATACAAAAGTTTTTTCTATTTAAATTGTGAGCCAATGTATACTACTTGAGATTTCCACGTTTTCAGAACGTTTTGCAATCTAACAGCCTTTTATGTCGTCAATGTTGATTCAATGACATTTTTAATTATAGGTATGTTTTTACAAGCTGAAATCTTTTGCCTTTTAATTTGTTTATGTCAATTAGAAATTGAGACTTAAAAATGAACACTTAAATCAAACTGTAACACATTTCTATATAGAATATGTGAAGTCTTTAGCCCACACAAATAACCTGAATAAGCTGATTTACTACATAATTATAGATATACTTTTACTCACACTATTAGGCAAGTCTTTTGCTGAGTTATGTCATAAAAATAGTGTATTAGTAACTTTTTTTATTATTATTGTTGATACAAGATAATGGAGGAGTATTATTCATATTAAAGGATAGTCGTCTCTGGAAAAGACAAATTTACTGAATAACAGCCAATTAAAAAATGGCTGTCAACACATGTCATGTTAATTCTTTTTTAGTACTTGACTAGACATTAATGATTATGTATCCAGATAAATGCAAACGGCTTCGAATGTGTAGACCATTTAATATGAGAACTATAGTTTGTTAGTTTAGTTTAACGCAAGTCTGTATCTAATAATATCTAAGTCTTCTTAATAATTCCCAGTGAATTATTACAAATAAAAGTAATAATTTAATAAATAATGTTTATAAGTAATTAGTCGAACTTTTTTATTAATATTTATATATTGAAACGATTAATTTTGGCTCAAGTTCAAACTTGAATTTACCCATTTATTTATTCTAATTTATTTTTAATTTTTTTATTTAGAAAATTTTTTGGATAAATTCATAATTTTTTTTATATATTAAGAGAGTACTATATATAGAAAATGACAGAAACCTAACAACATGATTAAGTACCGTTTATTCTCAGTAGACAATGGCGCTGAATAAGCAAGAGAGACTAGAATATATAGAGTAGTTATTCATCATAGATGGGATTTCGTACTAACCGAAATTGATTTGACATGTGAAAATGAATAATTTTGTACTTTTCGTATTCTAATTTGTTAAATAATACGGTTAAATAGTTGATATTCCTGATCACTAGTATCCACCGTCAAAAGTGGTAAAATTGAACAAAGAACGCTGATGAGATGGTGTAGCGACCTCGAAATCAGTACTGATCCGTTCTGCTAATATGATGAATAATAAAAATTGTTCTATAATAGTACTCTCTTAATAAAAAAAATAATGAATTTATCCAAAAAATTTTCTAAATAAAAAAAATTAAAAATAAATTAGAATAAATAAATGGGTAAATTCGGGTTTGAACTTGAGCCAAAATTAATCGTTTCAATATATAAGTAATAATTTAATTGCTACTCACTAATTGAAAAACACAGAGGCTCAGGAACTGCTTAGTGTGAAAATATTCTGGTGGATAGGATCAAAGTTTTGTATCTGGTTTTAATTTTTTTATATTATTTTTTTTTAAAGAGAAGTAACACTCAGGCAATTAGTATGCCTATCAACCCGTAGCTGTGTGAGAGGATCGAGAGAGAGAGAGGATCGACTCAATCGACCGCATTCTAGAAATTAATATTAAACATTTACATAAATACATACGGTAAAATACAAAAATAAAAAACATTCTAAATAAACAACTTAAAACTCTGTCTTATTTATATGCAAAAGCAAATTGGACAAACACACATGCACACGTTGTTTATTCTTCAAGTTGAAGGTGATACGTGCAAGTGCAAGAGTAAATTTGAATGTGTTAGTAGCAAATTAAAACGCTTATAGCTCCGTAAATATCGAACTGATTTATATAAAATTAAGATTGTGCACATCTATGTAAAACATATAAAGGGATCTTTAAAAAACGTGACGATTTTGCTACTGGTAGATATTTTTCTATCCAAAGTATTGACTAGCAGTCGATAACACACATGCGTGAACCACAATGGATTGCTTTACGCTTGAACAACGTTGTGGAATATTGCAAACTTATTATCTGACATCGAATTAAGCCAAAAATCGAGGCGCATTTTAATCTCGTAGGTTTTGTTGCATGTGGAGATCGTAAAACCCGCACACCATTGTCGAGAAGCCAATGCATGCTCAGAGTGTGACAGTTTGGTGCAGATTTTTTTCGATAACGCTACTAGAAATGCGATTACGAACTGTTTACAGACTGATATTTAAGATATAAATTTGAGTAAGCTTTGCTTTCAGCGATGTGGAGCACCATGGCACAGTGCTCATCAATCGATCTTTTCCGCACTAAGTTCGCTAATCGTGCAATCAGTAGCATTTGCAATGTGAATTAGACCCCACGGAACTACGATTTGATACATTCAGAATTTTTCTGTTAAAGATCGATGCAATGCTAATATTTCAAAAAACGATATTCGCCCTTAAGGCTAAAATCGTCCGAAGCGTTCGTGATATAGAACCAGAAACTGTCGACAAAGTCTTAGAAAATTGAACTGACAGAATAAGCTACTGCGAAGCCAGCTCTTGCAGGCACATGAATAAAATCGTGTTTCATAAAAAATATTAATATTTGCTATTTCTAACAAAGCCATAATATAAAAAAATATGCTTGTATGTGGACCACCTTATATATAATTTAAAGGCTTGATATATCGCCAACTGTAGAGAAGGGAGTTAAGGTCTACTAAAGGTATGACGAAAAATAAACAACGTATTATTTCTTAAGCTTGCAGATATTGGCCACATATGAAATCCCGTATTTTTTGCAACAGTTTGGAGTACAAATTTATTTTGGATTATGAAAAAACTATAAAAGTAACAAACTGTGAGCTTACAAACCCATTTAAGAACATTTCAGTTCGTTCTACTTGTACGCATTGAATTATCTCCAAAATAAAAAGTTCTTCAACTGCTTTGCAGAGTGAAGTTTAACTTTTAATGTCTTTTTAATTTAAGAAGAGCTGAAACATCAAACATTAGAGGGTTCTTTACAAATTAGCTTATCTGCTCTGTTTTTTGTTGAATTCCTTTCTAAAATTCGAAGAAAGTTTTGAATAAGAAAAAATATGCTGTTCAGTAAACTTGCAAAAAAAATGTTTCCAATGCAAAGTGTGTATGCCAAAAGTGTCATCATTTATAATTTTTAGTTATTTAAAATAATATCCACTTATTCCGTTAAATGGCAATATTACTTCAGCGTATTAAAACCAATAAGACAAAAAGCTTTTAATAAATAATAATCTGCACGTTCTTCTTAATATCCAAAGTGGTCGTTGTTATGAAAGTGCAAACATTTAGCAATTCGTTAACAATTTACAAACAATAAATATTTAATATATTGTTATTAACAATGTGCATGTTCATGGGGATAATATCGATGGGAGAAATACCGATCTGGTTTTACGTAGTAAAGATATTTTAATATTCATAAATTTTATGGTCTTTCCCATGGTTGAACAAAAGTAGAGCAAACAGTTTTTTATCAATTAAAATGTTTGCATCCAATACCTTCGAAAAATGTTTGAGCAATGAAACTTTATAAATTAATTATTTCAGAAAAAATATTTTTTTATATATTTAAAATTTTTCCCAGAAGAGAATTTTGAAGTGATTGCATTTGCTACTGTTATAAAAATAAAATTTGTCGAACTTGTTACAGGAATTTAACTACGCATTATATCTAACATTGCAATTAATTAAATAAATACTTCGAAACTAAAGTTTATTTTTATTTATATTTTTCACAATATCAAAAGTAATTATATTATCAAACCTTAAATAATAATATTATCACTTTAAATAATATCGCATTTATTTTTTTAATTTTTATATAAGTTACTGGCATAACGGCAGAGCTTAGTTATGCAAATTTACACGTGTGTATTTGCGCATCACTAACACACTGGCAGTTCTTGGAAAAAGGACTCTATTAAAATCAAATTCGAAAACATATGAAGACACTTTACTCCTCCTTTACGCTGTTCTATGCCACCATATATTTCCTAATTACAGTCTAATCTCGATAGTTTGAAAAGCAAAGCACCTAAGAAAATTAAAAAAAAACCGGGAATAGAAAATATTCCAGAGAGAAAGAATGACATCAAATTAGTAAAAGATTGATTAAAATTATTAATTTTTATCTTTGAACTTTTGTAGAATTCCAAGAGCGACAGATGTTTTTATATTTTGTTACAAAATGCTCATACTTAGAAGGAAATATGTATTAGAAACATTGTTTTATAAAGGACGAAAGACGATGAAATAAAAAATCAAGTAGGCAGTTTTACTATCTTTTGTCTGCGGATTATTGAATATATAGTGGCGCTTTTGCAAGCTCAGAGATCCATTTCAATCTATCATCATCCAATGAATTGTATTTTTGTCTTAAAACTGTGTTCGTGTTTTGTCACATTAAAATATTTTAAATTATAGGTTGTAGAGAAAGAAGCCTTACGATTCGGCGAGCAAGATGTCACTTCCACACGACCGAATTCCATTGATTTTTTTGCACATTATTGATTATTTTTCAAGGAATCTGCCAAAGCATTCAGATTATCAAAAGATCCAATTTAACGAATGCCAAATTATCGAGTGTCAACTGTATTATTAAAACACAGCTGGCCCAAATGTCGAAACATTAAAATTCAAAACACTGCAACAGTAAGCCCGGACATCATTAAAAATAATTTGAAATTTGATTTTCCTCAAGCGAAAACAGCAATAGAATAGCGCTAAAAAAATAACTCACTTAATTATGTTAATGCTACACTGAGCCGAACTCCCCAGCCAATAGCAATGGAAGAAAATGTTTAGTATTTCTGAGTTTTTTTTTAGAGCGCAATAAGTCTTGTAAAATAGCATTTGCTTGAGTTAATGGTTTGGGTAAAAATACTAAGATGAGTTATTTTTGTTTCAGGATTAAAATCCTGATTTAAGAATTTTGAATTTGATATAAGAATTTCATTTTATTTTTAGAAATGGCAGGATCTATTTTCTTAAGTAAATGCAATTATATTTGTAATTTTGACACAAAATTTTATACACAATCATATAATGCGTCAACGTTTATGAGTATCCATGTTTTTTTATATTATTTTTGTATTTTCATTGAAACTTTTCAGTTATCGCCTTATGCCATAAGAAAAGTGTGTTCAAACAAACAAAAAAAAACAAAAAATTAAATTTTTTTTGAACATGTATGATCACACACTCTAATCAACCTTACACATTTAAGGAAACTGTCCAACATGTTGTATGTCATGTCATGAAGTCTATCGGCTGGAGGAACCCTTAACACTTTTTAAAGCTTCTAAGCTGGAATTCCTGAACTACTTTTGCAATTTTATGCAATTGGAAATAGTAGCGGTATTCAGTGTTTGATGCGAATGATCTTGCATAACGGCAAATGCAAAGTATCGTAGCTTTTCTTTGCAATCCAACAACAAAATATTACAATTTTTATTTGCCACGTTATTTCAATTTAGCAACACTGAAAATGATATAACTTTTTATTTTCTATGTGTACTGCGTTGTCATCACTCACTTTTAAAGCGAAAAATCAAATAAAAAAGTGGAAGACTGCACAGTGAATTTACAAAATGCTTTGCAAAGTCTTGTGTTTGATGGTAATAAAGGAAAGAAAAAATGGTGTGAGTGCATACTTTGTTGTACTCGAAAAGTTGCTTTCTTCTTCGTTCGTCGTTTACACATACTTGCATTTGGTTGCATGTGTGTGTTTGGTATGCATGTTCATGCAACAAACGAAAAAAATTTTGTTCAAAGTAAACTTTTCGTGTCGAGAAGCGAAACAAAGTTTAAAAGAAAATTGAAAAGACGTTGTTAAGGTAAACTTTGCAATGTTGTTTAAAAATACCGCTTGCAAGGAGTTGCAATGCACACTAAAATTTGAATACCGCTACTATTTCGTGATCGTTGCAAAATTTGTTTGTTCATTAAAGTTCTCGAGGGTAGGACAAATGTCCTGTATGAAACGTTATTCTTAAGAGCGTGCATGAACGTAAATTAGAATATATTCACGATCCCGTTCTTCTAGCTTGCGACCTCCAAATGAACTTCTACATACTAATTCAAGGAATATCGTGCATACTTTTTTGGCAATATAATTAAAACTATTTCAATTAAATTAAATTAAATTAAATAGCACTTGCAATTAGAATTTCAAATAGTGCAATTACAAATATAAGTAATCACAACTGATAATACTGATAATGATAATGTAGTAACATTGCAAAAGACATATATAATTGCCAAACAGTAATTGTAACCTACAATTCTGCGTCACTCATTGTCAGCTCCCACTTTTGTTTCAGTGTATATTTTATTCATTATTATTATTTGAGTTCCCAAAGGAATCTTGTTCGTTAATAGTACTTACCCTGGTATGCCACCACTCTCCATATGATTTGCTAATGTCACATCATTAGACCACACATCAAATTGCCATTTTACTAGACCCAAAACACCACAATGTACACGTCCAGTATGGATACCAACTCTCATATTGACATTAACCGCCATCACCTCACGTACCAAACTGGGCGCAAATAAAAAATGTTAAATTATATTGTTTTATTGTATTTTCCATATAAAACACATAAACGAACATACAGAAGTTATTTTGCATAGATATTTTGACGTATAAATGAGAGAGATGAATTTTTAGCTAATATAAATATTGTTACTTTGTATTTAGTTACATCTGACATTAATTTTTTATTTTAAATGTAAATGAGCCTTGTGCCCAATAGTGTGAGGTTGGGGATAAACAAGGGAGTCGTGCCTGCCCCGTAACCAGTTTAAAAATTATCATTAAAATTTTTCCTATTTGTAATAGAGTTTTCGATTGTAAAAAAATAAAATGATCGGTTTAGTGGAAGCTCCCAATTAATATTTTGTATTTTAGTTTAAAGATGAACCAGTATTTAGAAATAGTTTGCCAGTTACTTGTTGCTGGCATCAGAAAATGTCTACGCAAATTTTTAAAGGGCTACATTAAAATACTATATCTTATCTTATTAAAATTAAAATAATTTATTTATGTAGATCAATTAAAAAAAAACCTAACAAAATTTTTTATTAATTAAAACATCGATATTTAGCGACTTCTTCGTGTGGCTTCTTCAGGGATATATTTATAAAATTGTGTAAATAAAAAATATTGTTTAACAATAATCTAATAACTAAAACATACAGAAATTGCCAAAATGAAAATATCAAAAAAAGAACATTAATTCTCTTTCCTATTGAAACATTAATAATTTGTAGCATCTCCAACGCATATCGACGTTTGTAGTTATTTTCTGTATTCAAAACTGTTACATTACTAGAATCGGGATTGTCATTAAAATTAACACAATTTGATATATATATACTTTATATATACATATACTTTACTACAATTTTCTCTGTCATTAACACCACACGGTAACTGGTAAACTCTATTAGACTTTTCTAATGTCTCTATTCCATTTTTTCTCTTACTGAATAATTTGGTAATTGTCTCATTCATCCTATGTGCGATTCTATATTTTTCATTATCATAAATCCAGATTTTTCTAATCTTTCCGACATTTCAGGTACATGTTTTTAAAATTTATAAATTGTTGGTTCAGAAGAAAACTCTGAACTTCTTTTTATGTATCTGTATTGTCTCATTAGTCTACAAAGCAAGTGATTAGGAAATTTATTCTTATTTATTATATTTTTAATTATATTAACATTTTTCTTATGAAATTCAATATTACTTATTGATAATATTCTGTCAATAACACTTTTAGCAGTATTAATAATAATTTTCTTTGGATGCTTTGAAAAATAGTTAAAAAAGTTCTGGTAGCATAAAAGAAGTTGGTTTTTTTGGTAGTTTATAAAGAAACTCTAATTTTTTCTTATTACTAATGTATCTAAATATGGAAGTGTAAGATCACATTCCTTCTCAATTGTAAATTTAATGTCAGAATGGAATGAACCTCTATTTTGCTTTTTGAAATAATGCAAAATAAGTCATCATATTTTGTCAAAATTTTTGGCTTAATGGCCAATTCTTCAATACATACATTAAGTAATTTCTCCATTACAATATCAGCCACAATTGGCGAAGCTGGAGAACCCATTGGAACTCCTTTCAGTTGTAAATATATTATATTTTTTATTGAAAATATCTATTATCAATTACACAAAAAATATATATCAACATGATTTACTCTACCATTTGCTCTGATTGTATTTGTAATAAAAACTGTTTATATATTTTATGTGAAATCAATTACATTTTTATTTCTCTAACTTTGAGCCAGTCTGTATTTTACAAAGTGAAATATTGTATCTGAGCGTATAGTGTATTTTGCCAACAATCATGCTTTAGGAAAAATAAGTTTAGGACATGTTTCTTTGAATTAATTTTATGCTTAAAATATGCGTATGCTGGTAAATTTTTGTTATCAAGGCAAAGATTTATATGTGCATAACTCCACAGAAACACCCGCAGGGGTATATTCGCAAATTGTATGTCTTTATATATTTGCATTTAAAGCACCACATTAAACACGTAGCTTTTAAAAAATACGGAGATGGTCGTACAATTATCCAGGCTATTAAGAAATTTAAGAAATTAAATTTTGTAAAATTTAGGATGTTTGCAAAGAAGCATTTTTTGTACCATTTTTCTCTAAACTTATTTATCGAGCACCAGCTCACCAAGTTGCATCTACCCAAGAGAATTCTTATTATTTTGCGGAAACAGCAAACAATGTCAATTCAACATAAACCATTTCAGAGTATGGCGACTAAGGTGATCGACTCGGTTTCTCAACCGGTTTTTAAGACCTGATTTTTTACAATACTGTTGTCGGTTTTTCAAAATGTTGATTTTTCGAATGTCGAATAGTCCGGTTTTTTACAATTAAAAAACCGCCTCATTCGAATAATTTTCGATTTTTAAGTTTTTTAAATAAAATTAGTTTTTACTATATTGAAACTTAGACGAACGTGTTCTGTTGATTTTCCAATTAATTTCAGTGTGAAACTTCGATGTGGTTTTTGGGTATAGCGAAAATTTTATGAGGTGGTATCAGGGGCGAATTAATATGGCCTTGTGGTGTGCAATAGATATCAAACTATATATTTGAAAATCATTTTTTAGTTTCGTTGACATTTTGCTTCATATTTTAGAGTTAGACATCCATCACAGCCCAAAACCGAATAAAAGAACGTCACCTAAATGTTTTGAATGCTTTAATACTGTATCTCAGTACTCTCCAAAGTATTTAAACCTTATTTTATTTTGAAAGATTATTTTTAGCAAAATTAAAGTATTCTTTTACAATTTAATTGTTGTATTAACAATATTAGAAACAGATCTCATTATATTTCGATTTTATGGGCTTATAAGTATGTGAGCAAAACATCATTCTATATGAATATACAAAAATGTGTAGCACCATAATCAGGGTAATCGCTGTGTTTTTCGATTCGAAATGAAAACTATTGAAATTTGTATATCTCATACGTCTTGCTTAAAAGTGTTTTCTTTCAAATGGATATATGTATGTACATAGTAATGCCCACGTTATATTTTTTTTAATCCAAAGTACTTTCCTTATTGTAAGTATTGAGGATTAATATTAAAATCTGATTTTGGTTGTATACAGATTTTTCGATATCGCCATATGAATTCATAAAAGGCCTAAGTTACATTGACTAAATCTTAGAGGACAAGCAAAAAACTCTCTAATATGAAAGTTGAAGCAACATTAGCATTTTGTTCAGTTTAAGCTTATTTCTTATGAAGGAATTAGTACAATTTTGACATATAAAATTTTCCAGGGACATGTATTTTAATATGGTGGATCGTAATCTAGAAGTGGATTTTAGGCCTTTTTTGAAATCGTATGACAATATGTAGATTTAGGTTGATATTTTGTTTGTATATGTACATCGTCATATAAAATGCAAACGGTCGTAAGCACACTTTTATTTATTTTAAAGGAAAAGCTGAAAACATTATAAGTCAATAACAATAGAGTATTCTTTGCAATCCTTTTATTTTATTTTTTATATTATAGAAACTTATTTATTTTTAAACAAGAGCGTATCAAGTTACTCCTTTTTGAGTTCAAAATACATGCACTTGTATTTACTTCCGCTTAAATTTCATTAATAAAGGGCCGCTTTTGATCGTAGGAGTTTAACATTTTTCGTGTACATGTAGCTTGTCAAGATACCATAATCAATCAAAAACTCTATTTAAATGTTTATAAAATAACAATTATCAATAAAAGTAATTAATAAAGTACTAAATTACTTTAGTGATCATCGTTATAGTATTTCCGTTATTAATTAGTGATGGTAAAATTTGAATATTGATAAAGGTGAAGCTGTGTTTGCCTTAAAAACAACTAATAACTTCCACAATACAAATAAGTCCCGTATTCTTCTTCGGGTCATAATTTGTATAAATACAAAATCGAAATCATTTTCAACCGAGCCACCTAAACAGTGGCTGATACATGACACCACACATGAACACTGATGATGAGAGTTTAGCGGCTCCCGAAAAACATCGTTGTTTCTGTTCTTCCATGTAATTTGAAATCAATTGATGTTAATTTATACCTTGTTCCTTTACAATATTGTCTCATGCCCAATTCTTTCGACAAAAATATTAATAATAATGACTTGGACTAAAAACTACTATTTCCTGACCGTATTAAATTATTTTGGCTAAAACTTTTGTTTGTTTTCTAATGCTATATTTATTAATTTTAAGTTTTTAAGTTTGCTTCCATTTCAATATAAACCTTTTTTGTAATTGAATAACTTTTCCTTCTACTTAATAGTCTAAGAGTTCATAATGCTTTGTTGTATCTGTTTCTTAGTATCTGTTGATATTGCTGAAATATACTTTAAACAAGTTGAAGTACTAGTAGCAAAATCCATTGTTGGTTAAAGTATTTTTTCCCTAAAGATATGCTTTGATTTGTGTGTATGTGTGTGTGTGTGTAATGTGTGTGAGTCTCCTAAGCCATTGAAAGCAATTAAGTATGTACATATGTACTCGTATGTATATATTTCATATGATGGTTGTGCAAATTTACACAATATTGATTTCATGCGGTTTCATTATAATTTGCTCTACTTACGCTATCGCATCAATCATATCCAAACCCATTTCCACAGCACAATGGGCATGATCCGGTCTAGGTTCCGGCAGCCCTGAGACACAATAATAACAATCACCCAATAATTTAATACGCAAACAATGATGTTCTGCAGCCAATCGATCAAATCTGGAATGAAGTGGAACGAATAATAAGAAGTAAAAGTTAAAATTTACACACGAATTGACACACTCTGACAGATAAAGATATTAAATACAGATATACACGCATTTAAAATAAATAACATTCACAAAGGATTTAAATTCATGATACCGTTGTCTGTGCTTTATATCTTGTTTTTGTGAATGATTTTTGTATGTGGATTAGAGTCAGTTGATTTTGGGATTGTTTTGTGAATTCACGCAAAAATAATACTGTTTAAATTATATAAACATTCTGTTGAACGAACAAATCCTTGTCTATCTGCGAGTGTAAAAGAAAATCTGTAATTCAAACATATTTGGCATTCATTTTAATGAAATTTAAATCTCAAATTGAGATGTATGCAACTTAGATTATGTCTTTCGTATATTTTATTGTAATGTTTATTATCGTAATTCCTGATTATAAACTTCATTGCGATTTTAATGGGATTCATTTTAAAAAATTATTGCCATCTATAGAGTAGACTAAAAAGTTGTTTTCAAGAAAATTAGCGCAAACTAATTTGATAAAAACGTTCCACGAATTAAAGGTTGGATTAAGACTTGTTCCAATTTTTTGGCGAATACATGGGTAAAGTGCTGTAAGAGGGGAGACTAAGCTGAAAAATAAAAACATACAGAAATTATTCTTTTTTGCCAAGACTCGTTGACTTCTCCCCGTACACTATTTTGTTTTAATATTCAGCCACTTTGTATTTAAGAACATCTATTTTGAAACCTTTAAATTATTTTTATTTTCCCCATGGACTTGCTCACAAGCATCATAAATCTCACAGTTTAATGTACTTTTACTCACCTGGCAAACAGCTCATTTAGCAGACGTACCAGTTCTTCTGCTGTACATTGATCTGACAGGCTCGTGAAACCGCAAATATCAGCAAATAAAATGCTATAAGAAAAATAAAAATATAACACTTTTACATACGAGTACCACTTCATTTATGGGCTAAAAGTATGTAAGATAAATTAATTTTATATTTTGAGCTAAAATATTTATACCAAAAGTTGATAATAAATTACTATTTGATGTTTTAAGGAACTTTGAAAATTTTAAAAACTTCAACATTTGAACAATAAATCATTGAAAAAATTACATACAACAATTGTATTAAGATGTCTTCAATGATTGACAAGCTAGCGAATTAGCTTTAAAAGAAAAGTTCCTCTAGTACTCTGCGTTGTATATTATAAATATCTTTTTAAATTTAAGTTGAAACAAATGATTAATTTCTTCGAAAAAAAGAAACATATCAAGCGTGACATATCTCTGAAAGGTTTACAAATGAAGTTTAAAGCAACTGAAATGTGGAGCTAAATAACTGTCTGTTATTTGTATCACTGTATGCGTGTGTAATCACGCAAACTCCATATAAGTACATATTTAATCGCCTTAAAAACATTTTAAAATGAAAACGTAAAAGCATAAAGGAGAATATATTGATGGTATTACTCTAAATACGAATTTTAATGCAAAAATTTTATATCATTTGTGGAATTTTGGCAACTAAGTTACATACTTAAAGTGCGTCTAAATTATTTATCAACAATATTTAATGGAACCCTAAAGTTTACAAGCTTAGAAAACTTGATTACTTGAGAAATTAATTTTTTTAATCAAAACATCAAATGGAGCTGAGTACGCACTTTGGGCATAAGCCATCGTGATCTTGAGTGTCTTTTTTAAGACTAAGGATACGGGGAGGCTATATATTTTTATTTCAACCATCAAAGACTAGCGGAAAAATATCATTATGTGTGATATTAGAGGCAAGCAGCTGTAAAGACCGTACTTCAGTGTGGGATCATGTAATTCTGTGAACCTGCATTGCCAGTGCGCGTTGTTGTATCAGCGCACAGTGGCTGAAAATCGTTTTTCATTGGCCAAAATTCTGTAACTTTTGAACCGATCAAAATATTGAAGTAATGTTTATTTTATTGGATAGATATTTAGTTCAGCTTGACTCAGTTTAAATTACATTAAAATTGATTGAGGACTTTTTAAGGAATTCTAGGTCAAAGTTGAACTTTTGAATTTTTTTTACTTTTAGAGTGAAATATGGGTTTATTATTTTTTTATTTATTAAAAAATTGATTATTTGGAAATTAATAATAATTATAAATATTTTTTGTAATAATGGAATTTTTTTAATGTTACACTTAAAAAAAATTTTACACTGAAAAAAATAGTAAAATCAACTGGAGATTTTGCTATTACAGAAAAATTGAAAATTTTTTGCTGACAAATTTGCAAATTTGTTTACACTCAAAGAATAGTTACACTTAAAAAAACACGTTAATAATATTATCTAAAAATATTACTATTACTACAGAAATATTTATTATTTTTTGCTGTCAAATTTGATAATTTTAAAAACATTTTAAAAATAAAAACTGCAATAAATTTTAATAGCATTTGCAACAATGGTAGGTTCTGTTTATTATTATTTTTTACTAATATTATGTTTTTCGTACTTAAATAACAATGAAAGGCAATTATAATTATTATTCATTTGACTCAAATATTGATTGCAAATATTCCATATTTTGTTCTGTGCTATTTCTGTTCTTTAGTAGTTTTTTGGCTTCTTCATCTAAATCCCGATGTTCCACTTTCCATTGATTTCGAATACTGGAGATGAACGGATCTGACGTTGCCAATAATATATTAAATAGATCTTCATTTGTTGAATTTCTTGAAATTTTTCTAGTATTGTGCTCTCTATAAAATCTGTAATCCTTGTTCCTTTTTTCCTGAGCCTCCTCTGATAGATCTCCAAGTGGCACCAAATGATATTTAATGACATCTTCTCCATGATAAAGGATTTTGTGAACTGTTGCAGACATATTTCTCCATTGGTAGTTGGTTGTATATATTTTTGCAGTTTCCTTAGCATAATCTCCAAATTTTCTAGAGTCAATTTCTTCATTGCACGCAAGTACTTCTAGGATTATTTTAAATCTGAAAATAAGGTTAAAATCCACTCCTGTTATTTCAGATGCTGTTTCTGGATCTGAAAAGAATCTTCTTGTGGTATTGCCATCATTTGTATTGCCTGACCCTTGTTTTGGCTGATCTATAATCAATCCTAATTTGCGATATTCATCTTGAACATGTTTCTTTTTTGCACTTCTTAACTCTTTGTTGGTTTCGTTGTTTCTTATTGATCCTGAAGACCCGAAATCCAAATCATAGCTGATTTTTAGTATGTGTTCCATAAGTCGTATTCTTGCATGTAGTGGTGATAATCCAAATTCATATGCATCGGTATTATCTAATGATTTTGTCGGTATTTGGTTTAATTGGGTTGATGTTGCTTGGCATATAATGCAGCTGGATGCAGCCTTCGTGCTAGTCAAAGCCTGACCTACTTTTCCATCTATCATTGTCAGCACTAATTGGTAGCTTACTTCAATTTGCTGCCCATCCAACTGTAATTGTAATGGCTGTAGTGCTGCAATTTGGGTCTTGATATCACTAACTTCTTTGTTAATGGCATCATGAGTTTCTTTTTTGAATTCAAATTTGATTGGCCTGCAGTATTTCGTAGAAGATGGTGTCTCATTTTTCCAAATATCCATTGTTTTCGTTGTACTAGTCGAAGGCTCTGAATCTTCCAAAATCTTTTTCAATCGCAATCGTACACATTTCACCATGAACATATCTGAGTCCGAAATATTTTCACATACAGCTTGTTTGTATTGTTTTTGTCCCGAAGAACCATCACATCCCCATTTACAAAAAAGAATTAACTTTGTGTTTCCACATTTCTTTAACTCATTTCATGTTATTGATTGTAGCAAGCGTTCGGCTGTGTGATCAAGTAGAGATTGTAGTTGTACCTCTGCCGAAATTGGTGTGATTGTAATAGTGTCCTTTGATGGCAAACAGTCCATTTTAGCAGCGGTTATTTAATGATATGCTGGATACATATTTGAACCTTTTTCAATCGTACGCAGTCTGAGCTTAATATATTGCTGTTTTTTCAATTTCAAATCCAGAAATAATGCTAATGCCTCCTCATTTGTGTACTGTATTGCATCACTCGGAGTTGGTATACTTTTAAGAATCCGTTTTGTTCTCACTGAATTAGCTTTAACAACTTTTTCAATGATATCCACTTTTGTTAATTGGTTCTGTGATCGTAATTGATGTAGGAAAGATTCTTTTATATTTGTACAACCAATTGCATCGTTGATATCTTTAAGTTTCCGCCTCTTAGATCTATCGCTGCAGTTGTCCAATGATTTGCGTGGTCTTCCAGCCTTAAGTTGACCTTCTAACCAGTTTGCACTTTTTATATAAAAGTTTTGTTTACTGTAGCGAACTTCTTTGTAGCGTTTTTTTAGTGCTTTGACGAAATTAGATAATTGATCTTGCATTTCGGTGCTACACGAATTTAAGTTTAATTTTATTTTAACGTAACTAAGAACATCTTCCTGGTTTTTGTTTCTAAAATACTCTTCCGCCAGTTCTTTATAACTGAAGCTCTTCATATTTTTCTGAATATTTTTATTTGCGTCTGTTATGTTTTATCCGTACACTTAGAGGATTAAGTGAGTAATCCCTTATCGAATCCGTAGTTTTATACATTTTTAGATACATGTTATTCACACATTGATCTTTAATTTCATAGCAGGTAGTGCTTAAATTGCACAAAACTGCACATGTTGTCCAGACCTTAATATCAGGTAAAACTAATTAGTATCTCGCCAATATTTGTTGTTGTTGTTGGGTTGTTTTTTTATTTTTAGTGGTTTAATGTCCCGATTATTGTTATAAAATTGCTTATGACTTTGGTTGACCCTAACATTTGATAACAGGTAAATTTAGAAACAGATCATATGCTTACTGTAGAATTTTGTGATAATTTGTGATAATTTTATGACTTATTTTTTGCTGATCAAAACAAAGCCATTAAACCCTTTCGCAGGTATTATATTTAATTTTTTTAGTTTTACGTAGTCTAAAGTAAAAACATAAACTTTTAGGCAAAAAAGTGAAAATTATATACACCATTGTATACGAGTACTTTGGAGTAATTTCATTAAAATGAAAAAAGTGTTCTACACACGGCTCGTCACGGGTGCAAAAGTATATATAGCGGTAAAGAGGACACTTTCACCTTTCTCCGGGTGGTATACATTTCTTGTTCCCTTTTGTTCCCTAGAAGTTCTATTCTACTAAAGTTTAAATTTGAGAAAAATATAGTAGTTTCATAAATATTCCGTAACGCCCTTAATATTAAACGCTAGAGCTCTGACCACTTACAAAAACTAAAGACTATAATCCTACCAACATTATAAAAAAGACCGCATGATAGCTTGCGAGTAGTAATCATTTATTTTTGATAAAAAACAACAGAAAAACACCTTTTTCTGAAATTACAAAAAACCGTTGAGTTTGACAGCATGCCACGCTCACAATTATCAATAGTTTAACCTAATTTTTTGGCTACCTTAATCTGGATATATTAGCTGCAAAAAGGCGTAAAAATTTTAAAAATCGGTGACAAAAAAAAATTTGACTTTTGGCCAATGAAAAACGATTTTCAGCCACAGTGCAGCGTATCGATCCCCCTTTCGATAAACAGTCAGTCCTGCATGGCTCTCAAGAACACGCAGCTGGCATAACATTAGCCTAACACCTCCTGATCTTATCTAACACGAGATCAAGGTTTTGAGTGCTGTCTGGCTATCATATATAAGGATGTATATGTGTCCCAAGTGATAGTGATCGGTTCTAATTCTGGACCTTTACGTGAAAGAGGCGATATCATTGATGGAAGTCAATTCATGTAATTCAGATACTCGGTGACAGGTTCAAGGCCTAACTTTAAAGCGCTTGTTTAGTGGAACTTAGTATTCTTTTCTATTGCTATTCATTGTAATCCAAGAGAATAAAATATTTTAAACACGCGACATGGCCACGCTTTGATAAAAGCTAGAATGATAATAAATTCAATTTTATTTAGTTTTATTATGCTCAATTGTATGCCATATCATAACGATCGCGTTGTGATATGAAAAATTCGAAATTCCTCGTGCACTATTAGAAACATGTTGGCTTCTGTTCAGGACTCTGGAATCTTCATTAAGAAAAATCTCTGAAATTTTTATAACACGCTTATATACATATATATTGGTTATTGAGCGGGGAAATCGACACAAAAATGGCGCAGATTTTATATAAAGAAGACTGCGGATTCGATTGGCCTCTGGTCTGTTGCACTACAATCAGCTAAGTTTTTGATTTTTCTATCGCTCGTATTTTATAAGTCAGGTCATATTTAAATTCCAAACGCAACTAGTAAAATAAAGACCTAAATATTTTTTATTTCATAAAAACTGAATATTATTTTTAAAAATCTGCGCATATTTTAAAGCAAAAGCTTCTGATGTATTTAGTTTAACGTTGTTTTTTTTTAAATTAACCAATTTTTTCATCTTTCGTCTTAAATTAAAAAATTATCTTGATAAACTGTTTAAAATCTTCAACAAAATCTTAACAAATTTGTAAACGAAACCCCATTATCTAAAATTTACTTGAATCTGCTAATGATTGGTATTTTTGCAGTATTTTTTTTAACTATAAAACACTTGTACTTCCACAAAAAGCCACTAGTTCTAAAATTTCTTCCTCGCCACATTTTTTAATTTTACGCAAGCCAAAGATGAAGGAAACACACACAAATTCCCATAAAACAGATACGCATAAATACTTGTATACACGTATAATACACATTGTAGCTTCGTTTGAAAGCCATTTAATGCCAGTTTAAAAATAACATTATATACATACATAATCGTACTTACATACATTTAACCAAACTTTGGATACAGAAAACACATTGGGAAAATATGGATCATTATACGAGAACGAAATGTATTCTTCGCAGCCACCGCAAAAAATAAAGTGAAAGTTATTACTACACAAATAGGAGCCAAAGAAAGAACATCGTATCAGCTACAGAACACAAGGAGAAAATAAAGTACAAGACTTTAGGAAGAAATACTAAATTACTAACAAGAAGTTGTCATCAACAAGTTGCAAATAAACTCCAATGAAAAAAAAGATAAAAAGAAAATGAAACTAAAAGACCATAAACTGGAAACGTAAAAATTGTAACATAAAATTGACAAAAAAATGGGGGGGGGGGGGTATGGTACGAACAGTTTACTTTCAAGAAACATTAAGGATTATATATATATATATATAAATTTATCTATTAGTGTGAAATAGAATAGAGTGTTAGATGAGAGTCGGAATAACCTCCCCCAGACCAACAAGTAGTATAGACTACCACATGGACTATCTGTGCATCCAAAATATGAAAAACAATAAATTATTGGCTGTAATTGTTTAGTTTGAGTTTCATCTCATAACTACATACATTAACAGCATTTTTTATTTATAAATATATATTGCGGAAATTAAAAAAGTTACGACAAACTTAAAAACAGAATTAAGTCTATGAAGGGGAAAACAAGATTTAATCAGTATCAAACAGGTTAAAACCAGGGAATCCGGAATACGTTGTAAAAAAGTGTTTTATGCGTGTTAAAATAAGCATTAGAAAAAAGTAAAACTAAATTTTTAAAAATATGCTTTTAGAAAGAAACAAAAATGCTATTTTTTGTTATTAAAAAATTCAACAACATTTGGAATTATAAATATGGTAAAAATAAAATAAATAGAACATAAGAGAAAATTGCTGAATAAAGAAGATATATATTTAAATTTCTGAGGAGATCTCAATACCAGATTTTTTTAACAAACATATAAAGAAGGGGCTTCGCGGACTTTTGGCATGTCTGCAGAAACATTCAGGGTAGAGGCAGGAATCGAATCTGCAATCCCCTGACTACTGGGGTTACCCTCAAATCTTTTTATTGGTAATTATTAAAACAATATACAACAAAATATTGACTAATGAATGGCCTTCTCTTGTAAAATGAGCCCCTTAGATTTTCAAACAAAAAAGTTTGTCTAACAAAATCCCAATCAACTTTTATACATTGGAAATGATCTTTCAACGTCTACTGGTATAAAAGGGGCAGATTCAAGAGGTAACAGTTCCTTATTATCATGTTTTAAAACTGCTTTGGTTTTATTAAATGAAGACATTAAATTAGATGTACATGGCGAAAATGTAGCAACACATTTAAACTGATAGATACAGATACACCAAATAGAAAAGCATTCTTCTTGTTATTATTATTTTTGACTTTTTGATTCAGCTATTCTGTTGATCAGAATTTGAAGTGGTTTTCTGCAAATATGCTCTCCAGATGGAAATATTCAATATATGGTTTATGCACTAACAAATCGCTACCAAAATGCATACAAATTTTTGCAATGAGTGAATGTTTTATTTCCGGTTCCAGGGGTATTTTTGCGGTTGCCCTTGTTATAACAGATTCGCCAACATTTTTAAACTACAAACAATTTTAATCTTAAACAATTTTCCCTCAAAGAAGCTTATTATACGAGCATTTACTTAAGGGCAAAAAAAAAGAAAACAAAATTCCATAGTATCATACTGAGTTGAATTAGTATAATGGAAAACAAAATTCTTTTAAGTTTTAAAAAGGCTTAAATAATTCAAGGATTCATTTTAAGAGTAGGGTTTGCATTTATTCGAAAAAATTTTAAATATCGAAAGAACTGAATATTGGATTCTGTTTACTTATTTACAAAATGACAAAAAGAATTTATGATAATTTATGCTCATGCCTTTTTGCTGAATAATCTTTCCATTTCCATACGATTGTATAATTCCCGCTTAAAAAATTAATTAAAAATAATAATCTTTCTACTTAAGTACTTAACAAGACAAAAATAAAAAGCGAGAAATAAATTCATCTACAACAAAAAAAGTCCAACAGTTTAACTCGAATTCTATTTATTTTTTAATTCAAAGTTCATTTTGGAATGGAGAAATGTTTGCAACATTTTATGGGTGTTCAATACATGTTGACTACAACGCAAATGACAAATGAGGACGTGGGCTCAACCCCAGGGAAGTCACAACATTCTGCAATTTTCATATGTGCACACTACATTGTATTTGTTGTTTTTGAACTGTTTAAGCGACGAATGCAAAGCGCTGATCCCTGACCTGTAGCGATGGCAATTAAAACTGGTCTATGCTTATTCATCGGTATTGTAGCCAAATCGTCCGCGAAGAAAAAATTTATTAAATCGAATATAAAGTAATTATAAAAGAGTGAATTGCCTGAGTTCTTACTTCTCTTTATTAAGAAAAGAAAACATTTTATGAAGAAAGAAATTTGACGTCACACAATTTCCAAAAAACCAACGAAAAAATAACCAAATCTAAACTGCTCAGACAGATTTAAGCCTTAATACATTTTTTTAACATATTGCCCTGTGAGAGAAATTAATCAGATTTTTAATAACTTCTGTTTTGTTAACGACCCCTTCCAAAAAATAGATTTTTTTTAAACACAATTGAATTTTATTTGATGGCTTAATTACAGTTTTGTCGCTATCACCAGTGCACTATGGAAAATATTACACTGCTTGGTATCTAATATATAAAAAATTCAACAAAATAAGCAGGTCTGTTTTTATTTTTCTGTTATAGCATAATTTTATAAGTTTTTCTTTATGAATTAAAATTTCATTAAAAATTTTAACAAAAATATTTTTCGAAATTGTGCAGTCTTTAAAATTTAAGTGAACTCGCCTATTGAATCGATTATATTGGAAAACATAATTGACATTAAAATGAACTAATAGAACTATGAATGGGAATCTCAGTTAGATTTAGTCTTAAAATAAAATTATAGCAATTGAGAGCTATAAAATTTTAACAGTTTGCTATCCCCATTTATTATATTTGAAAATGCAAATTACTTCAGCAGCGAATATCTGCAAGTAAATTTGTAAGTCACATAATCCTACGTAACTACAACGTCCAAAATTCAGAATTATTAAGTACACGCAGTCTCAAATAGAATGGAGCTAGCAAAAAAAAGAGTCACTTTTAATGCTAACTTTTTCGTAGATATTTTTGAGAGCGATTGTTCCAAGGACTTTACAGCTGGTCACAAATATATTGTCGAAATAACGTATGAGTCTCTTGTTGTTTTAAAGTTTTTGAAGTTCAGACTGTTGTTTGTCTTAAAAGCAATACTTGCACAATTAAACAGCTAACATAGCTTGTACCTAAAGCTAAATTGAAACATGGATGATGACAATCAACCTTTGGCATGGGAATTAATTCTGCTCAGGGACCCGAAATAACTGTTATTATTTTTTAAATATGCAATAGGTTATTTATAAAATAAGTGAAAAAATTGGTCCTGTAATAATAATTATAAATTACACAGAAAATTGTAGTCCTGACATAAGCATTATGAAAGATTATTATTTTTTGGTCTTTGATAACCATAATGAAAGCTGTTTATTCTTATTGGTCTTCTATAACCAATATAAAATATTTTTATTTTTTCTGCCTTCTTTAACCACGCTACCTGTTTGCAAATCTTAAGATATTTTTATAAAATTTTGCACAAAGACGAACTTTTTTTTACTGATTTTGTTTAGTATCCGCAAAATTTTTTGATCCACTTTTAGGCATATTTTCCTGAATTTTTTTAAACAAACGAAATTTTGTACAAAAATTGTATTTATATACCATTGAGTAGTGAGTGCTGTTGGTGTAGTAGCTAAGAAACCAGTAGGACTCGGATAGTTTAACTAATTGTTTCTTCTAATTTTCAGTAAATTATAGTTCTCAGTTTTGAAAACTTTTTATCTAATTTTAATGTCACTTATTTTCAAATTTTAATATTTTTATGTCCTTGCTATCATTCTCACATAAGATTGTGCTATTATCGTAATTTTTTGGTGTAAAACTATAAAATAACCAATATCTCGAAAACTAAGCGAGGTAGAGCAAAATGGACGGAATTTCTAATAATCCGTTGATATATATGAGTCCATATAAAATAATATATATTTGCAAAAATAAATACGGATATGGAAGACAGAAAAAAATGAAAATCTTTTTTAATGGTTATGGAAGCCGAAAAAAAACAAAAACATTTGTAACTATTATTATTAACTATTATCATTTGTAACTGTTATTCAGAGAGCAGGTTTTAAAATTTTAAATATATAAATTATTTCAGGATTTTTTCAAATATTGGTTATAACAGTTATGTCCCTGACTCTGGCCATTGCAAAATTGTATAAACGACTTATATAGATTAAAAAGGCTTCAAAAACACCTTTGTAAAAAATTATGCCGACAATTTTTTTCGAAAGTGGTTTTTGAAGATGTACGTTATAATGTACATTCTTCTTTTTTAGTTATAATTAACGCTTCAAACTGCCTATTTTCGTAAAACGTACGTTTACATTAGAAAAGTATCGAAAAAATAAGAAAAAAATCTACCTCTGTTATGAAATACACTGAATTAAATATAACATATATATATATATATATATATTATTAATTTGAAAATAAACTTTCTGCCTGGCCCACGATGTCGAAGGATATCGTTCTTTAGTGAAATTACAATTAAAACAAAAACAATATCTAACGTTTTGTTTTTGTTTCAAATATAATTTCACAAAAGAACCATATCGTTCGACATCGTGGGCCAGGCGAATTAACACATATGCTGCGTCAATGATGACAAGACAAAGTATGCAAAACTGATCTCACGTTGTTCTGAAATTTTAGAGTCTCTTAAGAATTTAAACAAAATGTACGCTAAAATTCAAATTATTTACGGGTTGATGAAATCAACGTACATTATAATGTACACCACGCATCAATGGGTTAAAGAAAGTTATAAAAGCAAAAATGGCGAAATAGGGACCTAATTTATTTAGCTGTATAGAAAACTAATTTTCAAGGTTTTAATAAGGACGTGTTAAAATGTTCGTGCCTGGTCGGACATTATATGTTGGTAAGAGTACAAGGGTAAAAATTTGATAAATCCAAGCAAGCATTTGGTGTTTGATTTATCGAGTTAAGATGAAGAATGTACCAAATTTTCGATATCGCGAAAAAAATACTCGTCCGTTGATATTCCGCAAAAGTCTCTCCTTGCGATCTTACTACTCAGCTGCTATTCAATTTTTTTGCTTAAAAAATTATATAAATTTAACGTAATAAATGTTGAAAAAAATTTTCATATATTAAAAACAATATTTAAAAATGAATTTGTTAGTAAACCTCCCCTCTTTAACCAGGCCACTAAAATAAAAAATTCTTTCTAGTTTATTATATAAGTTTCTACTTGACTTATTTCTGGGACTTTAAATTTCAATGAAATTAGCTATTAAGCCAAAACCTACAAACATATTTTTAGATGCATGAATAAGTATTTATACCCTCATTTAGTTTTTTTCATTTTATTTTTGAAGTTAATATATGTATATTAAATGTGTTTAAAAGTGAGCATAACATCAGTTTACTTTTATATTGTAAAATGTTTAAAAATTATTTTGTACTTTTTTCTTCGTGCACTTACCTGACATTCTCATGTCGTTGTATATAAATCTTGTGAAATTGTGTATCACGTGGTTGTCCCGCAATGTCATCTTTCATTTCCATGGCAACGTGTCGCGGTAGAACAGATAACAAAAGACGTTCCTGTTGAAAAAAAAATAAAAATAAATTTCAAGTCAAGCATATAATGCCGTACGCACATCCATCTATCAAAAAATTGTGTAAGTAATTGTTTTATGTTTTTTACAAGGCCATAGAAGAAAATAAGTTGAATATTCCAGACAAAGCTTTTTGAGAAAACGATGTAATAATGAGTAATTATTTTGAATTTAATTGTATATGGGGTTGCCTTTTTGCTTCTTAATCTCATATCGAGCATGCGAAATTTTCCATAATTGAAAGCTTTAAAAATTGACTCCGTCAATTGAAATTATAAATTTAAATTGCTGTATTGAGAAAGAAATACGGGAGAAGATAATTGTTGTGAAAACAGTAAAGTAGAAATTAACAGCATACTGTTTTCAAAGGCTGCATGCAACACCCTCTTACTCGTATTCATATTTTAGTTCATAATTCACTGTTTAGGTGACTGTCTGTTGTTAGGAATAAGTAACCATTTTTTCCCCTTTTATCTTAATTCCTTTACCGAGATATTAAACATACATGCGTAATCTGTTCTAACTAAATATTCGGGCTAGACAAAAGAAACGGTAGAGGGAGAAACAGGAAGCTAGTTACAAGACTAACGGTTCGGGGGCCACTGAAGCCAACACTTTTTTCTTCTTAAATGTTTATATTTAATATTAAGGTGGTTGTGGATCTGTAGTTAATACTAAGTAGCGCTAATATATTTCCCATCTTGTTTTCATAAAAGTAGCAAGTACAGACCCAAGTTATAAAGACCTGTGAGACGTCAAACAATTTTATTTCTAATCCTTAGCAAAGTCGTCCCTGAATCTGTATATACACTAAAAAGTGTACATAAAAACTAGTTTATAAATATCTGATTAAATTTGTCTTTGATGTATTGTGTTCAATAAAAATCATATTTAAAATATTTATTTGATATATTTTGTTATTTTTATTTCTTTTCCAAATACTACTTGTCTCTTGAGTTGATCTAATTTGTAATAAAATTTGAGCCTGATTTATGTTGTCAGGATATTCAATTATGTTATTGTATTTTTACGCAGAAATACGAGTACATAAAAAACATCAGCATGAATAAGTTTATGACACGAAAATGGAATAGAAAACTGTTTATGGTGTGATAAGATTTATGACCATAAAATTATTGATTGACTGCGATGAATGAATGAAATTGCTAATTCTTTATTGAACAAAAATCACGACTTCGAAGGACTTATACAGGAAAATGTTTTGCAATATTTTGACTTTAAGAACTGAAAGATAAAGATTTTCTTTAGTCGTACTTGTACGATGTAATAAATAAAATTGGCATAAAATACATTAATACAGATGTGAATCTTTATTTATAAGTAATTTTTTCTAATAAATAAAAGCAAATAGAGAAATGGTTTATGGATATTAGTAACATGATTAAAGTTTACCATTTAGGGTCCATGTATGATTGTATATATTGATTTATTTATGTAAACAGCTTTAAGTTGACAATATTGCTACTTTTTACTTGTATAATATTCATTTGGTTTCCCATTTTATCATGAATGATATCATGTAGCTGAAGAACACCGGAAAAATACTGATATCAATTAATTGATCATTTAATTTACTCAAAGCAAAGTGTAAGAGTAGCTAAATAAGTATATGAGTAATAAGATTTTTTCTCGTCAAAAGATTGAAGTTGAAAAAGAGCTCAGAATCGAAAGATATGAGAACTAAATATATGTACATGAACATGTACATCGTTCATTGCAGTTTGTTTTTTATTCGTAAAGAAATTTGTTTATGTAAATGCTTAATATTTAATTAATTATAGGTAGAATATGGTCGATTACATCGGCCATAGGTAATGCTAGTATTTTAAAATAAAGCCAAATGCAAAGCTATAAACTCCATTTATTTGTATCTTATTTCAAGTATAAGTTGACTTAATGATTTCTGGTACAGTCAACCATTATATCAACCTACCACTCAATCTCTGAGCCATGGGCTATCACTAGTGTTTGCTCTACACTTTACAGATTTTCGGATGTCAACTGGTAATTATCGACTTCCATTTTTATCACAGAGTATTTAGTAAATGCTAGCTTTTGCCTTAGAATGGTTCGCAATCTAATGTGTCACAACTCCATTAGAGAAGTCTTCTCATTGATACCAAAGTTCGGTTGTAGAAACTATAAATATAACTAATAGGCAAACAAATTTTTTAAATAACTTTTACGCTCATACTATGCAGCCGATTTTGATAAAACTTATATCATTTAAAAGATATTTATTCACAAATGTGCACAGCATATATTTTATCAAAATCAGTTCAGTATTTTATAAGCTATAAGCGTTTGTAATTGCTACTAATCCATAAACAAAGCATGCATGTGTGTCTGTCCAATTTGTTTTTGCAAAGAAACGAGAGAGAACATTTTCTCATACTTTGTAAACAAAATGCAACTAATAAGTTTTAAGTTGTTTATTCAGAATGTTTTTTTATTTTTGTATTTTATCTTGTATATGCTTAATATTTAATTACTAGAATATACGAAATAATAGTTATCTCTTAATGCATCTGAACCAGATAGTATCTGAAGTTTCATGTCCTGCAATTAACGCAGTAACCCATATAATTTCTTTACTCTAATCACATTTTGATAGCATCTTCTGTAGCTCTTTTCTTTTAATTTTCTTTAAAAAATAATAACTAAAAACAAAAAATAACTTAAGTATTTTAAAAACATTTCATATATTTGTACATTTTTTCTATTTAACTTTTCATGAATGACAAGGGTCATGTTTATTTTCAATTTAACCCTTAATAGCAAAACGATAATAATGCCTCCAGTAAAATTCAAAACGAAAAGGCATAACGAGACTTGAAATAAAAATAGGTATTTTGCTTGTTATTTATATATCTTTTTATTCTTTTTGTAACTCTCCGAAGTGACAGTCGCAGACATAAGTGACTAAATAAATAAAAATTGTATTAACAAACTCATTGTTGAAACTGTTCTTAAAGAAAAGAAATAAATTGTTTATTTAACCATTTTACTTCAACTGAAAAGAAGAGTATTTTTTTAAGAAGATCCATGAAAAGCGAAAATTAAAAAGAAACAGACTAAAGTACATACATATGTATATTTAAAAGTTAATTGAAAGTGAACGTTATATTTCTTGGTATTACTGATTTAAAATAACGCCAAAAAATTTATTAGAGCAATAATCATCTAGAACTTTATTTGGAAAACTTTCATTCGATTAAATCGAATGCCTTAGAATTATTTCATTCGTCTCCATATTTTGGACCCTGGAGCACAGAAAAAAAACACGCTAAATCGGACACTGGAAATTTCGATAATGACAGAAATTTTAATATAATTTTTAATTTGATACTTATTCCTAAATATACATCCACCTGAAAAATGATACAAATAAACAAGAACAGGAACGCTGAAGGTGATGATATGGCGATCGCTTTCATTACCATCTTAACAATTAAAAATTAAAAAAAACGTTTTGCTAACTAATTGTAGAGCACTCAATTTTGCAGTCCTTGCAAAACCTTTGTCCTTAATACAATTTTTCAAATAAATCTTGCAGATATTCGCTTTTTAACTAATATAATATGTTAGTTTTATATGCAATCTTAAACATGTTTGAAGAATTTAAGTCTACACAAAATATTCTTTTTGTTGAGTATAATAATTTCGGTATTCGAAGTTTCATATTTGAAGCTTTTGATATCTGCTAACAAATGTTTCCATTTTTAATCTGAAATATTGGCTGTGCGTTTTTTTATTTATTTTTTTTTTAACTAGGACCAGCAGCAGTGGACGTTCGATTTGAACATTCCCACACTGAAAGTAACAGGAAAGACCTCTGCAGGAAGTTTATTCCACATGCGAACTGTTCGGCTAAAGGACGAATTTTCTCTGTAATGCGTAGTGCGATTCACTGGCATATCAACCGCAAATGGATGCGCTCTTAACGAAGAACGTGTTGTTCGTAAAAATGAGCGGGTTTCGGGAACAATTTCCCTGATTTCATTAGAGCACATTCAATTGTAGTAACGGTAAAACAGTGTATTTTAACACGCAGCGAAATTTTCTTAAAATAATTTTTTAAATTAATTGGTTGTAAAGTTCAGTCGGGAAATTTTAATAGAAAAAATGTGCGATTAAGAAAAATAAATAAAAAATAAATTTAGCACTTGTGAAGACAAATACAAAATGAAAAAAAGGTTAAGAAATGCCAAGAAGCTAATATAGACAAGCAATGCATTTTCATTAGAACTTTAATTCTTTATATGAGAACAGTTTGATTTTCAAAATAAAATTAATTTTTTTCCGAAAAAGAAGCATGATGTTTCTCAAAATACTCTTTTAAACTCGATATATTTAGTTCAGCGTCATTTTTTTCCCTCCAAATAATAAAAAATCTCAGCACCCTCAAAATAGGAGTTTTTTTTCAATGACAACCTCTTCGTTTGATCCAAATTTCTTACCACCCAGCCATTTTTCCAAATTTAAAAAGAAGGTGCTAAATCTGAAGACTATTCTGGAAGTTTCGAGGATTTGAAATTTATAATTGGAAATTCTTATTACTATCGCAAAAAATGTTCTTATAACTAAATCTAGACTCGAATAGAATTAGCTGACAACGGGTTGGGTACATAATAAACATATGTATGTATGTATTTATATTTGGGACATGAATGCTTAACACATTTCTTTAACGCTGATTTCTCACGTAAGCTTAACCATATTTAAGACTCAGCGGACGGATAATTAACACAATACTATGAAAATTACAAGGAATAAAAATTAATATTTAAACAAACATCTCTCTTTTCTCCACAAAAGCCATTTCAACTGATTAAGCATAAAGTAAAGTAAAAACCATTAAAAAGCCAAGACAATAAAACAAACCTCTTGTGACCTTTTGTTTTCTACTTAAAAAAAAGAAGTAATAAAAGAAAAGAATAATAAAAGAAACACACAATTACTAGTCATTTTGTCATTTAAATTGTAAAAATAGAGGGTGATGAACAAATAAACAAACATAAAGGAAGTAGAGAAGAAGACAAAAAAATATCAACACTTCAAAGATGGGAAAGAAAAAAGGAATTTAATTATAAAAAAATTCAATTGAAGATGGCTTATGAAAACATAAGAATGAACATGTGGAAGGAAGACGGAACAATAAGATACTTTATCTGTTACGGTTTGCATGTAATTGCAAATTTTCATAAGCGTGCTTACGGTTAAAATAATAACGAAGAATATTTCTCAGCCAAAAATTTTTTTAATACCTCTTATCAGAAACAAATTAAGTATTCAATGTATGTTTTTCGATGGATGCCTGAAGGATCGATGAATATGATTTCTTTTCATGTCATTTATGTAGCATATAAAGCAGCCATTATAAATGAGAAAATTGATTTTTCTAAAAACGTTCATTTTAGACCCCAATTGTACTACAATCGATTTTTTTAATTTTGGTAACACAGATCAACAAAAAATCACTTCTTGCATATGACAAAGAATCTAAGTACTAAATCAGAAAAACTTTTCTGCTTTCAAAGTAAAGCCATTTCTTAATTAGATTTGATCACATCTAGTTTTTCAAATACTGCGGTCTTAACTTGTTTTTTTTTTGTCTTATTATTATTTTTAATTTTTTTTGTAGCTGGACCTTAAAATTATAACACCTTGTATAAATTATTATTTCATACAAAATTATCTTGCTTTTGATTATAATCTTGTTAATTTAAGTTCCAGAATATTTTGCTAAAATATAAAGGATTTCGGAAACAAACTTTTATTATCCTTATAAGGATATCACTTTTGTAAAAAAAATTTACGTATCTCACAATACAAACGAAAAATAAAATTGTGGTATTGAAATTGCAAATTCATCAGATTGTAACGACGAAAGTCGGGGAAGCCCTCGTTTTAGCCGTACAAATTTTTCCTAAGCTGTAGTCACTGCGACCACCAGTAAACTCTTCTGTGTATTTTATTTATGGTACTTTGTAATCCAGTAGATATATTATTATTTTTGTTACAAGGAATTAATGGATATTACACAACCTAAATTACATATATATTGATTGTATGTAGTAATTATAGTCTATAGTATGAAACTGTATTTACTAGTCAGTAAGAATTAACGCATTGAATCGACACAATATTTTCGTTACTCATACATTTAAAATGTAACGTAAGTATTAGCAATGTGAATATAAGTAGTAGCATAGATAACTTAACATTAAAGTAAAACCAAATTTTATTAAGTTACCTTTTATCCCAATTAATAAGTGTAGCAGAACTTTAGTATTTAAGGAGGAACATCAGTAAGAAAAGGACAGTCTGTGTGTGGCTGCCAACTAGGTAAGAACATAAAGTCGGATGGGTGCTCTACATCCAGCATTGTATTGCTTTTAAAAGAAAACATACAATTTGACTTTTCTCTGTTTACTACTCGCGTTGCGTATTTTACGCGCCGGTTGTAGATACGAGGGCGCTCTACGTCCGATCTACTTCATTAGCGCTGCCACCACGCTCTTAACAAGCTATTTGCTTAAAATTAAATATAAGCCTTCGAACTCCTATTTTTATTGTAATTAAACTATAATAAATACTTGAATTTAATTTGATAAAGCGTTTTGTTTCTCTCACGACCTCAACATCAAATAAATTTTTGCTGGCGAACCCTAGACTACGACGAGTTATACCCCAGCCTATGAATTGTCGTCACAAGATGTGCTCAGCAGAAACTAAATAATATATCTGTGGCAATGAGGAAAAATTGAGTACTTTTTATCTTTCAAGTAGATCTTTAGAAATTTGTTTCTACTGTAGTTAAAGTTTCAAATTCATATCGCATTTCTTCTAGTTTCTCCTTCATTGTTGAGATATACTGAATTATATGTTAAGTTAAGCTGTTATTCCACAAGAGATTAAAAATTGAAAAAATATGAGAAGCAATTCCTATTGAACTGTTAATTTAAATTAACCTTATGCCGACTTAAGCACTTATTCCTTTTTGCACCCGTGGATTTTTGCAAAGGTAGCCATGTAAATGCTTCAAACTGGATAAAATCATACTAAATAGGTCGGAAGAATGTGCTATTTTCAATAACGTCACCTCCAAAAAGGAGTTAACTTTGGCACGATATTGTTTTCATATTCATAAACGATTTGGCGGCTGTAATATAATTTTTCAACCTTTTAATATAAGAAAATTACGTGAAAAATTTTTTAAGTTACAAGAATATCCCCGAGAGAAATTATTTTTAACGTGAACTGCATGAATTTGATGGTTGCTGCAATATCAATTATATGGCCCTTAATTTTAAAAAGTGTGGATATCAGTTTGAACTACTTACGGAGCTTCTGGATTTATTTGTTATTCTTGACTAAAAATTAAATTTTAAAAAGCATATTATCATGTTGGTAAATTAAGCTCGTGACGTACTTGCTTTTATAAGACGTTAAGCTAAGGACTTTACCGATCCTATAATAACTAAATGGTGTACACAACTTTAGTAAGGCCTATTCCGGAATTCGGATCTATTATTTGGCATTATGTCTGCAAAATGCAACATGAAATTGAAATGTAAATCTTCTTCTTCCGCAAGACTTTGTACAACTGATTTGCTATCTTTAGAAATTCAATAGAGCGTTCAATTTGGTAAGAACTCTGAGAATACAAAGGAATATCAAAGTTACTGTTCATCTCAATTACCTTCAAATAAATTATGCAAATACTGATTGAGAAGATTATTCAAACTCGGCCACATTACCGCCATCCTAAAACTATTCACGACTACAGTCCCATTTTCAGCACAATTACAATTGGCACCACAACCACTGTCAACAATGAATTTATCAATGTTTTGTATGCAACGTCACATATCGTCATACAGAAGGATTTATTTTCTTATTTTTACTCCCTCTTTTTTACACGAAGCAGCGTTATGATATTTCTAAAGTAAATTTAGCAAATTGATGTAAAATAGTGACATGCGGCTCATTTTATTTATTTCTTTTAAGCAAAACAGCAACAAAAATCTGTCCTCTCAACAGTCGTGGCTCTCTTCATTCGTTACACCCTTTTTATGCGGCTTATCGACAGCGGTCCGATTGTAATTGACATTTTGCTGTGGAGAAGTGTTCTGAAAGAAACCCTTTTCAGATAGAGAATATTTATATTGTATCACTGAAATTTTTGATTGAAAATTTGCTAAGCTCTTCAATGACACAATGAACTTCATTTCGGTCGCTTTGTCTGGAGTGAAACTATTTCGTTAATACAATGAAACAGCTTCATGAATGATATGTAATTGTTTTGTTGATTTAATGATATTATGAATAAATGATATTGAATAAAAGTTTTCCATCTAAAGAATAACATCCTTCTGAATCAAGTTATAAAGTTGTTTCATTTCCTAATGTGATCAGATTATTCCTTATTTTTTTATTTGACCGACTTTATTAAGAAAACATATATGCATGTATGTTTTACAAACTTGTTCATTAATGCAAAATATACGTATCGTAAACACAACTTTTTAACAATTTTCACTAACACAATGAACTATGAACTATAGATTGAAAAATTTCATGTATACAACGATATTGTTTATTGTATTAGTGAACAAATTTATTAAAATAATGAAACACTTTGCTTTCTTAACGAAAAAAAAATTTTAAGATATCAAAAATCAATCTTAAATTTAAAATATATTGGTTAATTCAGATTTCAACTCGAGACAAAAAAGACCTTTAAACTTAAACCTAAAACACTTCAACTAATTACAATGAATGAAACTATTTTATTGTTGCTACGAAAGATTTTTCTTTCAGTGCAGGTGAATCACAAATACTATTGTTTTGCCGTGTTCGTAACTTATAAAAATAAACATTTCCTGCGCAGAGCTAAAACAGAAACCTCAACCTATTTGCCTTTAAGATAAAGATGTAGATTTGTTGGAATTATATTAAACAAAAGCCTTTTCAATGATAATTGAGAAAGCTATCAAAAATATCCTTGTCTACTTTGTCCATTTGTTTTGCTGATATTTATTTAAAATAGCAATAAAGATACGAACGAGTAGTTGGAATTCATTTTCCAAATGATACTTCTCACGTAAATGTTATTTTATTTTTATACCTAAAAGTCTGTATAAATAAACAACTGTCGTATTTTGTTCATTAAATATTGATATACTAAACATAAAAAGCTAAAATAGGGGAAAAGCCCTAAACTTTCTCAAGTTTAGATAAGCTGCTTAATCTTTTTTCTGTGCAGATGAGTTGATAAGTATGGCTTTATGTAAGTGCATGTGTATATGTTTGTGTGTCTAGTATTATTGTTGAGTTGTTTTCATTTCCAGTCACTTTTAATGCCCAACCAATCATACCTGTTGTTGATTCTCCCGCTGAGTACGCAAACGAGCCTCAATACATTGACGCGTCTCAATGAATGCTTTCCTTTGTGCCTTCTCCTTTGGCCAGTGGGTGTAAATGCCGGCCAAATTGGATAAAAATAGAGCCATCAGAGAGCTAAACAACTACAATTGTGAAACCATCAATAAAGAAAGAGAAAGAAAAAACAAAAGTGTGAATAGAATAAAATAATCCGGAACAATGTTCTAAAATTTGTATTTTCATTTAAATTATTTTTGTTGCACGTTTAGTCCTTGTGGTCCTTTTGACACTAAATAAACTAAAAACTATGAATATTAATAGAGGTGTTTTCCAGCTCAAATAAATTAAATGGAATGCAGCCATTAAACATTTAAAAGCAACGCAAACCAAAATTGTAATTGAAATTGAAATAAATTCGGAGCGTGTATCCATTTCATCAGAATACGTGTCTTATCAAGTTATGACTTAATGAAACCTTGCAATAGTTACCGTTGAAATCTTAAAAGTAGTCGTACCTAAATATATTTAATAGTTAGTTATCTTTCTTTATTCAACAAATTTTACTGAAAAGTAATTAAAATCTTTGATAAGGGTCTTTCTTAATCGCGAAGTCAAAGAAATTCATTATAAACTTAAGAGTTTGCAAAAGCCTTAGATAACTGAAAAACAAACAACACAATTTCTGTCTAATTTTTATAATTGAAGCAACCGCCTTCAAAACAATAAAAACAACACTTCATTTAAATAGGACAAGAAGGAGGGACGTCCTTCGAAAATTTGCTCGTAATTTGTAAAATTTATCAACGGAGTAGTTAAAATTAACAAAATATTGTATTTATTTTTTACAGCAAGAGAATTTTTATTTGTTTTTTAAATCAAACACAAATATTTACTTGAAAAATCTCTTACTTACTTTTCCATGTACGAGTATTTAACTGCCCTTAAGTGTTGAATTAAAATAAATAAACAAAAGAAAATTAAATAGTTAAATAAAATTGTACTGTTCTTTTCCTCTTATATTCCCTTTTTGTTTGTAGTTTTAAACGCAGTAAAATTATTTTTACTTAGTCACGGTCAGACGTGGCAAATATTTGACGATATAAGCGTATTTGCTATTTATATGAAAATTGTATGCAATCATGCATCATGATACATTTAAGTTGTAATTATATAAAATGAAGTTCAAGAGTATAAAAATATGGATGTATTCCAATTTAAATAAACTTTATGAATATTTGCTTGATGTGAAATTACAAATTTAGTGTTTACACTTTTTGCCCCAAATATTTGTGACGTCAGACATTAGATATAGAAAATCCCGCCCTAACATCGCTTTTAATGTTTTAGCAATTTGTGTTTTGTTTACTGTCTTGTCCAATGCTGTCTGTGGAATGTTCAACTTACCTCTTGCCAGTGATAGGTGTGCTCCACGTAACGCAAACTTGTATAAATTTGTGTGACCGAAAGTATGATGCCACCGACTAACGACTCTCTTAAACGTAACGGCAACATGGTGTATGTCATGTAAATGAATATTACACAGCACACAGTGCCATTGAAGGATTTGCTGTGGAAGAAATGTAAGAAAATTAATCGAAATATTTCACAATAAATATTAAGGAAATAAAAATTTATTTGTCGATAATTTGTGTTTGTTATCTTTTTGAAAGAATATAGAGCAGGGGTAGCGGTAGCAGGTAATTTAACGACAGTTGAAAATCAAAGCGAATTAAAATAAAGAAGGAGGGAGATGATCTCTCGAAAAAGCAACGAAGTAGTATAGATTAGATCTAGCAGAGGCTTAACTTTCAGAGCTTTTAAAGGAGTTTTAACAAATTTAAACCCTTACACCCGCAAACTACTCAGACGCAAGACAAGAAAAAGTCGTAAGTATTTTTAAAAATGTGGTTTTTATATTTAAGTTAGATTAGGTTAGGTGGACAGAACGCATGCTATGCGGGAACGCTCGGAGGACAGTTTATATTCCTTTCGAGCTCTTGACAAACCAGCTCTTGAGAGCTAACCAGTAATTTTCACAAAGCCCCAACCGTAATCTATTGTATAGATATATATTTATCCATTCCTGCACAGGTGTACAGTCACAGAGGAAATATCGTACTGCCTCTTTTTCTTCTTCGTCGAAGTATCTTCGCCATGCCAGGGAAAACTTGGGCGACATGTGCTCCCTGATTATTCCAATCATTAGTGTAAGCAAACTTCTTCCAGAGTTTATTGCCATCTCTACTTAAATAGGACCTACAAATTTTGGATAACATGCAAGAGGTAACTGCAAACCGCCTGAGTATTGTCTTCGTTAGCGGCTACTCCCCAATATCATTTGACAGGCCATCTAAAGGAATATTAATACCCCATTGTGAATCTGCTTTGTCTAAGGCTGACTCTTGCATATTTAACAGACAACATTATCCTGCCTACGAGGATGCACTTCAACTTCAAAATCTTCGAATTAAGGGTCCTAATAGCGGCCGGACTATCTACAAAAATGTTTCGCAGCTTTGGTTATGCCACAAATCTCCGCCTGGAACACGGTGAACAAGTATAATTAATGCGCAGAATATTTACTATTCCACCAATTACCATTCAGTATGACATTATATATAAAAATTCTTATTTAATTTATTAAATCATTTTCTTCGTTTCTTTTTGGCAATTTTTAAATTCATGTCTTCAAATCTTATCTCACCTTGGCAATGTTGCATATCCCACAGCTATTTGTATTGCGACGAAGGTTCCAACAATGACATAAGATACCAAAACTAAAAAAATCTCATTCATGGCGGGTTTTGCCAAAATGCACAATAAAGCTGAAACGATAAAAAAGACAAACAATAAGAAACATTAACAATTGAATTATGAATTAATAAAAAATTAAAAAAAATTAAGGATGGCGTAAATATATATAAATGTGAATATAATCATATTTAAGCAAACAGGATCTTATGAATGTTTGTTTTGTACCCAAAATGTAAAAAGATATGAAGAGTGATAACGCGGGCAAGGAAAACAAAAGTGTATATGATAAATATAATTTTATTATTATAATGAGAAAAATATATGACTACGAGCATTTCATTATTGTTTTTATCAAAGTTTGCAGATTTATTTGGCAAACAAATATTTTTGGGCAAAGCAACATACATAAATTTAAAAACACATTCATATCTATAGCTCTTGTTTTGCCAGTATAAATTCTAACTCAAATGAGGCATTTATGAAATAACTTCACATTAACATATTTGCAACAATTTAAATAAAGAACGAACGATTTATGTATGTGCAGAAATAATAGTAAAGGGGTTTTCAACAAGAACTTTGTTTTTCAATTGTGGGAACACCAACAACATAATAGTTTGACATTTAGTTTTTTGACGTATTCGCAGTAGATGCATGCATTGGCAATTGTTACTATGAGTTCAATTTCGCTCGAAAATAGCATTAAAATAGTTGAAATCTACTATGAAAATGGTTGTTCTGTTAAAGTTACATTTCGTAAAATTCGTGAAATTCTCGAACAACATAATCGTCCTTCTGAGACCGATATTAAGAATTTGGTCGTTAAATTTGAGTCGATACAAAATGTGCCAACACCAACGCGTTTTCGACCGGGTCGTTCAAATTGGTCAATTTCTCGACGTTCTCAACAATTGGGGTTATCCAAAACCACCACATGGCGAATTTTGCATAAGGATTTGGCTTTGAAGCCTTACAAGGTTCAACTGGTGCAGAAGTTGGAGCCGACCCACCACTTACGGTGCCACATGTCACACAGCCAATGAAACGATCATTATATTGGAAACCAAATTTCCCGGTTTCATAATTTCACAAAAATCAGCTGTTAAGTGGTCATCCAGATCGTATGATTTAGCACCACTGGATTATTTTTTGTGAGCCTATGCTAAACACAGAGTCTGTACGGTGCCAATTGGATCGATTGTAGCCTTAAAACTCAAAATCCGTGATTTGATTAACGAAATAGAGCCGCCATTTTGGCTAAAAATGATTAAAAACTTTAATGAAAAATCAGCATCTGTCAGCGTGGTTGTGGTAGACATTTGATAGATATCATTTTTTATTCATAATTTCCGAACTTTTGTTTTAGAAAACAAAGTTCTTATTGAAAGCCCCTGTATATATTTCGTAAAACCACAATTCTTGATATTAAATTAAAATTTTACAACTATATTGTTTAATAATTCCTGCTTTTGAAAAAAATCGCAATATCTCCCCATTAGGTATTTCAAATGTCCTCGAAATACGGAATATATTAAGGATTTTTTTAAGATTTTATAAATACAAAAAATTTTAAAGAAAATACTAAAATCAGTGTGAAAATTTAAAAGTTCTGCTGCAATACTTTTGAGGCAAGATTTTATAATTTTTTCTAGCTCAAAACATAAAAGTTTATTAATATATAAAAATATCTTGGCACAACTCTATAAATACTTATTTTTTAATGGTTGTAACTCTTAAAATAATGAATAGAATTTGATGGGAACTAATCTAAAAGTTTCTTGTCAAAATTACCTTTAAATTTATGCGAATAGTTTTAATAATTTCTGTCATCGAGAACTTTAAGTTTGAGACGAAATATAATATTTTCTTAAAAAACATTTTTAAAAATTATCGAATGTTTTTATTGAAAAGACTTGCTTGGCTTAAGTTCAAATATGAATTTGCCCGTTACTTTTTTTTATTTAATAAATTATTGAATAATACTGCTAAATAGTTGATATTTCTAGTCACTAGTATCCACCGTCAAAAGTGGTAAAATCGAACGCAGAAAGCTGATGAGATGGTGTATCGACCTCGAAATCCGTTCTGCTAGTCTGATGAATAATAAACTATTCCAAATAGTACTCTCTTAATAAAATAACGAATTTATCCAATAAATTTCTTAAATTAAAGGAATTGGCTAAACTCAGATTTGAACTCAAGCCCAACAATTCCTTTCAATATAAACCAAAATACAATTCGACTAATTACGTACGAACATTAAATTTTCTAACATTAATCTGGGCCAATGAGAAAAACATGGTCAAATCAAAAAAAAAGTGAAAAGAAATACACAGTAAAATATATTTATTTTTTAATTTCAAACCTGTGATGGTTAGAAAATTAAACCCTCATTTTTGTAGGGATATAAAAAATCCAGCACAACCCAAAACTTATGTTCAAATATATATTATTTGGAAAGTTTCTTTTAGTCCGAAATATGTATGTGTTTTTAATAGATGAAGTACTTTTTTGTTATGTTCGGACATACTTTCTTCTATTCTGCTTTTATAACAAATAACATCTTTTATCATGCGGTTCTTCTTAATAAAAAAATAACTTAAATAAATAGATAAATAAAATAAGAGCAAAGCATAAGCCTAACTGACACAACATGGTGCCACTCTTATATTCGCAAACTTTTTTAATAAGATTCATCACATATGACCACACAATTTATTGTTATTTTCATGTATAATCGCTTATGTCTCTGAATTAATTATTTTTTTTTTTGTTTGAAATATATTCCCGGTTGAAAATTTGTCGAACTCTTTATTCACTTGACTGAGTTTAAGCCGTTAAATAGTAAATAACTTAAATCTGACTAAAAATCGACATACTCAAATTTATTACATTCACGCAATACACGCATGCACACACTTTTACACATTCATACCCAGTTGGCCAGGTAGTCTTAGACGACATTTTTTTCGATGATATCTTCAGGGAAATTAATAATGTGTCGTCTATAAAATAAAGTTAGGGACAAGTATGATGGCGAAATGCCCACACATACGATTTGTTGCATGGTATCGTGCAATATTTTGATGTCCTTAGTTTGAAAATGTCATCCATAATTTGCGATTGATGTGTGTCGGCAAAGTGTTGATTATATATCCTCTATTGCTAGCCTCATGGAGGATGCCTTGAACACATGTCCAACTGGGTACAAGCGCAGCCATGTGTTACTTATATTATCAGACTCAAAAATACTTACATGAATAAACACAAACGCAGATGGTCATGACAATAAGTAAAACTATTATCTTTTCATCAATTTCGTGAAATACGGTCAAAATCAATATTACTTGATTGACCATATTAAATTGTTCATCCTCTAAATTTTCCTGTTTTGCTTCATGTACAACTTCGGCTTCAACATTATCTGACTGAAGTCTAGAAACAATTGGATCATAGTCTTGACGGTCAATATCAAAACTTTTAGTAGTCAAAATATTTTGGTTGTAATTTGTTATGCTGTCGTTGACATCGTTGTGCGTGACATTGGAAAGAATATTGCTGCTGTTGCTCTTATACGTTGTAAATACTTCATCATTTTGTAAATCTCCATGTTCTTGTTGATTTAATTCGATTTGATTAATTTTCGTAAGATTTTTATTTTTCACATCATTGAAATTACTATTTAATAAATATTTATCTTCATGTTTTTTTAGTGGCCATTGTTGAGAATGCTTCCCATGCTGTAACTGTTTACTTTCATAATTGTTAACATTTAATTGTGTAAAATCTTTGGAGTTCTTGTTTTCTTTTAACACATCCTCTTTGGGATTGTCACCTGCCACTAAATAAGTGTTTCTATAGGAGTGTATATCCACTGGCCTCAACTGTTCTTCCTCGTTGGTGGCATCAACACTTTCCCTTGACATTTCATACTGATGTTGCAGTGAAGTGGCAACAGTAACTTGTTGCTGCTGCTTCTGCTGTTTTTGTATTCCTTGCTGCTGTTGTTGTTGTTGTTGTCGTTGTATAATATTATTTTTAATATATTGAGTTGTAACAAAATCATTATGATTACGATTTTGATGCTGCTGGCTATTAAAGTGATTGTTGCGATGATGATGATGATAGTTTGTAGGTGATGAACTTACTTGTTGCTTTTTATGCAACAAATCATGATTAGATTGTGGAATAGAAAGAAAATGATGATGGAAATGGTGCTGTTGCTGATGCTTCTGAGATATTTTCTTCCCAGTTGCTTGATGATGAGACGCTTCTGTTGTTGCAGCCATATCTTGCTTCGTTCTTAAAACATTCCTTTTCAATCTGTAATGAAATAAAAACACATTATTACTTCTTTGTAGCATTTCTAATTAGTGTAGTGAAAATAAATGACAAGCAATATTATTTCAAATGCATACATTTTGTAATTACAAATTATGTACCTTTAATATATAATCGCGTATGCCAATTATTGTAGAATTTAGATTATTAACGCATTATCACTTTATCTCATAAATTCTTTGCATTATTTTTAAACTGCACGGTATAACATAAATTAATGTGGTTGTTTCACAAAATACGAATTATACAATATTTATTTATTAACTAAAGTTACGAAAAATTAAATTATAGTTTAGAATAAAATAAAATATATACTAATATTTACTTAGAAAATGTTTAAATAAAAATTACCAAGAATATAATATGCAACTCATACATCAGGTTCCTAATTGGACATTTGCACATTTTAATTGAAAATGATAACAAATAGATATGAACAATTATCAAAAGATTTTCATTAATCGAAGCCTCATAAAACTATTATTTGATTAAAGAAAAGTATTGTACTTATCAAATTGATGATTAATTAAATGATTTTGATTTGGATTTTAAAAAATCATTATTAAATACCAGATTAATAATTTACATTCCGAACAATTTGAGTTTTACGTTTTCCTTTTTTTAATATTTTGCGTTGCATTTGTTCGTTTTTTCTTAATTTATTTGTTTCTCAGATTTTGGACGTTTATTAAAATTTTAATAACCAAAACTTAAAATATCTATCTAGCCAGCATTTAGATTAATCAGAACTCTGGATTAATAATAAAATTTTATTAACCGATTAATTGCACTCCCTTTAAAAAACTATCATAAATAACATAACCCAGCAAAACTATTCGTCTACCGGAAGCAGGGTTTTCAGCGAGAGAGAGCGTTACTTTCGCTTAATAACATGCTTTGATATTACATGATTTTTGTTCATGATGTCCCAATTGGTAAGTCCAGAAGTATGAACTTCTTTCTATCCATCCTAGATGCATAAACTTCAAGCTCAACTAATTCATGTTCGAATTATGTTAGTTTATTTACTTTACCTTTTTATGATAACCATAACATGTTTGTTTATTGTATATTATTACATGTAAAAAATTTATTATTCGTTTTAAGTATTTTCTTAAATTAATTACTTCATTTCACAGACGCATATAAGAGACATAAAGAAAGAACCTTTAAAATACTTTCCTTAAAATTATTATTTTTTTCATGAATTCCCTGTTGTTATTTAAATTCAGAAAAAATTCAATTACACGAATTATAAATATGTTAAAAATAACACAAATTAGTATATTATTGTTCTTTTCCTTCAAGCCAAAAGAAAAAATACAATTTCATATGAAAATGCTTAAAGAATTTTTATGTTGAGTTACATTTTTTTATTTATAATGGAATTCAATAAAAAAAATTAAAATTATTTTAAAATTCAGTTGATATATGTTTTTAAATTGTTATTGTTAAGAAAGGAGGGAGGATGAGATTCATGCTAGCAGTTAGGAATATTAACTATTTAACCAAATTATGCATGAAAGAAGCAACAAGAAGCGAATATATTTATATACATTTCATGTAGCATTAACTAATTTTTTATAGCTCGAAATTTTCGTCACTGATAAACATTTTTTTACTTTCTTTTTTTCTCTCTTTGCTGAATGCAAAACACAAAATTCAGTCTTCGCACTCGAGCCAGATTAATAACCTTCAATAAATGTAAATTTTCAATTCTATTCTATTTCCTATACTTTTTTTCCTCAATACAAATATCTCACGATAACAATTCGAATTGAAACGCGCTTTAATTAAATCTAACTATTTCTTCGTTTATTCCTTTATCCGAGTGTTTTAATGTATTAAGATTTCATTGACTTTTTTAATGAAATTTGTTGCATTAAACAACTCTTATTTTTATTTGTTGACACAAAAAATGTGAAAAAAACAAATTTTTTAAAAACAATTGCAGCATTGTCTCTTAAATTTTATTCACTGTCATTATGAGTCTTTATATGCCAGTTTCACTTGCTACAAAGAAAAACTTTAATGCAGCAAATTTCAGGGAAATAAAAGCATCTATTAGTTGGAGTTAATTTATCTAATGTACTCTAGAGTAATCATAGGGAAACATATTTCATATTACTATTTTCGTCTAGTGCCTGCCTATACGTGCATATTTATTTCATACCCTAGAGCACACATATACATACAACCAAAAATGTAAAACAATAAAAATTCCTTGGACAATTTTAAGCAATTAATTTTCAGTTTGAAAGCAATGCCAAGGACTTACATACATCATCGATTCTCAATAAAACGATATAAAAAAAAGAATGATTGCTGTTGTGTAGAATTAAAATTAAAATTAAATAAAAAGGAAAATAAAGGAAAGAACACAATATTTCTAACCACGAATTAAATGGAATCACTTAGTTTAGTAGTCGCATTGCATACTTGTTGAACATATACATACGTATATCCAATTCACAACATATTGTAAGTAGTACAAATTTTGTTGGTAATTTGCACATAAAAATGTTTCTAATTACTCATAGAAATTACTAACAGCATTTATACAACCTACAACTAATACAATTGATTGTGAATTCAACAATAAACTTTTAATTAAAAAATTTCATTACAAGTGGCTGGTGGCGTATGAGTGATCTGCAGATACTTTTAGAAATTAATAATTCGCCCTGTGTGTACATGAGTTGTTGTTGTTGTATTTAAGCCTCCAGTAATTGATTGTTATTTTGATTTATTTATTTCTTTTAATAACATTGGGGATTAGTAAAAGTAAATGTGGCTTTAAGTTTTGATTTTGTATTTTCATTTCTTATACTCGTATAATTATGTTTACATTCAGGATCAACTAGTATTAAGGCAATATTTAGCCACAAAATTAAATAAAACAAATTTGTTCTAACATACAAGCATATTATTGAAAAATTAAGAATAACAAATAAATATGTTTTAAAAAACAATAGGAAAGGTCAAACTTTTTGAGGGTGGCGTTGGCTCAGGTAGTAAGCACGTTGACTACAAACCGAAGGACCTGGGTTCAAACCCAGTGTCAGACAGAGTCATGAAATAAATTAAAAAAAAACACCACGCATTTCTCTGATGTGCATTGGTGTGCCTTTGTGTCAGTTGTTGGCGGAAGGTTTCAGTGGCGAAGGCATGGTCACTGGTCACTGAACAGTTACCAACTTCAGCTGATACTAATTCCAATGTAACATCAGAGCGCCCTCCTTCGTTGGTACTGAGTAGCACAATCAACGGCGAAGTAAAATAAATTAATAAAAGAAGTGGCTACTATAACTAAACACAGCTTCAAAACTCGTAATGTCCTCCTCGCCACCAGAGGCGCTGCAACACTGCTCTACGAATAAACGTGCAGAAAAAAAAGCAGAGTTGTAAAGAACGAATGAAGCTTCACCTCCTCTCATATCTATCACTATCCCTTTCCTCTAGTTCCAGCACAATGCATTGCATGTGTAGGGGTCATCCCCTGAGTGCTGGTCCAAGATAAAAAAAAAAAAAAAAAGTTTTTAATTAGTTTGTAAATCATGCTGGTGCTGATGTGGTGACATCCCACAGAATTTTTGCTGAGCGTATCAACAATTAAATAAGCTCTTTATAATGCTGCTAATGAAAGTCAAGAATGAGCTTCCAAATAAACACTCATACATACTTCAGATTAAAAAAGAAATATTCAACCAGCAAAAAAATAATATTATGTTTGCGGAGAAAGTAAAATATATTCACGCTTTCCAAATATGTTGTTTTGAAGCGCTTCCTACGATGCGCAAAAAGAAGACGCAAAGAAGAGATCTCGCAATATATTTTGCAACACAAAATAATATAGTATTTCATATACGGAATTCTATTAAAGTTAATGCATACAATTGTATTTTTATTGTTCAATGATTTCATAATGATTACGCAAATGGATGACGCAAAAGACATGATTTTAGCGCATTTTTGATGATTTCATCAAAGTGCAACTTTATGTCAAAAGAGAGTGCTCTCTATTGCGACATCGTGACCAGATTATGTCTTCTGAAAGCGTATTTCAAGGCGAGAGATACAACTAGAAACTTGCTTTGGGTAAAGTAATAATTTATAGCCTATTTCTGATTTAAGAAAGTAAACTTAAGCGAATGAAAGGCACTCGCTCGAATTCAAACCAATTTGGATTTCTCATTAGCACTCACTTTCATTCTCATTAGATGTGTCAATAAAATAATAAATAAAATAAAATAATAAAAAAAATTTAATAATATTTTTTTTAAACATTTTTTCCTTAGCGTCTTGCATAAGCCACCACCCGTCTCTCTAAGGCTCTTTTGGTTTTCCCTATTTTTTTAGTCCGTGACTTTAAATCTGCTCAGGTCTAGAGTAAGTTCGGGTAATGTGGAACACCTAGTGTTTATTTTACAATAATGTTTTGAAGCTTAATTCGATTAGAGCTATCTCAGCTGGTATTCTACTACAGATCTTAGGTTTTCATTCAGGAAAGTGAAAGAGTCTATGGAGCCCAAGTTTAAGAGATATTTGAGAGAAATTTTTAGTGAAAATATGACCGTAGCAAGTGATCTTTGGGTAGTTAAAAAAATGTCTCAAAATTGTTTCTGTAATTAAACTGCGCTTGCAATTAAGCTTAACTTCAGGCCAGTGAAATACTTGTTTTATCTAAACATATAGTTTTTTTTCCTTTTCTGTTTCTCATTTCCTTATTGCACTTTTCTTTGGTATGTAATACACCACACCACTTTAACCTCCCTGGCCTATACCACATTTTCCGAACTCGAGTTAAATGGCATTTTTCTTTGAACCCAAAAAAACTAGTAAATCTTTTTATTACCACCTCTTTGCATAGCTTCCAAAAAGCAAATCGAAGTATTATGTATTATTATTATGAGATCTAGAAGTCATCAAGCTTGATTTTGTCAGCTTCTAGTTCTACACCAAAATACCTGAACTTACTCTATAGATAAAATGTTTAATAGGTTTCTTCTACAGCATACAAACAAACGTACTAATCTTTTTCCATTCACAAATAGTACGAGTGGGAGGCCCAAGAGCTTTTTCTAGCTAATTTTGAAAAGATCTTTATTTTCATTAAACTCAAAAATTTTGTTGCGAAAGCAAAACCGCAAGTGACTGATATTAACATTTCATTCTCAATGTTAACGACAAATTCGGAGCACAGAAATCGGATTTTATATGAAAACATTTACGTTTTCTTTCGAGTTGTCTATCGAGTCACTGTTCGTATAGAAATAATGTAGAGAAATCGAAATTAATTTTCTTTCTCATAGAACGAGAATGAACGTGTTCTTTCTTAAATCAGAAATAGGCTATTATTGTAATATTATATAGTTATTTCTTAACTTTCTAAACTATTTTTATAACAAACTACTAAATAAAAAGTTAATGTTTACAAAACTCTTAACTATGAACTTACTACTATTTGTGCATCAGTCTAGGACTATTTATATTTAGGCTTGTGGAGTTTCTAACACCTTACGAGTAATGTCGTACTAAATCAGGTGAGCAAATAAGGGAGTGTTAAAGTAAACCAAAATTTAAATTCTCTATTTAATTAAAATTCTGATTTTGTGATTCTTTGAATGCATTTAAAAATTAAATTATTAAATGTAACTTCCACTTATTTCGCTGGGTGTAAAAGTTACATGCTTTGTTTTTTTTTTCTTTTAAAAAATATATCCAAATTTCTCCATGTTATTCCAAACAGTTTAAGACCCAGACAGAGGCTGCTTAATATTATAAAATTTTTAACAAACATTTCAAGTTAAAAAAATATGCTTTTTTCCAAAGATTCCCTATTTTGTGCCCGTTGATTCCACAAGAGTCCACTTACTACTTTTAGAATATTATCAACGGTTACACAAGCAATAATATACGTTGTATTCAATAATTTATTTTCTTTTCATTCTTTATTAAACTTACCTTGAACGGTGCTTAAGCAATTGTCTACTTAAGTACTTTCGCTTTCGCCGTTTAAAAAGGCGTGAAGCCAAAGCGGATTTAGATTCGTTACTCAAATTTTGTTGTTGAAGATTTTGTTGATGCAGCTTAGAGTTAAGGACTTTGGCACTTGCTGAAAATTCTAGCAATGGAACAGAAGTTTGCATTATTAACGAAGTTGGCTTGTTGTGGTTCAGGTTCTCTTCATTTACAATGTCTTCAATTTTATTTTTAGTAGCACCAGGTGCATTAACAACTTTATAGGAAGCATAAGCATGAGAATTTGTTGTTTCAATCCTATCAATTTGATTGGTACGAGTATTCGTATAGTTTTTGTTTTTTTCTTGTGTGGTATTATATTTAGGTGGTAATTGATAGACTATTTCCACGTTTCGTTGCAAAGCGGATGTTAACAATTTATCTTTATTTGATACCTTGTATTGTTGCTCCTCAAGTAATGTTGCCTCACCCAAGTCTTCTTCATATTGCTGACCAGGTAATAATAGCAGTTGGGTTGTTTCCATGATAATACTTTTGTTGCTGTTGCCAACATTGTTTCCAATTTCATCGTGAAAAGTTGTCGAAAAGTTACGCTTCAGTTGCATGCTTGTAAAAACAATATGAGCACTTGAAAGAGCCAAAATGAGGGCTAATAATAGGACAAGTATATGTGTGGTATTACTTTGATTCATGCGCAAAAAATAACGTTGATACAACATTTCCACCTGCAATAAATATTGTAAAGCGAACATGTGAATATCATGATTTTATATTTGAAGTATTAAATGAAATTATTCGAAATAAGTGATGAAAATACATGAAAGGATTTCTTTGAATGCAATGCATTTGCAAGATTTTATCAATATGAGCAGGTGTGTAAAAGAATGAGTTTTAAATTGAGATAATATATATATATATATATATATATATATATATATATATATATATATTATTTATTTAAATTTTAGTATGAACGCGATGAAAAAGGGAACTTCCATAAAACCTGTTTGCAAGAAGTATAATTTGTATATTGGGTCTTCAATTGAAAACAATCTAATTTAAAATAAAATTTTTTGTTACCGGTTTAATTACAGAACTTGTTTTTTGTAGGCTGAAAGTGTAAACACAAAAATCAAGACGGATCTTAGACAAAAGCTTTCGTTAATTATATATTTTATGAGTTAAAAAGAACGTTGGCCGTAAGCAAATAAATCAATGAAAATATGTTTTACTCCATGTTGCACTTAAAATATATCAATTGTTTGTTGTGTCATTTGATTCTTCCACCCAGCAATAGTGTTATTTGGATTCTCTTGTTTAAAGACTTCTTAATTTTGTTGAAAAACACTATTTCATATACATTTTTCTGTTTACTCTTGCTTCTTGTACAACTAATGCTTTTAACGAAATTTTTAATTTAAATATCAAATTTCTCTGCAATCAAGATATTTTATTTTTCATTGTTTTTTCTTCTTTCATGCTATCAAAGCATAAATATGTAATTGCAAGTAAAGTCACTTTATTTATGTTCAAAGGCGAAAAAGGAAATGTATGCTCTGAGTTCTTCATAAACAAAATCGCTGTTAAGGTTCTATCATATCTTATACGTTATTTTTGAAAATCTTAAAGATCATAGTTTATTTTACCAGCATATTGATTTTTATTTTAATTGTAGTATTGTAAGACGTAATATTATATTGCTTTTTTAGTAATTAAAGTGTATGATATTATGTATGATATTGTAATTTGCATAATTCTCATGATTCTCATGAAAAAAAAAATATTTATAAATGTAAAATAGATCTGGATTGAATTCGTTAATAGTTAATTAATTCTCTTAGCACTATTCCAGAACAGAACAAGAATAGTCCTTTTGGAGGCCGCAGAAATAGCGTTCATATATTTAGATTTCACATGTTATAGGCTGCAGCTTTTAACTACATTTTCCGTCATACGAAATTTGTCTTTACAAATTACAAATTACGTAAAAAATGTTTAACATCCTTCCTTCACTGATTGCATCAAGATGTAAAACACCAAACACATTCATTGATTTTTTGTATACTCACGCTCACCTGTATGTTAAAACAATTCCAATCACATGAATATCAGCCATCTCTAATTGCAAAATATTAAAGTTTCTTTAAATACTTTACAACTCCTTGGTGAAGATTCACAGAGGTCATAAAGAGAGAAAATATTTTAAAAGCTCTAATTCTATTAGGAAACTCTAAGAAACATGTCTGTATCGATGTTTTATTATTATTATTTTTTTTTGCTTTAAAAGATGGATGTAAAAAAGAGTTTTGTTCCTTTTACTGTGTGTGTTTCTTTTCTTTCTTTTGTTTTCGTTTTCATTTTGCCATATTTTGAAGTAGATTATAATTGATGAGCATCAGAAAAACTATTGTTGAAATGGAGCGAACTAAGCAAAAAGTATAATATACAACACAAACATAAATGTATATCCTCAAACTTTAAGGGATATTTCAAATTTGGCAGATGTCAGAACAATCCGACTTCAGAAAGGCGAGCGGGCACCGTTACTTCAGGCTTTCTTAGAGCGACCGCAACTATATTAAAAACTAGTTCTTGAAAAATTTGCGGCTTATTAAAAATTGGTGTTCTTCTGCAATGTTTAGTAAAACGTTAACAGTTTATATTAAAACAGTCGGTTTTCATTGAATGCATTCGACAATATTGAAAAAATAACTCGAATTTTTGTCTTATTTTTAAATTTTTTAATATTAAAATATGTAAATATCCAACAAGGATTTTAAATCTTTAATTTTATTGTTATATGAGGATTTTTTTGGATTTTCTATTTTGTTTTAATTAGTTTAATAAAAAATTAATAATTTATTATAATGTCTTATAGTAGATATCGATATTGGCATTTTGTTCGCAAGTTACACACTTGTAAGGATAAAACTTAAATCAGTTAACTTCCATAATCCTTGAGATCTCGCCAAGATATCCTAGAGCATACTTCAACATAAATATAGTCAAAGGAAAGTTTATTTTATAATGTAAATATAAGTGTTTACATAAAAAAAATTTTTTATGAGTTATTAAAAAGACAACATACAAATTTCTTATTTAATGTATCACAATAATCGATTTGTGCGGAACTAAGATTTTTTTAATAAATCTGAGGGAGGGGGTAGCAGAATAATAAAATGATAGGCATCACCATCATCTTCAAGCTGCAAAGGTATGTTAGGAAAAGGGACTTTGCAGATCGTTTATGGTATCATTTTGAAAGATCCCAACTATTCCCATATACAAAGTCTATTAGTGTGGGGTGTCCTTTCAAGCCAAAAAAACCAAATCAATTTGACATCTGATGTGATTGCTTTACAATTTAATTTCTTGATATGAGGCTATATGATGTCAAAGGTCTGTGTGCCCATAACCCCCTGTGCTTTGCGGAGCTTAGCAACGAAGTTCAGCAATATTCATATTGCTTCTTTATTACAAAGTAGTCATTTTTAAAAACTCTTTCTTCATAATACAAGTTTAAAGTTTTTAATTTCCTCACACCTCAATGGAACAATAAAATATATGCTTCTGCCAAGAGGTGAGTGAGCAAGATATTTGTATTAAACTTTTAACACAAGATGAAGAACGGATACGTCGAATAATTCTGTATTTTTAACTCGAAAAGCAGAAGTTTTGAAATATGATCATGTTTTAATTCATGTTTTATTAAGTTCCAAAAATGTTTAAAGAATTCGGTTTCTGCTTCAACCTCACAAAAGTGACTTTCCTAGTCTAGAAAAAAACGGAATGTTTAAAAAACAAAATAAAAATAACACTTTTGCCATTTCAATTTCCGTTTTGTTGAAATTTTGTTCGTAGTCTTTTTTTTTTGTAAAAAGGAATTTATATGTTGATTTTTGAAAGTTCATACTTGTGAACAGCAAAACTACTTTCAGCAAGGCAGAAAACAAAAGATACTTTCAAATTGTATTTAAAGTTATAAATAAAACTACTGAAAAAAGCGTTGTTGTTGTGTTTGTTGTTTTTGTTTATATAACATATTTTGAATTTGTAACAAGTTCTAACACAAACTCAAACAAAACAAAAATCTATTTTTTTATTCACATACATACATACATATTTAAACACAAGTAAAACTTTTTATTTACAAATTTCTTATATTACAACGGTAAAGGGAACTATTTCGATCCTTTGGCGCCCAAAATAGCATAACTGACGAAACTAAATTTTTCAGAAAGATTATTTTTTGATTTTTTTTATATGAGAGAATAAGTGCCTACTTGTTTTTAGATTGTCAGATTTTTAATTTTTATGACATATAAGAAAATATTGCACATCTCATTTAAAAAATCTGCAGGTAATGTGGTATAGTGCCTCATTCCGTTCCCTGCCTTAATTCAAAACACATTTTCATTTTTCTCCTCAACATTAAACAAATGTCTTTAGAAGACCAGAAGCGTACGCCTTGTCATTGGACCAATAACAAATAATAATATACCTAATAATTATGTCGTTACTGCAAAAAAATGTTGTAAAATTTTTAACAAACAACTTAATTGGTCAGACCATATTGTTCACCGATTCATATCGAAATACTACTAGTTACCTAAGGTGTATTTATTGGCGGCCCTAATGTATGGTTGCCAGCTATTTTCCAGTTGCGATGCTGTTAGTAGGCAAAGGCTCAACGTAACCTACAACAACATTGCTGGATTTGTATTTGGTATAATGAGCAACAGGACCATATCACAATATGCAAAACGGATTTATAATGCTATTTTTGATAACTGATGATGATTAAATGCTTAAAATGAAGTTAGTAACCTTCACATTTTTATCATGGAATCATTTTCTCTATGTGCAATAGAGGTAACAAGATTAATATCATAAAATAAAATAAATCTATTACCGAGCAACACTTTTTCATCAATTCGATTCTCATCTGGAGTAAGACATTCCGAATTTGCCATATTTCAGTACTTTAGTTAAATTAACACTACACAGAGATAAAAACGCCGTACAAAATTCAAGTATTTTCTACTTACTTTGAGTACGAGTCGTACTCAAAATTTTGAGTACAAACAACTTTAATCAAGCCGAAAACGGGATTACTTTAGATAACCAATCCTACAGTTTCTTAAAATGAGTACTAAATTAACTTAATAGTCCGTACTTAAATCAATCTTTCTGTACTTGATTTAAGAAAAACTGGAATTACCGTACTTTCAACACCGCTTGGGATTGATTTAAGTACGGATGGATTGATTTTTCTTTTGAGTGTTTTTAAATGTATGTACAGGGTGTTACAATAAGTTGTTTCTTTTTCAAACTGTAACATGCAACTACTTGACAGATGACAAATAAAAACTGCGCCATCATTGAAAATTTAACGATGTACGCTTCAACATCGCATTCAATTTATTAAAACTTATTACAAAGCTGCTGAAAATTGTCAATGTCGCTCACGAACAACTGAAAATAATGCTGTTGTAACCCAGAGAGCCGAGGAAACCCAAGGTTTGTCAATTTTTCGTCGATCTTTGGAAATGGGCATTCCACAAACGATCTTACACCATATTTGCATGAAGATTTAGCTATTTGACCTTTAAAGTTCAGCTAACACAAGTAATGCAAATGAAAAAAAGACGAGCGTACTGTAGGTGGTTCCAATAATCACAGCTTTGTGCAGGGTGCATCCAAAGAAACTATGAAATTGAAATGGTCTATTACTTTATTACTTTTATATTATTATTTTGTATTATTTTTAATTTATTGTAAAAAAGAGTTGGGAAGTTGAAAATGGAGCTTGATCAAAAGGTAAAGCTCATTACTTACCACCAAAGACTTCATATTTCAATTTCTTTAAGGCAAATAACACAAGAAAATCATGATCTGATAATAAGTGACGAAGCTCATTTTCTATTGAATCACAGATGCGGATACTCTGGACAACGCAGAAAGGAAATTCCTACGGCCGATCTTGGGATCGGGAAAGTAACAAGCACTAGCTGAACCATCCTTATCACCATTGATAAGAGTGCAGATTCTAAGATAAACTGATCACGTAGCGCATTTTTCTGATAAACCAAAAGGCAGAAAAGCAAATTGACTACCAAAAATACGTACGTGATATTATTTTTTACGTCTAAGTTAACTAAATTCCCCATTCATTAATTAAGTAGAAAAATAAATTAATTTACTTCAAAATGAATACTGCGTTTCTTATGGTATTTAAATATTTCAAATGTTTTTAACTATAATGAGTCTGTGGTGCAGATTCCAGATTAGAACATCAATTTGATTTTAAACTTTAATCTCAAACCTTTATCTTGGTGTGAAAAGGGGTTAGAATAATGTTTGTTATCAGGTAAAACCATTGTATTTGTTTCGATAATTTACCATAAACGCAAGAACAAATACATTTCATTATATGTTTTTAGTTAATAAAGAAAAAATTACAAAGATTTTAATTTAGTACTGCGGGGGTCAAAAACGTATTTTTTTAAATATTTTTTTTTGTACCGAAGAAAAATTTAGTTTTCCATCACTAACATAAAATACAATTTTCTTCAACTGTTTTGACTTCCCTACGGTTTTAAACAAAAACAAAAGGCCTGTTGTTTTTTTATTGTTTTATTGTTGTAGTACTAGTACTAGTACTGTAGTACAGACCTGTATTATTAGATCATGTTGCGCTATCAAGTTCACCTGTGTGAACTCGTATTGAAATACATGTAGTTATTGCATTAATGTGTTATCCTGCTTTTGTTTAAAACTCTCTTTCTATGTATAATTAAACATGTATGTATTTTATTTGAAGCAAAATGTGTCAACTTACACAATTTTTTTTACTATCAAGGTGACGCACTCGGAATATATTCATGTAGAATAATAATCAATTAATAAAAAATAATACTACTCCAATTTTAACTTCAATTTGAAATCTTTCTCATGTTTGTTGCTCTTCTTTTAAAAGTTAATTTTGCACCAATTGCTGTTTTTATTGTTCTTGATGTTACATTTCATTAAAAATCCAATTAAAATTTGTTTAGCAGTAAGAAAGTTTCTTTTAATATTCGTATCAAATTTCACTTCATCTTATCAGACAAAAACAAAATCAACATTAATTAAATTTAAATTATCTTTTGTTTTCATTCTATTAAGAACAATAAAAAGATTACACACCAAGGAAAAAAAATTAAATTAAATCAAAATCCACTTGGATTTTAAAGCGGATATCGAATTGACTTCGCTTAATTTACTTCAACTTACCTGCAAATTTTTAAATTGATGTGTACTACACAAACGTAAGATGATGCGATTCAAACGAAACCAAAAGGATATTGTAGGACTAAGATTGGCATTTACGTTTGTGTTGGCTTCAATATTGCGTCCTGTTTCCGTTGAATCATAATCTAAAAATACAGCAAACATAAAATAATTTTTGTTTGGATTCTTAAGCTTAATAGATTTAAGTACAATGCACAGTACAGTTTTAGAAAAAAAAACGTTTATCAGGGTGGAAAACGTGTGTTTTTATTTCGAAGGAAGTTTTTTACACAACAAGTTGCAAACAGGCTTTTTTTAAGCTTTTGTGCAGCCAAAGAGGCAATTAGGATGTAAAGATATATGCCTGATGTATAACGTATAACAGAAATTATGTTAGAAGAATTATATTTTTTTTACACAGAGAAATTCTTCGGTGGCCACCTAAAAACTTGAATTAATTAGCATTTCAAGAGAAATCTTCAAAATGACTCTCTTATAAATATCAAAAGGAAAACTCATGATTGCAATGATCAAAAACTTACAGCTTAAAATTAATTCCGAGCAGGAAGGCATTCCACTGTACGTTCAACTTGCCTTGTGAGCGTATTCTTCGCTTCGCTGGGCAACTCTAATCCAGCCAATTTAAAACTATGGAAAATGTCTTTCTTTTAACGAATTTCCTTTACGGCTTATATAACTAAGAGCAAAACCTTTCGTCCAGGACGGCTTGAAACACCCTGTATAATTATTTCACTGTATGTGAATATGTGTCCGTTTCATTTATATTTATCCATTATCTAATAACTTTATCTATTATGCATATTTTCAATGTAATTCCATTTTAAAATTAAATTATAATCTCATTAAATAACTCAGATTTTGTTGATTATAAAATAATAATAAATTAACCACAACCACTCGATAAACAAATTTAGGAAAATTTATTAAAAATTTTATTATAATTATTTTATTGTAACATTAGATTACAAATCAAATAACCAGCAAAAAGCCAAAAGTTCATAATACATTTTCAATCATAAAATATTTTCATTCTTTTGTCAAATACATGCAAAAAGTTTAAATAATATTAAAGCAAAAAACTTTATGGAAAAAAGTTAAAGATTTTTTTTATAAATTAACCAAATGGCCCAAAGTGATTGGCAAGTTTTTTTTTATTTTAAGGAATTTTTCAAATTGTCAGTACATAGTTTGCATGTAGCCCAACATGAGGGTGAATGTTGAAAAATATTTTATACTCAAACGAAATATGTTGATTACAAAAATAAAAAATAAAAATATTATGAAAACTTACTCTGTTGCAAGAGATGTGCTTCATCGCGTTGATTTGTCATGGGACTCTGGCAGGTTGAACTGGAATTTGTTGAATCAATCGATTCATCAATATTGCAGCGAGTTACTCCAGCCTGAAAAAAGTTATTAAATACAAACAATAAGTTACACTGGATTTTTGCCAGCTTCATTGTATTTAGCTGCTAAATACGAGTACTAAGAAACTTTTTATTTATTTAAATTTTTTTTGTAAAATTTTTAACAATGACATCTTTAATATCATAATTTTGTTTGTAGACGAAAAACTTGTGGTTTAACGAAATTATTAACTGAATCCGATGTATTATTTTTGTATTATCAATGGATTATTGAATACTTTTAAAAGGGACTACTGCAGTTTCTATACTCTTGTTGCAATTCTTGTTGTGCACACAAAAAAGACACACGCTCATTATTCTTTATTGATTATTAACAGGAAAAAATATTATTTGTTCATAAAATATATATTTTTTGATAATCAGGATAGCCTGTATAAGTAAATCCTGCGTAACGGTTGCTACATAGGTACGCGTTTTCAAATTAATATATACAAATTTTTTGGTCTTTCAACAGAAGTACCTTCACCTTATGCATGGTGCTTAGTGGTAAGTATACTTTCGAATGGCATAAAAAATAACTTTTTAGCATGTATTTGTTACGAATTAATTTATCACAAAGTTTTCTGATGCACCCTAAAAAACGGAAGTAACTTTGAAAATCAAAGTGTGTTTTCGTAATTTTTTGCGAATTTTTTATAATAAAACACACAATATTTAGGTCCTAAAAGAAAGATGAATATAAGAGAATTATAATGTTGGCATTTTTTATCAAAAGACGTGAAAACTTTCTCGCACATTACATTTTTTCTATTCTATTTTCTATTCTGAAATTTCATACCAAATTTTAATCTTCGTTAACATTAAAGTAATGATATGAATACCTAAAAATTGTTTGTTTATTGTATGAAATTAGAAGATCTGAGGCAGGGTAGGATTTGGTAATAATTTGTGCATTAATGATTATCGAAATACATTTATTTTATCAATAAAATTATATATCTTGTCAAATATTCCTTAAAAGAAATATAAAAAATAAGTTTTAAAAAACTTTTGTTTGTTGAGGGTTTTAGCTAGTCTATATACATGCATTTCATTGGTGCTAAAGCCAAATCATCAGTAGACCTTAAACCTAATTTTTAAATGTTTCAAACCTATTTACTTATATTATTTTATTTTCTTTACAACCTTTATACCTTTATATAGATTCATATCGAATATAATAATTTGTTTGTTGGGATATTTGAATAAGTTTCAAAGCCTGCTGTGCTTATACTATTGTAATTTTTATAACTCTCATTGAGTTTTTAAAAGTTTTTGTATAAGTAAATAGGTTGAAATTCTCATTGGTTTTTTAAAAGTTTTACAAAATATAGTTTAAGGTCTACTGATAATTTGTCATTAGCACCAATGAAGTGCTAGAAAACCATCAACAAACAAATCTTTTTGAAATTATATGTACAAGTCTTACAAAATATGAAAAATATTAATAAATGAATTAAAAATATTCAAATTTAATTCATGTTTAATTCACTGAACGCGTCTGATAAATAACCGAGCTCGCGTTTAGTAATAAGCGTATTGAACGCTCACAGGTTATTTTTGAACACACCTTTAGTATACTAAAAATAAAATGTGTATTTTTATTTGTTGAACACACATTTAGTAATACTATAACTGAACGTCCATAGTATTTCTTGAACATGCGTTTATATTTGGGTAATCTGAACTTTCGAAAATAAGAAAGTGAATGCACGTTTGTCACGAGTCTGAACGATTTATTCAGTTTTCTACTACAAGGGTTGATTGCTTTTTTTTCAAATATATGTATGTATGTATCAAGAATGAAAGAAATAAAGACTACGCCTTGTGCTCATGGTTTCCCATTATATGACGTAGACGTTCCCTCGCAAAGGCTACTAAGTCTGTATCATATGTGAAATTTATAATCTCTAACAAAAAACGTATGTATTTTGTGATAGTTGGTAATTAATTTACTCAGAGAGTTAAAAAAAATATTAAAAAAGAAACTTAATAGCTACGCTGAAAGTCCATAACAATACGATCCACGTCCTGCGCGTCTCTCAAAAAAGTTAAATCAGAGTATTTTCAGAGCAAGTTAAAAAGCAAAAGTTTGAAACGATCGTAAAACGTAAACAACTTTCTTCTTTTTAACTGAAAGTCTACACTGCGCGTTCTAACAAAAAGCCAGCAAAATTTATCTGAAATTTGATAAGCAAAAACGTGTATAAAGCGTGGTATGTAAGTTGCAGGTTTTAAAGCTTAAAACGCATGAAACGCAAGACGAGTGGTGTGGACTTTCTACTTTAAAGTTTTTCACACATTTTGCTTATCAAAATTTATTTAAATTGATAGCTGTGACGTAGCCTGCACGCAATTTGATTTTTCAAGATGTCATCGTCAGGAAAACACCTTCAACTGCTCATCACACAACATGATTACACTTATTACTTTTATTCACAAATATATTTTATTATTTTAGTTCAATTAAAAGTTTTAAATTGCGGCAGAATATTTTCGAAAAACAAACCAAAAAAATTAAAAAAAAACATAAGATTTTTTTAAAACACAAACTTTTGGTATATTTTAGAAAGGAAGCACAAAAATTAATTTAAAACTGAACATAAAATTGCCAGATAAATGGATAGTTGAAATTGATACCAATCTAGATTTCAATTTAAAAACTTTGAGTATATTAGAAATTGAAAGGAATTGAAAGGCAAAAATTGAACACGTAAAATACATGTGTCTAATAAAAAAATAATTAAAATTATAAAAAAGGTAATACTAGTGTGTTTAAAGCTCCAAAAGAAAAGAAACAAAAACAAAAGAGAGCAGAAAAAGTCCTAACTAATATGAAGTGTGCAGTGGACAAGTGCAAACAAAGTAACAGCAAAAAAACAAGTGAGAAATTTTAAAAAATTAATATATTTCGCTACAGCTGTAAGATTTTACAATTTTCCAAAAGACAAAGCACAAAGGAAGCTATGGGTACTGTTTTACAAGCTATTAAGCCCAGTAAATGCGAATAAACAGAAACTTTGTGCTTTACATTTTAAGCACGAAGATTTTGAAAGAAACTTAAAATTTTAAATGGGTAAGTTATCACAAATTTTATTTTTGTAGTTCATTATTAAGTTATGTATTATGAATAGGATTTAGCAATCAGCGCCCTCCGGAACTAAGACCCGAAGCATTTCCGTCCATATTGAAATTGAAATGAAAATCATTACTGAAAATGAAACTCTAATTCAAATTAAAGTTCAAACTGGGATTAAAATTTTAAATGAATTTGAAAAAAAATGCGACGAGAAAAATACTTCAATGACGGCTAACATTAAAGAAGATAGGCTTCAATCATACATAAAAAGTTTGGAAATGAAAATGTATGTAAATTTGTAAAAAAATTAGTAAATATTTATTTAAATCATTTTTAGAAATGCACTTCGCCAGGAGAATGGTATGCTGAAAATGTCGAAAATTCAAACTGACATCACAATAAAAAAATTGTCTCGCCAAGCTCAAAAGTGAAGTTTTACAAACGTAAATCTTTAGAAAGCATTGCGACATTTGTCTACGAAAGGCCATATGAAAACTATAAAGGACTGCAATTATTCATGGGTTAAACATTTAAGTGAAGGTGGACTGAGTAAGCCATCAAACTATTTAATGGAAACGCTGAGGTCGTGCAATACTATTTCTTAACATAAATGACAAAAATTTTTTGCTTACAAGCGGATACTTGCAAAAGCATTTGTTGGAACAAGTGAATCCAAAAAAAAAACGTTTCTAGATGCAGGCTGTATTTTAGAATTATGTTGCTAAATACTGAAATCGCTCAAAATATTAATAAGCGAAAGAGAAAATTTAATTAAATAACAACATAAAAAATCGTGAATCAATTTCGTTCTAAATAAATTCCACATCTTTAAAAGTATTTTATGAAAACAAATGAAATTCTAATAATTATTTTTTTGCTTTCAAATAGTTTTTATAAAAAAATATAATTTTTCCTTTTGTAAATTATGATTTTTTGATTCAGCTATTGGCCTACCGCGTCTTATGTAAATAAAAATGCAAGTTTTTATTCCATATTGTCCCACTGTTATATTTAACCACAAAAATTATATGTATTTATGTAGCTTGAGAGCCAAAAACTAATAGCCAATGAGAACGCATGTTATGTGACGTCCGCGTTCCACCATGCGCAAAAAAGTTTCTTTTATTTCTATCTGATGGCGTGATCTTTATTTGTATCATTCTTTTGATTTATTAAAAATACTTTTTTCACAACTCTTTCTTGTTTTAATTTTATTGAAATTTTAGATGTTTCGTTAGGCCCCGTGTTCTTTATTTATAATCAAATAAGATATGCTAACAGGCAACTAAAACCAAATATTCCTTCTACTCAAAAAAGCTCCCATCCAAGAGACAAATGTGTCTGTTAGCCCCGAAAGTTAAAGAACGGAAAACGTCATTGGCACGCTTATGTGTTTAAGCATATAATCAACCGCAATGGCTCATGTAAAATTATTCAACTATTTTGTGAAGAAATGAATAACTCAAACTTTAGAAATTTCTTTTCTCAGAGTAGAGTAGGAGTTGTATTTTTGACGATTTTTTTTAACTTCTCCTGAAAAGCCTAAAAGGCTTAATTAAAAAACAAAAGCATTTGCAAAAATCGATTGATGGCTGCGTCCGATGTCTTTAAATTACTGTATAAGATTTTGAAACATTGAGAATAAAATTTTTGTCCGGAAAATTTTTTTAACATGTAATTTTAGGTCTCTCTTCTTGAGAGCGAGAGAGATAGAGATGATTTTGGTCGAACAGCTCACAACTTGAATTGGATTAATTTAAATTTTTTTTCGGACACAGTTGAACTGAGTTGCCACATTAAAGTGTTTCAAAAGCGGTTTACAGTAATTCTTTTATTCTTTTATTTTTTCCTTGGAATTAATTTAGTTTTACTTAGTTCATTACCTATTAATAGAAACACAATTATACACAATTTGTAAAAGATTTTTATTCTTTATATTTTTCACATGGTAGCCTTGATATTCCGGAACACTTTCTTGAAATGTGTGAATCAGAGAAAGGCAATAATCACTTTTTTCCTGCTTCAATCATACATTAAATTTGTTATTTACTTTTAATCACGCAAATCAAATGAACGTTGAGTAAAATCAGCATCGTAGTGGTGAACGTTTCATTTAAGTAAAAGTCAGATGAGTGATCAAATCATTCATCATACACTATAATGTTTGCTCACATTTAATCATGCAACATAACTGAATGTTGAATAAAATCATTATCATATAAAAATTCATCTCAAAATCATTAAAAAATTCATCTCTATCCCTGATATGGAACATGAAAATTAATACATTCCTGCATAATAGTGCTAAATAAATAATAATTATAATAATATAATATGCAAACACGTTCATACGCGCTTATTTCTGCCTTTTGTATTTTATTCTTCATCAAAATAATCATCATTGAGCCAAAGGAGCGAACACCCGAAATGATTAGTATGATGCGACACATGATTAAAATCACAGAGCCAACAACAAACGCATAATTGGATCGAATAAATGTGTTTGAACAAGTTTGGCTGTTTGAACACAAACGCATGTTCTTAGGATGTTGACAACTTATGAATATTTTTGCAATCAGATGTCGTTCTCTGGTAATATGAGAAATATTTAAACTCCGTTAAATATTACTCATACGTTTTTTTTGTGGTTGCTAAATTTGTATACATTTTAGAGCTTCAATGTAAAATTAACACAAGTTAAGTAATTTTTTTATTATGAGTCAAAATAACAGCGTATGATATTATTAGCAATTCAAATTTATATTAAAAAGATGTTTGTTGAAAAAACACAGTATTGTCAAACTTTGTGGAGAAAGACGATTTCGCATTATGCAACCTTGTCGCTGCAGAGAGAGAGAGAGAGACAGAAGGAGGAATTCAAAAGAGTTCTGAAGTTCATTTTGTTCCCTCATTAGTACAAATACAGAAATACAGCTACAAAAGTTGCATAATGCAAACTGGTACTTTCTTTGAACGAGGTCTGTATGGAAAATTTTTTCTTAGATGCGGCAGAACTCATTGGAAAACTTAAATACTTCTGCACCATTTTCTTCAAAAGCGGATCTTCATCTCTGGAAATTTTAGGGGATTTTAGGTATCTCTAGACTTCTTTTTTAGCAGCGCCACAGCTTGAATGGAAGAGGCTCCTCTTCTTCGGATTCTCAAAGAATAGCGGATACCCACAAAGTTAAATCAAAATTATAGGAAATAGAGTATATGCGCCTTTCTGCCATTGTTGGTGTTTATTTGAAAAAAAATTTAACAAAAAAATCTTTAAAGTATCGTTGTATCGTCAGTGAATATATGTATTGACAAACCTGAGTATCCTTGTTAATCGGTATCGATATCTCTTATCAATGTAGATAAAAGTGTACAGCAGTTAAAAAAGCAACTCAAACTCAAAGGCAAAATAAATTTCTATTGTCTATTTTACGGTTTACGTGAAGCTGATTGAATTCCAGGAATGATATCCTCTTTTGCTTTTTTCCTTTTTTCTAATTTTCATATTAGGAACCATCACAAAGTAACCCTAACGAAAATGTTGTTGTTTAATGAGAAACAAAGAAACTGCAGAAAATTTTACGAGCCCGCAATGTACTACTTTGCGACTTTATAATTCAGGAAGTTTATTTTTAAAGTAGTAAATCATCCTCTGTTATGAATGTGTCTCGATCAGGCCAGTTATTTAATAATGACTGATTTATTTCCAACATATTTCTATTCTGTCCCACATTGCAATTAAATGTTTACGAAAAAAGCAATTTAATTCAAAAGGATAATTTATTTAAAGTATACTTTTCATGTTCATTTATATTAAATATGTATTCTACATTTTGTTTCCTTTTTCATTCAATTTATTAAACAAGAACAATTGAATAGTTGTTAAGTACACTTTTAATTTTCACTTACCGCAATTAAACTGCTGCTCACAACAGCTTTACCACCTTTAGCATTCGTATTAAAATGTTCAATTACTTCCCAGTTTGATTTCTTTGGTGTCGATGGTTGCTGTGAACTTGACTGCGATGTTGTAGAACTTGTCTGACCAGCAGCACCCAAATCCAGTGTTGGTTGTGCTGGAATGTTGGTTGATTGTTTCAGCGATGAAGAACGATTGAAAAATTTGTGTTTTTTATAATCCTTATGGGGAAAGAAAAAAATTTGAAAACAAAATGTATTAGTAGACTGCAATAATGTTAGATAATAGCAAAAGCAAACGATATAATCATTACACTTACATCTTTGCCAGAAGATGGACTATTGCCAGATGTACCATGGCGTAGGCCACGCAAGGACAAACGCTTTGTCCAATCTTTTTTCTGACTCTCCGAGGAGAGTGAACGAAAGATGTGAGTGTTGGTGCTGGATGACAGATGTGACATTTTGCAAGCAGTTTTTATTTTGGAAGTTTTTATATGAAAAAAAAAATACTGAAAAGAAAAATTATATTTCATAACTATATATATAAATCCATGCATACATAAAAAACATACACATAAATGAATGAACAAGTTTTAGTGATATGAAAACAAAACTATTTAAATACACTGAGGCGTATGAGTGATGAGTTTTGTTAATTTAAAACAGTGATTGCCAAACGCACACAACGACACGTTTGGTACGTATCTTGATGTAACGATGTGCGTGCACTGAACGAAATTTCTTATTGAATACCAAATATTTGCGCCATTTATTTCGCTAAGATAAACAATCAAGAACTACATGTAATGTAATAACTATTATTAGAGTGTTGTTTTTTGCTTGGAAAAGAGTATATTTTTTAATAGTTTTTCTTTTAATTTTTTTATAGTTTTTAATATTTAATTTCTGTTTTTAATAGTTTTTAGTTTTTGAAAAAAATGTTATTTGAGATATTTTTTAAATTTTATTAGTTAAAAAGTTTAAATTTATTGTGTGTTAAGCATACATATCTATATTAATTTTTTTTGGTGCTGAAAACTTTTTTTGTTTTAGTCAATTATAAAAACAGGCAGTTTTTTTAATGGAAAGTAATAAATATATAAAGTAAAGTCCAAAAATGTGAATTGTTTGTTTTGATATTTTATGACCTCGTCTACATAGTTTCCATAAGGGCGACATTTGATTCGAACAAATGTACATAAAAACTGGTATATACAGTTCATTAGGTGTATACAAGAAAACAAAACGGCGGATAACCTCCTCGTTCGATAGCTTGTATATAAGTGAGTAAAATAATCAAAGTTTTTATAGTCAGTGTTGCCGATTCGTATGCTGTTATACACATACATATACTTATGTGCAATTTTGCTTTATGTCATTCTCTGCAAAAGTTTTCTAGTTGTCTCAACGATCACATGAAATGAAATTGTTCGGGAATTAGATTATGATAGCGTTATAGCAGCTGAGTTGGTCTCTAGATTAATTCCAGAACAAAGCCAAGTTTTTCATCAGGTGTTACGTCAAGAAGGATCAGGAAGTAGTGCATTCTTTTTTCTCCACGCTCCAGGGGGAAACTAGAAAACTTTTTTACTGAACATTTTATTGCGGTTCGTAAGAAAATACCGAAAAAGTTGTTCCCGTGGATTCTTGTAGTATAGGCGAAGTAGATATATAAACTCCATTTCAAAAAAATATTATAACCCGAAAAATTGGCTTATATTTTAATACTTAGCTGTCAATTAGTCTGTCAATTAAGTACTGTTTAAGTACACATATAATTGTAATATAAGTATGTAAAATAAGTCGTGCATATTTCTTCAAATGTGTAACTTGGAAGCCAGTGATGCGAAATTCTTCATTGGCGACACTTGTAATATTACTTAACTTCGGTTCTCCACTTCGGCATGTAGAAGACACTAACACATAGGCGCTGCCTGCGGGCGTTCCACTGGCAAACACTGTTTTAAAAGCTTAAATTAATATTAAGTATACGGCGCATGTATCTTTTGTTTATTAGCGGATATTAACACAGAGTACCGTAATATTCATTCAGCGCTACACGTGTATGTGTATGTATAAAAATCTAGGTTCAATAAGTTAATTAGTGTCCTTTTCATAAGAAAGACTTTTTCATAATTTTTACATTGGAGGGCCATTGGCAAGCTGTTAACTGCTTATGCACATCTCGTCATTCAAATAGCGGCTTAGATGCAACGCAAGTTCGATAATTTGATTACGTCTGTGCATGGATTCGATTTATTTATGCTTTCATAAATGAATAAAACTAATTTAAGGAATTTATTTCACTTTACACCAAAAAAATACTTCCATCAACCATCTTTTTTCACCATTTATGGTCCAAAGTTGCCAAGCTGTGGGAGATTTAGTACACCTAGATAATTCTGTTTCTACACGGTCTTTATTTTCACGATTAAGATTTAAAACGGTTTGAAAATAAAAAATTTTGAATATTTATTTTTTCACGATTTTATTTCATTTAGCACGATTCAAAACATCACAACACAAATAAATAAAAAATATACATCTCACAAACAGCTAGAAAACATACTAAAACAACAAAGAGCACAAAAAGAATATGTACATGCTTGTTTCTCTTTCGTTTTTTTTTTGTGTATACATACAAGCAAATTTACTAGTGAGAGCAATTGTAAATAGCAAAAATTTAGGGGAATTCCCTTTTTGTCAGAGCAATCGAAGTTTTACATACTTTTAAGCTTAGAGTGCATATCTTTTTTCTTCTAATAACTATGGCTGTGTAAATACACATTATATATCGTTAGCTAAACTCTTAAACCATGTAACTAACAAAAAATGAGACATCGAGTTTTTGATTGATTATAATGCATATCATCAACATCCATGCCCCCACCAATTTTTACTCTCATATAATAAAAATTAGAAATTTTTTAAGCGAAAACCGAAAGTACGCAACTACAAGTGCAATTATTATATAAACCAAAAGCACGTAACTACATACTTGTTTCTTGGAAATAGTCACTAACACAGGCTTATTTCAATTGAGTTTTAAGAATTCAAATTAAGTATTGATTTTTTTATTACATATCTTTTTTTTCTTCTATAGGTAAAAAAGTTGGGGATCCCACTGTCAATATGATGCGTGTATTAGCGTATGATCCCTCTGGAATAATTTATTTTAAAGCAGATGTAACAGATGAGTATAAGGAGCTTCCGCAATGAATCGGTATAAAATTAAAAGCTTTCGAACCCTTGAACTTACATTTAACAAGAATAAAAATTTCAAGCAAGAAATGGCAACATCTTCAGGATCTTAAATAAATAAATAAAAGTAATATATTGAATTAAAACAGAAAAACTTTCTGAATTATTCTACATTTTACGAACGCAAAACAAATTATATTTAAATCTTAAATCTCCAAAGTTTAAATTAAAAACGAACTTAAGCCAAACTAATTAAATAACTTTGGATCTTAAACAGTTTTCATTGTAGTTACGTGTTTTTATTGAAGAAAATATGAGTTCAAAAGCACGTAACTAACGTAACCCTTTGAAACATCAATAAATTATGATTTTTATTACAGAAATTAATAAATTGTTCTATATTTAGTAAATCTGAAACATTTGATTACCAAAATTGTATTTATTTTTCAACATATAACATATTTTGTTTCTACTGAAAAATAATAAAAATGTTAGTTACGCGATTTTGGATTTCATCTGACAATATGTGATTTATTAAAATAAACATAAATAATTGATATTAAAAAATCTTGTTTTTTCGCTCATTTTAATAGGTTTTAGAGATAAGGAACCATAAGATTCATGTCTTTTTTTACACAGTTTGTTTTTACACGGTTTTTACGGAACCAATCTACCGTGTAAAAACAGAATTAGGTTTAATTTAATCTTCAGAAAAAATATATCTTATAATATGTTTATACTTATTTTTTACATATTTTCAAAATTGCAACGCGCTTAGTTCCGCCAATGGCAAATCAAAAAATCCCTGAATCTAAGGACTTTATAATATTTTTTTGATGAACATTGCGACACTTTCAAAAGTGAAATAACGGTGATGGACATTAAAGCACATTTGTTTGTGTCATAAAGTCCATGGACACTATGACGTAACCATGTAACCAAAAGACTAAACCTGAAATATTTTTGCCAAGAGCTTCATCGCATCGTAAAAGCCAAAAGGCATAAAAAAGCTGCATATCTGGAGCCACACGCTATCAGTAGTTCGCAGCACAAAAAAACTTTCAACACTGCATTAACATCCTAATTAACTTCCCTTATATACATTTTCATACATTTGAAAATTCTAATATTTACGGCGTGTGCCTTTAACAATTTTTTTTAATTTATCCATTAATCCTGCATTTGAAGGCATTTTTTATTCAACGTATTTAAAATGTATTAACATTTGATTACTATTTACTGGGTGTGTAATACAAAAATCCATTTAATTCAAAAGTTATTTAAAAAGTCCATTTCAGTTTAAATCCGTTTGGAAAACTTTAATGTCATACAATGATTTTTTTCACAAATTTTTACTTAAAACTGGAAAATTTCAAAACACATTTTATTAAATTCCTAACAAAATATCACCAAAAATATTTTATGCAAATAAAATATTTTTTAGAACTAATTTAAATAAATTTGGCACGTTTTTGTTTATGCTGAAGCTTTCAACAGCAGCAAAAGTGAAACAAAAACAAAACGTGGTTAAAGAAAATATTTGTAGCTACAATAACTTCTCAAAAGCACTTAGCAACTGAAAAATAATAAAAGATTTTAAGTTTAAGGCACTTAACAAATTATGGGTCCAAAAACAAACGAAAAAATATTCTTCATTCATTTGCTGGCTCAAGTTTGTTCTCTTTAACAAAAATTCAACCAGATTGTAAATTTTTTATTTATGGCGATTTTTCTCTTTTTTTCTAAAATTTAAATTTTGATTTGACAGCTATTTGTAGGTGTGTGTGTGTGGTTTGTATGCATAAGTAAATCGAATGTAGAAAATAAAGCAGGGAGTGAAGTACACTGTATTAAGCAATGTTTTCATGATTGTTTTTAAATTTGATTTTAATTCCACACTTATGAGCGATCCTGGTGGAATTTTTTGTTGTTTTAATCTGAAACGTGACTGATGTAAATGTTGAACACCGTGTAGCGTCTATATTTCGATATTTAAAACAAAATTTCTTAGGAATCTCTTAATGCTGGTGCCTGCGTTATTAAAATTTATATTTTTCATACAATGTTCAATACAGTATTGAGCCGCCGTCGGTGCCGTTTATTTTATGCGTACCCAAATTTGTTTAATTTCCCGTGGTGTCGCACAGTAGTATTTGAGCCAAAAAGCTGGCTAAAATTATTGAACGTGTTTTTTTAATTGAAAAATTGAGTTTTTTGATAGTTTTAGGTGTAATATGATATAAAAAATCTCGTGAGTAAAGCAGTTCAAAAACTTTCAAAAGATCACTCTCCTATCAAATTACAAACAAACAAATATACAAACACAGATTCATTTTTATATGTATGTTTACAGATTTATAATATTTATCTTATCTACATATCTTTATTATTAATAAGCAAACAGGTTTTTTGAGATCCCTTTTACGGCCGTAATACTGAACCGATTTGGGAAAGATTTATATGTTTTTAAAAGGGGTTTTTACATAGATCTGCACAATCTTCAATTTATTTATTATTGTTGCACATGCATGTATCAGCTTCAAGTTGAAAAATCAACAAGGTGTGCATGTATATATGTTTGTCCAATTTGTTTTTGCATATAAATGAGACAGAGTTTTAAGTTGTTTATTTAGAATGTTTTTGCTTTTGTATTTTATCTTATGTAAATTTTTAATAATAATTTATAGAATGGGGTCGCTCGAGTCGACAGTAGTATACCTAGTATTATTTAATACTTAACACACGAAAAAGTCGAAATCATTATCATTGAGATTTTGAAATTTCGCACAGTTTTTAACTAAAAACTGCAATTTCTGGGTTAGATTCTTTTACTATTTGGACCTTTTTTCCATGTTACCTCTCGAAGTTACAAAAATGTTCTGAGAAAAATTTTATGCAATAACTCATATATGGATATGTATTTTTATACCTATGTTTTTATGTATTAGTTAATTTAACTTAGTCTTTGACCTGGGTGACCCATGTATTTTTTTTATCTACCCATGGTTACTTTTTCAATCTAATTTTTGTGATTAATGCTTTCAAAAATTAATTTAATTAGGAATATACAAATATTTTTCTAACAAATAATGTTGTATAGAGCGAAGATAATTAAAAATAGTTTTTCGGGGCTGTGGGACACTTTCTCTTATAACTATTAGCGATGATAAGCATTTTGCAAATGAATTTTTATAAACAGCTAATCACATAGTGAACTGTTAAAAGTGACGTGAATAACATTGAAAATCAATAATTCAATAGACACAAAAGATTATGATGCCAAAAAAGTATTTGAAGCCTGATGAAGAAAAAAAATTTAATTTTAAAATTTGAAAAAAATCGTTAAAAATAATGGCGCAAACTTTCGCAAACTTTTTTTTTATCTAAAATTAGAGATTATAAATTTTACTGTGGTGTAAAACATAATTTCTACAATGGTTATCTTCACTTTTAAAACCCGTTTTCTTTATTTTGTTGCAAAAAAGTGTATACATTAAATTTTTTATATTTTTAATTGTATCAACATTAATATTCAAGATAATTTTTGCTTTAAAAACTCTTATTAGGGAGCACCATACTAAAGGTATAGCTGTTGTTGTTTTTCTACAAACCTCCTACAACTACAATTAGAGTTGAAAAAAGTCAGCCTTGGTAGTAATGGTAAAGTAAAAAAACAAAAACAATTGATTGATTATTGAGTTCTTTTACAACTATGATATTGTTTAAACTTTTCATTTGCTTTAATGAAAGTTTAATATTATCTTCAGTTGTTCTAAGAAATATTTGGGTGAAGTTCCCTGATGATCTGCATTAGCAATTTCCAGAAAAAGCACCAATCAAAAATAGTTTTCTGAACAAATCTTTCAGTGAAAAGAAAATCAATGTAATACCTTTATTCGTTTAGTCACAAGAAATATCATACAAACATCTTGAAACCGTAAAAAACATTAAAAGCGCTGCAAATCGCAACTAAGGTCTTCAAAATTTACAATATGATAAAATTTATTGCGTCTCGATCTGCGTATTTAGCTTTTAAGATTTCTTTAAGTTAATTTTTGCCTTTTTGGCCACGTTTTTGGCAGAAATTCTCCTCTGTGTGTCGGGATATGTGTTTTAATTTCCCGGGATTTCCAGGGATTCCTGGACTTCCCGCAGTATGTTGCAGTTGTTCTTAGGAGGAGAATATTTTTTTTAATTCATTTGATTTAAAAATAAAAAAGTTTAATAAAAAATTCAGTTGCTGTTGTAACATAGAAAAAAGAATTTAATAACTAATAAAAAAAATATTATTTTGTTTTGACAGTAACTCTTTAAAGCTGACAAAGCGTTTAACGAATAATGCTTAGTTTTAATTTAAGTTACAAATCTCGGTACACTCGCTTTCGACGGGTGTAGGGTTTTCTGTCTTACGAGCTGCTTCCACCAACCGCAATTCTTTTTTAATGTACAATTATCATTATCATCAAACATTTCAACTTTTAGTTCAGCAATACTATCACCAAAAAGATGGTTATAAATTTGTAGTGCATGCAAAAACTCTGAGAGTTTCAAAGCATTCGGAAACACCTTTTTGCTATCGTTTCAAATTTCGCCATACCTGATGTATGCAGGTTTCAGAAAGAACTAATAGTGATGTTTGCTTTCAAATATGTGAATATCTGGCGATTCAAAGTTTCATTTATAAAGGCTTGTAAATAATAGCTACAAACAGAAGCTATTAAAACTCGGGAGATCTTGGGATTAAAAATTTTCGAAAATGCCCATGAAAAATTCTACTTATATACATTCATGTAAAATTTAATACAATGTATCCGTATTGTAATATTGCACTTACACTCAAATATTATACGCTTACTGAAAGAGATAAAGCTTAATGAAATCTTAACGCTTAAAATTTATTATGAAGTTCAAAAAGAGTGAAAAATTCTAAAACAATTTGTGTCATAAGTTTAAAATTTTGAGAACTCAGAAAAAAAATAGTCAAGCTTATAATGCATTACTACGTTACTTTACATGGCAACGTAAATTCTTATTATGTCAACGGGCTAAAAATCACATTTTCCGTCTCATTCTGACACATTAAACAGGTTCCACATATTAATGGCAAAAATACATATAACCCAAAGCAATTTTTTTCTAAAAGTATCAGTTTGATAATTTCTAAAGGATACTACTACAATATGATGCTTTCTTTTATTTAAGATTTAAAATTGTAAATGTAATAAGTTGTGTGTAGTGCAAAATATGTGCTATAAGAAAAAAACATAATGCTTAGTTAAACACAGAAAAAAATCTAAGAAAAAATATTTATCTTTCTTAAGGCAAAGGACAATGAAACCATTTTAAAAATATTCCTATCCAATATAATATAATTGAATTCTCATAAAATCATTTTTGTTATTACCCTTTTAAGCGTAAAACTTTTGAATAAACTACATAAGATAACAAAAAAAATAAAATACAACGTTTGCATTATCCTTTGCCTCTTTAGTTATTTCCAATAAGAATTTATTTATCTTGCTGGTATGGATTTGTACAATTAATCGAAATTGGTTAGATTTTGGGCGTTCTTCTTTTGCACATTATTAAAAGTTCAAGTAGCACGTGCTATTATTTTTTTGTTATTTTTTTACTGAATGGATTTGCATACAAATCAGCATTAACTGGATTGTTATTTCAGTGAATAGTGTTAAAGCAACTTAAACATATTTTATTTCATATTCATATATTTAAAAAAATAAGATATTAACACGTTTTCTGAATCTAAATTTTACTTAGGGAGACATCCTTTAATACATAAAGTCGCAAAATCAACGTTATGGTGTAAATACTTTATAATTTATTTATTTAAAAATTGTTTTTTCCTTTTGTTTAAGATTTTTACGAAGAAGACTTGGAAAGTTTAAAATGGAACAATATACAATAGAATAGTGAAAACAAATCATTGAATTTTATATTATTTTTCTGACACAGCATGCATACCGTCGACATTTTAATGTGTGGACTGGATCCGCAGTGTCAATAATAAATCAGCTGCTTGCCAGCTTTCGTCAACACGTTTTGGAAAGCAGACTTTCTGATACTATATGTTGCAAACTGCCGTAAATATAAAACATGTACGTGCGAGTGTGGAAGAAAATCCAGAAGCATTAACCAGGAGACATTCTGCACAGCTTGTGCACTGTTCCATCTCAAATTTCTGTAATATTTCATTCTAAATTTTCCAGTTTTTTCTTTACACAAATCTTAAACGGAAGAAAAAGATGCACTTTAAATCAAAAAGTTATAAAGCATTTATACTATAACGTTAATTTTTCGTTCACATAACATGTGCTGTAAATATTTTCTGGTGAAATTTTCGCTTGTAGTGGCTGAAAATTAAACAATTAGTTAGATATATATTTTTAAACCAGTAAACAAATATTTTTTTTAAGTTTTAAATAATCTTCTCAAATGGCAAATGAAATTTAATAATTTAATGAAAACAAACAAACGCTTGTTTATAAAAACTCATTACATTTATTTAAATGAATAAATAACATAAAATAAATATTTAAAAAATTTAGAGCTTATTATTAATGAATTTACAAAAGCTTACAAAATTCTAAACATTTGCAAAATGTATTTAATTTAATCGCATCGATTTGTTGAAATTAGCCTGAAGCAAGAAAAAGGTAACGTAGTGACATGAACAACATTCTAAATCGTATATAAATGTGATATAAGTTTTTAAAGCAAAACAAACAAACAAATTTGCTGGATTAATGGCTGTCTAGACATTAAAGTAGAAGTGCTTTTTAAAAGAATAAAATAAAATCTGCTTGTTAACGGACTGAAAAGTTTTTCTTTTTAAAAAAATTACAAGCATAAACAAATAAAGCAAACTAAAGCACACATTGTTATCAATTTGTGTCCTTATGACAGGAATGAGAAAGGCTTTTATGCATTTATAAAAATGCTAATATGAATGTTTTTGCACTTTTATTTTGTCAGCTCTCAGAAGTGTCAAAATTTAAATTTATCTGGTGCAAAGGAGCGTCCCGTATACTTATCATAAGGAAAGAAAAAATTTTTTAATATAATTTTTTTTGTGGTTTGCCTATTTCTGGAGTCTCGCTCTTAGCGAATTGAAATGAAATATATGCGCATTTTTAGTTTTTCATTTCATGATACAGTTTCCTTTTCAAAAGAACAAAACAACTTCGATCTTCTACAAGACAACCAATTGAGCATAATAAAAATAAAAAAAAAAATTATTTTGTATTATTCTAGCTTTCACTAAAACAGAACTAACACATTTAAAAAGCTCACTCACATACATTATAATGTATGTATGTATAATTATTGATCAAGTTTTTTCGTGTCAAATCCGTTTTTTGCCAAAAACATCCTGAGAGTAAAATATGTTATTTTCTTTATTTACAATGTAGCACAAAGAGTTCCTTCGACCTGTCACCGATTATCTTAATTATGTCCACTGACCCCCTTTAATGGCAACGCCATGTAAAAGTAACAGATTTCTTCCATGTAAAAGTACATAATTAGAACCGGTCACATGATATATTTTGGGGCAGGTAGTCTTCCCTATAGGAAACATTGTTTCTCTTCTGCTGTCTAAGTTGAAATAAATATTCAACTCTTTCTAATAATAATCACTTTGGATTAATAAAATTATTTTATTTTTTATTTATTTGAAAAAAGCTAACTATTAAACATTTAGTTGTAAAAGAGTCACTATTAACAACAACTTCTTCAGTTCAACGAATTACAATCGTTACGCAACATAAATAATTATGAACTTCTAGAGTTAAATAATATCTGCAAAGCTAAAACTGTTTATCATATGACTTATACAGCAACAAGGATGAATGAATATTGGTATGCGTTACTCAATATTCAAGTCCTCAAAACATATTTATTGAAGAACAAGTTTTTGAAAATAGATTATCGACATTTTCTTTTTTATAAGAATTTTCAAATAATTGCATTAAATAGTCCTGATTGTCATCTTTATTATGACACAAATGTTGAAAATTTCCTAGAGAAAATACTTAGAAGTTTTTTTTTCAAAAAAGTTAATTTTTCGAAACTTAACTATACTTGGTTCAACGTTTAGGCAGTTATGTCGGCATAAACGGTTTTTATCTCCACACAAATTTAATAGCAAACTTAAAACATTTCATACAATCTAAAAAATTGCTTTTAAAAAAAGTTTTGCGTCTTCTGGAAAATATTTTAGATTTAAGATTTGCAGGATTTTTTAAATTCACTTTTTTGTAAAAATTAAAAACAAATTAACTTTTAGTCGTTGTAGCCAATGATGCCAGTTTAGCCTTTTCGAGGCTAGACTTAGCTTTTTGCTTGTATTTTAGCTTCGAAATTCTCATTTTAGCTTCGGGGCTTTTTTTACCCTTTTTTCATTTTAAATTTAGCGGTAAAAATGCTAAATTTTAATTTTCTACTGAGCACATAAAATCATCTTGAAACCAAAAAATCAATCTAAGGTACAAACGAAAATATATTGAAGACAAAATTACTATGATTGAAATCCAATGGCAAAAGCTTTTAAGTTAGAAATGGACAAATGTTGGGTCACCAGTTGAGTTCTGCTGGGAGGTGTAAAAATTTAAGAATGCGCTGCAAAAAAAATATAACTTCTTGATTCGGTTAATCTAGTATTTAGCTATCTATACGGTCTTTAAATAAGAAGTTTAATTTTTATAGATATATCAAATAGAGTATTTTTAGCGAAATCATCTATTCATAATGGAAAACAATATCAGTCAAATTACCATCATGGCTACGCCTGTATGGCCATGTTGTTCTCATGAAATTTTCCATCACCAATTGGCACATTTACTGCTGAGTGTCCTCGATACCTGCACGATTCCATCTTTGAGGTCTTGAATCAATTGTGAGCTATTGGCATATGCCATATATCTTACGTAGCCTTAAATAAAAAGTATAATGGGTTAAGTCACAAGATCTTGGTGGACAATTGTTTGAGAACCCACACGGTCAGTAAACTTTTCACGTATCATTTGCGGAATGCTCAATTCCAAGGATTTCCCTAACACTGTGGGCTACATCAGCAATATTCTCAGTTGAACGACGTACACGACTTGAATTTTTCATGCCTAAATAGAAATATTCTGTTATATTTTTCATCCAATACTGAATTGAAATCAAATGAAAAAATACCTGATATTTATGTTATTTATTGACTTTATGAATCTGAAAATATGTGGAGTTTTATTCGTTTTTGTTTGTTTAAATACTTGAAGTGCATTTTTTTTAAATAAATTTTAACATTTTTTATGCATTTTTTATTAATATTATTTATTATTAACGTTGAATTATGAATATAATTTTTTTGCCTTTTTTAGGTTTTATTTTTAGGTGATTTAACTCTCTCTGGATATTTGAAAAAGCCAACTTAGCCTTTTTTTCAGCTCCTAGAGCGCCCATAATGACAGCCTGCCAGGGCATCCGTTATTATAAATCATTTCAAAAGATAATTTGTCTCTAAAAGATTTACCTTTATTCTTTCCAAACTAAAATTTTTCAACATCCATGAGGAGGTTTGCACAAACATAGACGGTTCTCTTTTTACAAACGAATTCATCAACTACTTGTGACGATGATTAATGACAAAATTTCATTGAAATTGAACCAATAGATTTCAGTGGTTTTTGAATTTGAATTTTTGATTGTACATCTGTTAAAATATTTGCAAAATAGATAAGAATTTCCTGCTACCACTATATTCTATTTTAATATTATTTGACACACCGTATGCTAGACATACATGTCCGTTAGTTGTTTGAGAACAAAATATACTAATTCATTCAAAACTGCAATCAATTCGTTTATGTCAATGTTGTTTGCTAAATTTGTAGATTAAGCAAAAGATTATTCAGATATATAACCATTAATGTGCCAATCAAAGGAAAAGAACAAAAGAATACTTTAATAGCACAAGGGTTATTTCATTTCAATATTTTTAGATTGATAGATGTTCTTGGTTTGATGGTTAATTTCATTAAACTCCATTTATTGGTTTTTGCGTTTGAGGTAGAGATTTGTGGTTTCAATATACCAGATAGATAGATGACCAACAACTGTGTAATAATAGCATGAAATTGTAAAGAAAATTTTAAATAATCGTTTTTGTTATTTTCAGGAAATGGAAATAGATGTTGAATTTCGTATTTACTGAATAAATTTAAGAGAAATAACTTAAATTTCCAATTCAATTACCGCTAAATATACTTTTTGTTTAATAAAGTATGTATGTGTTTATTTCGTAATTCTTTTCAAACATTAGCTGAATATTTTTCGTCTAACAACAATTTAATATTATTTTATAATTTTTACACAAACTTGTGTACACAATCATCTATAATATATTCAATATTATCTTTTCACTTTATATATCATGCTGTTGCCGTTAACTGACTGGCACACTTAATCGTTCCATGTGGGCTGTACAAGCAGACACATACCACCGATTAAGTAGGTAGAGAGCTGATAACTAGTACTGGCGTTCCTGCTTTCATTAGTAAAGAAAATTTTAATTTATCATGCAAATGGTGCTAATGGATTTGGTAAACAAGCAATAATGGGAATAAGCAAACACATGAAATTAACATTGTATGTCAAAACAAATATATGTACATTCAAATATGTATCTATGTATGTAACTTAGAGGATTTGCCATAGATGGATAAAATTTGTTAAGCCAGTGCTTGATGTCGAAAGGAAAAACTTTCTTGTATATACATACTTCTATATATATATAAATACATAATTAATTTTATAAAATAAACAAAGCGGCTTAAAAACAGATATCTTGGATCTAATTTATTGAAAGTTTATTTTATAGCGTATCCAACAGTACGTATACGTTATATATAACATGCCATTAAACCTCTACATACATGGATTTGTTGTTAAGAAGTGCATATAAACTTGCAAATAATGTGCACTTACTCGATCTATACTTCAAATAATGTTAATATTTTTGAGAACAACAAAATTACCGAATATGTATTTGTTGTTACTCGGCTTTATGTCTACAAGTTAAGTACAGGTTCGTCTTACGCTATCAATCTCAACATATGTAAAGAGAACATATCGTACCAAGCGACAACCAAACTTCACGTGGTACTTGCAGTAAATTTAATATTTTAACAGTTCAGTATTCTTCATAAGAAATGGAAATAAATGAGGCACGTTTATGATATATTTAGTGATTTATTCACTTATACATATTTTAAAATAGTTGTTTATTAAAATTATAGAAAAATATTCTTAAATCTGTATAATATATATTTTTAGTTGGATTTTTTTTATTTTGGTGTATATATATTATATATTGTCATCATATATTTGTATATATATGTATGTATACTCATACATTTTTTAATATGAAGGCATCAAATGTCAGCTTAGTATCAAAAACATTTTTTTCTTTGTCTAGTCTAATCAAAGCGATAAAAATATTTTATATCAAAAAACACAAAAATACTTGCAGTATCACATGAAGAGAACATGATTTTTAAGGTACTTCATTTTTTGTTGTTCACATTTTTATGTTCTGTTTTCGGTACTTTATTAACTTCGGCTACTTACTTGTTGGTATTTAATAAACAAATATTCTCTTCACTTCCATACTTGTGCTCTGAGTAAGAGTACAAATGTATACTACATTCGACAGTGAGTTTTATGCATGAAGAAAAAACTTACTCGCTGCAGATGTTTACTTTCCATTATGCTGTGTTACGTATACCCTCGGAGTTGCAAAAATAATAAACGTTAAACAAATTTATACATAATCTCACAAAGTCAGAATGATCTTTGTAAAGCTGTTCGTTCATATTCATCACACTAATTATATTCGCTCTTAAAATGTGTGTTTTTTTTAATAAAAAAGACTTTTTGCTGCAAAGAAATATTAAATTATTATTCTATTATTTTTTGTTTTAATTTCTGTTCTCAACACATTGTCATAACGATATAAATATTGCACTCAAATAATGAAGGATTTATTTATGCATTCCACTTTTTCATTTCCCTGTCCTGAAGTTTTATTTTTTTTTTAATAATTCGCTTTGAATGCAAGATGTGCTTAAGGAATACACAGAAGTAGAAAAGTGAAGCAGAACATCGAATTAACAACAAATTTTTTTAATACAGTACATTGAAATTGTATTTCTTTTGTTTTGCAAGATAGAAATGAGAGAAAGGACAACACTTTAAAGCATCGATATGTTTTTAGCACGTCTCACGTGTATCTGTGTATGTGCAACTTCCAATAGACATTTAACACTTAGCACAGTGCATAAAACAAACAGTGGTAAATATTGTGGAGTATAATATGGAGTATAATAAAAATAAATAGTAAATAAAAGCTGTAACAATCACACATTTTATTTAAAGGAAAGAGAACATAGTAAGCAGTACTAGGTCACATCGACCATTTTTTGTTGTTGTCAATTGACTAGTATAATTATAGAAATTCCAATATTCCGGTGATCACTGTTGATATCTTCCCAACACTAAAGGATTTTTTCTGATTTTTCTTTATTTTTATTTATCCACTTACGAAAATTTTTTTTGAGGCCTGTCTTTTAAGCATATTCATATGCGTCGGATCTAGCAGGCACGGTTACAGGCTAAAGAAAAAAGGGACTTCCCTCCACAACCAATCTAAATGAAATATCTCCTATTGCATTGTTAAAAGCAATTTTTACTATTTTATGTAATTTCTTTGAAGTATTTCGGTTTAGAAAGGTGGTTTTTTAATCTCTATATAACTTTCAACTGGCAACATTGCTTTTTCTGACAACCAATTTGACAGCTGACAGTTGTTTTGTGGTTGGCTTATTTGCCATTTTATTTATATGATTAGATTCACAATAACCCAATACTAACAAATTGTCGTCATCTCAAAAATACTAAAAAATATCAAAAAATAGAAAATTTCACGTAATTTTTTTAAGTTGAATGACAAGATCACGCGATTCGATATAGACTATCAATAGACTATTTTTTGTAAAGATACTTGAAGTATCTCGTGTACTGAGCCAAGGCCTGGAAGACAACATTACAGCTGCCATTGGTGAGATATTGGCCGAAATTCTGGAATAAATATTGTCAAAATTGGAGCTCACGGATAGACCTCTCATGGCGTACACGCAAGCAATGTTTACATGAAATTATCTCTAAAAAGTAAATTGCAGGCATTCTTTTATTGCCCAAAATAAATATTTCTTCACTTTTGCTAATTTTCTGTACATTTTCAATTATACAAACCAAAATGTTTGAAACAAAAATCACTATATACAAGATATTTTCTTCAGTTTAGCAGGATGGATCAGTATCGATCTCGTGGTCGCTCTTTTTCAATTTTACCACTTGCCACGGTGGATACTAGTAAGTAAGAATATTAAATACATTATTTAATAAATTAGAATACGAATATTTATTATATTAATTTACAAAATAAATTTTTAAATTCACGATTTGAGCTCGAGTCAAAAAAGTACATTCGAAATACATTTATCCCCTACAGTTTTAATAAAAGCTGATCAGCTTTCTAATGCAAATAAAGAGTATAAAAAATATTTATTAGAAAATAAGTTGTTTCCTTATTTTTGCTACGTCTAAAAAACTTTTTTAAAAGAATGAACAAACTATCCGAGATATAAACTAAATCGTATTATTTTTAAATAGGCTCAATCAAACATCATATCATCAGTGTAAATTTCTTATATTCACAACTATACATGTGTACAAGATGTATTAATTATAAGCAGGACAAGTTTTTTATGCTTTTTGCATACAAAATATGCATTTGCATATTTTTCCAAATTTTCCCAAGAAAAGCATTTTTGATATAACTTGCATAAATTTGCATATTACGCAGGTTTGCAGCTCATTTTAAAAAAAAATTATTGTGATAACTGACGCAGGTCCATATATGGTCTCCGCAGTGCGGTCAATAAAAATTCATTACCCCGAAAATGTTGCATGTTACATGTCTGGCTCATGGATTGCATAGAATTGCAGATTTTGTTCGCTTACATTTTGCAATGTTAACTCATTTGTTGCAAATTGTAAAACCGTATTTCTTATGGTAGAACCACATATATGTATAATATGTAGTATTTTTACGAATAAACTTATTGTTTTAATTGATTTCGAGGCGCCCTCTCGTATCAATGTATTGCATTCTATGCACCCAAATATGATCAATCCCTCAAAAAGCCCTTGATCTTGATTAACAACTTTATAGAAATAAGCAGCGTTTTAATGATTAGGCAGAGTCGATATTTAATATAAGGGTTTTATTTCGGAATTCATCGGCAAAAACAGATTTAGAATAATTTTGAATGTATTTGCCACAGTAAAATCAAATTCGAAATCAAATGACTTTCTTTACATGAAAGTTTAATCATCATAGAAACATAGAAAGAAAAACTTCAGAATATTAAGAATAAAGTATTTATTGAAAAACTTAAAGTATTTAATCGAAATGTTGATCTTCAAACGTTGAGCAAGATGTTGAACGTATATTTTCAATATATTTGACCATTTCGTGCGACAATCGAAGATCCTTTCAATTCCAAAACTTGAAAAAATGTATGATTATACTTTGTAATAAACATTTGTTTAAATAAAACTGATTAAAAATTATTAGTCAGTGTTTTTTAGGGTGCATATTTTAAAGATTTTTTTTGGAATATTTGCATGTATATTTAAAAAATTTGTATGCATATTTAGACTGGCGCTGAAAAAGCTTTCAATAAGAGAAAAAATAAAATAAATGAAACGGGAAAACATTATTGAAATAATTTGATTGGTGTTTGAATTGACAATTTAGAAGAAATAGCAAAAACAAAATGCCTGTTGTTTTTTTTTTTTGTAGATACAAGCGCACATACTGGCATAAATTATTTTTTATATATTATATTTACATTTACAATTAATCATTATTCATGTGAAAAACAACAAATTATAAATACATTTTCAATTATTCATGTAACTTTATGACATGCATTAAAAAATTACACAAGGGAAACTCAGTAGAAAAAGAAGGGTTAATAAAAATTATATATACATATATAAAAATAAAAACAACATTTCAGGCTTTTTAGAATAGAAAATTCAATTTTATTAAGCACTAAAACAAGGCCATAAAAAAAATAAAATGATATAGAAACTGAGTTTCCAATGTTTCTTATGTGTGTGAAATAAAATTTTAAAATTTAACACCCTACACACAAACCACCGAGTTTTCAGTTAAAAACACTGAAAATAACTCTTTCCAACTCCAACTATTAAAGAATCCATGAATGAATAATAGCAGAGGAGCACCTTGCCTTCAAATCCCATTCAATTTTGTCCGTCCACGCTGACTCCTTCCTTAGCATGTTAATACAGTTCTCTTAAATTCGATAGTTTGTGTCTAGGGTGTTATATTTTAAAATTTAACTTCACACACACAGCAAGACTATGGTTTAAGGTCTGCTGATGATTTCGCATAAGCTCTAATGAAATGCAGGCATGTAGACTAGCTCAACTCCTTATAAATGAAAAAATTTTAAAATTTAAATTATAATTTTTTTTACTTTTACAAAGATTAATTAAACAAAGCTTAAATACACACATAATTGTTGTACAAAATTTTAATTTTAACCGTAATTAGCTTTGAATTTGAACATTGACAAACATGGATAAGTGAATAATAATAATAAAATCTGTGTCATTATTTTTTGGGAAGTAGTTAAAACAATGTCAAACAAGTCTACTAATAACATCTTGAAAAACAAATTAGATAATAAGGATGAACGTCATTCCGTTTGTATTTTCATTCTCACTACTTTCATACGCATGAAAAAATAAATTTAAAAAATAAAAAGTTGCTTAAAAATTCTCACACAAGCATTTAAATGATAAATATAATATACAAAATGTGACGAATTTTTAATGAATATATTGCTCCTTAGACACACTTCATAAAGTAAACTGTGTTGTCTATTCGTAAATCGGGAAAAAATGTATATCAATAGAAGAATTACATAGCTGTTATATATTTGACCTTGAAAATATATAAAGGATAAGATTTGTCGAACTTTTGCTGTGGTTGTTTGATTAAGTTTCATTCGTTATCTTTTCAATCGAACGATCATAGAAATTTATCACAAGAGATTACAGTGGTTTATATATTTAGGGTTCCGTACAGGAAGTGTATAAAAAGAACCCTTTTGTTTTTGCTAAGACATCTGTTCGTCAGTCTCGTAAATCGTAATTGGCAGGTTTTTGAAATGTTTACAAGATACATATGTATGTAATTCTATGTCCGCTGTGGCAATCAGAATATTAAAAATAAATATTAAAGGCTGTATTGACATGATATGCTATTTCAATTGCCCACATGACAGCAATTAATAAAAATTTAATTATGCAAACAATTAAAGGGCGTTTAGTAAAAAATTTGTCTAATGTGCAGCTGCATCTTGTATCAGTTTATTGTTCCTATTTAACAAAAGATTAGGTTAGGTTACACAAGCCGCCGATTGTAAGAAACCGTCCCACTTGGGTCCAGGATGCCTGATGGGGACAGTGAGAAAGAAATTATATCTATCCTGTGTTATGGTCGGTGTTAAGCCAACTCGTTTTCCGAATAAACTGGATTACTCTGTTCAGATTGCATTCTGTGAAGTCTGCGAGTTCGGGTAAAATCGAATTACCTAGATACATGGCTCTGTGGTAGGACAGAGCAGGTCATTGACAGAGGAGATGCTCGACAGTTTCTTCTTCCGCCTACTCATTTTGACAGCTTCTACAGTAGTCGTTGAAAAGGAGATTTAATATATTTGCGTGGGCATTTATGAAACAGTGCCCTGTTAGGACTGCCACGAGTATGCGTAGCTGATGTCGAGGGATCCGCAGTATGATGACAGATTTTGCTCGATCATATCGGGACCAGGTTGATCTGAACACCGCACATGTGGATTCATTGAACCATCTAGATTGTGCTAACCCTATAAGTTTCTGCTGAATGAGGATTTTGCAGCTTTTTAGTGGTCAATGTGCCGTTCTTACAAACGAGAGTCTTCCTTGGCTAGCTTGTCTGCAATTATGTTGCTGCGTGTCCTGGTACCCAGATTAGCTCCAGGTTGGAATGTGACACCATCTCGTTAATGGATTTGCGGCATTCCTTTGCCAGATAAGATATTGTATAAACACCCGATAGAGCTTTCAGTGCAGCCTTACTATCGGTATATATTCAAATGTCCGCTAGCAATAACTCTTAGAAATGAAATTCATTTGAAACTTAAAAGGCGTCTTTACAAAACAAGTTCGGATTCCTCGGGCTCGCACTTAGGTAATTTATTATTATTGTTTATTTTTATTTTTTTTTCTATAATCGAGCCGAGTGTTGACAATCAATCATATTACGCTGTACCTTGCGAGATTAATACTCAAAAATCAGACCATACCAATTAAGAATTACTTTTGAAAAGATTTCAGACTCAAATAAAATTGTTTTATTCTCTGAAAATTGTTGGTATGTTTTAAAATTAACTATTTATATCAGCTGAAATCCAAAGCCACCTAACTAACATTTTTATTATTTTTCAGTAGAAACAAAATATGTTATATGTTGAAAAATAAATACAGTTTTTTCTCGGTTTAAATAATGCCATAAAATTAGGAAAGGAAACTGGTGCCTATTTTCAAGAAACAAGTATGTAGTTACGTGTTTTTGGTTTATATAATAATTGCACTTGTAGTTACGTACTTCTGGTTTTCGCTTATAAAATGTCCAATTTTTATTATTTAAGAGTAAAAATTGGTGGGTGCATGGATGTTGCTGATATGCATTATAATCAATCACAACAAATCGGTTTCTAATTTTTTTTAGTTACGTGGTTTTGGACTTTAGCTAACGATATTTAGATGTATAGAGATTTTTAAATAGTTCAGTTTACTAATACTATCACAAAATAGCTATCGATGCAGTCGCTGAAATAAACACAAAAAGTAATAAAACGTCAAAAGTAATAAAATTACATAATAAAAATTAAATACAAGACGAAAAATGAAACTAGCAGACGAAAATATCTGTGAACTATTTAGAAATCTTCCTCCACAAGACTTTTAATGGCAAGAACGTGCAACACAAATATTTTCTCAAGTACACACACGTACACACAGCTATTTACAAATGCAAAGCAAAACTTGTCGCAGAGTGAGATACGAGTATTTTGCAAATAAAAATTTTGGTTTATTTTATTTAGATTAAATATCTTGAAGTAGCGCATAACAAAATTAGTAACAAAAATTGCAGTAGATTTACTATATACGGATTGGTACATTTAAAAAATACATATATATTTAATCACAATTTTATATAGTCTAATTCCTGATTCCTGTCTATGGTACAGTGCGACGGGAACTATTTCGTGAGCTAGCAGCAATCAAAGACATATCACATGGTTTAGGGGTTTAAATTTTTTTAATTGAAAATTGCTTACGAGTAAACTGCCGGCAAGATGGGTTCTGTGTTGGATCACCATCGAGACTAAATGCAAACATTCCAATGATTCATTAGTTGGCTTAGAGCTTTTCTTTCGGATAAATAACTGCAAGACAAATGAAGCAATAATAAAAAAGTATTGGATATTACCAGATGAATTTTTCTTTAAAAAAAGCAAAGACAATAAAATCAGCTATAAAAGTATCGAGAATATTGAGCGCGCAGTTATCGATAATAGTTACTTGAAAAAACTAAAAACAATAAATATTCCGCATTAAGCTTAGTACTCTGTTCAAATTTGCGAAAAATGTTGAGCAACATTGATTATTTCGTTTGAAAATTTTGACAATTAGCCAGTGGTGACAACACTACGATTTAGAAAAAATTTATAGTTTTTATTACCTTGAAGTAGCATTATTTTTCTTATGTAAACAAAAACCATGCGTGAAAACAAATAATTTTAAGAGCAACGTATCAATTAATGTAAATCGCAGCTGCTGTGGAGTAGTTCTTTGAAGACACACGTTCTGCAAAAACCCCATACCTTAATTTTATGTTATTTTTACACTATTTTCCATTATTTTAACAACAAATTTAATGCTAAGTAAAATCTGATCATCTGTTGTTTACAATTCCGTACGAAATAAGTGATGCTTATATTATTTCGCAGTTGGAAAATATGTTGCCAAAAACATGTTGTAGTTGAAAAAATAATGCTGCCAGAAACATTTCGTATGTTTTCACAAGATAAACAGAGTACAACTTCAGCCATCTTATTTCGCAATTATTTCGCATGAATTTTTTTATATCGACTTTTGACAGCAGTTCGCACGAAACGATGAACAGAGTACCATGCTTTAGTGTGCAAATTAACCCAAAAAAAATCAAGAAAAATCCCAATTTACCCTGTACAAAGTGTATCGAGCCATAAAGAGACTACATTTAAAAATTAAAAAAAAAATCAACAAAAGAAAAGTTTTTCAAAAACTTGTTGACATACCTCGTACTTTTCAAACTTCTGGAGAGATTTTCGCTAACATTTTTATTTATTTACATTTTATAATGTACACGTATAGGAAATTTTCTAACTTATTTCATTTCATACAGAGAAGGAGAAAAATAAACACAAAGTGGTTGTTAGTTTTTATGATTTTGTGTTTTGTTGCATTATCGAAATTGGCCACATGCCAGTTTTTATGTATTTAGATGTGTCTGTTTACCACAGTATCCATGGCCAATGACTAAGATGTTTAAACATGTGCATTTGCTTATTTGTGGAGGCTGACTGTGAGTGTGTGTAAGTTTTGCGTGTGTTTGCTTGACATAATGGCCAAGTTTGAATATGAGTGACTACATGTACCAAGGGATGTTGGGTATTATTAACTTGGCCTCTTCCGTTGCCCACAAACAACATAGAAAAACTTTTCCCAATTGTCTGAGATCATGTTGTTGGCTAGAACGGATTATCTTTACAGACAAATTGTTATATTTTCCTAAAAACACGTACACAATGTCACTTATGTATGTACACATAAATGTATCATGAATTCTTGTCCTTTGTGTATAATAATCAAAATATTAAAAAAATGAAAACATTTATTCATGAACTTGATACTACATCTTTGGTTTTTGTTCACATTTATTGATTTTTTTTATTTCATTCGTTTATAGTTTTCTACCTCCTTTCTGTGCATGAGTATTAAAGATTTAAAGGGTTTTTCTTTGTGAAAACTTTGACAATAAAAGTGAAATAAAATTGAAATTGGTAGAAGTGAACAAGTTCAGGGTCTATGTGTGTCACTCGAGAATTAGATTCGAAAAAGCCATTTGCTCATACCAGCAAGATGCAGATATACTCGTACATGTTCTAAAAATAAAATCAATTTACCAAATAGAAAACACTCACATACTCATTCGGAAATATTTAAATAGAAGTAATTTTTATATATGCTGAAGAGCCTGTGAGTGAATATGCCGAGGCTTAAATGTTGTGGAGCTTATATTATGTATTGTCCTTCAAAGAAAAGTCCTTATATTGACTTATTGCTAATTGATGATGCCACCACCATTATTTAGATTTGAATTAGCCATATATTTCTGGCTTTATTTATAGAAAAACAAATTCCCTACATTATTTGCATGACATGATTTTCATACTGGTATGTGCATCAATAATTTTATATTTGCGTTGTTATTTTATGATGGCACATAAATACTATGAAATTAGTTTTAAATTAAGTAGCGCAGCACTTTCACAAAAGTGACGTTAATAAATGTAAAGTTTTAATCTATTGATTGGATTTATCTGAAACTGATATCTGAAAGAATATTGCTTTCAAAATATTAAAAAAGGATACAAAAGTAAACTTGTAATGCATTAAGAGAAAGGGAAAATTTTCGCATTTTTAGACGACTTATTTTATATATTTTTTTTCATCTTTATTTCACGGGATGTATTAAATATTATTTTTCAACAGCTTGTATTTAACCGACTCTTATGAAACTTTGCATACACATTGAGTGCTTGTTTCAATATAACATTATGACAAAAAAAAACGATTCTTAGTGAACTTTGCACAGACATTTAGTTGACAATACAACATTATGGTTAGAAATGTGGGCCCATATGAAGTAAATATTATTTTTGCACTACTTCTATTTAAACGAGTGTTATGAAAATCTACAAAAACATTTAGATGTCGTGACAATACAAAATTTTGATTAAAAAATTGGGCAGTCCCACGCCCACACAAAGTACATGTTATTTAAAAAAAACAGTCTTAGAAAACTTTGCAGACACATTTAGTTGTGGTGATAATACAGTTGTAGATGTGGGCAGTGCCACCCGCAAAACGAAGAAAAATTATCTCACACACATTTGGCAAGTTCGTAGTCGTTTTTTTATTATTATTATACACACGGAGAAAATAGATTCGTTGGAAAACGTTATCGTAAATAACAGTAATTTATAAATAATAAAATATTCAAATTACTTTAAATTCTAATTATTAATTGATAAACAAACTGATCACAATCAATTTAAATGAGTTTTAAACTTATATACTGATATACTTTAGTGATCCCTGCCCACTTTATTCATTATCAGTGCTTCATATCAGGGATTACAACCAAGAAATTTATTAACAATATAAAGAATTTTTAATTTTATTCAGAGTTTTAATATTCAGAACGAGCACTCACTTTCTGACATACGGCTATGGAATATATATATGGTCGAACTTTCATAATCGAACTTCTCTAACTCGAACTAATTTGGTTGGCAGTAGCGTTAAAAGATCAAATCACATACAATTTTCCTTCCGTAACTCGAAGTTCTCCATAACTCGAACAAAAAACATACACATGAATTCTTTAACTCGAAGAATTTTGCTTGTGTAAATGGTTTGTTGATTTTGTTTCTTAGTTATGGTTTGTTTGTTTTACTTTCTTTAGTTGCTTAAGCTGGTTTGTATATTTCACTTGCTATTTTTGTTTATTTTTTTCGGGGAATTAGAAGTTTGTTTGTTTTTCTTTGTGTAAGTGTTATATATAATTCGCGCTAGATGATAAATGTTGAAGTCGATTCTTTACTATTATGGCAACTAAACGTGTTTTAAAATGCTCATCGATTGAAGAAATATATAAACTTATAAAAGGAGTCAAAGATGGGTTAAAGGAAAAGAAAGCAGGTGATAAATATGGTACCCCGGCAAGAACGGTCTCAACAATTTTTAAAAATAAAGAATCAATTAATAATTTGTTTAAATTTGGATTTCGTTTATGTAGTAAAAGAGTTAAGATACCAAAATTCAAAAATGTTGAAATTGAAGCTGATTACGAAACTTGGTTAAAAGCAAACAAAATATTCTCCAATGCTACTCTTAAGGATTATATTGAGGTAGATAATGAGCTCTGTGCAACTGGCTTTCCTACAGATGATGATATTGTTGAGCATAATTGCCTTGAATCAGATGGTCCAAATTTAAGCGGAACGGAGAGTGATGTCGAAAGTTCGGTAGCAGAAAATTTTCAAAAGCCAATAAGAAATGATGTAGAAAGTTCTTTCCGAACACTAAATTATTATTTACAGACAAATGACACAACAACTGATGAGCACAACAGAGCTTCAACCACTTTGGAGTTATTTTTTACTGAAAATAACAAAAAAAGTCAATTTTCAGTCACTTATTTCAGAATATTTTACTTAACTATAATTTTTTAATTATATAATTGAATATGCGTGTACGTTTCTATACATTCTTAAGCAGGTAGTTTTCTATTAGAGGCTATTTTAAATAAAAATACATTATACAAAAACCATTCTATTTTGACAAAAAATTCTCTAACTCGAAGTTTTCGTAAGTTGAAGTTTGCTTTGGGATAATGGTGATTCGGGTTATAGAAGTTCGACTATATATATATATGTGTGTGTGTGTGTGTGTGAAGATAAATATGCCGAGCTAAATATGTTTCACGTAAGAGGTTACGTAACACATATTTAACTTTATAGTTAAATATGTTTTGAAGTGCCAACACTGACATATTTAATTTTGTCATATTTAGGAAAAATTAAAACTACATGAAAACTATATGAAATTTGTTCATTTTCTTATGCTACTGGAAATATTTGTACTTCAATATTTGTGCTATTAAAATTGTAACTCGCATTTGCAATTTCTAGCAGCAGGAACATCAGACAGAACAATAAACAAAACGCAATTACTCGTATGTATGTATAAATATCAATAAAGAAATATCAGCACCAAATTACTAAAAGCTAGGATATCTAATTGCTTCTGCTACTGCTAGTAGCCCAAATTGAAAGAAAATAAATTCCAGCAAACTTGATTCGTTTAATTTCAAAGCCTATCAATCCTCATTTTGTAACTAGTTTTTGGGATAATTCCAATCAAATTATCTTCATTTGGATTTATAATTAATTGAATCAATTGATTAAGGAGATGAGTCAATTATATGAAAAACAATTAATATTTGCATTTTCATTCGAAAATATCCTTGACCATATTTTTGTAGGCGTTAAATTCGTTTACAGATTAAATTTGATAACGACTTCTTTTCATCCGTCAACTAGATGTGTGAAGGAAGTTGTATCCTCTATTATTACAAATAATATAAATTGAAAAAAACACGTTGCTTACAAAAAAAATATTTCTTTCGGAACATTCTTTCTTTAAAATTAATTCAAAGAAAAAATAATTATTTTCTTTCTTTAAATAATTCAACATTAATTGAAGATAAAGTTGTTAAGCAGCAACAAGCAAAAGATTGATTAAAATACTAGAAACATTTAATCAAACAATATAAATAAGGATGAGGAATGACTGATTTTGAAAACGTTTTATTAATATATAGCTGACATTTTATAATTCTTACCACATCTATTCATAAAATCTTGGATTGAAAAGTATATAATCAAATATGAAAATAACAGTCATACATCAACTGTCAAATTATCTAAAACTTATCTCGATATTGAAGTCAAGCATTTGACTAAACAAACTTTAATTATGCTCGTAACTTTATTTTGGATAAACAATTTCCAATAGATATTTAGACAATGATTTACGGAAAGTATGTGTGTATGTGCTTGATAATAACTACGAAAGATGGTCTTGTTTAGCTTAAACTCAATTATAAAATACTTACTCGATGCTTGGTGGAGAATTTTTTCATTAAACTTTGATTAAGTAGATAAAAATACACAAGAGAGGGATTTTTATAGCCAACACGTACACATACGCACGTTTTCACACATACAAACGTTTACTTTACAAAAGTTTTAAATTAAGTTTGCCAGTTACTTTTGAAGAAGAAGAAATCTTTTAAATCTTCCTCAAACGTTGGTTATTTATTTAATTTATGTTACAATATTTTAAATTAATATGTTTCCTAAATAAATAACATTATTCAAAAGACTATAAAATAAAAATAAATAAAAATTAAACGATAAGCATCCCATAGACAGCCTTACTACGGAATGTAAATAATTACTCTGAATGAAATATCTAATTAAAAGTAGAAATATTTGCTAAATAAAATTCCATTTTGTTATTGCACACAATAATAATCAAATATAATACTCTCCATAAATTGTGATTAATTATTTATATTTTGAAAGATAACAATCTCTCGAATGAAATTTGTTCATTAAACTTAAATTAAACAATTAATGGAAAAAATATATATTATAAAAAATCCGTTTCTAGTTATTTCAGGAAAATACTCAAAATTGTACTTTTCAGGAAACTAAATAGTAGTTAAGTTTAGTTTGCGAATAAAACAATTTAACACTTTTCCGGTGATTATTTTCTTAAAATTTTTCTTTGAAGAAAACATTTTCTTCATTAAAAATTTTAAATTCGTAAAGTTTTGTGAGAATAAAAATTTTAATTTAAGTTGAAACTTATTGTTTTGACTTGAACTAAATAGTCGAATTTAACAGATAATTCTTTGTTTTAAAGGGCTTCAGACACTTTCAAAATGCTTGCTGAGCTTGGTAATAGTACAAGTGAAATTTTGTTAGTATGTGTGACACCAATAAGACTTGATGGAAAATCAAAAAGTTTTGATTTTTGGCATGTTTGCTGTCACTCGTTATATATGTGTATAGTGTTAACCCTTCAAGCAGGAACACATTTCCAGTAGAATTATATTTGCATTGTGATCAGTTGTCCAAAAATATCGGAATTAAAAAAAAAACAGAAAAATTACTCTTACAAAAAATATTTGACTTAAAAGAACAACAAAGAAATTACTGATAAAAAAAGAAGTGTTAGAACTTATTAAATAAAATTTTGTTATTAAAATTTTTTTATTTAGAGACATTGTAATATTTTTCTTTAACGAAACGAACAGCATAAAATCAAAGTAAAAATTCTTGGTGGCTCATCGAGTGTCGTAACGTCAAGCCAACAAGCACACGTACACGAACTTAAGAGTTTTTGACAAATTAAGGAAACAAAGCTGGAATATTTAATCATCGGACTAACTAGCAAAACGGATCAGTGCTGATTTTGAGATTGCTAGACCATCTCATCATCAGCGCTCTGTTCAATTTGATAAGTAGGCAAATCAACTATTTAACCGAATCATTCAACAAAAAGGAATAGAGATATTCATTACAAAGCGTAATAACTTGATTCTATAAACTAATTGAAACAGAATATTTATTTTTTAAACTAAGGATATATGGGAGAAAGGTAAACCAATTAAAAAAATATTTGTATCAAAGCTTACCAGAATGAAAATAGCTTTTAATAATTGCTGCATTATAATTATGTGTATAAGTAAAGAGTGTTTATACAGATGTAGAATTCTCAAATTTCAAATAAATCACAGATATTTTGTGTTAATTGCCATGAATTTGACTTTATTCGAGAGGTAAATATTTGCCGCCAAGTCCAATTTTCGATAACTTTTTGCATAAAAAGTTGTCTCAGAAGACGTCAATCATCTGTAACATACCGGCGTAGACCAGACTCTTCACATAGCCCCACAAAAAAAAGTCGAGCGGTGTTAAATCACATGATAGTGAAGCTCGATCTACGGCCCATTACGCGCAAATGCATCATCAAATGTTTTTTGGAGTAAGTCAATTAATTTTTAATATTCATAATTGCAACCATTTTCAGGCGTTGTTGAGGTTTTAGTCTACTCATGATGAGTGGCAAAACAAAGTAATCACAAAACTAGTAACAGCTGTCAGTATGGGACACATATTGACAGCAGTATTGCCAACTTAATGCCTCTTTAGCCGAAACCGTAAATGTAAATGTACCGTAAATGTAAATGTTTGTGTACTTATAGAATACTTAAAATCGTGTCATGTGTTTTTGACATATAGAAAAAAAATCATTTATACATAAGAAACATTGATGGGAGCCCAATATGTGCAAAGTATTTCTAATTGTGTGGAAAAAGTACGAAAACTATTTCAATAGTACCAAAAACATTATTTTATACTTATTAGATTAAATTTTAGCTTTATTTTTATTATTATTATTGTTGGTATTATTGCGACCGTATCCGTAAAAAATTAGTTAGGTTTGAAATGTATTTTATAGAAAATTTGTATGAAAATATGTCTAAAAATACATTTCAAATACAAATTATTTTGTACGTACATACGATTGGCAGTCTCTTGCTACATTTTATAAAGAAAAATAAATTGATTAATAAAAGTAAATTTATTCAATATACACCATGAACGTATACAATTTTAACAACTAAAATGGTTCATATATCAAATAAAAAATGTACCAAAAAAATACTTACTCGTACATACATGCATCCCATCACTGTGTACATTTTTCACTTAAAATCGTAATGAAAATCTATTTTCTACAGTTTGGTACGTTACGGCCAACAGACATTTCGGTCAGGTGAGCATTTTCATTGCTTTTTCATGTAACAGATACGATCAGCTGACAAGGCTACATTTACGATTCTACATTTACGGTCGGCTAAGGAGGCCTTTAAAGCACAGTACTTCTAAAATCTATCGTTATATCGATATGTAAGGTAGACATGTTCTTGCTGTATTTGTAATAAATAATCTTAGTAGTATATTTTTGTCGCATGCTTAATCATAATTAAGCCAAAATTTTTTTTTATTAATTGAATTAATTAAAATGAAATTTATCTCAAAGGCAGCTACTAATTGTTGCTGCGTTCTGATCATAATTATAGCTTAACGTGGGAATGAGAAGTGGGCATGTTCTGGCGCTGATTGAATTAATATTTTGCACAAAGCTTAAAAGCACAATTTTGCATATTTTGAACATAATTGTTACAAGAATTCAATTTGAAAATATAAGGATATGTGACAGCTGGACATGTCCTTTCATCGATTAAAACTAAATTTTAGGAAAATCCCAGCGCTTGATTTTTTGAAAATTTTTGGTAATTATAGCTAAAGTTTTATTTTTAAAATTTGGTGTACATATTTGGATAGTAGGCATGTCCTTTCAACAATTGAAATAAAACTTACGACAAAACTTCACATAGACAAAATTTGACTAGTTTAAGCCGCGTGCTCAAGATAATCATAGCATAGGCACAATTTTCAAAACAAAGGATATATGGGAGATAAACATGTCCTTAAGACATTCGATATTAAATTTACCTCAAACCTTAGCTGCATAGTTTTTGCTACATTCTTTTTATTGTATTCTTATTTACTTAAATGAAGTCTATGGCTTGAAAATCCTGCAGAATAATATTAAGTATTTTTAAGTATTCAAATTTTAAAAAAAATAATTACAGAAATCATTCCAATTGTAATTATGATATAAATTTACTTGTTTAACTTATACGTCTATGGGTCGTTGCACCATTTTTCCTTAAATTTAAAAATGTTCGTAATTTTAATACCAAACACGTGCCTATAAATTTTTAGCCAAACTTCTACAATTCATAGTTCACACACAATTACCAAGCCAAAAGCTTGTTTGTGGCTATTTTAATAAATAACAGTAATAAACAGTGACAGCAAAAATAGAAACACAATAAACTGAAATAAGACAAAGAAAATATATAGTGACGATGTTGAGTATTTTGTAAAAGTAATTTAGAAGGCGATTTCAGTGATTTGCTTCTACCTGTAAAGATACTATTAATTCGTCGGTATTTTTTCATTAATGAAAAAAAAAATAATATAAATTTAACAAATATAATATTCATAAGAGCCTTAAGTTTTTTCTTCCTTTCTTTTGTGAATTTGCATTTATTTATTAGAGAAATTTTTTCCAAAACGAAAAAAAATATATAAAGTAACGAAAAGCACAAACAAACTGTTTACTTACAAAATGAAAAAGCTAAATCCTCTTCAACTAAAAAAGAAACGAACTTGAAATACAAATTTTTGTATAAAACTGAATAAAACGCGGCAACTGCCGCAGAATATTGTATTTATAAAAAGCACTACTCTGATAAATAAAATCAATAATTATAAGAACAATTTTTTTTTTTGCTTTTTGAAGGATTTTTGTTACACATTCCTTTTGTGAATACACACACTGAAAATAATTCATACATTTTACAAGAATATTTTTCGTAGTTACTTTTTTCAAAGAATATACGAAACATTTTGTTAAAAAAAGATTTTAAATAAAAACCTATATATTTTTAAATTTAAGGTATTTTTGATGTCTAAGTTCATTAACACAATTTCCATCTCTTGAAAATTAACTGCCTGTTCGCCGATATCGAATGAAAATTTTCTTTCGTATAATTACATTTAAAAGAAAAACAAAATTTTAAAAGTTGTTTTTGTTTCAAACAGCGCTGTGGGTTGCCAAATTATTAGGAACAGTCCATTATTTAATCATAATGTGACATTGGGTGCACTTAACCGTATTTTTAAGTGAGATTTGTTAAGCTATTTGTTATTTATTTAAGTCCGACGTGCTTCTATTACACAATTTTTAAATGGATCTTGAGAGTTTGAACTAGTGAGGATGCCATAAGTTACACAAACAAAGACGAATATTTAAACAAATATTTAAAACAAACTTCTTCATATTTATTTATTTATTTATATATTTACATATTATACTTATAACTAAATTATTAGTATAATGTAAGGATAGAGAAGAGCTATAACATCGATGGTCTTAGGCTGTGGGGGCTATTTAAAGGTATTCTAAATGGAACTAAAAAGGTTAGATTGTTTTAGGTATTTGATTAAAAGATGAATATTGTCATCGGTCATTGTAGTGTTAATTGATTGGAAAAAGCCTTTGTTGTTGAGTATTGTATTTTTTGAATTTGTTCATGTGAGGGCAATTCGAAAATAGATGATCTATGCTAATTGGATCGAATCTTCAGAAGGGACACAATTTTGAGAGGTTTTTGTCCATAATCTGGTCGTAGGAGACTTGAGTGTGACGACGTATTATCTTGATTTGGTATTTTCTTGAGAGAACGTTATCGTTAATTTTTTTTAATATTATTAGAATTGAGTTTTTTAGGATTGTTTTTTCTATACTCTTCGAAAGTTTGCATCCAGTTGCTTACTTTTCCTTTTCGAAATTTATATTTCAAGAAATTGGTAATGTCGTCTTCAGAAAGATTTGGTGTAGTTATAAGAGGTGTGGAAAGAAACTTATCTGCTGTTTCGTTGCCTTTTATTCCAGAGTGTCCAGGGATTCAAATAAGTTTAATCTCGGGTTGTCTTTCTATAATTTTGGTAGAGAAATCATTACTATATTCTGGGAGGATTGAGCTGATCAAAGTTTTGTTGTTATCTACAACACTATAAATGATTCCATTATCGGCTGTGGAGCCATCTATATATATAAAATAGTGGTCCCCGAGTTTGCGTTTGATTTCACCGAATTGTCGATGATATCTTTCAGTGTTGGTTGAACGATTTTTTATTTTCAATGGGGGATGTATCAATTATTGATAGGTCGATTTTCCGATTGGGATATTTTATAGGAAATGGTTCAGTAATGTTGATAGGTATGTTAAAATTTTTGGCAACTAACACTATACGTGTTAACGATGACATAATTTCTGAAAATTTCTTTTGGTTAATAGACTTTTTTAAAACTTAAAAACTTTTTTATGGACTTAAAGAGTTTTGCAGTAGATAACTCTCTCGTTTGTTCAATTGACAATGAATCTGCTTCAAAAATTGAGTTTAGATAATTAAATTTTAATCAGCATACAATTTTTTGTGCAGCATACAATTGACTCTCAAAAGAAGATACCAGAAATTTCAGTCGTTGATTAATCGGCTGTTAATAAAATAACAGATAATTTAGACCAAAACCAGCCCATTGTACGTTCAAAGACAAATAGCGTGAAGTAGTAGATTTATAAAATTTTTCATTTTTGTTAACACGAATTTCGTACATTTCGTATATTTTACGAAAGAGTTTCTTGGTGTGAAATTACAAAATGTTTCGTACACTATAAGTTAGTTTTCATTTACATGTTGCACAGTTTCATTTTTTACAGTGTACATATTTGTATCTATAGTATATTGAAAATGTATTGGTAAAATTATATTGTATCTTGAATGAAAATATGTTTATTTTTTAACTTAAAAATGTTTTGCGCACATCAATTTCTTGTTATATCATTAAGAAATTAAGAGTTTTTGGAACTTTTTACTTTTGCTTCTTATGATTTTTTAACATGTCTAAGCACTGAATGTTTAAGTTTGATATACGATTAGTTCAAGGGTCAGAAGAAATATAACAAACAATAGTAGTTAGTAATAAGAAAATGTATAAGAAAATCGCTGATTAAGAAGGAGTGCTAAATTTGACTAAGACAAGTCTTGTATACCTTGTGGAGATGTACAAAGATTTGCTTTTCCCTGATAATTAAAAATTGTTCAGGAAGTTTATTTTTTGTTCTTTAATTTTTATATATATTTTTCAGTTAAATTTAAACTCTTTAACAACACAACTGTAACAAACATTTCACCAATATACTAAACAACAATAAAAATTCATTTTTTTTTTGTTATAGTAAAATTATTTTAAATTTTCTCACACTTATTTGTTTATTGTGTTGTGTAATGGCATCCAGTGTTTATTTGTATTTTGCAACTTTTTTGTTAAAATCTGTACAATTTATTAACACAGCAACTACAAAACGAATAAGAAACCCAATTAAACAACGAATGAATGAGGAAAAGCCGCCATATTCCTCACATGTGCGAATAAGCCGTGATGCCTAATGTTGCCAGTAAGAGTTTTTAAAGACTTTTAAGTATACGAAAAAGTTATTTAGTTTTAGTGAAACACTATCTCTTGAAAATATCGGAAAGAACTCAAATATAGTTTGAAAATAAGTAATTTTTTCAATGCTTCAAAAATTATTTCAAGGTTTTTTGCGATGCCAAAATACCACTATGAAAAAGTCAGCCAAAAAAACAATTCCTATTTTCTGTCATTTGTAGACTAAAGGTACGGTAACATCTGACAAACATTTTCCCAAAAAAACGTAACCAACAGACAAGCTAAATTTGCATTTTCTTTAATTCCAATATTTTTTTAAATATGGGTTCGCATTTATTTAAAATAATATAAAAATAGCATTGTCTTCATTTTGTGATATAAAAACCAAGTCAAATCACACTAACCCTAAGCAAAAGTAGTGCTTACGTTTTTTTAGCGAATGTTTGTCAGATGTGATATTTACTCTTTGTTTATTTTAATAAAACATTGAATTTTTCGCTAGTTTTCAAGTGCAAAAATTTACTTAATTTAGACATTTAATTTATCGCAAGACTCCGAGGAATATCCGAAAGCCAAAAACTGTCTCAATCCCTGTCTTCTTGAACCCAAGTACATGCTAATCTTAAACTTTTTAAGACAACGCCTATATGGGTGGATATATATACGAGTATGTATGTATTTAGGTATTTTTATGTGTGCGAGTAAATTAAATGGAATTAGTTGACATAAGGATACAAATTTTTATGTGTTACAAACAGGAAAAGCCAATAAATCTGTAAAAGCTTTTTCGTTAGAAAAAAAATTTTGGTTCATATAATCTTACTCTATTCAAACTATAAGAACTAATAAAGCTTTTAAGGGCAAAAGATTTACATTTGATGTTTTTCTTAAAACATAAATATTAGCATATTGAATTTTATCTATAGGATATGAACTACAACACAATAAACGTGCAATAAACGTAGGAAAAAATATTGATGAACGGAATTTAAAATCGCTAATTTTAAATTGTTGGTAATGAAGTTAACAAAAAAACTAATTATTCGTTTTTTCGCCATCACATATTCTTGTATTAAAAACTTTCGTTTGTACGAAAGCCACCACCGCTGTCTTCTTTTTTAAGTTCTTGAAGTTGCTGTTTTAAAATTTAAATTATTGTTGTTTGGCGTAGCTATATGTAAATGTGTGTATGTGTCTGCATATATATTTTTTTTAAATCGTACGCCCCAACGCACAATACAATTTTATGGTGCCAATAACAAATTAAAATATACAGCAATTAAAAGAAAATTATTTATTTCTTTCCCAAAATATTTATACGTTTGCATGTGCTTGTTTATTTGTTGTTGAGTATCTGGTATTGAACTTTTAAATGTTTAAGAAAACACTTGTTTTGAAATATGTATCTATTTTTTTATTCCTATTGCTTAGAAGCTTTCGTTAATAAAAAAAGTGTTTTTGATTTATTTTTATCTTTATTGTATTTAAACGAAATAAATTGTATAATGAATGATAAATAAAAACTAATTAAATGGAAAATGTTTATATAATTTTAAAATATTGGAATACACGTGCGCAATATCTTTTATGAAAGTATCATAAGGAACTTTATTTTGAAATTTATATGAAATCTGAGTCAATTTAAATCTTTCAATGAAATTTAACACAAATAATTTAATTTTATCACATTTACCCTTTCTTTGCTATTCTATTAAATTATTTATAACAACAATTGTGTCAAATTGCAGTCATTGACATACAAAACAAAACAAATAAACAAACTTATAGAAAAAAATGTATATGTATGTTTTTGTAGGACTTGCATGTTACAAAAAGTACTTCAGTTGGGAGAACTAAAAAAAATCGTCAAACAAAACTATAAGGAATTCATACATCTGAGATTTGAATCAATTTTCTATTTGTTTCCAGTACACTTTTTTTACTTTTAATGTAGACTGAAAGCCTTTAACCTCTGCCGTGGAATATTTTGCTTATTTTAATGAAAAACACAAACTCTGTAATGATTCCATTTAGTAATCATGTTGTTGATGGTGTTTTAGACAACAACAACAAAAAGAAGACTAAACTTTGTCTATTTTTTGCCACAACATGTTGTTATTTGTCTGCATTGAAATACCAGAATATTTGTAGCTCCATTAACTTCAGTTTAAAATAATGGAATATTGTATGAGTCGCTGTGGGTTTTGAGTAGAAAACAAAACAGAAAAGTATTGAAATATTTCACATTGAAAACACGCAATCTGGAAATCAGTGCTATTCTAAAATTACAAATAAAAAATTTAAGTTGAAAACACTATGAAGGATTAATTGCTAAAGTCAAGTGACTATATACATACATATTTATGTAAGGACAAAACGAAGTGGCAAAATGTTTGTTTTTACCACAATTATAGACACAATATTTACGAGTTTAACGTAGTTTGTTCCAATATTAGCCAGCGTTTTTTAACAAACCATTTATTTTTAATGTTTGTTTGTTTGACCGCCAGAAATTCCTTAAATAGTAATTTATTGTGATTACGAAAAAATTGTACAATAATTTCAATTTGATAAACAACAAACTGAACTGCTGAGCATAAACAAGCAAAACGTGACTATTTCTTAAGTAAATTTTAATTTATTATCTACCGTTTCAGAAAAGGAAAACCTTAAGTATGAAATTGTCAATTTTGTAACAAAGAAAAAAATTCCCTGGTGCGTGTCTTGAAAATTAATTACAAAGGATGAAAAAATAAGTGCTTAAATATATAAAGAAAATATAAATTGCTGTCATATTTAAGATTTGTTGAAAGCGAAATACAAGCAAAGCAAAAAAATACCACAATTTTGTTCTTTAAGTTAACACAAACTAACCTTAAAGCCGGCGAGTTCTTTTTAAAGACTTTTCACTTCATCAGATTTGTATAATATTTAAGCCGGCTTTGGCTATAATTTCCCTAAAGCAACTTGATTTTTAAATATTTTTTACCCAAGCGGTGCACTTTGGCACATTTTGCGAGAAGGTGCTCAAATGTCTTTTTTTGTCACATTCTGGGTGGATCGCAGTTCCACATTTATTGAAATACTTTTTTTGTGTCTTCTTAAAACTTCGCAAAATGAATCGTACTTTCTATACAAATTTTTGTTTTACTTTCGGATGCTATATATTTTGGCTGGTTTCCTTACAATCCTAAACGATAAAGGCAAAAAGAAAATAAACATGTTTTGTTATTTTTTTCAAGAGTTATTTCTGTCATCGTCCTACCCTCGGAAGTGTATTCTAGACAATTCCGTTCGACGCTGCGACGCACAGTGGTTCCAATTAGTAAAAAAGGTTAATAAATCTGTATCTTTGAAACTTACGACCCGACTACAAAACGAACTATGAAGGAATCATAGAAGATGACTTTAGCTTTAAGGATATTTAAATTTGAAGTACCCTGTTGAAACATACGATGGGCTACAGGGTATCAAATTTGACTACCTCGGGCATGTAAAACTTTTTTGGCTGCATAGCTTTTACAATTATTTGATTTTAACAATTTATGATTTTTGTAAACCTTATTAGTAGACAAAGAAAATACATTTTATTTAACAAAAAATTCTTTAATATTTTCAGCGATATTTGGCTTTCAATTTTTCAATTTAGCAAAAAAATATTTGAAGGATTTTTTCTCAACACTCAACTCACCGTGGGTAGAGAACTCTATTATTATATTTTGTATGAATTTAGATCATTTTCTAAAATAAATAAGGCATTTCATTGAAAAATCTAGCCATTCGTGTTTTCTTCAAATATTTTTTTGGATTTAAAAATTCATAAAAAAACTTTCCATCGTAAAAAATAAAAAATGAAGAAATAAAGATTCAAAATTGAAAGTAAGTTCAATTTTCATGCAGGTAAATAAAATTGTTCTGAAAATTTGACTATTTTTAGTAAATCTGCTTTATTGGCCACATTTTTATGCGGCCATTAAAGCTAAATTAATTGTATTAAAGATATATAATATAATATATAAATAAATTTTAAAAACTCAATGGGTCTTATTTTTCTTAAGCGATTAACTTAGAATTTTATTAAAAAATTCTCTATATTTGATGGATATAGCGAACATGACTTAATCGACTTAAAACTGCAGTCTTTTTTGGATTTCAAAAACTTGACTTTGATTGTTTCACGACAACATGAATTAAGATAAATTTAAAATTTTTTTCTGTTAATTATTGCAAATAGTGTTGAAAATCTTATAATATTTTCTTTTTAATTTTATCTGTGCTATTGCCACAGATATTTACGAAACTGAGAGCAAAGTCAAGGCAAAAAACAAAATTCAAAAATTTATAGCCAAATATCTTTGAAAATATTAAAGAAATTTTTGTGAAATAAAATGTATTTTTTTATCCACTAATAAGCTTTCAATAGGATGCTTCAAATTTAAATATCCTTATAGCTTAGGTCCTCTTCTATGATTCTTGCATAGACCGTTTTGTAATCGGATCGCAAGTTTCAAAGATACAGATCTATTATCCTTTTTTAATTGGAACCACTGTGCGTCGTTTGGTGGAGATAAAACTGGTCTTAAGCTGAGGCTCCGTAGATGTAACGATGAATTTTTTTTTAAGTAGTGATCTTTCGGGGACCTCTTGACCTGCTCATATTTTATAAATTAAAAAATGAATTTTTTCATAAAAAAATCAAAATATTTTATTAAGTGATTTTCATTGACATGTGGTAAGTTCGACTAATTTTTTTTATTGATACGAACATTTTTATTGATACACAGAGAAACAAAATTCATTGAGGCAACCAAATTTGTTGTCAATCGAATTTTTCGATTGCATTTACTGACATGTGATTCGGTTATACTTACTGATAAAAAATGTTGTCTTGATTCATTGCTATAAGATTCTTCTATTGTGAAAAATATATTTGTACAGAAGTTTCTATTTTGTAATTTATATTTTCAGAATTGTAAAAAATATGGTTGCCTCATTTTTCACAACAGCATTCTTAAATTGTTATAAAAAAGTTTAGAATTAAATTAACCGAAACTTATTTTAAAATTGAAACAATTTACACATTATTCTAAAATTTTATCTTTTCCTTGTGAAATTAATTGGATCCTCTAAATAAATAAAAAATTACAACTGTTTAAGCCAATTAAGTTTTTAATTGTTTGAATGTACAATGTACATAGAAGTATATTTCCAATTCTAGGTGTACGTATGAGGGGATGGTTATTCCACCGTAGAAGGGTGTTGGCGAAGAAAAAATAATAAGACATTCAAATAAACTGGAATTGCAAATTATTCGCTTTATTGGTTTAAATATGCCTTGTTCTTACGGAGGTTGATGAGCAACTAAACAAGGCAAAAGTTACGTCTTATGGACGTTAGTAGTGCATATTCGATGATTTGTACATAGACTTGTCATCGGCAAGATATACTCTTTGGTTCATATTCACCGAAATGGAAGCCATCCAACACTCTGTTTTTCATAGCATTTATTTTAAAAGAACTCTAATCGAATAGAGAATTACTTTAGAAGAAATCAAAATATGATTTAATTTAAATGCTTTTGAGCAAATTCTTCCAATTTTTTTTTTAAATACCATAAAAGTTTATAAAAATGGTTTATTGTTGCAGTCAAAACTGAAGATTAATAATCTAAAAAACCACTAAAAACTTATAAAAGTAATACTTACAATAAAAATACCTCAAACATCAGTAAGAGATAATAAAAACCGATTTTATTGATTTTTAATTAACCATTATTTAACCAATTAAGAGATAATTCAGTTTCCCTTTTCACCGCAGTATAAAACGCTATAAATATGTAATTGGCAACGAAATATCATGAAATAAAAAAAAGATTAAGAGAAGATAGCATCAACGGAAACTGAAATAAACTAAGTTAGTAGAAGAAATAAAATAATTTCTCATTGCGATGAGGAAAAACAATTTTAAATCATTTTATCGAATTTACAGTAGAAAACTTGCTTTTGCAGCGCTCAATTGATGCATTGAAATATCAGAAAAATAAATGTGTGATATAAAATATTATATGAGTAAAAGAATTGGGATTCTGATAAAATTATTATAATGAAACTTGGGCACATGTTTTTATATATTTTACAAAGATTTTAGAACTGATTATGTCAATGATCGGTGCTTTTCGCAAATGTAAAGCAATTTTCAAATATAGTTATTTGTGTTTTTTCAGTATTGAAAATCAAACTTAGGAAGTAAGAGGTGAGCTCTGAAAGACATTGTCACTCTTTGGATGCCCTTCTGCGTGTCACATTTAAATAGTGAAATTTTAGACTTTCTGACATTTATATTTCTCACCTTTATTTGTGGTATATTTTTTATAATTCTCAAAATAAAGTTCTCAAAAAATTGTTAATGGTCTCAAAAAATCTTTGCCCAAAGCTAGACATAATAGGTATAAGAAATTATCTGAATCGTGTAGCAAATCATGCCAAAGATTTACATAAGTGCAAAAAATCAAAGAAATTTTTTCAGTTTTAATGTAAATTTTGTAAAAAAATACTTTTAGAAAAGCATGTGTTGACATCGATTATGGTCAATACAGTTGAGTAGTATATGATATTTCCGGCTTAGATACATTTCCGGTAAATATACAATTATTACACAGTGCGACAAAAAAATACCTGGAGGTGATATTATTTTTCTTGTAGGTGATGTCGAGTAGATCAAGAATCTGTATTTGAAATCTTTTGGACACCCCCAAAATCTGGAGTTACGGGTAAAAACCGGTTTTTCGTACCTCTATGCACTTATAGGTAACTTAGTTGAATACCAACCGATTTAAAATTTTAGAACGGAACTAGAAAGAAGAGACTAAGGGTTTCAAAATGATGTATATGATGTTTATTTTACTTTCAAAAACATACTAGTAATTTAACCGCAAAGGCATTTTCCGTTCAATTTTTTCAATACTTTTCATATTCGGACATGTTTTTTTGCAGTATTTTGTAACAGAACCCTATTTTTATACGCATAACATGAAAGTATATTTTGTAAGGAAAAAATGATACTTTGGTTTTTAAAATCCGTTAAAAACTTTTTTCTAAAGATATCATAGTTAATATTTAACATTGCAACGGAAAAAAGCTAACTAAAATCTTCAATTGTTAAAGCCTGAGGCTGCAAGTTGCACTGTTACACTCTTCACAAAAATATTAACTCAAAGATATTAAGTACATAAAAATTCCAGCTTTTTTTCCGTTACAATGTCAAGATCTCAATACGGGGACACATCAAGTGTCCTATTTAGAGACTTAGAGACATAGCTACGCTCTTGAGAAACCTGGAGCGTCCTTCTTGAAAACTTAAATACCGATACTCCTCTTCGATATCGGTATGAAATGTTATCTCAATCAGAATAGGTGCCGGACTTATTCTCCAAATAATGAAATTCCGCCCGACAGTTGGTACATTTTGCGAGATAGGGGTCAAAAGTATATAACTTTTCATAGAACTAATTGTTTTCGTTAAATACGAGTACACTCTCTGGCGTAATCGAAAAAAATAAAATGAGATGTTCATAAAAAATTCTTTTAAGAAAAAACAATTTTAAAGTAGGTTTGAAGCCACTTCAAGAACAAATTGTTTATTTTTTCTTTAGTGCGGCAGTGAAAGTTGCTTAATTATAAAAAAGCTTAAAGGGTTCACAATTATATTAAATCAGCATTAATGTGAACAGGAAAATGTATTTGTGTTGATATTTATAGCACATATCAAGAAGTTATAATCATAGACTTTCCACTAATTACATCGACTAACTTAAAATATTGTAACTAATCAAACATTCAAAGTTTGCTAAAGTGGGTCCACGATAATAGCTTATACCTTGTTTAAATATAAAACCATCTAAAATACAATTGAATATAGGACCGAATCTAGTGGGCTTCAATATAAAGCTAAGTAGCTCGCGATAAAGATTTAAATGCTCATGAATGTCAAAGAGATTTCGAATATTTTATCCGTAAGAAGCGCAAATCTGGATATTTTCTAATGATTTTTATATGAAGTTTTCATTGAAATAAATTCTGGTTTTTTTATTCATATTGCAGCACAATTTTTTGCTTTGAAAAATTTTTAGTAACTTGAGTTCTTACACAGAAAGAACACAACGTTTTTTCAAAAGTTTTCAATTATGGTTTAGTTAGACGTTTTTAATAAATATTATAAGATAAACATCACTTTTATTTTATAATTTCTAAAATGGAACCTGGAACATACATATGACTCTTATATCTCTACCACACAGACTGCAATAAATTAATTAAATTTTTACTTCAAATAAATAAACAGTAAAATTGTACAATTTGTCAGTAATAAATTCTTAAATTTTTTTTCAGGCAACTCTGATCTGAAAAAATATAATTATTGATTCTTTGGAAACTATGAAAATGAGTTTCCTTAAAAATGACTTTCAATTTTGTTTAATGCGAAATGTACTGCAATTTTAATTAAATTCTTGATAACAAAAATTTATGACAAAAAATCAAATTTTTCATTATTTTTTTTCTCAGCTAAAGTCTTTTCGTATATTTATTTAAATTATTTCATATGAATCAAAACAAATAGTGTAAATATTCACCGCCATATGCTCTTATTTTATTGACTCTTCCATAAATCACTTCGAACGTTTTTAAACCATTAAAAATTTTATAACACATCCAAATTTAAACAAATTCGTACTAAGCAAACAAAAAGTTTTAAATTTTTAAAACATATTTTATTTATTTTATTTAATATATTTTGTTTGATGCATTTGTATTTATTTATTTATTTATGTATTAAGCAACACCCTCACACGTCTTTTGAAAAAAAATAAATAAAATGAAAATTGTTTGATTATTGTGATAAAAAGTATATTAAAATTTCAAACTAACCGCAATTTTATTAATTATTATTATTATTTTTAATGTACATATGTATGTATGTTTACCTTGAGCAGTATTCTGCGTTTGTTTGTTTTTTTTTTAATTTATATGATTTTTTTAAATTGTTATCTAATATGAAAAACAGCAATATTCCTAAAATATTATTATAATAACCCAAAAAAAAACCCTTGTTTGTTGTTGAATTAAAATCTACAAGTGTTTGCCGTTTCCGTTTGCTTTTCTGTGCGTGTTGGGTTTTTGTTATTCCAATTTTTACATTTTTATATTTCCGTTGTAGACACTCACAACCACTCAACAGTTTGCACACTTATACGCCTGTTTGGCTGCGAGCGTTTGATTATGCTTTACGAATATATTCTATCTCATTAAATTTTCATTCTTTCAAATATTATTTGTGCTTGATATACTTTTTCTTTTCATTTGTATTCATATTCTTTTAGAAATTTGTGTATGTAGTATGTGGGTGTTTGTCCGTCCGTACACACATTTCATTTACTTATATTTGAAGATTAAACACAATTTGTTTTTGGTTTTCATTCACTTGCACTTATTGGTTTTATTTTACTCCGCTTTTTATTTAATTTTCCAAATAGTTTTGTACGCTGTAAAACCGCAACTGAAAATTTCCTTACAAACACTCCGGCTTTTATATGAATTATGGTACGTTTTCGTTGAGTTTTGCTGAGCTTGGAAGCTTTTTGATACCATTGAAAGCTTTCAGATGTTGTTAACTTTCTCTCTTTATCTCTTTCAGGAGATTTGTTTACACTTCGTTAAATTGCATTAGTTTCGTTGAAATCAAACAGGTGTTTTTACCATTTTAGCGCCAAAAATCGTACAAAATTAAAAGAAAATCAGTAATTGCTTATTATGATTCTATTGTTAAAATTTATTATTATTTTGATAATTTTTTATCAAGCATTATATTAGCCTCAATCATTTAGAAATATTTTAGAGTCCTTGAGGGAACCGAAATGACACTGATTTACGGAAATCAAAGGAACCAGTAGCTTCAACGAAATAAAAAAATAAAAATAAAATCTATTACACTAACCAAAAATCCTATTAAAGATGAGTCTTAGCTGAAGTGGTCGCCGTGAGATCAAAACAGTTTGTAAATGTTGTCTCTTTAGAACCAGTAATCGAAATGTTTTCAGAACTAATCGTAATGAAAAATTTCAGTTGTACTAATTTGGGTGTCATCTACGTCACTCATGACAATAACAGCCTAAGCGAAGGTAGCAAAACACCAGGTTGTTTTCATAAATCTGTGAGGCTTGTGACACATGTATTTGCGTGTTGTTCTCTGCATTTTGGCTCTGAATGTATGGATAGAGGTATTGATGAACCATAGCCGGCGGTTTCTGAGGCTGATTCAAACACTATTTCGCGACGTGACATTGGCTGTCGGAAAGTGCTTCTAGGGCTTGGAGTTGCCCAAAGGCCTCTCTGGCTCGTCAATGGAGTTGTATATTTTCCAGTTGCTCTATGAGACTGGAGACATCGCTTAGGAATCCAAAATCTTAATAGCAGTTGTCTTTCTACCAGAGGGATGAGGACTGCTTTTAGGTTTTTTCATTATCTTCCTTTCTTGTTTTTCCTGCTTAAGCATCAATATATAAAAATTCAAAAGTAACTAAAATGATGCAGAAGTTTGTACCGGTTACAGCAGCTATTAGAATAAAGGAGCTATTGAGCAAAAACATGTTGCAAGAGGTCCTTTACGAACGCCAAACTTTTGATAATGCACAATTATTGCATTTGCAAATTTAACCGCATTTTTTAAATTGTACTACCTCACAGAAAAAAGTACTCACACTTTGTTTTAGTTAACACATTTAAATGAAAAAAATATACGAGTATACATATTTAAATTAAATTTTTAATTAAAAATTTATTTAAATAAAAAACTTTTAATTCATTCAGTACTTGTTTTGTAATACGTGGCTGAAGACTAAAAAAATCAACTACGAAAGGCAACAACCAAATAAACATAAATGCAAAAAATCTTGATCTCAGCAGCCCGTGGTGGTGGACAAGCAGAGAAATAATAAATTTTGAAAATTTAACTTTCAATTATTATTACCAATAAATTTTAATACAAATTTTAAAAAATCCAATTGAACCTTTAATTATGGTAATTAAAATATTATTAATTTTTTTGATTAATTAATTCAATTAATAATTTTAATAGATTTATTAAAAATTTAAATAAAAATATATTCAAAAAAAACTTAATTGATGCTCTCAATTTGTTTATAGGTGCAAATCTAATTAATGTTTAATTGATTTTCCATTTATTTTTAACTTTTTCCTGTGTTAAATACAAGTGGGAATTTTTCATTTAAAAATCATGCCTTTCTCAAGCGGCTGTAGTTTATTATTATGTAGTTTAATTCCATGACTAAATTCAATTTGAAATTCAAATGAATACCCAAATTGTATCCGTCACTAAAGAAAGTAACATTTAAGATTAAAGATTCAGTTTTTAAAAGCAATAAGTCATACTTGTTTCCAGTTGGGATGATTTTTGTTCAATAGCATTTTAGCTCTTGACTTAAGTCAATCACCTGGAACTACGAATTTTGTGTGTTTGTTTAACGTACACACTTGTATGAGAAAGTTTTTCTAAATTTAATTATATTAAATCTGCCATATAATTGCAAAATGATAAGCAAAAATTATATAATATTTTCAATAATGGCGAAAACGCATTACCTGAAAATTGTATTACAATTAACTAAAAATCTAATTTGTTTAAAAGTAAATTTTAGATATCATTTATTTTATATATTTACTATTTTATATTGATGTGAATAAATAGCATAATCCATCAAACATCATCAAATTTTATAATTTAATTGATGTTTTTATTTTGAGTATTTATTACTTCTAAAGCTATAAACACATTCACGACAGCAGGCTACACGGCTGCATGACTACATATGCGACTGTCTTGTTATTTTGAAAACGACAGCTGATTCATTTATATTTCAGAGGTGACACAATTGGTTGATTATTGAGTTCTTGTGGCAACTTTAATGTTGTTTAAACTTTTCATTTGTTTTAATGAAAGTTTAATATAATATCTCCAATTGTTCTAAGAAATATTTGGGTAAAGTTCCCTGATGATCTGCATTAGCAACAGTGAAATACGCATAAGAACAATCTATACTCCTCAATAATCAATTTTTATATGTTTTTAACAAAATTATTAATGTTTTACTAAATATGTAGAAACATGAACATCATTAACACATTTTAAAGGCCTCAGTCTCTTCTTTATAAATCAGTTCTAAAATTTTAAATCGGTTATCTAATATTCAACTAAGGTACAGACCTATAAGTGCATAGAGGTACGAAAAACCGGTTTTTACCCGTAACTCTAGATTTTGGGGTATTCCGGAAATTTCTAATAAACATTCTTGATCTACTCGTTCTTTTTTGTAACACAATGTTATTTGTTTTTTTAAGTTAAGTTTCTTCAAAATGTGCAAATCAATGAAGCAATAAAATGACAAAGAATCACTCATATCGCGAAAATTTCATTGCCCCTACTTTCATGCAAAAATTATTTTTACACACAAAAAAGTGAATACCAAAAGAAGAACTGCAATTTTTGCATTTGAAAATATTTTACAATAAAAAAATATTTCTTAGCACTAATTTGTTACATTCACCCATATTCTTTTTCGTTTCGATTACGTTTCCGCAATCAGATACGTCAATATTTATATTTTTCAACATATTTCGAATGCTTATTTTATTAAAATTTAAAACAAATATCTTTGGTGTTTGGTGAAAAATTATATTTTATTGTTTAGTTTGCAAAAACTGTTTGACAATTTACACAAACTGCCCGAAAAAAATGTGTGGGCAATTTCGTACAAGAAGAAGAATATTTTTCTCTCAAAGTCTCTCTCATTTACCCAATCTTGCAGTACGGAAACAGTTTTCATACAAATTGGAATCCCGCAGGATCCCAATGTTGAGTAAGGGATCGCGCTTATTGTAATTGTTAAATTGTAATAAGGTTAATTTAGTGAAATAAAATAGTGATAAATATATAAAAAATAAATATTGTGGTAACTATAATTAATTAAACACATCAGTTAAATACGGAAATTAAGAAAAAGACCAGAATGTGAGTAAGCGGTGTTTGAGGCTAAATTATTCCAGTGTAGAGAATCCAGCAGTTCCGTAGGTGATATTTTCATTTTCTAAACATCATTAGGAACTTCATCCCAGAATGCATGCACTTCTTCCTTGGGATGCCTCTGACATCCAAACGCAATATCATCCATCATTCGTTGCCATTAAATTTGCCAGCTGTTCATAGCGCTCAGGTGTTGTGTTTCTCGATATGCAAGAAATTAAATAAAGCTTTTACATTTGACAAAAATAATAAGTTATTACAAATTAATTTTATAGCATTTTATACATATTTACATTTTATTTTATAAAACACTTTGTTCAACTACAAAAACAAAAAATCTAAAAACTTTTCGTTTGTAAACAAACCACTTGCAAAAACGTATCTACGATCGTAATGCAGAATACATAAAATCGAAAAGGAAATCGAAATGAAAAGGGATCGCAGAATACCAAATTTGCAAAACGGAGATAATTTCGATTCGGTGATTGTCAACTCTTTTTTTTCGTAGCCAACAGAAATAGAAAATAGTTTAATTTGACTACACGACAAAAGTAGCGGACAACAGCCTGCTTTCGTGCAGCCCTTTCGTCATGAAAATAATCATTTTCATATACACATATATTCCATTTTTGACTGGTTGTAGTCAGTAGCGTGCTGTCGTGAATATGTTTATAGCTTAACTATACAAATGTGTGCTAGAAATCTAAATTAAAAATGAATCGATTTAGAAACGAAAAAAATGTGACACCGTAATTATTTTCATTTTGTAGATATTTCAAAGTATTTCTTTTCAAATACTTTTATATTAATTGAATATTATTCTGGTCTGCTTTCTTCCAGTCAACAATTTGATATTATCTCAAGAATTATTCTTAAAATTATTCGAAATTCGTCACACGTTTTGAAATCAATCAATCGATTTTCATCACATGCCTCAGAGATTGTTTTTTATGTTTTAATAAACTCATAAAAGTAAAATGTTACTTAGGAAACGTGTCTCCCAAGAGTTTTTTGCATTTATTTAGAAAAACTTGACATTATATATACCAAATATAAATACATATAAATATATAATCATTTCTCTCTCAAATACTTGAAATTATTGACAATAAATCCCCATTAAGAATAACAATTGTACATACAACAAAAAGGAAGAGCAAATCAAACAGTATCCGTTTTAACTTTATTATTTATTATAATTACAACTATTTGTTCATACAGTGGATTTCTGAATGAAGTGAATGTATATTTTATTGATTAATTCTTCAGTTTTTATTATTTAATACTAATAATTTCGTATAAAATTTTGAGTCTCTAAATACAGTTTTGTTCGAAAGTACTGTCTCTGCATGTGATGCGACTTGACAAAATTGATCTTATTTTGGAAGAGTAAAATGTTCACTATGTGAGTTTATGCTGAAATTTCATGTTTTTAAACAAATAAAAAAATCCATAATACTTTTTCTTCATTTCTGACTTAAACTTGTTAAAACCCATGAATTATACCTTGTGCTTTTATTCAATCAAACAGAAAAATTTAAGCAAATTCGCCTTTTTTTGTAATTTTGATCCAAAAATATATATATAAAATAGTGAAAGAAAGAGCCGTCGTTTATGAAAAAATATGTTTTTACATTATCGTTTTTTATTTTCATTGAAACTTTTTAGTCATCCCTTTACACGATAGATCAAAAAAAAATATAAAAAAACTAAATGTTTGTGTGTGCGATCACACAAAATGTTAACCTTACACAGTCAAGGAAACCGTCCCACAGGAGCCGTATGTCTTAATATCTGCGGTCTAAGGTAACATTTTTATTTAACGTTCTGGGCTCATTTCTCAAAATTACAGATTGAAAAATCTACAAATGAGATACATAAAATACATACATATTTATTATTGTCATCTACATACATTTACTATATTATGTACTTGGTATTAAGTTAACGTGGCCTTAACTATCTTATTTTGTATCTTCACATATTTGCCTGTTTGATTGTCTGCTTATTTGTGTTCTCATTTATAATGGAACAGACATCTACTGGCAATAAATAGATTTTCTGTCCATTTCATTTTCATTACCTGGATGATGCTTTCAACTCATACGAAATATGTTTTTAGAGGCGGAAAACTATAAAAGCCTATTTGATTATTCGTGGTTGGTGTTGGGAGGGAGCCCTGAAGGATAATCCCCAATCTATTGTTGAAATACTAATGTATCCACTACTGTGGCCCGGTGGAATCATTGGTATATGTGTTTTCAAAAATCAAGATTTTCTAAACCTTAACCGCTTGAATATTTTTCCGGTCATATAAAAATTACACTTTAAAGGCTGATACGGAGTGCTTGCGGAAATGCAAGTTCCCATAAGAACAGTTTGTATAAAAAAAATTGCAGAAATTAAAGTTGAAAAATTTCTTATAGAAATTTTCGTTTGCTTTGACGGTCTTCCAAAAATATTCGGAATTATTGACACTTATTGACTACTAAAGAGATGTTAAAACAATAAGTGGAGAGTTTTTTCCGTAAGCTGGTGCAAAAAATAACCGAATTAATGTTTGGTCACGGAATTTTGATATTTCAAGCAAAACAGCTTTCTTTTGTAATGAATTTGAAATGGTTTTGTTTGTTGTATTTTACGATAATAAATAAATTTGTGTGAACACTACAACAATTTTCTACACAGCTCTACATGATTATTTTTCCGTATAGAAATAAATGTAAATTTTTAAACGTGAATTTCCTTAAGCCATGAATATTAAAAATTAAAATGAATTCTCTGTGATTTATTATAAATTAAAGTTATACATCTCTTAAGAAAATACCCTGTACACACTTAGAATAAAAACTGAAACATATTTACGAGTACACTTCATTTTATCCTGTTAAACTTTATTATTGCTTCTTAATGTTAATACGTAGAAAGCACGAGCCTACAGACAATAGACATCCTGTTGAGCTTTGATTGTTTTCAGTTGCTGCAGTAGAGCTGCTTAAATATTTATTGGGTAAACCATCAGTTTAATATCCGGCATGCTTGAATTACATAAAAACATATTACATTAGTTTGCCTGTTTGGAAATAAATATGCTTGAATGAGATTAAGAAGAATTAAAATGTATGATTTTATTAGTTTCTACCACTTTTGAGGTAGCTGCCCGTACTTAATTAGTAGAAAGCCGTTTCAGAAGTGATCGAATTAATATTTAAACGCTGATGAGATGGAGTGGCGAGAATCAGAAGCAGTACTGTATTTTTTTCTTGGTACTTTTTTCGTAATAATAACAAATTCAATTATAAACACAAGTCTGATAAAAAAAAATTCAATTAAACAAATACAGTTTATTTCAATAATTTCTACATACTTTATTTTGAAGGTCTGTAATTTTAGACGTTAGTACGTCTCTTAAAAAGTTTGTCATTAAATATTGCAAACAAATAAATATATAATTTCTAACTAACAATATTGGTTTTATGAAAAGTTATTAAAAAAAAAAGCTTGACTTCATTAAACAAAGAAGTGCAGGAAAAGCTAATTCATTCCATCAATTCTTGAGCAGAACGGAACAAGCACATTGTTGTCGGAGGACTCAACTGGACCTCATCTGAACTCATGTGTTTGTTTTCTACACTTTTTATGTAAGTTGTTCACAGTCTTAACTACTCAACAGAATGATTCTCTTTCAAAAATGTTTGTGTGTGTTGATATCTAGCGCTAGGTAGCTTCAATATCAATCCCCCTTCGTATATACATGCAGTACGAGGTCGATTTGCGCAACCGAAAAGAAATCGGGGTTGTTGCAATAACCGATCATTAAAAACTTAATAGCCCTGTTCACAATCTTGAGCATTTGAGATTGCATATTTATGTAATTGTAAAGATTTTTCAGTAATCGTGAACGGCCTTGTTCATTTATTTGGAATACTTTTTTGCATAACACGAAATTCACACTCAGCTGTGAAAATAATATTTTTTTATTTATTTACTTATTTATCGTCGTATGATTTCAAAAAAGCCCAAACTTACAAAAAATTCAAAACCGACTTCTTGATTGATTACGATCCACGATATTAAAATACATTTCCCTAGAAAACTTTATAAATTAAAGTTGTACTAATTTCTTAATAAAAAATAAGCTTAAACTGAAAAAATGTTGAAAAATGTTGGTTAACTTTTTTGTTTGTCCTCTAAAATTTTTTTAATATAACTTTGGGCTATTATGTATTCATATGACGATATATGTACACATACATATGCATGAATGAGCGGCGAGTGAACATTTCGGTATTCCAGAGTGCAATCAAGTGATGCATACGAAGACTGCAAATATATACTACTATTTATACAATAGTAGCAAGTGCATATTTTTGCGTTTTGTTAGTGTAGAGTAAAAATATGCTACATCACTTTGCAAATGCTACGATGCAAGACTATTTGCAGAGAATTGTGAATCCGGCTAAAATAAAAATATACCACTATTTAACTCAAATTCATTAATTTTTATTATTTTGAAATAAAAAAATTATATTTAAATAAAGCTAAAAATTAGTGCTTTAACTGATTTTCCAGAAGCAATGTTATTTTCTTTTGCACATTATATGGAAATGTTTTAGGCTTTATTGGCATGATCTACTTTAAGTTTTTGTGCATTATTTGAAATTTTGAGATTTTAACTTTGATCAGTATTTCGGGCAGGCGAATTGTATGCCCGATTAAAAAACAAATTATGGAACCAAACTGAAAGTATGCTCTTTCAAACGAAACTAAATTTTTTTAAATTAGTTCACAAACGATTAAAAATGATCAACACTAACTTGTGAAAACGTTTTAAAGATAGGTGCAATCATAAGTTCTTATTAAAACATACATAAAGTCTGAGAGAAAATTGCCTAAATAAATGAAACAGAAAAAAGTTACACTTATCGAGACTGTTTTTTTAATTTACATTTATTTCTAAAGACTGCAATGTTCGAAAATGACCTGTTGCGCTGATCAGGGTGTTGCAATAATCGGTGGTGGCGCAAATGTAGCTCGCACTGTATATACGTTTTAAAAATATACTTTTATGAACAACTATTATTTATTCATATAAGAGATATCATAATTCCACATCGCCAGTAGAATGGAAATTATCATTCGCATAAATATCGCAATAGTCTAATAATTAATTGCATCATATCATCATATCATGTAATTGCGTCATTCTGTAACCTTTTCAAAGAAAATTAAATGTATAATAAAGAATTAAGCATTTTAATTCTAGCACGTTTTATTTTATTAGTTAGTTTATTATTTTATTGGTCCCAAAAAGTTTTTCAACCTAAGCGTTACTGGAAGGTAATACTAGATGTCTAAATACTAGATTAACCAAATCAAAAGATAAAATTTTCTTGCACCACATTCTTAAATTGTCGCACATCCACTCAAAACTAAACTTACCATTCTATTTCAATCAATATCATTATCTCTTCAGTATACTAGTTTTAAAATAATGTTATGGGTTCAGAAGATAATAAATAATTTAAAATAAAAAGGGATAAAAAATCCACAAAGCTAAAAGGTAAATTTCGATGCTAAAAGACAAACAAAAGGCTAAACTGGCATCACTGCTTCAAACCAAGGCAACAAGCTTGCACAAAAATATCTTTTGTTCAAGTGTAACCATGTCATTTGGTTGTTTCAATATTTCTAGTTTGTATTTTTCAATTTATCCTAAATGTTCTGTTTGCTAATAATCATATAAACCTTTTTTAAGAGACACATTTTAAGACATTAAGCATTTTAAAGTGATCTGCGGAGTTTCTCCTCCATATTTAAATTCGAATACCCTTCTGTTATTTTCGAATAATATTTTATGTAAATCAATTAAGCCCTTTTAGACAAAACTGATATATTTACAAAAAATATTTTATTCTGCGTCAATTTGTATTTGTGTCATTATTTTTGCACATAAGAATAAAAATAAATAGTTTTCTGTTGATTATGTTGTGTTTCTTATATCAAATCTACTAAAAAAAGATAGACGCGAGTTTGCAAGCGGGTTGAGTTCGACGTTAAAGGGTTAAAATAGCTTGTTGTTGTAATAAATAATTTCATACAATTTCACACCGACTTTAGTTAACACTCAAAATATTTGTATGATTTTTATCGCATCAGCATCATCATCACCTTCATTAATTTTAATATTTGACTGATGGAATTCTTTTTATTTTATTGTATATAGAAAATGCATAAAACCAAAAACTGCAATTTCAATGTTTTCTGTCAGACAGCAATAAGGAAGGAACTGAATTCTACAAATCAAAATTATTTTTTGTACTCTTGCCATCACTCATCATTCACCATTTTTTTATTAACTTCTTTAGTCATACGATAAATATTCTGTAAATTATTTATTAATTCAAACATGCCGATGCTCTTGCAAAGTACTTTACAATGTGGAGACTTCAAAATTCCTCAATAAACTGTTTTGACACTTAAGTACACATACTCACTCATCTTACAAATTGTCAAATTGAGTTGTAAAACACGAGAGTGTTAAAGAATTTAATGGTTTTTTAAGTACACAATCTGTAGGCAGCTGATTCAAATGGCTGTTGAGTTTGTAACATTGAGTATTATTTTGAAAGAAAATTATATTAAAGTTTAATATGGCTGCAAGCCATGTAAATATTTGTTCTATCAAAAATAGATTTTCTTATGTTTTAGAATACTTTCTAAGGGTTTTTTCTGTTGCTGGTGTATTCTTGTATATACACAAGTATCTTTTTACCAATTTTTTACCGAAGACGTTAAAACGTATTATGTGTGAGATTCAAAAACAAATTAAGAGAACTCTTTGCATATTAGTTAAAACAGAAAGTAAAACAAACATTTTATAAAAAAGAAAAACCAGTCCTATCTTCCGACATCTGATGGGGGGACCCACCAAATAGGGTGATTACCCAGAATCAACATTTTATTTACTACCGATAAAATTAAGAAACTAAAAATATCTACTTACTCTCCTAAATATTTGATGACGAAAGGAATCACAAGTAGTTCCAACGGAAATGAAGATAAAGAATGCAAAGAAACTTTGAGCAATGTTTCACTATTCCTATAATTAAGAAGGTCATTGATGGTACATATTTGTGGAAGTAAAGTTGATATGTGCAAAAAAAAACTTCGCGATGGTAGTATCTTAATCAAAACTAAAAACAATTAAAAAGCAGCGAAACTCACCTCACCACCTATTCCAGCCAGCATTCTCAGTTTTGGGGATATGTCCCCAAATAGGGGTTTTTTGTGATTGGTGGTGAAAATTTCGGGTATTTTTGGGGGAAAAAGCTCTTTTTTCGCTGGGGATTTTTGGGAATTTTTGTATTGAAATTCATGTACATATTTACAAAACATATTTTTCTGCTTGATGATGGTAACATTGAAAAAATTGGCAACAGAATACGATATGAGACGCTCTTCTTAGAATAAATATACACTTTAAAAATAATTCAGTTTTCTTTGCCGAATATATTCCATTTTCTCAAATGCTAACACTTTTTAATACAAGCAACATGTACGACAAAATTGCATTGGATGATGAATCAGAAGATTTTGATTCTTATATTTTTGATATGATAAACGTTGATACAAAGTTGTATTTTATGCTTTTTTTACGTTAATGTTTTTATATGTACACAGAAAGAAAAAGGACGTACTAAATTCAAGTATTTTCTAGTTACTTTGAGTACGAGTTGTACTCAAAATTTTGAGAACAAATAACAATAAAATCTACTTTAATTAAGCCGAAAACTGCATTTCTTTAGATAACCTACCCTAGAGTTTTCTAAAAAAAATTCTTTAATCACGTGAAAAATCTTGAATCAAATAAAAAATTAAATTGAGCACTTAATAACCCGTACCTAAATCAATCTTTCTGTATTTGATTTTAGTAAATTGATTTTACTTCTGAGTGTATATATACATTTTAATTAAGAGTTATTAAGAGTTCAAATTATAAATTAATTCTAATAATATTATACAAATGTATTTCCGCCGACATAATATTATTTCACTTTTAATGATATGTCGGATGAGATTGTTATAATTATTTCCACCATTTTATTAGGTTCCAACTTATAAATTAACAACTAACAAAATGCTTGATTATATTCAATATTTTGCAAATTTTGATAAGAAAAAAAAGTTTTATATTGTTTAAAGAATTTTTACACATAAATGTTAAATATTCCAGAAGAATCTATCTGTTGTGACTGAGGAATATTGAAATTGATAAAGCTTTCTGTTATTTGTTAATGTATAACCTTGAAATTTCTTTTTACAGATCTGTGGTGATTTTTCACGAGAGAAATTTTTCTATTTTGGGGAATTTCGGGAATGAAAAATTGCAAACTGTGGATAAGGTATAAAATAAAACTGGGAACCCTGATTCCAGTTGAAATTAATGAACACGCAAATCTAAACTACTCCAATGATTTAAAAGGAAAACAACCCCACACCATCGTCGGCGAGCCACCACCTCTGACGGATTCCAAATTGTGGAAATTATTCGGCGACGGTGTAGAGTTGCATTACCTCAGCAGGATTCGGGCTAATTGTTAAGATTGGCGGACAAATTATGAGCGAAATATACAAGGTGAATAATCTGCTTGTGGATCATTAAAAACTGCTTTATGGTTGGCTGAGTTGCAGGGAATGGGTTATGAAGTAGTGGCCAATCTTTAAAGATGATGTTAATCATAATTACTCAACGTAATTAAAATTAAGGGTTTAGGGAATAAAAAGAAAGTAAATTTATGGATGTTCACCTTGGCTTTACGAAATGAGGAAAAGTGGACCAATTCAGTTTAGGTTTTCAGCTATTTATATCCGCATAAATTAATGAGCAATTTATATTAGATATTTAATGGTTTATTAATTAATGTAGAGAACTGACAAAAGTAGGACTTTGATAATGGTTTATGATTAAGTGCCCTTTAGTTAAAGTTATTTAAAGTTTCTCGCGGTGCCGCTCAAAGGTATGTAAAGTAAATTTTTAAACTTAAATCAAAAGAAACCGATGTTTTCGGTCATGACATCTATAAAGCCGCGACGGTTGCTGTGAAGGCACTTTAAATAACTTTACGATATTAGATCTCAGTTGGTAGTTATCTGTATTATTAATAGGAAAACACATTTTTTTTACTGCCAGAATACTGAACCAATTTTGGAAAGATTTACATGTTTTTAAACGGGCTTTTAGATGTGCAGGGTTATAATTTTATTTAAACCGGTTCGATATTTCGAAAGCTATAAGCGTTTAAAGTTGCTACTAACACATGCACACTTATTGCAAATGCATGTATCAGCTTCAACTGGAAAAATAATCGAAGTGTGCATGTGTGTTTGCTTTTTGTTTTTGTATTTTATCTATTGTATTTATGTATTTAAATGTTTAATATTAATTTCTAGAATACAGTCGATTGAGCCGATTACTTAGGTAGGTTATTACAAAAGGTTTGTTAGTGCTACCAATTAAATAGTATAACTAAATTTTTTAGGATAATTATTAATAAGTAAATTCCTATAAATTCATGTGTTTTTTTCTTATAGATTAATTAAAAAGTGTATGTTTCCAAAAAAAGAACTTTAAACCTTTACGTGTGTTTATATGTGTAATGGAACAACATAAGGCCCGTCCGATTTGAGCCATTAATTCAAAAAATGATTCCACAATATAAATTAGAATTAATTAAAGATTCCATATTCTTGCGATGCTCTCTATTTTTTCTGAGATACTTTCAAAATATGAGCACAAAATATTGAAGCAAAAACATGTAAAAACCAATCATCATTTATTTAGTTAAATATATATGTATATGAAAAATAATATGTTAGATTGATTTAAACTCAAGTTGCTTTAATTTTGTTAGAACAATGTTTGTTACTGTTAATAAAATTTTAATTTTCAACGTACTTTAGTTAAGCATATGAGTAACTTAATTATGTATCTCATATGAGCACTACTGTACATGTAAACAATTTGTGAATTGCAACATTTATTTTTAATTTTTTATTCCAGACACTTCATGTTTTCGAAGTATCTTTAATCACATTACCGGTTTTGATTTTTATTTTGAATTCGAAAACCAAACATTACAAAGGTAATTCAATTAACACATTCATCAAAATTATTTATGTTTCGAAATTGTTCGATTGCTCGTGGGTTATGAAAATTTTACAGCCTGATAATTAAGAACAAGCTGATAAGTAAATATAGAAAATCTTTAAATACAAAGTTATCATTGCTATCAAATCATATAAAACACTCTTGATTTTCATTAAGTATGTATTATATTGCACCTTCCCTTCGATTCATGCAAAAGACACGTTTCCGCAAAATCGCTGAGAGAGAAAAATATGAAATTAATGCAATTTGCATCATATTATTTTTATTCAAAAATGAATACGGGAAAAGCAAATTAATTCCGAAGACACTAAATCAGATCGGAACAACATGATAAGAAAGTGAGGTAAAGCAGTAAAAATGTTTTTCAGGGAATTTCAAACTAAAAGAATGTGTTACATATTTCAAGAAGTACCTGTCATTAAATATTCCCTATCATTAAATAAATCGATTAATTATTTAATACCCTTAACAACTGATACCCAACTAAAAGTTGGAATAAAATAAACATATGAATACTGATGATCTTCGATATTTTTCGAAATGTATTTGTTTAATGAGTTATTAAATAACGCTTGAACTTGTGTAATTGCATCACTTATTACTTTAAAAAAACAAACAGCACAAAAATAAGAAATTTGGCATAAAATCGAAACGTGTTTCTAAAAACTCATCAATTCAAGTCGAAGAAATTCAGACAAAAAATACTTGGTTCGTTGATAAATAATTTTTTCTTTTAAAAAAAAATCTATTAACGTTAATAAACTTTTTTTATTAAAATTAATAATTCTTTAAAAATAACGTCATAGCTTTAAGTCTCCATAAGTTTAATTTTTAACTTTTTTTGTTTCGCATAGTCGTGGCACTTGTGCCCACTAATGGAGTTAAGTCGGTTAAAAGAAAGCCTTAATATTCTTTTGACTTACATGAATTTTCTTATTTGTAAAAAAACACGCAAACAATCGCATTTAAATAGTTCAAATCATAGAGCGTTGAGCATCACAAGTTTAAATTACAAACATATAGTGAGATTTAAGTAGTAATTTTCAAGAGTCGACTGTACTTATTAGTTTCTTATTAATTTAAAATAATTTAAGATTTATTAAATCGTACCTCATTAAAACTTCATCTCATTTCAGCTGCTTCATTTTTGATAATTATTATTTGTTCTCATTCTTCCGGCAGCATTTCAAATCGTTATTGAAACAACTTTATATCTTATTCATCACTTTCAGATAAGATGATGATTACATTTAAAGTGTTACTGACCAGGTTTAACAAATTTGTATTTTAAAGTGGCAGAGATACAACGATTCATAAAAAATTTTTTAAGTACACAAATTGTTAACAGTTTCTTCACTTTCAAGTGTTTCTGTCATTTCATTTCTCTTATTGTATTGTGTTCACCAATGATGGAATACAAACAGTGGGGTGAAGAGTACAATTTCGTTCAAACTGGCAAACACAATCCATGTTGTTTTTTGTAATTTTGATTTCTTTAAACAACATATGCAACATTTAAAGAAAAGTGTTAATTTTTAATATAAATACAAAATATTTCAACAATTGGAGATCAGTAGTACGCTGGCCATGATTAAGCAGTTGAGTAGTTGATTTTGTGGATATAACACGTAATACGAGTACTTAAGAAAAATGGTAAAAATTGTGGATTTCTGTTAAAAATTTCAAATAAGTAATATTTTTTCATAAAATTGCAGAAACTGTTTTGTGTTTTTATAAATGGTTTGGTTTTGGCAAACGCCATTGCAGCTCCTCAGTGGTTACGTCGGGATGTAAATGAATATTTATCTGCTGTAGAGATACCCGAGAAGTATTTCCTAGCAGAGAAATTCCCTGATTCAGCTACTTTATCTGAGTATTATAGAAAACGTCGTGATGTTTCTCATTTGGATTTAGCATATTTGCCACCTGCAACACCTAAGATTAAGCAATATTTGCCAGCTCTTAACGCCAAAGACTACGAAACAATCAAACAGCTGCCGACTTTACCATCTATGGAGTATTTACCACCAGTTTCTGACGTAATAAATTCTCAAGATGTCACTGAGACTCCACAACCTGCCACTACTACAGCTTTTATAGAACCTGAAGTCGAAACTGAGCCGTCGCACCCCGTAGCTGAATACTTGTCTCCTGCAGCTGAATACTTGCCTCCAGCTACTGCATATTTGCCTCCTCCAGCTGCAATTGCTACCAAATCACCTCAATCATCCTCTAATGGATATTTGCCACCCGTCACATCTGGTGCAAACATATCACAATTACCTCAAAAGATTTTGCCTAAAACTAACGAGGATAATGAAATTAAGGCTAACGTTCGTCCTGTACAACAAACACCTGCTGAATCTTCCGGAGAAATTGTCAAGGCGCCAATTGAAATTCCCCGAAGTTCCGCAGTTTTAGATGTTGATGGTTACCATTATAAAACACCCGATATTAAACCTGATTTATTCTCCTCAATAATGCCCCCCAAAAAGTATTTGCCAACTCTAGAAGACGGTGTGGTTGAAGCTAGAGGTCCTGCAAATGGTGATTCTGCTGCTTTAGGAGATAATGGCTATCACTATCGCACCATTAAACGTCATTTTTAAATTATCGCAATTTCTTGCAGCTTGAATTAATTATTTAATAACTGAATGTCAACTACATACTTTAAAATTAATTCTATACGAATTTAATTACTTCTATAGTGCTGTTCTTAATTATAGCGTCGTCAGTAACAATGTGAGTTCTGGAAGCAGCAACAGTGCCATAGTAACCACTACAAGACGAAATGTAATAGACCAAAATCTAATAGGCGGTTTCCCCAAATGTTCTTCACTATGAGTTCCTATCACACTACTTATTCTTCCTGAAATTTTATTTTTACTTTATAACATCAACTGTTTTAATAAAAATAATTGTTAATAAAAAGGTTTTCATATTAGTTCCCTTGAGACTGTCGGCGTGCATGTGTTTACCTTAAGCTATTTAAAGTTTCAGCAAGTAGCGAAATTTTTCTGCTACTCGTGTTACTTGCAATAGAGAATTGTGCAATACACTACATTTCCTTTGTGCACCACATATTATTAAGTCTTAAAATAAAATAAAAATATAAAAATGGAAAAAAATTATTTATTTGCACATCACAGAAGGTATGAAAAAATCCATAAGAAAATCTTAAATCTCAATTGGTTTACGTTCAGGTATTAAGAGGTTAAATATTTGGTTGTTTAACATCTTGAAGTGGAAAAAGTTTTGAGCAAAATCGAATTCATGAAAACCATTACCAAGCAATGTTTGACCAAAGGCTCAAAATTATAGATCTCTGTTGTTAATAACAGAGTAAGTTCGGGTATTGTGGTACAGGTGTTTAATATGATATAATACGTTTTCTGGAAAACTAAAAATTGGAAACCAAGCAGCATCTCAAAATATTAATTAAATCATAATCGAACCACTTGTTACGGTCATCCGCCAGACACGCTACTGCACCACATTACCCGACAAATTTTTTCAATGGCTTGATAATTTATTTTTTCAATTTTTCTCTGATTTCTCTGAAACTTAGACTTCAAAGTTTTTCTACTTTCCTGAATGTAAACCTAAGGCCTGTTGTAGAACAGTAGCTGTGATCTGTTTCAACCGAATTATGTTAAAAAGAAAACTATAGTCAAATAAAAAATGACCCCAACTTACTCTCCTTTAATTTTTAAATTAAAATTTGTTTACCCTTTTCAAACTCTTTTTTGAGCGATTTAGCTTCTTCTGAACTTCTTAAAAGCCGATGCAGACAAATTTTTCTTTAGCACCTGGTCAACGACTTTGATGAAACTAAAGTTAATAAGAAAAAACAAGCATAATTCTTAGAGTTATCTGCTAGAGCTCAATATTAAAACTTCTGCTTTTGAACTTAATTTTGTTTTTATTTTTAAGCTGATAAAATATTTCTTAAGGTCCAAAATAATATAAAAATTTTTGTTTGTATATCAATTCATTGAGCCGAGAGAAGCTATCCACATCAAGGTTTTAAAATGAGTTGAAAAATCGAATTTGATATTGCGTTTGACAGAAATGCAGCTTAACTATTTTACCTTTATCTCAAACATTTTTAAAAAAATAAGTATGCTTTTGTGCTTGCTTAAATAGTATAGGCTTAAAAAAACTTACGAATGAAATTTGAAACTGATTAATGTAATTCCATAACTATGTCTAGCGTCAGTCGAAAATTATGGATTCTCGAGGATATTTCAAATTGAACAGAGAAGAAAAAATGTTTTTAAAATTTCTTTACAAATTACACTTTCCGATGGAATATATTACATTTAAACCAGTTAATGTAAAACTGAAGAAAAACAGCGTTGTAAGTTTTTCAATTCGTGCTTCTGTTTCTTTTTAAAAGACTCCGAAGTTTATTTGTAATTTTAAAAAAGATTTTCATACACAATTTGTCATTCTCAATTGAAATATTTTATGGAATTCGTTTTATATCCCCCTAATCTAAAACCATAGCCTGCCCTTTTTCATTTATCCTTCAATATCCTTTGAAGCTTTAAACAACAATTTATAATCGAAATATATATTTAGAACTTAAATATTCAGTAATAAATTCCAAAATTTTCTGCTTCTTACTTTATCAATCCCAGTTAAAATTTGCTATTTTCAAATTTAAAGAAATGATTCAATTGAAAGGGAAAATAATCAGATTAAAACGTCATCGTTGCCACAGGAGCCTGTTTTAAAAAGCTTCCAGAATCTAACTTTGCTGAGAACTTGCAAAAGTGGAAGAAACGCTGGATTAACTCCACCGAGCTTGAAGAAGAAACTATTCAATCAAAAGAACTGTGTGTCCTTTTCCTATTTCTTTGACTTTATATTTAAACATATCCAACAATATTTATTCAAAATACTACTTCAACTCAGATTGTTTGTTATTTTTCTTTTAATTCATACAGATAAACTCCACTGTGCCGTAGTTGCGAGAGTGAAATTCTGCTTTTGATAGTCGTCAGTTAAAATGTTTTTCACAATTAATTACTTATTTAAATTTGTGCTAACAATGTTTTTATTTCAAAAATAAAGACAAAAAACATTACACTTGCTCAGCATGCAATGTCAGCTACAATACACGAGTAGAAGCTTTTAATATTTTCTAATTGAACTTTCAATAAAAAAAATTAGTTTTTAATGGAAAAAATTTAATGTTATTTTTCAATTGCAAATTTAGTCCTTTAATCTTTTTTCAGCACGTGTTCAAGGTTTGTTTTTTTGAAATGTTTTACTTTTATGCACACAAAAAAATGTATTGATTTTCTTTAAAAGATTAAATGAATTACTACTTTAGCTCTCAACATTTTGATTGAAAACAAAAATTATATTCAATAAAAATCGATCGTACTTATTTATATTGGACTGTTAAAGTGGTAAATAAATATTTGCTTTTAGATTTGTCTAGGGAACATTTACCCAAAAGGTTAAAACACCATTCATGTTATTTGGTTCAATTGGGTTGGAAAAAATATCTAACTTTTTCTATTAATTAATCAAAGAGATATGGCATTTAAGAGATATTACAAATATTTGAATCAAAATAAGACTGCAAAATTTTTTGTTTGTTTGTTGTTAAAACTTTGACGTTGTTTAAAATTTTCATTTGTTTTAATGATATCTCCAGTTGTTCTAAGAAATATTTGGCTCAAGTTCCTTGATGATTCGCATTAGCAGCAATGAAATTCTTTCTATACCCCTCAATAATCCATAATCAATTTCAATTTGTTTTTAATTAAACTATTAATATTTTTCTAATTTTGTAAAATATTTTGTTTGTTTGTTTGTTTGTTTGTTTGTTTGTTTGTTTGTTTGTTTGTTTGTTTGTTTGTTTGTTTGTTTGTTTGTTTGTTTGTTTGTTTGTTTATTTATTTATTTATTTGTTTGTTTGTTTATTTGTTTGTTTGTTTGTTTGTTTGTTTGTTTATTTGTTTGTTTGTTTGTTTGTTTATTTGTTTGTTTGTTTATTTGTTTGTTTGTTTGTTTGTTTGTTTGTTTGTTTGTTTGTTTGTTTGTTTGTTGTTTGTTTGTTTGTTTGTTTGTTTGTTTGTTTGTTTGTTTGTTTGTTTGTTTGTTTGTTTGTTTGTTTGTTTGTTTGTTTGTTTGTTTGTTTGTTTGTTTGTTTGTTTGTTTGTTTGTTTGTTTGTTTGTTTGTTTGTTTGTTTGTTTGTTTGTTTGTTTGTTTGTTTGTTTGTTTGGTTGTTTGTCTGTTTGTTTGTTTGTTTGTTTATGTGTTACCTTTTTGATAGAAATACTTGACATGATGGTTTGCTCTCGTGTATTACAAATCTTACTTTGAATATTATTACAGTATAACCTCCCTAATCCGGACACTCGCTAATTCGGATTAACCAGTAATTCGGACATTTAAATTTTTCGGACAGCTTAGAAATTTTTCCTCTATAGTCCGGACAAGTGTTCTTTTCTCTTAGTAAAATTTTTTCATTATTTTACCGCTGGACAAAATAATTATTAAAAATGTAAAATATTTTAGTTTAATTGAGTTTGCGTGGCGAACTGTTTTCAAAAGCTATTTTATGGGCTGAACAAACCAAAGCGACAGATATGGATATTTAACTTTTAAAAGAATTTAAAAATAGAGTTGACAAATTACATAGAGATATGTGTATTCAAAGAAATATAAATTCGTAATTTTTAAAATTAATATTTTTGTGTCACTATTTTTATGGTTCTTTAAGTTCTTGTAAATTAATTAACTGACACCCCCACTATGTCGATAGAATTCTTTCTTTCGTACAATTACATTTAAAAGAAGAACGAATACGTATGACATAGTCGGCCTGGCAATAAATACAAGTGAATTCTTATGTGTACTCATATATATGGATTGTGCTTAAATTTTCATTTTAATTGTAGTCCGGACGATCCACTAATGCGGACAGTAGCTGAAACTATATCTGCCGGGATTATGGAGGTTGTACTGTATGTACTCGTAGTTCAGTTTGCCATGTGTGGCAGGAATATGGTTGAATAAAATGTTTTCAGTACTTGTTTGTAAAATATTTTTTATTATAATTTTAATAATTGAAATTTGGACTTTGATAAAAATACTTTGTAAGTTTGTCGATACACAAAATAAATATGTTGCTCCTTGAATTTGTTATCTCCTTCTATATTATTAATAGGCAAACACGTTTTTTTGATCCCTTTTGTGGTCGTAACACTGAACTGATTTTAGAAAAATTTATATGTTTTTAAACTGGTTTTAGATAGATATGCACAATCTTAATTTTATTTAAATCGGTTCGATGTTTAGGGAACTATAAGCGTTTAAAATTGCTACTAACACATGCACATTTATTGTTGCACATGCATGTATCAGCTTCAAGTTAAGAAATAAACAAAGTGTGTTTGTGTGTTTGCCTAATATTTTTTCGCATAGAAATGAGACTAAGTTTTAAGTTGTTTATTTAGAATGTTTTTTGTTTTTGTATTTTACCGTATGTATTTATGTAAATGTTTAATATTAGTTTCTAGAATGCGGTGGATTGAGTCGATCGTTGGATACACTAGTAAAAATAAAACCGCATCAGTTTGAAACGCCATAAAAATGATTTTGTGATCCAACACCAATAATTTTCACTCATATTATACCGATCGATCGGTGGAGTTTGTGTACGAGAAATAATTAATTCTATCCTTTATAAATAATTCATTTCTCATCGAAGATAATTGGGGAATTCACACGGTCGTCATAAATTCATATGTCTTAAAATAGTAACACGAAAACATATGACTGCTGTGAACAACCCCTCATAATTTAGTGTGCTATTTTAAATTTGAGTCAGCTGATAAAAAAAAAAACAATAATAAAAGGGACAATCGTTACAATTATAAAAATGTTATATTAGAATGCCGAAAACAAGTGAAAAAACGAAAATAATAGCTAGTTTGTACAAAAACTACACTACTGTTTAGTTATGACAAAACAAAAACACAGCATAAATAGTCTTATTATTTTAGGAATTTTTTGTTTGAAGCACAACAACAATTTTTTTAAGACGTCATAAATTAATAAGACATTATGACAATATGACATGATAGGACACCGTGTGAATACCCCAAATATGTCATGTATTGTCGCCTGCAATATCTTTAATTCCATTGAGTGGTTATTGTTTTTATGTATTTTTAGTTTAGTTAAACCGACAGTTGCAATTGAAGCACAATACGCTGCACCTCGAAGGATGTTTAATTTTTTATGAATAATCCTTTGCCAAATATAAGATCGTTGATCCATGTCCTCCATTAGTATTATAGTTTTAAAAAAAATCTAAAAAATTGCATTTATAAAACTTAAAATCGAAACCGATACTATCGGAAATATCACATATTGTTTAAAATTTGCTATTTTCATGTAAGTTAATTATTTTGAAAATAAATTTAACAATATTTATTAAAACCAAAATAAAATCCAAGTATTAAGTAAAACCAGAAAATAAAGAAAATTAAAAATGAAATGTAATTTTAAGACTTAATTTTTCTACAACTTTCAAACTTCCGGTAACTTTAAATTGAAAATAAAATCGTTTTTGTGAAAATATTCATAAGAAATGATAACGTTAATTAGGAAAGTAATATGGAAAAAGATATTAAACACTTAGAGCTTTGAAAAAGATTTAAGACTTAGAAAACAAACAAAATACAACTAAAATATTTAAGCATCTTTTTGTTTGGGGGCTTTCTATAAAATCCTTTTTAAGGATTCATGAAAAATTTGTTTGTTTTATTTTTTTCACTTTTCAATCTTTGTGTCTTTAACGAAAAATTAAATCTTTTAAAAAAAGGAGCGTAAAGAAAATTAGAAATGTAATTTAAACGTTTTATTTATTTTTATGACAACAGAGAACAAAGTGTTATTACAATTGTCAACTTCAGCAACAAGCAGCAGGAGGCTCTGAAGTAGAAGAGAATGTGATGAGTAAAAAATAAAAAAAATAAATTTGGGAATTATTATTCATATTTTACTTGTAGCAATAAAAATTCATCAGTAAAGCAGTATTTTCTAGCATATAAGAACGTCAATTCATTCCATACACTGATTCGTGTTCATGACAACCGAAAATCAACGTAAATGTGAAAATAAGGCCAAGTTCCTATTCAAAAATTTTGAACGTAAAAAGTACTGAGATCAAAATAAAGACCAAGTTCTAAAAGATTTATTTTAAATTTATTTAGATTTATTAGAAATTTTACACGAAAATGTTACGAATGTGCACGATGTCCATGGACCTTTCGACACTTTTGAGTGTGACATAATGTCCATGTACATTATGATATGCCGCCACGACTACATCCCAGCAACAACTTGGTAATGACTTTAATTAGAACCGACATGCTTTTCCACACAACCTAAATACCTTGTGCGTTATAAAATAGTTGCGCAATAGACTAGTGAGGAAAACAATTGACATCATACTTAATAAAATAGTTTCAAAAGCACGAGTTCGGTACCTACAGCAAACTTTTAGATTTTATTGTGGATTTTATGATTTCTAGATATTTAAATCTTGACTAAGAGCGCGGATTCGAAACCAGCTTCAAGCAAGTCATCAATATCATCAATTTTTTTGATTTATTTAGTGTGATATTGTGGTAATTGTTGTTGGACTGTTTAAGTGACGAAGGCATAGGAGTGATCACTGACAAGGGTATTTCACCCTCTCTCACTATCACTTTCACAAAAAAGGCAGCATACCTACTGGTTGGTAGGCCCTATTTGCCTGAGTCTTACAATTCTTTACAAAAAAATATGTTTTAAAACTCGAAAATAGAAGTAGCGAAAAGTATGTACTTCATATTTTTTTTTAATATTTTAAGTCTTTGCTTTGCCATCAAAGTTTTTACTGTGGTTGTTATAAAGTCTTTAAATTGTTCTTATGTCTCAATGCCATCCACCCCTCAGAGGATTATAAAACTTTTCACTGTATTACTTAAGCGTATATTATGCATTATATATATTTTGAGAATTTTACTACTCGTATCTGTTGTGGTTTTATAATTACTTAATTACTCGTATTATGGCATGTGCTTATGTAACACACGAATCATAATAATAACATGGTAAAATCAGAACAGATTTTACATTTAATTCTGTTTTAATACCGAAGGGCCATTGTGGCACTAAGGATGCTTTAATAACGAAAAAAATATTAAATTATTCACCACAATTATTGCAAAAGTTAGAACAAATGAACTATATAATTTCATGGTTAACAGAAATATTACAAATAAGCACACAAACTGAGTAGAGATTTGTTAAATAATGGTATTTGAATGATAAATAGACTGGCTAACGTGATAATCAAACTAGTTGACTTCTTTGGTGGGCAGCCGAAATGTAAAATGAAGTGTCGGTGTATTAATTTTCCAAAGTGTTTGGTACTCCTGGTTAAAAATGCTCAAGATAAAAAATTTTTCCTTATGCACGCTCATGTAGGACCTTATATTTTTGGCTCACGCTCAAGCACGCTCACAAATTCACGAAAAAAAAAACTAAAATAATTTAAAAAATAAAATTATTATTTATGCATTTTATGCGAATCGTTAAAATTTTAAAATTTTTAATCGCACTTTTTCCCAAAATTATATTTAACAAAGTTAGAAAAATATTAATAGTTTTATTAAAATTAAATTGAAATTGATTATTGAGGGGTATAGCTGGTTTATATTTTACTAAATATGTAAAATATTAATTTTTGGAAAAAATACGATTGCAAAAAAAAAAATTTTAATTAAAATACTTAAAGAGTTCAAAGATTTTCAAAGACTTTTGTTTGCTGAGGGTTTTTTTAGCTAAAATATATACATGCATTTCATTGGTGCTAATGCCAAATCATCAGTAGACCTTAAAGCACATTTTTAAAAATTATTATTATTATTATTACTGATCCTTTCTTAATAAAAGTATTTTAAATTAAAAAAATCTCAAAATATAAAAAGAAGGATAAAGTTAGATGTGGACTTGAGCCAAGCAATTCCTTTCAATTTCAACCAAAAACAGTTTAATCAATTACTTAAACAAATTAATTATCAAAAACGATGGCAACCGTCAAACTCCATGTTTAAGTTGTCAGAGTTGGTGAAATTAATAAGAAATTCAACTACAGATGACAAAAATCAAATCAATCGCTTGAAAAAGCGAGAGAGGAATAATAGAGTAAGTGGGGGCAATGTGGTATAGTAGCTTTTTTAAACTAACTATATATGAATAACGGAAACAAGTTCAATAGTTTGCTGCTCTCAAAAAAATTAAGGGGACAAGGATCTGTTTCGTTTTTGCAAGTCATTCTGGGAGGCAGTTGAAAAATTTCACTTTGGTATGTGGTCGACTTTTTTTAGTCGTCGCTAAAATAAAAGTTTTTGTTTTAAAGATGTTCTTAGTTCAAAGATTAAAACAATTGGTAAGTACTAAATAAGCGAAGAATATATGCAATTGCTCCATATGTGTAGAAGTTTTTTTTTTAATTATATAAATATCTACAATAAGCACAAGTGCATCTATTGTGTCAGCTAATTTAGTATAGTATACCACATTACCCGCCAAAAAATAAGGAGAATGCCGAAAATAGGTGGAATAAAGAAATAGTTAGCACAGGATGTGGGAAGAGCTATACCGGCTGTTCGAGCTGGTGAAATGAGTATTCTCTTGGCTTCAAAAACATTTGGTGAACCCAACTACACTAATCACATTACCAGCATATGGCATACCATATTACCTCTACATTTTTTTAAAGTCGCGATTAATGGGATTTGCAACATTTTCTCAAATATCTTAGAAAATGTGAGTTTAATATTTTTCGTAAATGTCTTCATGGAAGCTCAACATTTTTAGCCTTTAAATTATGTTTTAATCGGACAAAAATTAAAAATCTGACAATCTGAACTTACTCTATTCGTGAATGGAATAATTAATCATCAGAGATGGGAATTGCGCACTAAATGAAATTTATTTAAGTTGCATAAATTAATAAAAGCCATTTTCGTATTCTAATTTGTTAAATAATACGGTTAAATAGTTGATACTCCTAGTCACTAGTACCCACCAAAAAACGCTGATGAGGTGGTGTTGAAATCTCGAAATCAGTACTGATCCTTTCTGCTAGTCTGATGGATAAGTGTTCCAACATTATTTTCTTAATCAAAATAATTGTAATTTATCAAAAAAATTTCAAATGATCACGCGTGATCACTAGTAATTCATGCCAATCACGAGAGCGGTGTCCATCTCTAATAGGAAGTGACATAACTTGTAGACTTATATTTTATACCAATCTCATTTTTGCTTTTAAAAAATTAAAATTCCTAAAGCACCTTTTTTTGCTTCATACAAGTTGTAGCATTCAACAAATATTAAATATATAAATTTATATATATTTACATTTATATATATATATATATATATATATATATATATATAAATTTAAAATATCCCTTGACATTGATGGAAATTAATCTCTATCGTATTTCTTTTACCATTTCATATCAGTCCTTTCATTCAGTCGAGTCATTCATTCATTCTGATAATTCAAAAAAACAATAGCGAAGACAAGTAAAGTCCGTCTTCTTAAGGACCTCGATAAAAGGAAACAAACGAAAATCTTTGTTTTGCAATAACAATGAAGAAAAAAATACAGTTTACGCATCTTCCTAATAACTCTTTTTAAGACCTTTTCCTTTTCATCATAATTAAATGATAGACTGGTGATTTGCTTCCACTATCTTCAGAAAAGAGAAAAAAAGGAAACAAAAAACAACAAGCATTTTGTCTAATATGCTCTTAAATAGATGATGGTTTTATCATGTTCTATTAAACAAAATATGTTTCATTTAAAAGAAATTGATCTTTTTATTTCATTTTCGCCATCATCGGCATCGACAGAAGAGGAGGTAAAAAGAACTCCATTAACATTGTTGCTTGACCGACCACAAAAAGTAAACTTCACGTAACACGGAAATTTTTATGTTTCCGATTTTAGTAACAACAGATTACATTATATTTATATGTGTATGTATATTCTTGATTCAGGTACAAAGATTTCTTAACGAAAAATTTACTAAACGGCCGACATTTGCTTTTTCGAATCATATGTGGGGGGTTTTAAAAAACAAACGAAATAATTGAATAAGTAATGGAAGTTATACTTCATTTAATGAGCTTTTTAAATGCTTTGTTAAACATTTTTATTTAATCGAAATTGATTTTACTAGTAAAAATTAATAAGTTGCTATTTTCGTATTTTAATTTGATAAATAATATGGTTAAAAAGTTGATATTCCTAGTCACAAGTATCCACCGTCAAAAGTGGTAATATCGAAAAATGAACGCTAATCAGATGGTGTAGCGACCTCGTATTCACTACTGATCCGTTCTGTTAGTCTGATGAATACTAATAGAATAATATGAATTTAACCAAAAAAATTTCTTAAATTAAAAAGGAATCGGTGAACACAGATTTGAACTTAAGCCCTACAATTCCTTTCCATATTTTTATTTTATTTGAGATAGCTATTAGCGCATAGATAATCCTTGCAAAGTTTTATAATGGACGTGAAAATCCTTTAAGAGTCAGAGTGAATGCAAACACTCCCCAACTGCCGCTATAAAACTAATCTACTCACGCTGGAATTTGCTCTTTTATTTATTTTTATATTCTTCAGAACCATTTAGTGTAATTAATGCAGGAACATCCTTTTCTTTTTCTCTTTTTTTAAGTTAAGTTAATCTAGATCATGAAATTATTTTTTAATCAACTTCTGCAGTTTGTTTTTGTCCTAACAGCTTAAGAACAGAGAAAATTAAATTTACAGGAAGGAATAAGGCATGAACATCTTTTTTTAATATAAAAACTTACAAAAAATATATATATGTATAACGAGATGTAGCTAATACATCAAAGAACATATGAAGCAGAAGATTATCAAATTTTATATATTAATAACACTTCAATTCTAGAAACTTATATCCTCATCACTCTGCACAGCGGGGAAGCAAAGAAAATGCCTTTTCTTAATAAGACTTAAGGTTTCCGTTCTTAAGAAAATTAATACAGTTAAGCCTAATAAGCTTTGAAAGTTTTAAAAATGTATTTTTACAAGGACGTTCAAGATCTCCTTTAAAGCTTTTTACTACATTTTATTTTATACCCGCTGGGTATGATGGTCTATCGGTTTGCTGTAATTTAAGTCACGCATTTATCAGGCGCTAAAGTTTTCACATCAAACTTATTTTCTGCACAAATTTTTCCTGCCTTTTGCTTACCACTCACTTACAATAGTGGATTAGCGGCAGTTATAGTGTTCTTAAAGTTTCTCAAAGCTAATTTATGTAAATTTGATATATTATTTTACTTGGAAAACTTTACAACTTCTCGAAGTATGAGCTTCACTTTTTTACATTAGTTTCTTTTTAACATGAAAGTACTCTCACAACAACTACTGACTTAATACTAAATTCTTGCTACAATCATGCTGTAGATTTATGTTAATAAAAATTTAAAAAAACATAAAGGACTTAATAATATGTACATTATTGAATCCTTTATAAGTACATAAATTTACTAAAACAATAGAAATATCGAAAAATATCAATATTAGTTAATAATGTTAGACATTTCTCAAAAATTTACATATATAACATGAATTCGGAAATGCGTCAGAAAAGCTTTAAATCCACCAGCAACCTTATGCTAGGAACACAACCGAGACGAATGACGAACTTTTGGCCGCTAATATTCGTGGTCAAAATTAAAATACACAATCATGACGACGCACGTAGGTACATATAACCGAATTACGAGGACACAAATGGAATTTTTTTATTTTGTTAAATGCACTTAATATATTCTATATACCAGTACGCTATCATTTATTTATTTTTTTTAACGCATCACAGTAGTCTGTACGTTCGCGTAAAGTATTATTAACGCACTTTTACCTGTCAGCAGCATCTATAGCATTTATTGTTGCTACACTCGACAATTTTTTGTAAACTTACAGTTTAAAGTTTTTTAAATATTAATCCTATATAATTTTTCGACCTTTTGTTTTTTAAATGAATCTAATTTATCTCGAGATATAGGTAATTTTTTTATAAAAAACGTTTATTTAGTTAACCGATATTTCGCCACTTCATTGTGTTTAATAAGAAAGACAACAGACGTTTAAAAACACATGAAATCATGTGTTATACATTTTTAAATTATTATTATTTTTTAATATTACATGAAAGAGATAGCTAAATTATAAACAATAAGATTTCATATTATATTTCGTGGTAATGTTGTTCTAAGTTGTCGATTCTGTTTAGAAGTCTTTGAGAAGAAAAAAGCCAAACAAATTGCCATTACCATTAACAATAATAATTAAAAAGAGAAACAATTAATTATAAATATTCTAAAATAAGAATACAAGTGTTATAATAAATTCAATATCAGCTATTAAATCAAGGACAGGTATTTCTTCAACTGGTAATGCAAATTTTGGACCTAGTCCTAACAAAATCATCATATGTTTTGGTAAATCAATACCAGATATATTTTTAATTAATGATTCATCATATTTAATATCCAGAATTGGAGTTTGATCTTCTTTTAACGTCACTAATTTCAAATATAATCTTTTATTGTTAATTTTTAATAATTGCTGATATTCATTATTATTATTGATGTCAATTAATTGTTCATTAAGTTCCGTTGTTATATTTTTAATTAAGAAATTGCAATCATAGATTTCCGCATTTAGCATTCTTATATTTATATCACTTACTGCATTATTAATTATTTTAACAGCCTTCTTACATTGCAACGTTAAATTTTTTGATAGTTTTTGTGTTTTTCTCTTAATAAAATTTGGTATAATTTTCATACGGCGACATTTAAGAAGAAAAACAAACCGACAATTTCGTCGCGTTGGGCAAAATTCGTCGGTCGTCTCAGTTGTGTTCCTAGCATTAATTTAACTAAATAATTAGAAAACCCAAGGATATTTTGATTTCACTAATATAAAAATTAAAATTTTGTAATAAATTTTAGAAATTAACTATTTTTAGGTATACGTATCATTACTTTAGTTTTAGTGAAGATTATGTATGTACATATGTATCATACGATTTAAAACTTTTTAGTTAAAATTAAATTTGACAATTGAATACAATTGACAATTCTTAAAGAAAATATAAATTTTCTCTTCAAGTATTCTTCCAGACGTTGAAAAAACTCCTTCGCTTGTAGCTGAGCTGGATGGTACACACAGTATTTGTTTAGCCAATTTTTGCAGATTTGAAAGATCTTTAGCTTTTATCAAAAAACTTAAAATTTCTAGGTCTTGTTCGTATATGAACGCGAATGAAAAAACGAAAAAGAACTGCAGATGTTTTTCTTCCAAATGATCGCCAGTTGAAACTCGGAATTATACTGCTACTTTGACTCGTTCATTCACATCAGTACATTAATATATACCGGCAGCACGTTTTATGTCTTCATGACAAAATTGAAAACTACGTAACTATTAAAAATATGAAAAAATTCCAAAATCGACAAAATCACGAAACAATCACGCAAAAAATATACTCATCCACGCTCACTCACGTTAAGTTATTTTATACTCACGTTCATGCACGCTCACGTGATTGAAACAAAAAACTGCTAATGATCACGCATGATCACGCATGATTCACGCTAATCACGTGAGCGATGCCCATCTCTATTGCGAACCCCAAAAAAAAGTCCGTTAATGTTTCGACACTACCTATAATATTCCGCCATGGTGAAACGCTTAAATTGAATCATTAAATTGCCCTTCTTCTTTCAGGTTCTGCACAACTCTAATATGTACAATTTCCAAGCCACTGAATATCAATAGAATAGGTGTTTGGCGAAATGGAGCAGCTTACAGTGGGACATTTTTCTGCGTTGCTGGGGAATACTCAAAATCAGAAATGCAAAATATAAACCAAAGAATTCAAATTTTATTTAATTGCAGTTGTTGTCCTCATATACGGATACTAAAGCAGAGTTTGTTGACTCTAATTGGACAGCAGCAACACTGGGGTACACATTTTTTTCAGATTATCAAAGAAAACACGCATTAACGTCGAAATAAATAATGCAGAATTTTTTTACTTTGTTAGTATTATTATTAACATCTGATTCAAGTCACGCAAATTAAAAAAAGAAATCCGACCAACCTCAGAACCTGTAGTCATTAACAAACACTTTATGAGGCGATTGCTAAACATGATGTTAGAATTCTTTTTTGTTTTTACTGGACTCAGCGCTGGCTTTGTGTGAAAGTGTATTGATTTGCAACATGATTTTTTTATAGTTTTACTTTTGCTTTCACAAGTGCCTGCTGGCTTCTGTAACTTAAGGTAGTATTACTTTTAAGTTTGAAATAATGCTTATTATCTTGTTTAGCACAAAGTAAGTTAACACAATATTTAACTTTTTGTTTACTTCAATATAGTTCGATTTTAATATGTTAGTCACGTATCAGCTAAATCTAATTCATATAGATACTAAAAACTCTAAGATGTTATTCATTTTAGAAGTTTTCGCCTGTGCTCAAGACATTTTCATTCGAAGTTGTAACTACTGTTATAGTTTAGTAACTTTTAATATTTTAAATAAACGAAATCAACAAACGTATAAGTCATTGGTTATAAATTGAATTTAATAAAACCTTTCAGCATTAGTAGCATGTAAAATCCAACCACTAATTCTCATATCAAATTATTCTCAACTCAGAAATCAAGCGATCTTTAATGGTTTTTAAACTGATGCAACAAGCTTGAAAGCTTCTTAATAAAACTTAAATTTATGTGTGCGAGTTTCATTACGATAGCATTTAGTCCCGACTTGAATCTAAAATGTAAATTTAAGTAGAACATGACATATTGTAACACAAACACAATTTCAAATTCCTAAATAACTTGTATAATCTCTTTTATATATTCAGAGGCTGAGGGACCACATTTTATGAATTTCTATAGTTCATGTATTCTATAGAAATAACTTCCATTTATAAATACATTTCTAAACAAAATTATCGTTAAAGTTGATTTCCTGGTGTATGTATGTACAAGGAAAAACTTAACTTTGTATATTTTCATGAAAACAAGTGTCATGAAATTATCATATTATGATTTGGCATTTGCAGAAAGTTATATGACTTAAATGAACAAATTTTGTTTCCTGCAAGCAAACACTTTTCCTATTTACATAAATTTGAATTTGAATTTATGTACATTCATGGACAAATGTCAGTGCTTCAGAGGAATCAAAAGAGAACATTTAAGGCAAATAATAAATAAGTAGAAATGAAAATGTTTTCAACTTCATGCTTTTTAGATAATTCTTATTTGTTTATGTTTTTAATCAAGTTGAGGAAAATATTTTTTTCATATACATACTGCGAAATGTAGAAATTTGTCTAAATTATTAGAACTAAAATTCATAATTTGAAACATTTGCAATTTCTACTTGGAATGTTTTTATTTTTATTGAAATGTTCTCTTTATTTAAGTTCAAAAGAAAACAAGACATTTCCAAGAACCAAAAGAGGCCTTTTGTTTGTGGTTAAACTTGCTACGATTTATTTATCACATCTATTTCTATTATTCTTGTCCTATTTTACACATACATATGTATGCATATATTCAAGTTTGCTTCCTATATTCGTAAAAGTGAAAAATGCAAAATACAAATTTCTGATAAAAAGATTTTATTAGTCCAAACATTTCTTTGCTACAAAGACAAATTACTGAAAAAAGTAAAACGGAAAGTTTATTACAACAGACTAAATATTTACTAACTCATTGAAACTCTTCACTAAAAATCTCCCCAGTAATTTTACATGGCAACTCAGCATCGCAGTAATTTTACTGTGAATTAGTACTTTTAGACCATACCTTACTCCGTTTAGAGAAAGAAGACTGCATGAGCATGTTCCCTTGGCTAGTGAAAGATGGCAATTATAAAAGATGCAAAGCATGTAATGTCAATATAATGGGTAGCATAATATTACACATAAAGTACCATTTATCGTGTGACAGCCACAATAACAAAAGTTTAGAAAACAATACTGAAAACAGAACAGACAGCAAAAATATTGGAAATTAAGTTGACTATGTTTGTTGCCATTCCAAATATTGGACCACTTAAAATAAACCTACTTAAAACGATTCGGAAATTTATAAGAAAACGAATATAAAACAATTGTAACAGAAGTTACCGAGCCAGAAAATTTTGCCGACTTTAAAAACTTTTGTAAAGATAATTATTATTCAATAATATTATATGAAAGCACCGATTGTAGTGTGCCCAAAAATTTAACAATAATAAGAAGAACTTTCAATAACAAATGCTGTGACCGGTTTTTAGGTTTGATCAAATTAGAAGCAAATTATCTATAATTCAATGATGTTTACTGTGGAACTTATGTAGGGCTGTATATAGAAAGCAATGAAATTTAAAATGATGTGATTATTCAGCTTAAAACAATTGCTCAAAATTTTTGTTTTAAATTTTGCGAAGTATTAAGAACAAAATTCTACTTTGAAAATGAAATATTAAAATGATTCGGTAAATTTATCCCAGAAAATCAATAGAAAACTAATAGTATAGTCAAAATGTTTTCAAACGAATATTAAAATTTTTATATCATAATTTTGCAATTTAGGTCTTTTGCTGATGTTGAAATATTAAAATCTTACCAAGATTCGAATATTAGCGATTTCTGGATAACAGTTTCAAAATTAAAAATGAGCAAATGAATTCATGTTTCCAGAAATTTCAAAATTTGTAAGATAATATTATCAGTTTCCCATTCATTTATTTACAAATGTGAAAAAAATATTTTCTTACCAAAATATAATTAAAATATAAAAAAAAATTTCTTTTTTGCAGCTTTTCTTTTTAGTTTGTTCTTTAAAGGTTGAGGTTTTCGGTTAAGTAGAAATATAGTTTCTTCCCGCTTTTTTATTTTTCGCCCTAGATTTGCTAAAACTGTTTTCTTTTCTCTATATTTTTTATGCTTTTTTCCAATATTTTCTCTGTTTTCCCTTCGCTCGTGCGGTCATATCAGTAATTTCCTTCACTTTATTTTCTGACTTTTTCTTTTTATAATATTCCCCGTCTTTAGCCCGTTTAATTTCTTTCTGCTCGTCAGTCATCTTATCCAAAAACTTTATTTTCCTAGCATTTGCCGCACTATCCTTTTTAAGAAGACTCCTTTACGCTGTAACTAAAAAGCAACGAATTTGTAAAATTAATTAATAAAAAATTGTAAGTGAATCGCCCATGGAAACAATAATTATCATTCCGAGAACAAAACAGTTATTTCAGGAACGTGATATCATGTCCGGGAACGTTGCCAAAATTACAGTTCACGAAATGACGATTTCAAATAAATGCGCGCTTTGATTATACAGCGATCATTTTAAATGCGATCTCACTTTGTCAATAGTAAAATATTTGAGGTTACTTTATTATTTCGTGTCGTAAAATAATAATGTCATTAATAATGAAATTTAGTAAACACGTTAACGAAATGATGGACTATTTATGTACGCTCTACGAATAGTGAGTTGAAAGGTACTTACCACTCAAATAGAATTCATTTAAAGATATATACATTGACAGCCGGCTTTCTTATTGTTTTCTGCCTCTACTTACGTTTGACACCGGCCGTTCTCTTAAAATCATTTTTGTTCGATTATCGATACGTTTACTGAAATCATTTGTGTTTGTATATTTTCAAAACTAAATTTTGTATAAAAAAATATGGTATATTTAATAATGACTGGTGGTAAATACCTTGAATTTTTCATTAATATTTTGGACTTATTTTTGAAGATCGTACATTAGGACGCGTTCCCGAAATTACTTCATCAGCATGTATATTAGGGGGGGTCGATTTAGCAATCGATATTTTGTTATAGATTTTTCGATAACCTTTGGCATGAGAATGGTCGCGTTCATAAGACGTAGCTGTTGAACTCAACTATTGTGAAACTGTCAAATGTTGAGCTCAACAGCTGTTTAATGTAAACAATTGAAAATAAATAAAAATGCTGCAAAAGAATAATTTAAATTTGCTAAATTAATTAGTTTGGCTTATACTAAAAAGTATGGACAACACAGAATTTACAATGGAGTTTTTATTGAGAGGAATTTCCAATTTTTATTCTAAAATCTGCACCACAAATTTAATATTCACAACATAAAAACGGACAGCAAAATACTCCAATAAAATGATAAACCTGCGCCGATAGTATTTATATTTCAACGCTAATACGGCACTGTGTTCAAAAAGTCTTTAAACCTTATATTGAACTAATTATGTAATTAATATAAATAGACACCATATTTTTTTGTTACGTGATCGCATTGTTAATGCAAAATTTAATAAATTAATTTGTAGTCGCCACGTAACAAAACGGCGTTGCATTAGAATATAAAAGCGCATAACTCTCTTAATCAGCTGTGGAGCTAAATACAACATGTTGACTAAATGTAGCGAAAAAAATTTATGATGGAAAAAATGGCAGCAAATACTCAACTGTTGTTCTAAGACAAACACTCAACGGTTGCGCAACAGTTACGTCTTATGAACGCGAACAATGTGAAATTTATTCTGAATGTATTATTATTTTGAATTATTTTTGTTGTATTTGAACTTTTTTTCCTCATGCCAAAAGCCATCGAAAAATCGATGGCATAATATCGAAAAATGTTCGTCCTTACAAATCGGCTCACCAATTCAAGTTTTGCTTCTTTAATTAATTGTATTGTTTGATCTACGGACAAAACAGGTTAGTTGAAGTATTTTATTAATTTGCTTTTCTCAGTAAGGTCAAGATTTAATACATTAAATTGCTAACAAATCCATTGCTGCATTTTGACGATTTTAAGAAAAATATTGCTGCACAAATGTCTGAAGTGAAATAAATACAGTCGAACTGCTCTTTGAAGTGATTACTAATGATTGCCGAATTTTCACGCTCCAAGCTATTGACGAAGGAAAATCTTTCACCCAACTCTCTGTTTCTATTATTTAGGGACATTTGTTATAAAGAGGTACAAATATGGGAATGCAGTTATCAAAAATAATATATATTAGTCCACTAGATTTATAGATTATAATTAATTAAAACTTTTTCTTGTCTATTGGAATTTCAAGAGACAATTATTTTCTAACTACGAGTATTAAAACGTAAAATTTACTTCAATAGTATTAACATATTAATTAAAAATTTTTTATATGCCGACAATAAAATTGATTAATGAACAGATTTATTTATTAGTTTGCTTTTTTTTTAGCAAATTGAATCTGGTAAAGGCAGCCATTTAAATGACTTCCCTTGCAAAATAAAACTCTACTAACAGTCGTGGTAGAATTAAGTAATTAAAAACAATAGTAGAAATAATTAAAGAAAATCTGTTGTAAATAGAGAAATTAATTTGCAGTAGGTTTAGGAGCAGCGTTGCCGCTTTAGTTCGATTGCACCGAAATGTGCTGCTTTAGGGCAAAAATTGGTACCTTAGCTAGCGTTTTAACAATTGTTAAGTTTAAGTTTTTTTCATTTTTGTTTTGTTTTTAATTTTAAAATTTTGTGTTAAAATATTTGTCAATCAAAAATGTCTTAAATTAAAACAAAATTGCTAAAGTCAGATTTGAAATCGGGCTAAATAATACCTTTCAACTTAAACCTAAAACAGTTCAATTAATTACGTATAAATGCTTTACTTTTTTTGTGAAATTTCTTTATCCGTAACATATTTGCTATTAATTATATTTAATTAGTTATATTAATTATAAAAATATTATTCGACCTTCTTTTTTATTAATATAATTTATTCAAGCTCTAGGTCAGTTAAAAATAAAACGTTAATAATTTTTTTTTTATTGAAACTTCGATATTTCTCCACTTCTTTGTGTGGCTTCCTCAGGGAAATATCGGAGTTTTAATAAAAAATTTTGTTAATGATTTTATCTTAATTTACCTAGAGCTTGAATAAATTAGATTAATTATAAAAATATTTATTTTAAGATAAATGTATAATTCCTTGTTTTATTTTGCTTCTATGGAGAAGTTTTAACTTTTCTTATCATTGGGAAATTTTTAATTTTATGATAAATTATAATTCAAATTTGAAACGTTTCAAAGTTGAAACGTTTTGTTTACAACTTGGAAACTTTTAGAGAAATTTTAACTTTTTGGTGAGATTTTGTTTTTAGCGAATTTTTTATTTGCTATTGTATGATAAAATGTCTTTTTTGGATGCATCTTAGATTCTCTATAAAATATTAGATTTTTGTTTTTTGTGAAATTTTTTGCGTATTTTTTATAAAAATTTTTTATGAAAATTGGATTTATTAATATTTCTTAACTTTTTAGTAAATTTATTTAGTTTTTAGTTTTTTTATGAATTTTTCAGTTTTACAAACTGTCAAACGGTAACAACATGAAAAATGACAGGCAGTGGTATTATTTACTTACTGACTGGCCCACGATGTCGATCGACAATTTAAGCGAGCGACAACAAGTCACTCATTATCGTTCTCATAAGCGCCCCACTGACTACCGACTTGTCGGTCGTTAGGTCTTACATTTCTAACAAATCCATTTATTCATTGTCAAATGACTATGCTGCCACACCAACTATTCCACAAATTAAACATCAGTTTGAAAATCAAAATCGCCAAAACAAGTAAATTAAGGCATAAAAATACATGTCTGTGTAAAATATATAAATAAATGAGATTTCGATTTAACGGGGCTAAAATATAAAAAAAATAAAAACGATTTATAAGGGTTTGAATATAATGAGGTTTTCTTATTTATTTTACTTTAATGTATTTATTTCAAATTTCATTTATTAATATTTCCCGCTAGCACCTCCGGAATTGCCCCCATAGACAATAAAATTTTCTTTTGTGTTTCAGTTTTTTTTTTAGCAGCTGTAGCTTGAATTTCTACCACATCCGCTATTGTTTTGGCCGTATCAGAAAGCATTTTTCTTGCTTCAGCCTGCATTACTGCAGCATCTGAATGCTGTTTTGCTACAGCAGCTGACTGCTCGCCAAGCTTTAATTGCCTGCGAATGAGGCCGATTTGCTCTTCAGCCACAGTTTTTCTCTTTCTTGCAGAAGAGCAGCTGTGTAGATCACTATCATCGCCTACATGTTGTCGTTTTTTATTTTGCTGTAAAGGATGCGAAAGGACAGTTGATTGCTGAGTGGGCTGTTGTATTTGTTCAACACTTTCTTAATGTCTGGAAGGTGTGAAAACGGCTACAGATTTGCTACTCCTGGGTGGTGTATCCAGTAACGATGTGAAGAAACTTTCAAAAGAATCTTTGTTTTTCATACTTGCTCTACCCTTAAACCCGAAAACCTCGCCTCTAGGTTCCGCAGCTTTGGATAAAGATAAAGTCTGATCCACAATTTTTTCCAACTCCGAAAGTGAGTTCACCCGATAGAAACCAGCAGCAGTTTCGCACAAGCTTTTCTTGTTTTTGGCTGTTTTTTTTTTGTTCGCGATTTTAAATCGGTCCAAGTCTGAAATCACACGATCGATAAAAATGCAAGCGACCAATAGCGGTCGACATCGTCGGCCACGATTTTTCCGAAATTTTATAATCAAGTTTTCACTATTATGTTTGGATTCCTTAGAAAATGCAAATTTAGTAGATTTTGTAAGTTTTTCAGGAATATTTTGCTTACAAAAAGATTTTCTTTGCGACAACGCTTTCTACGAGTTTAAGTAAACTGCAGCAAATGTGGCTCTTATGAGCGGAAATAAAAATAAATGAAAATAAAACATTTATTAAGATAAATGCTACGACAATAAATGTTTTAGCGTAATACATGCACATTAATAATATGTAACCTTAAGGAAAATAAAAACATTTATTTAACATTTTGTATACTTTGCAGGGATTTATTTAGTACACTGTGGATAAATAAATTTAAGTGTGATTACACTGGTTCCATAAAATCAATTTGTATGGGAGACATAAATCAACTTTTCCGCATACAAATCTGCTTAAAAAAGGAATGGTTTTTATGTTGAGAATTCCTACTTGGAAGCAATACAATTTGCAATTTGGAAGCAATATATTTGCAATAAAATGAGCTTCCTGTTAGCGATAGGTGTAAGCACTAAACGCAGACTACTCACATAAATGCTTCCATTCGTTATCTGTTTCCAAAACTATTTAAATATAGTACAATTTCATATTTTTTATTTAAAATGTACTTTAAATTTAAAGTGAAGAGATCAACGATTTGCTCAGCCATTGGTGTAGGATATAAAAAATATTAAGAATTTAAGAACTTGTAATTTAGTTATAATTGTAAAATGTTCATGCCGCACTTCGCTAAACCATGCGCAGTTTTCTTTATGATTCTATAAAAAAAACATATCGCACTTGATCAAAAAGAGGGTATTAACTCGAAATTTTAATTTTTTCACTTTTCTCCAAAACTTGCGTTCTAATATTCATATTTAGCTGCTGTAAAAATTTCACATTGTTTTGTCTATGTTTCGCTAATGAAACGGATGATTTAAAATCTATTTTTCATATACCTTTGATGTAAAATCAAAAAGTATTTTGCTTCTGTTGAAAATGTTAAAATTTCGAGTTAATACCCTCTTGTTGATCAAGTGCGATATATGTAAATATAATATTAATATTTACATTATTATATCGTTTTAAACTGTGAATTGCCTTGAACAACTCACCTTATTTTACAGCTTGACTTCCCAAATAGCAGCTGAACGACAATTGTGTGGGACACAAAAACAAAAAACAAATATTAGAATAACAAGCAAAGCGACAACCTATTTGTTGTAATTTCCAATTAGCGCTAATTAATGTTGTGAAACATTTTCTGATTTTACAATATCCTTACAACACATACGCGCTCATTTGTACATACAAACATATACACAGACATACATCCATGCATAAAAATATAATATGAAAATATATAATCGACATACCCAACAGTTCTGGAGTATGTAAATGAAAAATCGATAGTAATATATGGTGAAATAACTTTGCGACTTGAAATAAAATGAGACTGACTAGTAGCTGGCAAGAAAATAAATAAAATGAACCCGTATTAATATCCTGAAGACAAAAAGCATTTCATATCTTCACAACTGCTGGGCAAATGGAAATACATAAGCACTTAATAAAACCATGTGTTTGTTACACATGTGTTTTAGAATAAACGAAAGAATTTAATTGTATTACAATTTAACTGCACACAAAATGAAAGCAAGAAAAAAACTAACATCACACACACACGCACATACGCACACTTACAAACTCCAAGTTATAGTGTTAAGTGTCACTTGTGCAGCACAATTAAGTACAAATTAGTTAAGGTACAACAAATAAGTAATTTTACGTTTAATAGAATTTTTGAAATGTTATATTATAATTCAAAGACAAATAAGAGCGGCGCTCCTAGCCTCCTTGTATAATCTGCTCAAAGTTATTTGTCAATTAAACCTTAAGGCAAAACTCTCGTCGTATAAACCTTAACAAGGACCGCCCTAATGCAAGTAAGAGAGAGTGTTTCAAAAAGAGGTGAAATTATCACTCGTTATAAGGGAAGATTGTTTTTGCTTCGAAATATATACGAGTATGCATATCTTTTTTTTATGTAAAAAAATTTTTAAATAATAATTCTAAATTTGTTTAAAGTTTATCAAGTTTTCGAACAACAAAATGTTTATAATTTTCATGTTAAATTTTATAGCACCCTGTAAAAATAAATTTACTTCTTTTTAACACTCCAGCTGCAAGTAACAATTACTATAAACCGACATGCTCTCAGCACAATTCCATGAGTACCAGAGTACCATTTTTTTATATGTACATATGTTAAATTGCAAAGAAATTAAATTAAACATTTTTATTACGAAATACCATATACTCTTTCTACAAACAATTATAAAGATTTACACTTTAACATTACAATATATAAAAAAAATACAACTTAACTTACAAACACATTACAGAGAAAAACTCTTACCCAAGATTTAAAACAAAACTAAGACTTTTTAAATTAAAATTTCATAAGCTAACAGCAACAATAAAAACAAAACAAAATTAAATTTTAAAGGCTTTCAACTTAACAATATTTTCAACATCAAAGACAGTTTCTGAGTTTTCCTTAAAGTGTCTCATTTTACTCGTAATTTGTGTAGAGCATTTTGATGAAAATTTTATTACTTTGTAATTATAATTTTATTTCAATTAAATTGTGTTTATAAATAACTTTTAAAGAAGCTTAATTAAAAATTAAATATTCTTAAATTTCCAACTAACTTTTGCTTTCGTCGACTATTCAACATTTAATTTAAATTTTATATTAGTTCTACAGAAATGGGTAGTTTTAAAAAACATAGGAGAAATTGACTGGTATCAATACAAATAAAAAAAGGTATTAAAGTGATACAAAGATACAAACATCTCCTTAATTGAGCCGTTCATTTTGAGCGAGCAAATGTAGAGAAATGTTTATTTTCAGTTTTAAATTTAGAGCATATTTTATTGAACAGGTAAATGTAATAACTTTAAAAAAACTGGGAGAAACCGTTCTAAGCTCCCGAAAAACAACGTTGTTTCTGTTCTGCCGTGTAAATTGAAAATAATTTATGTTGAATTTTCCCTTGTTCCTTTGGAATATTGTCTGCCTCATGTCCAATTCTTTCTGACTAAAAAAAGTAATTTTTATTTTTGCCTTTCTTTTAAAATTGTAAACACAAAATATCCGACTTTCAGTCAGAAAAATTGGTCTAGATCAGAATAGGGCATATACATACATATATATTTTTATATATCTATATAACGAATGCAGAGAGTTCGTACTCTAAGCCAGCAGGAGCCATTTTACGAACTTTTATGAAGGAAAAAAAATCACTTGTCCGTAATGTGGACACACATATTTCAGGCCAGCACAAATAGTTTTTTGATGTTAAAAGCTACGTAACTTATAAATATGCACATATGTATACTTAAAAAATATTTTAAAATCCAAAAAATTATGCGTTTTTAAACTTTAAAATTTCGTTTAAAAAAAATAAATGTAGTACCACGTTCACATTTGACTTATTAATCATCTCGAATTCGACAGGTTGTCTTAGAGGTTGTTTAACTGATTTGTTAATCCTTTCAAATTGACATGATCAAAATTGAATCATTTCAATAATAATTTAGAATCGCATAAACATACTTCACACAGTTCATGTTGTAGAACCGACAACTCAAAAATACCCAATAAGTGTAAAATACTTATTTGCAAATAAAATTGTTGAAAATATTTGGTAAATTTATTATTTGAGATTTAATTTAATTTCAAAAAGTTTTTAAAGTTTTTAACTCAACCCTCAAAAAAGAATATAAAATTTATCAAAAAAATTATTTCTTTCTGTTTTCAACAATGTCAAGAAGAATCATAAATTAATTTATTTTTTTTGTTCTCACAACAAGTTGTTTGTTAAAATATCAACTTCATATCAAATGTAATCAAAAGGACTTTGAGTGACTTTTAAATCATTTTGCTGAGTATTATGTTATCAATGGAAAAGCAATTTATGAATCACCCTCTTTGTTAGTTTGAACAAGATTAGAACAAGACAAGATTTATTTTTATGCCTGTTACTGGCTTTGTAAGTATATCAGCTGGCATTTCATTTGTAGCTAAATGGATTAGTTCAACAACATTTTCTCGAACCTTTTGATGAACAAATTTTTGTTTTATATCAATGTGTTTTGTCCTGGCTGAATATGTGTTATTAATAGCAAAGTTAATCGCGCCAATATTATCACAATACAATTTAATTATTCGAACAGAATTTATAAAAATTTCATTTTCTAGTTTTTTAACCAAATGCTTTCCTGTATTGCTGCGGTCATTGACATGAATTCAGCCTCTGTTGTTGATATGGCTACAGTTTGTTGTCGTTTTGAGCACCATGAAATGGCACCATGTTGAAGTGTGAATACGTAGCCGGTCGTAGATTTGCGCTCGTCTTCATCACCAGCCCAGTCAGCATCGCAATAGCCTTGTATTTCAGTTGGTTGTTTTGTGTTGATTGTTCCCTTTAAATAGCGTAGAACTCGTTTAGCTGCAATCCAATGTGCTTTACCTGGATTTTGGTTGTATCGACTAAGTACACTTACGACGAAACAAATATCCGGCCTGGATACTTGGACACAAAATTGCAATGCACCAATTAACTGACGATATGGCACACTCATCATCTCTCTTGCCTCTTCTTCATTGCTTGGACACATTTGCTTTGTTAGTTTTTGGTTTGGGTCCATTGGGTTTGATATCGAATTACAGTTATCCATGTTGAAACGAGACAAAAGATCTTGAATATAATTAGATTGATCAAGAGAAATTGTACCTGATTTTCTGTCACGCGTTATACGTATACCGAGCACCGATGATATCTCTCCCATATCTTTCATTTTGAACTCTTCGAACAGCACCTTGGTCAGCTTCTTCTCCATTTCGTTGTTGTTGGAAAATATGATGATGTCATCAACATAAACTGCCACAATAAAAATGCGATTACCCTCGACTAAGTAGTAAACGTATTGATCCGTCGATGATCGCTTCAGTCCAAAATTTAATAACACCTTGTTTAATGTGGTGTTCCAAACTCGACTCGATTGCTTAGACCATAAATCGATTTGGTGAGCTTGCATACACGTTTTGATCCATCGCTGAACCCCTCCGGCTGTGTCATGTAAATTTCTTCCTCAAGTGTGCCATGTAGAAAAGCTGTCACAACATCCAATTGGCGTATATTTAAATCAAGCTTTGCTGCAACCGCCATTAAATATCGAATTGTAGTGAACCGAACCACTGGTGAAAAGGTTTCATGATAATCAACACCTTCGATTTGCGTGTAGCCCTTGGCAACTAGTCTCGCTTTATGGCGTATGACATTTCCATGAGTGTCTCGCTTTGTTTTGTACACCCATTTGCACTTGATTGGCGTTTTACCCGGCGGTAGGTCAACCAACTTCCATGTTTGATTTGCTTGCAAAGAATTAAACTCCTCTTCCATTGCATCCTTCCACAAATCAACGCTGTCACTTGATACTGCTTGCTTAAATGTGGATGGATCGCATGACATAAGCGCATAAGCAAACGTAGCGTAGTTTGGTTTCGGTTTGTCTGCATTTCGTGCTGACTGTCTTACTATTGATGTCTCATCAGCATTTAGATTTATCAAATGAGTCTTCAGGCTCCCATTCACTGACACAACTATCATCATCTAACAGTTCGTTAGACGATCGATCTGCTTCCGCCACCACCTGTGTTGTGACATTTTGCGATGTAGAATCGGCTCGAGTTGACTGCTCATTTGGCGAACCAGACAATGAACCATTTGATTGTACAGTACATGAATCATTCGATGACAAATCGGCTGGATTAGACTGGCCTTCTTCCCCTGATTCATTACTGTTATTATTGTCTTCATCATCAGAATATTGCAAACAAAAATTGTTAATTTTTTTAAGTTCAGAATCATATACCTTAGTTGCTGTATTTGATTCCATAAAAATTACATCTCTGCTGGTAAGTATTGTTTTTGTTTGCTTGTTGTAGAGCCGATACGTCTTGGAATCGCTGGAATATCCGACGAAAATGCACTCTGTTGATTTATCGTCCAATTTCTTTCTTTTAGCCGCTGCAACTTGAGCATATGCTTTGCAGCCAAACACTTTCAGCAGTGACAAGTCTGGCTCTCTACCAGACCAGATTTCTTCAGGTGACTTATCACCACTGCCCTTGCATGGCACACGATTGATGATATAAGCAGCTGTCATTACTGCTTCTGCCCAAAACGCCTTTGCAACACCCGAGTCAATTAACATGCATCGTACTTTTTCCAAAATGGTACGATTTATTCGTTCTGCTACTCCGTTTTGCTGTGGTGTATAGACTGCTGTCTTTTGTTGTTGGATGCCGTTGTTTTTACAGTATCGTTGAAATGCATTACTAAAATATTCGTTGCCATTGTCACTACGCAAAATTTTTATCTTGTGTTCACTTTGATTTTCGACCATTTTTTAAAAGTTAATAAAACACTTGAACACATGACTTTTTCTTTTGATTACGTACACGAATAGTTTATGCGAAAAATCATCAACGAAAGTTAGAATATATTTATTACCACTGTGCTTTACAGGTAAAGGACCACATAAATCTGTGTGTACTAGTTCAAGCAACTGTTTTGCACGATTTCCCGATTCACTGAATGGCTTACGACTATGTTTGCCTTTTACGCATGTTTCACATATACTGTTCTTTGGTATTTGTAAACTTTTAAGGTTTTTATTTAAAAATTTCATGTAATCAAAACTTGCGTGTCCAAGACGACGATGCCATAAAATAGAATTTTCTTTTGGATTTTCCGCGACAACCGAATCATTTTGTTTTTCAACGATCAAGGATTTTTCATTACGTACAACATCTAATTTAAATAGATCATTCACTAAACTCGCTGTGGCAAGCAAGTTCCAATTAGAGTCGAAAATTTTACAACCGTCAGTTTTAAAAATCACAGTGTGTCCTTTCTTCACCATTTCAGAAACCGATAAAAGATTAGCACAAATATTTGGCACATAATGAACGTTGGAAATAGTTATATTTTCCTGTTTACCGTTCACCACAATATTTTGATGCACATCACCGACACAATCGATTGTTAATTTATCATTGTTCGCGACTGTCACTTCTTTTTTATCTATTTGAATTTTATTTTTTATTAAAGCGATGCTGTTTGACATTGTTCCCGTTGCACCACTATCGACAAACCAATCGTCAGTGTTTGGTTTTTGATTTTCATCTACAATAAACGATGTGAACAACACTTTATGTTTATTAAATTTATTTTTTCCTTTATAATTATTTTTCTTTTTATTTTGGTCATTTATTTTTTGGTCATTTATTTTTGGGCAATTTTGAATAAAATGTTCATTTGAACCACAACCGAAACACACTTTAACACTTTTCTGTTGTTGTTTTTCTGCATGCTGCTTTTGGTATTTGTGTCTATACTTGACAGCTAATGCAGCTTCACTGCCATTATCGGCATCATCTCCACATGTGAATCCTTGCAATAGCATGTTTTTCACTTTGTCGAAGCTGATTTTTTCTTTGGACGTCTCTAGCCCTATTATCATTGGCTCGTACCTGGATGGCAATCCTCCCAGCATCAACGAGCCCGCGACTTCATCATCTAAGTTGAATCCAGCGCGTTTGACTTGTGACCACAGTTGGTTCATTTTATTTACGTACGCTTCCATCGAACCGTAATTCTCTTGTTTGAGTGTTACCATTTGGTGTAATATTCTTACCTTACGGCTGGTACCTGTGTCATCAAATGCTGCTGTTATGCTGTCCCACGCCTGTTTAGCTGTTTTTGCTGACTCCACATACGTGTAATTGGACGGCTCAAGCAATAGCGTAATTTCTGCTAAAGCTTTTTCATCTCTCCTTTTCTCTGCTGCCGTTGCATTGTCTGCTACCTCTGTTTCACAGACATTCCATAAATCTTTTATAATTAAATGCGACTTAGCGCCAATTTTCCACTCGCCAAAATTTTCACGCATTTTAATCTATCGAACGGAATTGTAGTGTTCATGTTTGTACAATGCAATGGACTTTCCGTATCACTTTTCACTGTGTGGTTGGCTGCTACACTGTCTTCGAATTTTTCCACTTTATACATACATGCGATCAGGCACACCACATGCTATTTAATAAAAGTGCGAAAATACCGGCTCCGTATTAATAATTTAAGGAAATATGTACTTGTGTACAACGATTATTTTATTTGCCACGAGATTTAAAAGAACTTAACCGCGGATGGCCCATAACCTGTTAGTTTGAACAAGATTAAAGTTGCGCAGTAAAAATTTGTTAAGCCAATAAATCACCGAGAAAATAAAACACAAGTGTTCTTCGTATGAGGGTTGAAAAAAACAGAGAGAGCAAAAACTCTTCTTTAATGGTATAGATCCAATTATCTTTTTGATTTGACATTTGACAAAGGATTGAGTGTTACCATATGTTAATTATTTAAGCTCTAATACTCTTCGCATAAAAAAATCAAAATAGGACCTAAAAGTTTTGGTTTCCCATGATTTTGAGAAATTACTTTTATATGCTGCACGTATTTTTAAAATCGATATTATAATAAATACAAGTCTTTTGATCGCCATATTGCTAAATTGAGGGTGCTGTTGGCTGAAGTAGCTAGCGTGTTCATTACAAGGCAAACAATGACTGAGAACTTGTGTTCGAGTTTAGTTTCAAGCAAGCCATAACACATTTTCTGATCGAATACTACTGATCTATGCTAATGTACATCACAGCGCCCCCCTTCGTGGGTAATTTAGCAGAATCGTCGGCGAATTGAAATAATTAATAAAATTGGCTACACAACTTAATGGTAGAATAATACAGGTAGTGTTGAAGCTACAACAACACTGCTTTTAGGTTCGAAGCTGTCAAAAAGTACAAAAGAAAAATGCAAAATGGTTGCATTTTCTGTTCTATAAAGAATTTTGTTTCTTTTCCTTTTCTTATTTGCATTTGAAATAAATTTTAAAGTGTGATTTTTTAGTAGTGTGTGTTAGTAAAACATAATCAAATTTTGACAGACCCGAACCCAAAAAAAAGTCCGTTAACGCTTCGACACTACCTGTATTATTCTACCATGCACAACGTAAACAAATTTAATGCGCCTACTTGACAGCAGAGGCGCTGCAATACTGATCTAAAAACAAACATAACGCGCAATATCAGAGTTTTATGTAAAACAACGAAGCTTTCTGACTTTCGCCATCTGCCCACGCTCACTATCATTTTCCAAACTTTATTTTAAGAAAAGTCTATTATAAATTTGGAATAAATTTCCGTCATCCCACGTCAAATTTGGTTGATAAACAGACCGGTTTCGGCTATGTGCCATCTTCAGTGTTCTCTCAGTAACTGAATAAAATGCTTGTTTCGCAAACTGTGTAAGATTATTTTTTCTTGATCAACTTATTATAAAAACCTTAAATATTCTTTCCTATTTTTTTGTTTTTGTTCACACATTTCCTATGACAAATTTCAATAAAAAAAACACGAAATTTTTAAACATTTTTGGCGAAAATTTCAACCAAAATTGCTTTTAATTGCAGTTATTTTTTATTCACTTTGAATATGTTTGAGCATTTAAAAATTAGTTTTAATATTCTTTGGAAAAATTAAAAACATTCACGTTGAACAGTTTGCCTGAATCTTGTAATTATAAACGCTGTCGAAAACTCGTACTTTTCAATTTTCGTGTATGTATTTCTTTGATATCTGTAGGTTACACTTAACAACAATTGAAGCTAATTTTACTTTGTTGAGTTGATGATTTTTAAAAGATCTTTAAGGTTTTAAAATTCAAATGAAGAAGCAATAGAAAAAATATAACTAATATCCTTTTAAAAATACATTCCTCTCTTAACGTCCAAAATTTTCAATCAGCTTCAAAATAGAAATTAAACACTCTAGAAACGAAGCTTTTGGCTTTACAGTCTTCCCTACAAGAAGAGTGACAGTCATTTGACTGGTAATACTGGCATTGCTGATAGAAATATCGGTCATCACGTAGAACAAAGTTTCTATTATTTTATTAAGGCCAATATGAAAAAAATTACGGAATCTTATGTGCACGTGTGAACTTGCATCCCTATCTAACCACCAAATTTTTTCGTATATTGAACATATGTCTGAATCGCTCACTTTATGGGTTTTACAGATCACCGTTGACACAAATATTAGTCACATTTGACTAATCAACCTGGATGTACATATCGGTCACCACTGACTTATCAAACTTGACGGATATATTGGTCACTGCTGGCTTGTCGAACTATATGAATTCATTCACAACTATCGATGGAAATTTCTTTTGATATAAAACGGTTGATGTAATAGTTGCAGTAAGTGTCTACAGCACATATTGAAGATGCACTACAATTTTCTTACCATAATGTCATCTGAATCAGCATTGATATTGATATCCTTGAGCTCAGAGATATCTTCATTTTCGTCCGGCTTATCATTGATTATCATCAGCATGTCGCCATATTTTACTGAAAAATTAATAATAACTGGTATTTAAAGTGCTGCGGTGTGTAAAAACACTATTTAATTATATATGTACTTATCTTTTTGCTGAAAATAAACATGTCACAAAATTGTAGCTTCGACACTTTTTTTTATAAAAATTTTGGGTATTTTAAACTTTTATTGCCATAATCCCGAAAAATGCAACTTAAATGGATTTTTCTATCAACAATGACAGTCATTTGTTTGTTCAAATGTTAAACTCCTATAAATGTGTTAGTATGAACATTGTCTACGTATTAGTTTCGGTCATCCATTTCTTGTAGGGCTCATATTCTGCTAGAGAACCTTGCGAATGTATTTCAATTTAAAAGCACTTCAGTTTGGAACTCATGAAATTTTATTAAAATATAATAATAAAAATACAAACGATGGAATTATTTAAAAAACTAAAAGTTGCTAAGTCGCTACGGAGCACTTTTAGCTTCAACATTTGTTACATTTTGGTACGAGGAAGTAAGTTTTAAACAGCTAAAGGTGGTGTGATTGCATTTTTTATATTATATTTTATTAAAAAATTCTATAGAAGCCGGTGTATGAAACTCATTTTCCTAGGAAGTGTATTAAACTGTATAAATATTACGCTTTGATGTGGAGGCCTACAGTTGGGCGAGGCTAAATGGGTATTCTGCCTTGCGGCGTGCTCGCTCAGAGGGTTAGTGGCATCTTATATTGCCCTTTGCGAATTCTAGCTAAATTTATTTCCTACAAAACAGTTTTATGTTTGCTGCGAATTTTAGGGAATACTTTTTTCGTTCTGCTAGCCTTTCAGAGAGTCAAGTTCCCCGAAAATAAACTGCCTAGCCCACGATGTCGAACGATATCGTTATTTTTGAAATTACATTTAAAACAAAAACTAAATTTTACAAATTATTTTTGTTTTAAATGTAATTTCACAAAAGAACGATATCGTTCGACATCGTGGGCCAGGCAGAAAGTCTGCACTTTTGAAGCGCTACATCGGTATACAGCAAGTGCTGAAATATTCAAACAGGCCTACAGCCTCAACACATACATACATATTAATGTAAATGCAAAAAGTCTCAAGTTTAAATAATTAAAAAGAATTCCAAATCACCCTTTAAACTGCAAATATATTTTACTTCATTGTTCATGTTGTGGCACATAAATAATAATTTTTATATATTCTTATGTGGCACCGTAGTCATTTTTTATTGAGACAAATGTGTTATATTTGCAATTAATTTTCAATTTAAGATTAAGCGATTTTTCTCAATATCGTAAATTTCTAATTAATTTCATGCATAATGTTAATGAGTCACGATTACGAATAACAAAAAAAAGGAAGCACCTGTGTACTCAATTTATGTTCAATTCATTAAGCTTATCGGAAAAATGTATTCATATTTAATAAAGATGTAAGTACAGTTACGAGTAAAAGTAAATGCAGTTCGGTTTTATATGATACAATTCAGAGTTTTTTCTGTTCCTCGGCATACACGCCCATGATGATTGTGAAAAAGTATGGTGTGGCTTTTTTAGGGCTTAGAATTATTTAGTTGTTAGAGGGCTTATTGGACTGTATGGCATCTAAATTAACAATAAGAAGCCAAATGTTGCTCTTTCATTGACTATTATTGTTGAATGCTGCCCTTCAGTTGGAGAAATTTTAAAACAATTACAGTTAAACATATAAAATGAGATTTTTGTTAATCTGAATTCACCCATAAAAATTTTGTCGGACAATTTTTTTCCATTTGTAGTTTGATGTCTCCATTCTTGAGAGAGTGAAAGGATTTTGTTTAGATAACTCTCAACATGTATTGGTTTAATTTTAATTTTTTTCTGGACAAAGTTGAATTAAGTTGCCACATTATCGTGTTTCCTTTATTTTTAGTTTTTTCCTTGGAAATAATTTCGTTTTATTTAGTTCATTACCTATTCACAGAAGCAATCGCCTATTATAATTTTTTATACACAATTTGTCGCAGATATTTAATTTTTATTTATATATTGCATGTGGATTTTCTTTAATGAGTGAATCGTGTTATAGAAAACTCTCCGTCAATAAAATTTTGTACGGACGAAAATTTTGTCCTAAACAAACGGGTAAATAAACCATTAGAGTTTAGAATTTTATAAAGGATTTTTTTTTGCTTTGCTCACTCGTTACTAATTTCAATTCATTGACAATGCCAAAAACTGATTTTTAAAAGATCAGCCAAATCTGCTGCGGACCTCATAAAATTTTTCTTATTACTCTACTTTCCACGAATTTACCCAATTTTAACAGGCTCTCGTTTGAGTCGCTACAAATAACTTTAAAGGTTTTCCCCACTGTTTAGTTGTTCTGTAGGTTTTAAATGGACTAGCATCTTTCAGATTTATTGTTCTCTATCTTTAATTGTCAAACTGTTAGAAAATGAGCAATTTGTTAAGTACTGAATAATTTTTAATAGCTCTCTTATTATACAATTAAGTTTGTTATAGTGTTAATAAAGTCAAATCCACATCCAGCTTAGACACTCCAATGATTTCGCGAGGTTATGTCTGAGGAACTGTGCTATTTATTGGGAGTTCTTTTTTGGAATCCCAGACTTTCTCTGATTAGAAGAGCAATTTGCGCAGCAGCTCATCCCATTTAATCAGGAGTATCTATAGGTTATAAGAGTTTTTGTAATTAAAAAAACCCCATGAGACCATTTTTCATTAAATCAGAGGTTGAATCGTGTGTGACTTTTTACTCACGACCATTCACACTCACGTGAGTGAAGAGAAAGTTAGTCACAAAAACTCACGCTCACAAAATATCGACGAAAAAAACTATCAAATTATTGAAAAATTATTATTATTATTATTACTGATCTGTTCTGCTACTCTGATGAATAAATTGTTCCAATAATACTTTATTAATATAAACATTTTTCAAAATAACCCGTTTTAGAAAGCCTCCGTAAATTAATAGATTATTCTAACTTATCCAAAAAATTAAGCAAATAAGTAGAAATGTTCCTTTTTCTTCACCAAACAATTCCATATATTTATTTTTAAATATTGAAAGTTAATTAAAACTAAATTTGCTCAAAAATTTATTTTTGATTTGTTCAAAAAGTTCAACGTTTTTATTCCCACACACGCTCTCTCTCAGATTTCTCTATTAACTGAGACTGACAGTTGTTGTTTGAACACATTAAAATTTATATTGTACCCTAAGAAAAGAAGAAAAAAAAACGTAAAACAATTATAATAATATTAACACTCTTTTTGCCAGTTAAACCTGTAACAGTCATGCAGCCAACCGTGGATAACAAACTGTTGTTTTTTGGGGTTGTTTGCTGCTAAATAGCTGCCACACAAATAATCAAGAACAAGAAGGAAAAACTTTAGATGAGTAGTTGTGCTGTTGTTTTAAATATTATTACAGGTGAATAATTTTCGTGTTTAATGTTTACGTCTTTGGTTTATGGTCTATGACACATAATAATTTCTTGTTGCAGGAGTTTTCCCCTGTTTTTTTCGTTTTTAATATTATTAAATAAGAGTAAAAGCTGAAAAGAAGTCCCAAGGGAGTTCCAAAGCGAAAAACTTGTGTCGAATGCGGTGTGATGAGGAGAGAAAAGGTAAACAATTTTAAATATTTACAGTTCTTTAAGCATTAATGGCGCAATAACCGTTTAGTTTTTTGTATGCCCCTACTTAACAAAAACTTTGAAAAGAATGTTTAAAAGCAGAGATGGCATCGTGTGTGACTTTTTACTCATACTCATGCACGCTCACGATAAAAAAAATTACTCAGGCACGATCTTATATTTTTATCTCACGTCCATGCACGTTCACGTGAACGAAAAAAAGTTAGTTAGTCACAATCACTAAAACTCACGCTCACAAAATATCTACAAAAAAAACTATAAAATTATAAAAATTATTATTATTATTACAGATTTGAACTTGAGCCAAACAATTCCTTTCAACATAAACCTTAAACAATTCAACTAATTACTTAAAAAACTTTTGTTTGTTGAGGGTTTTTAGCTAGTCTATATACATGCATTTCATTGGTGCTTAAGCCAAATCATCAGTAGACCTTAAACCTAATTTTTAAATGTTTCAAACCTCTTTACTTATACAAAAACCTTTAAAAACTCAATGAGAGTTATAAAAATTACAATATTATAAGCATAGTAGGCTTTGAAACTTTTTCAAAAATCCCAACAAACAAATTATTATATTCGATATGAATCTATTTTATTTTCTTTACAACCTTTTTTACATGTTCTTTGAGAAACGGAATCCGCCAATGAAGCCGTGAGTTTGTTATGATTTAATAAATTTTTCTTTCAATAACAGTTTGATTGAGTGTATTAGCAAAAACAAGTATGTAACTTTATAAAAGTGAACGCATTAATTTTGAAGAAAAGTGTGTAAGAAATTTGTGCTTACACAATTTCCCACAGATCCTTATTCTGTCATTTTTTTCTTAGTTTTGTTTGTAATTTCCCTTGACATTTCTTTTCAACTTGTAAGTACAAATACCTGCACATGCAGGGAAATGTCAGTAAGCAATTTATTTAATATTTATCCCCCTCTTATTAAACTCTTGATGAAAAGCAAAAATTTACATTGTAATAAAAATAAACAAAAATTAATGGTGTTTTCTTTTTAGAGAAAATTCAATTTTTTTTATTTTTAAAGAAAAGTATAATTTAGCGTTCGTTTAAAAAAATAATCAATTACCCCATTTAGGACCTGCGTTGCGTTTTCGCAACGTTCACTTAATCCTCCCCACAGGCATTTTGTGATTACATGATATTGTAATAAAGCACAGTGAAATAAAATTTAACTTAATATCTAATTGGCCTGTTTTTGGATTTGTATTATAAATATGTTTTGTTTATAAGAAATTTTTATTTTAATTTTTAATTTTTCCTATTTTTTTGGGTACTTTTGGAAATTGTTAAAAAAATAAAGTAATATATAAATATCTCAAACTTTTGACGGAGGTAGCTAACAAACGAACATTAGTATTTCTACTCAAAAATCCAATTATTATTTTTATTATTGGATATATCTGTGATGCGAAAACGCACCACTAGCAAGGTTACCGTTGGGATTTTTTGAAAAGTCGCACAAATGGTCGTTTTAAAAAAATAAAGTCGCACAAAAAAGTCGTTTGAGCAAATAAAAGTCGCACATCTTTTTTTAAGCTTCTTCTCAGCAATAAAAAGCATAACCAAATAAAAAAACAATTGAAACAAAACAAAAAGCTTATTACAGAATCCATTTTTATCATATTTCTTAACATATAAAGTTGCATTATATATTCTTCTATACATGTTTTCATGTATACTAAACAAGTTTAGTTAAGTTTAATCAACTTGGCTTTCGTATGCTGCTAAGGAGTATGACTTCTGTTAAAATCTAAGCCAAGAGAAAGATTATTGTTTTGGTTCACTAAATGCTATTTACAAACAATACAAAAAGGCCGCTTTGACTCCATATCTATCGAACAGTATTGCGAACTATTACGTTTCTTGGAACGACCTACAGCGTCGTTAACGTTATCCCTCTCAGACTCCTTGGTCTCTTCTGCCTCTGAACAGGTATTTCTAGCTTCATTTTTTTCGCTTTCAGACATTCTTTTCGTTTTAACAAGAAATCTTATTTTAAAGAATGTTCATGTTTTACGACAAATTTTGTGAAATAAGCATTTCTAAGCCCACAATTTAAAATCATCAGTAGACCTTAAACCATATTTTTGAAATGTTTCAAACCTCTTATCTTATACAAAAACTTTTAAAAAACCAATGAGAATTTAAATTTTTAAAAGCTTTTGTATAAGATAAGATGTTTGAAACATTTCAAAAATATGGTTTAAGGTCTACTGATGATTTGGCATTAGCACCAATGAAATGCACGTATATAGACTAGCTAAAAAACACTCAACAAACAAAAGTTTTTGAAAATTTTTGAAAAAAAATATGGAGGCAATCTCGATTAATAAATTTAAAAAATATAAATTTAAATGTTTTTTGTGAGAAAAAAAGGGTAAAAACGACGCAACAAAATTAAAAAAGTCGCAAAAGTCGGTAATAAAAAAAAGTCTCACAAAAAGTCGCAGACCGTTAAAAAAAGGGTAAAATTGCAACTTTAGTCTGGTGAACGGTAACCGTGACTTTCGATAATTTTTTCAGCTCTTACAAACTAATGGCTAATTTGCAAAATGCATATTTCGCAACAAGTAAATTCTATATGTCAATTTCTTTACTTTTCTTATGCGCAAAGTGTGTCATTTACTTCAATAGGTACATTAAGAGAAAACCGCACAAAGTAATTAAAAAAAAAAGAACGTGAAAGTTATGACTACTGTTATGATCTTGTCAAATTTTGTTTCTTTAGAGCCATTGAAATAAGTTAAGCGATACGACTACGAAAATAAAAAACTGATTCAATTTCCATGCAGGGCTGCCAGTGAAATTTTAAGAAAAATCGACAAATATTGTAAATAAAGTCGTCGAAATCATCAGTATTTAAAAAAAGTCGTCAAAAAAATCGTCGCTCAAAAATCTTATGTTTTATACAACAACCTTTCATTTAAAACTTAACAATTCAGCAGATTTTTTAAAAACAACAGAAACTTTAAACATTTTATTTTTGATTTTTTGATTCAGCTATTGGCCTACCGCGTTTTATGTAAATAAAAATGCAAGTTTTTATTCCATTTTGTCCCGACGATTCGTGAATTGTATGTTCACTTTTTCAAGGGATTTTTGTTTATTTTATTAAAAAGAGAAAAACATCAACAAAGTTCCAATAATATATTATTTACAATTAATGACTTACAACATGAATAAACGTCACATAAATATTATTTAAAAAAATTTTTATATAAAATTGTTATATCCCCATATTTCCCTCGTTATTCTGCATCTAATTAATACTATCTTAACTACATCAATTTTTCCTTCCTGCTGGAAGACCGCCAGAGTAGTACCTTTACCGAAAACTAGGAATGTTACTTGTCCAGCTGATTTGAGGCCTATCTCTATATTGCCTTCGTTGTCAAAAGTGGTTGAACATATTATAAAGGATCAGATACTTTTCTCCGTTGGGAGCAAAATTGCTGATTCCCAATATGCGTTTAGAAGGGGTTATAATACTACATCGCTATTGGTGGGTTTAACGGATAACATTAGAAGCTGCGTTAATAATAAAAAATAATGCATGTTGGTATCTTTGGATCTCACTAAGGCTTTTAATTCGATATGTTTTTCTACCATGGTTACTGTGCTTAGGGAAACATTTAATTTCTCTAGATCTGATGTAGGCTTATTATGTCTTACCTATCAGACAGAACACAATTTGTGGATATTCTTGGTAAATGCTCGGGTATATTATCACTTGAGTCTGGAGTTCCACAAGGATCAGTCTTGGGTCCATTGTTATTCCTACTTTACATCAATGAGCTGCCAGGTGCCATTAGATCTAATATATGCACACCTTTTTTGTTTGCTGATGATATTTTACTTTTGTTTGCCTCGGATCGAAACTTTCCTGATGTCTTGAAGGCTAATATCGATTATACTCTTGATGTAGTTTCAAGGTGGCTGAGTGTGAACTCATTTTCGGTTAATCCTTCTAAATCTAAGGCCACTTTGGTCCACTTGTTGACCGATTTCCCCCTTTTTATGTGTTCATCCGTAATTCTCGTATTGAGTTTGTTAGTCAGCATAAATGCCTAGGTGTTATAATTGACAGTGGATTAAGTTTCGATGCACATTGTGATCTTATACACCGTAGAATAGCCAGTACTCTACGTAGAATTTATTCTATGAGAATTTTTCTACCTGCTGAAGTAAAGAGACGAATAGCACATTCTTTAATGATGCCATTTTTTATGTATGGTTTGGAAGTTGTTTCTGGCTCGATTGCGAAGAATTTGAAAATATTACGATATGCGACCAATTCTGTTGTTAGGTTCGTCTTTATTGTACGACGACGTGAACATGTCTCTGAATTTGTTAAAAACTTTCTAGGATGCTCCTTTAATCAATTTGTAAGCCTTCGTAATTTGGTCTTCTTCCATCGCATTATTAAAAGTGGAGTACCTTCCATTTTAAGTAATATGTTTATCTTCTCTCGGTCATCTAGAAATAAACAAGTACTAATACCTAAAATAAATTGCTCTCTATTTGAAAGGTCATTTGCTGTGAGAGTGGCGCGTTGTTGGAACTTTCTTCCTTATGAATTACGTATTTTTCCCATAGCAATAATGTTTTTCGCCTTAAACTATTAACGCATTTCCAGTGAATGACTGTATGTTATTTTATCTTGAATTATTCAATTGGATGGATCTTACTCCATATGATCTTAGTGGATGGTTTTACCATATCTGGACACTTACCGTATTCCTTATAATTAAATGAAAAATAAATCTTAAATGGCTGGGGAGCCCTTAAATGGTTGTGACATGTATAATTAATAATATATATACATATATATTTAATATATTTTTTTATACAGTTATTATATAAATATATTCTTATTATCTGTATTTACTCAGAACATATCAATACTTTGTAATACATTTTTTTGGCCTGAATGGCTTAGTATTACTATACATGAAATAAATAAATAAATAAAATAAAATAAAATTGTTTATATTAATTTAATTGAATTACAAAATTTTATTTTTAAGGCACAAAAATTTTTTTTAATTTATTTTGAATCACAGCTTTTTTATTTTTTATTTTAACTTATTGCTATTTTATAGTTCGCACTCAAATTATCGGTATCTTCTTTAATGTTCATAGTTTTGCTTATTTTTTGTTGGTTTCTTAGACTTTCTGTTATAGTAGGTAGGTAAGCCAATAGCTGAATCAAAAAATAAAAAATAAAAAAGGAATTATACTTGGCCAATAATAATAACAACAATTTAAACATTTTATTCAATTCAAAGCAAGATTTGAAGTGATTTTGTATTCACATAAACGTTAATTTAAATAGAAATTCATAGAATATACTATTAAAAAAATTTTTCATAAACTTGCAATTCATGTGAAGATTCGAATTAATTTTTTGATTTATTCGATTTTATACGCGTACAAACATACATATTTACATATAAAGTACGAAAGAAGGACATATGATATTGATTTGAATGGGGTAATTACAAAATTAAAAATACTATAAATACATATCATATGTTTTTTTTATATTTTTTGTAATGCTAACATTGTAACATTCAGAGGAATTATTTTTTAAATAAACTTGGTTTTATTAAGATTAATTTCGCTAAATCTTCTTTCAACATTAGCTGAAGAGTTTGGAGTCATTAAGTTATTTACAAATTCACATAAATTTAGAAAAACAGGTTCATTGTTGGGTAGATTAATTGACTTTCCTCTTTTAATACGATGTCTCCAAAATTCAAAAATCATAGTTCTCTTATTTCATGCTCAATATCTTGATATTTTTCTTTAGAGACTAGATTATTAAAACCTTTTAATAAAGGAAGAATTTCGGATTTTTTTTTTCAAAATCACAGATGGTGTAATCAAATTTAAATTTTTTATAATTTTGTCATCGAAATCAAATCTTTTTTTATTTGATAACACAATTCAACGCAAAATGATACACAATTATCAATAAATTGATTGAAAGTTTCAACATCAATTGTATATTGTCTTTACATTTCTTTTACATACACACCAATACAAACTTCTTCCTTTTTAAAAAATTTTTACGGTTATGGAAATAAATTTGATTTAGAGGCGTATTTTTTTCATACAATCATCTACAAAAAATTTATTAAAACTTTTTTTTTAAAAATTTTCGTCATTTCATAGTGCATGTTGTGATTGTGAGCACAGGGTAATCAGAGATGTAACTTTGAGGTTATGTTTTGGCGCAAATCAGCTTTTTTGTGCCACTAGTTGCTGTTAAAAAGAGATAGCAATATAATGTAAGGATGAGGGAAAATAAACAAAACAAAATTAAGCATTTTGGAAGTAAGAAATGATGAATTGTATTGCAATTTACTTCTTCTATACCCTCGCGAATGGGTAGTCATCTTGTCGCGATGCGAGGGCTTAAGTACTACGACATTTAGAGTCATGCTGGCGGTAGTGATGTTAGTCACGACCGGTAGGGCCTCCCATGCCAGAAGGGTCTAAATCGAGTACGAACAAAGAACTACCCCTCCCCACTCTATTAGCGTCTGTTTCTCCTAGGTGGAGCGGCTAATGGAGTATCCTAGTCCGCTGGCCTGAAACGGTCATCCTTGGCTCTCTGAGGCCTGTCGGTCCGCGAAAATCCATCAGCGTCTGTCCTCATATTGAGCGGCTGATGGTCTGCGTCTGACTCCAGTGGAGCAGCAGCAATCCTTTCGCCTGGCAGTAGGCATAAAATGCAAACCCCCCTGTCTTCCAAAATGTCAGACAACAACTCACGCCCTACGTATCCGGTAAAGGGCTTCATAATCTCCGGAGAACCAACTACTACAACGTCGGTTTCAGGCTGTAGTAAGTTGTTAGCTACTGAGACCCCGTCTAGCAGAGTGGTTGCGCCAGGCTCTGCTAGTACATTGATTTCAATTTTTCTCTTAGAGTTGATTCAGTGAAACCCTACACGAACAGAAGAAAGACCAACTGGTCTGTCTATGCTAGTGTACTCGAAGACAAGCTGCCGCCATGCCAAGATAGCATAGGCAATGTGTCCATGCTTGACTCCGCAGTGGAATCACTAACGAGTGTCTTAACCGAGGCAACAGAAAAGTCCTGTAAAAGAATCGACAGGAAAGGCAAGGCTAAGCCCATTTGGTGGAATGCGGAAATTGCTGAAAAAAGCAAAGAAAGCAGGAAGCTCTTTAACGAGGCGAAACGTAATGGTGTATGGAACAGTTACAAATCCTCAGTGAATGGATTCAAGAATCTTATAAGGAAGGCTAAAAGACGGTCATGGAGGGAATTCTGCAGTGATGTAGAAAACTCCTCGGAGACAAGTCGGCTACGTAAGATCTTATCCTCAAGACCAGTTATTCCATCGTATATACAGAAGACAGATGGATCCTGGACAACAAATAGTCAGGAGACCCTTGAGGTTCTGATGAATACTCACTTCCCAGGCTGCACTGATGATGTGCCGAGGGAGGTAATTCTTAATGGCGCTCGGAATAACTCTATTATCCCGATAACTCGTCATCGTGTGGAATGGGCTGTTAAAAGCTTTCATCCCTTTAAATCCCCAGGTCCGGACGGGATTATCCCAGCGGATCTGCAAAATAACCTAGAGACACTGATGCCATGGCTCCTGGTGATTTTCAGAGCCTGCCTAAGTCTCTCACATGTCCCATCTATATGGACAACATATAAGATTGTCTTCATCCCCAAGGGGGGGGGGGGGAAAACATCGCACACTAAGGCTAAAGACTTCAGGCCTATTAGTCTATCCTCCTTTCTGCTGAAAACACTGGAGAGGATTATAGACATTCATATCAGATCAAAGCTAGGACATAATTCCTTGTCAATGGCTCAACATGCCTATACGAAAGGGAAGTCCACCGAAACTGTGCTTCACAGATTGGTGGGTCACATAGAGAGATCCCTACAATACAAGGAATTCGCATTAGTAGCTTTCCTGGATATTGAGGGAGCTTTCAACAATGTTAAACCAGAGTCGGTTATTAATGCGATGAGGCTACTGGAGATCGACCCAGAGATCATCCAATTTGTTAGTAGCATCTTGCACTTTCGGCGTATTGAATCTAACTGGGGCGCCGCAAACATTTCCAAAGTGGCTACCAGGGGCACACCGCAAGGAGGTGTACTCTCGCCATTACTTTGGAACCTAAATATAAATTTCCTCATCAGGGCCATGGAAAAAACGTGCTGCAGAACGATTGCGTATGCGGATGACGTCGCAGTCATGGCTATGGGTAAGGATCCCAGACTACTGTCTGAACTAATGGAATCCGCACTGGATGTCCTCGTAAAATGGTGCCGGGGATGTGGTCTGGATGTGAATCCGGCCAAAACGGAACTGGTACTTTTCACTAGGAGATACAAAATTCCCAAATTTGTTATCCCAAAGCTGAATGGGGTTCCACTGAAACTATCCGATAGTGCCAAATATCTTGGAATAATACTAGATAGTAAATTGAACTGGAATATGAATACCACTTCCAGAACCATTAAGGCAGCAACTGTATTATATTGCTGCAAAAAAGCCATTGGCCTAAATTGGGGTATCAACCCGAAAAATGTATACTGGCTATACGAATGTGTCATTAAACCCATTCTATTCTACGGTGCAGTCGTTTGGTGGCCGGCGCTTAGGCGGAAGAGTCATCAAACTAAGTTTGAACGTATAATGAGAATGATGGCAATAATAGTAACAGGTGCCTTTAGAACAACTCCTTCTAAGGCGCTGTTCACGATATTGAACTGGCTACAACCAGACATTTTGGCTAAAAAGTTGGCTGCGGCAGTAAGACTAAAAGCCACCAGAGCATGGAGGGATTACAATATCGGTCATGCCAACATACTATATAATATAAATTGGCACATGAACGTTGACTATGTCAAACCTGAGCCAATCTTTGATCCTGGCTTCTCTGTAAGCTTTTCGGATAACGCGTCCACCCTGATGACCTACATACACCCGTGAATGTGATTCAAATTTTCACGGACGGGTCGAAATCACTGAATGGTGTCGGTTCTGGCATTTACTCCGAGCAGCTAAACTGGTGCATTCCTCTAAGGCTGCCGGACCACTGCAGTGTCATTCAGGCTGAAATAACGGCCATCTACACAGCCGCAAAACTCATTCGGTATGGCGAAATATCTGGTAGGGATATTCAGATCATTACCGATAGTAAGGCGGCCATTAGATCCCTGGAGAATGTGTTCATCACATCAAAAATTGTCAAGGAATGCCGGATATCTCTGGACGAGATAGCGAGACATTCAACGGTTACCCTTAAGTGGGTACCAGGACACAGGGACTTACACGGAAACTGTATCGCGGACGCGTTGGCGCGTGCAGGCTGCACTTTAAATCGTAACGATTCAACACATGACATAGGCGTCTCTCTCCCAATGAGTAAACAACTTATTGCACATAAGTTTCACCTTATTGTAATTCAGAAATGGTTAGATGAAACTACCTGTAGGGAAACTAGAAAAATCTGGCCCATAATAGATGAAAAAAGGACTAAGCGGGCACTACAGCTATCCAGACCTCATCTCAGAAACCTAATCGCGGTAATAACTGGACACTGGCCTATTGGGAGGCACGCCCAAAGGTTTGGGCTCAATTACAATGACATATGTAGAAGTTGCGGCGATGAAGAAGAGGAAGAATCGACGGAACATCTTCTCTGTCATTGTCCGGCATTCGATGATCTAAGACTTAAACTTTTCGGTCAAAGAACCCTTGGGGACAAAACTTGTCTCTCTAATATTGATTCAAAAAAGATCCACTCCTTCATTGAATCAACCGGGTGGCTGCGTGAGAATATCAGCAGCCAGATAACATAGGACCCTTGGAAGACGGGACAACATGGTAGCACAACGGGAACTAATTGATGGACCCACGTGAGCTGTGCTTGATCACGGCTGCCAATGGAACCTAACCTAACCTAACCTACTTCTTCTATATATCATGAATAATTCTTATTTTATTTTATTTTTAATGTTATATTACTTTTTGCATTTATATTGCTTAAATTAATATTTTTCAACAACTTTGTTTATTGAGCCAGAAATTAATAAGAATACAAAACCACAACAAAACATGAAAAATTCTTTGTTTACTAGTTCCTGTGCGATAGAGCCAGCAAAACAACAACAATAGCATGCCGTTCGTGTCACCTCTGGTATTACTTTGTGGTTGTGAGTTTGAATTCTTTCAGTTTTTTATATTATTCATCAAATTAAGCACATATTTTAAAAAACAAAAGTAAAGCTCGTTAATGTCATTCAAATTTTTAAAATATCATCGATATTGGACGCAAAACAAAAATATATACGTAGAGGTTATGTTGAGCAAAAAGTAGCGAAGTCAAAAACTCGTCAAAGTATTAGGGAGGATACTAACAAAAATCGACAAACGTCATTTTGTGAAATTCGCTATAAAAATCGTCAAAATGTATATCCTTTTTATTATTTTTCTAAAGACCTGAATAAAATATATTAATTTAAAATTTCTACAAATGCATTTAATTTTTATACCGTTAGGGCCCAACGTTGCGTTTTTGCAAAGGGGGCTATCTGGGTTTCCACTGATCCGATTTGCCTAAAAATAGTTTTCTTTCATATTTAGTTAGAGACAATTAAATTTTAAAAGTTTCATCAATATAGTTCAATGGGATCATAGCTCGGGCCTTAATGGGTTAAGGGATGACATCCTCCTGCATCAACTGCTTTTTACCGGAAATGTTTCCATACATACGTTCAGGTATTGTCTTATAGGCGAGTAATGTGGTACAGTAGCGTTCCCGAAGACTAAAAACTAGAAGCCGGAGAAACCAAACTTGATGGTTTCTAGATCTCAAAATACTAATAAATAATAATTGGATTTTGTTTTTGGAAGTTATGCAAACAGGCAGTAATAAAAAAATTTACTAGTATTAAGATTTGAGATTGTCTTTTTTCGACTCCAGTGAAAAATGTCTGTCACTTTGAAAACAAGTGTTTTAAGTGCCAATAAACGTGAGTCCTTTATTACTCAAGTATATTGACAAAAACTTAGTTAATTACGGACCAGAATTTTATTTATAATTATTGGAATTAAGCTCGAGTTCGGCTAATGTGGTAAAGTATATTACATTCTAATTATGTTCAGACATAGCAAAGAAAAATGAAAAAAAATTAAAGACAACAGAAAAAATATAAGAAAACTAGTATATGCTTCAGTGACCGGAAAACGATTTAAAATCCTTCTGAAGTACTCGAAGTATTTAAGCTTGATTGTAATCCCATCACCCATGCATGCCAATGCAAACAACTGAGAATATTGGTGTTGTGATATCTCGAAGAGGCGATCACAATTGGTCACCGAGATCGTGTAGTGTAACATGTTCAGACTTTTTTCATTGGGAGTACGGGAATGTGCGAATTGGTGATAGAAAATTTCATGAAAATAATAGGGTCCTGTGCGCATAGCGTGATATAGTTTTCCTTTATTAATGGCGTATACTCCTCTTTACAATTAAAGAAATATCCGATGATTTCGCTTAAAAATTCTCGTTTTTTATCATCAGGCATTACTTTTTTCCACTTTTTAATACGATTTCAACTACTTTTTTAATTTTGAAATCATCCTTAACTCGATTCGTCCCACTTTATTAAATTAACTCATTGTTTAAATATTGACTTTGGGGTGTTACACACGTTTCAGTTTTATTTTGCTTCTTTCCATTCATTTGTTCTGTTTGTTTATTTTACTCAAGTGCGTGTTTCAGTCCCTTGCAAATAGCAAATAGTTATTTTTTTCTTTTTATTTGTATGTTTTCTTCATACTTCAAGTTTATTTTTCAATATTTATTTGTTTCTTTATTTATTAACCTTTTGTTGCTTCAACTGGTTGTTGAATGTATAAGTAAAATTTCTGTTTAATGTTCAAATAATGAACAAAAACCTCAGTGACCTGAATTGAAAATAATTTGTTTTTTTCCAACTTCTTCCTCTTTACTGATGATTGCTTTAAGGCAGGTTTACTTCCAAAGTTTTTTTTTGCAAACTTTATTTCATAAATGACAGAAAACGAAGTCTTAAAAGAATTGAAAAATGTATGAACTTTAAAATTTGTAGTAAAATTGTCGGCAGAGAAAATTTAATAAATTAATTTGAATTGATATTTTTAATACATATTAAGATATGTGTTAATTGGCTGAGATATTAATCTTGTTAATTAAAGATAATACTTACTTTTCAGCTATTTTTAAGACGCCTTTAATTATTTCTAATATAATAAAAAACTCGTGGGCATAGGAAGCTTTTTCTAGAATTCCCATTCCCGCTAGAATTACTTAAGGTTACTTGATTAATTTATATATTTTCTCAAGTCAAGCGAAAAAATTTGAGGCTTTACTAAATAGAAACGCTCACAATTTCGCCCTCAAATGTTCACATATTCAATTGTTAACAAATTTAAACACTCTTAGCAACTTGTTGAAAGCACGTTAAAAAAAATAAATTCAAAAAATTCTGAATAAAATAACAAAAAATATTTGTTTGTCTTTAAGGTCTAAATAAGTTTTCCTTTTTAAATCTAATGGTACCTTTCAGGAAACACAGAATCAAAACAGATCTGGAATTTTTTATAACCAAAAAAATATGTTTTTAACAATGCAAAGATATAATTAATTCTATAGAAATAAAACCTAAAAAAAACGAAACGTAACAAAAAAACACAGGCACTCCAAGGAAGCAAAAAAAAACAAGAACAGGGGCAGGTCACGCTTATAAATATCCAAAAAAATATACTTGTATGTGTCATTAGAATCAACAGAGCGACAGTCGGCAAATGCCAAAATCCATAAATTTTACTAAATTGGAGAAAATTATGTTGAAAAACAAAAAATAAAAAGAAGAGGAAATAAACTGGAAATGTCAATCGAGATGGCGTTAAAGCGGAAATACGCACATACATACGTGCGTACAGTAAGAAAGAAACCTATACAAACGCTTTTGTTTCTTTGTCAATAAAAAAAAATTATGGCCATAGATTACAAGCTTTCACATAAAAACAGAACACTTCGCAATTAAAATGAGTAGCGTAATATGATATTTAAAAAAAAGCAGAAGGTATTTTAATTTCTATGTATATATGAGACATTTCATTAATCATATTCAGTTGCTTCATCTATCTACATTATTAATAGGCAAACACGTTTTTTAGACCCTTTTTATGGCCATAATACTGAACCGATTTTGGAAAGATTTGTATGTCTTAATCTTAACTTTATTTAAATCGGTTCGATATTTAGGGAGCTATAAGCGTTTAAAGTTGCTACTAACACATGCACACTTATTACACATGAATGTACCAGCTTCAAGTTGAAAAATAAACAAAATGTTCATGTTTGTTTGTCCAATTTGCTTTCCCATAAAAATGAGACTGAGTTTTAAGTTGTTTATTTAGAATGTTTTTTGTTTTTGTATTTTCTAGTATGTGTTTATGTAAATCTTTAATATTAATTTCAATAATGCGGTCGATTGAGACGACCGCTGATTACACTAGGTTAGGTTGGGTTAAAATGGCCGGTCATAAGGAACCCGCATAGACCGAGTTGGTCCTTAGCGTTACCATGATATACGACAATCCGTAAGTGAAAACGTTAGTTCGATGTGATGATACCAAGAGTACTGCACACTCTCTTGGCGAATGCTAGGAGTCTCATTAGTCCGATTCCAAATATTTTCCCGAGATCTTGGTAGTAATGATAAGTGCCGGCCAGCAGCATAGTATGTGCTTCTCCGTCTCTTTTTCCCCTGGTATCCCACAGAATCTATAATTGTCACTAGTCAGTTGCCCCGCCCTTTTGGCGAATACTGCCGTCCAACAGTGACCCGTTATAAAACCTACCAGAAGCCTTTGGATACTTTGCACGTTTCAGTGTTTCCCCAAACTGCCTCAGATTTCCTCTGTATAGAAGAGTCTATATCTCTCTTAATATTGCGAATTGGAATTGGAATGTCTATCACCCTGTTGTACGGCAATTGAAGGCCCCATTTCGCTAATTCGTCCTCCTCCTCGTTACCTTCTACGCCCTGGTGTCCATGAACCCAGAAGATATATACTCTTCTGTTCGTACATAATCTATCAAATGAGTCCTTGCACCTTTTAACAGTCGAAGAGTAAGTATATTCAGTGGATATCGCCTTGATTGCCGCCTGACTATCTATAAAGAAGTTAATATGTGAGTTCTGGGATTAAATGCCAGGTCAGCACCCATTTTGGCTGCAAATATCTCCGCCTGGATGTTACAGTAATCGGGAAGCTTATAAGATTCCCGAATACCCAGCTCCCGGCAATATACTGCAGCTCCAACTCCCTCTTCCATTTTGGAACCGTCGGTATAAAAATTGAAAGTCCTATGGTCAAAGTGAAGTCCTGCTAACCAACCGTCCTCCTCTAAAGTAATGTGTGGTTTCTTATAAAATGATTATTTCGGAATTATGTAGTCACTGCTACAGTCTATACCCCCTATAATACGGCCGTGAACATATGGTCTGTCTATGAACTGTCCCGTCGCTTTTTAGCGGATCGCAGATTTCCTTGCAGTACCTTCTGCTACCAAATGAATCGGTTGTAGATACAGGATTACATCTAATGCCGCAGTCGGTGTGCTACGCAAAGCCCCAGTGATGCTAAGTTCAGCAAGTCTTTGAGTGCCGAGTAGCATATTCCGGTATGAAATCTTGTCTAAGGCTGTCCACCACACTAATATCCCGTATAGTAAAATTGGTCTCGCTACTGCCATGTAAATCGAATGAACGAGGTCAAGGGTTAGACCCAAAGTTTTGCCTAGCATTCGCATTTGTAGCCTTCTTTACCCTTACCTCCACATTTAGCTTCCACGACAGTTTGCTATCCAATATTATACCCAAGTATTTGGTGTGGTCTTTAAGTTCTAGGTTGGTATCCCCTAGTTTAGGTTTTCTCCAAGGATCGATTTTATATCTATTCGTGAAATGTATTAGGTCTGTATTCTCAGGATTAACTCCCAGTCCTACTCTAGTTACCCACTGGTTGATCAACCCCAGTGTAGCTTACAGATCTTTACCATTAACGATTAGCGTATGCAGTTACTCTTATTGCTCCGTTCTGAAGCCTATTGAGAAGTTTCTTGATGACAAGCGTCCAAAGCAGTGGCGAGAGCACTCCTCCTTGGGGAGCTCTACTATTTGCCCTTTTCTTTATGCAGATTCTGCACTGTAGTAGGTTGCCGATCCAGTACTTAGCATGTGGATGCGCCACCGTACCATCCAGGCCAGCCAAAATTGCCTCTGTGGACACATTGTTGAAAGCGCCAGCGATGTCCAGGAATACTCCCAAAGCGAAATGTTTATAGTTTAGGGTGTTCTCTATCAGTGAGACTACTGAATGAAGTGCCGTCTCAGTTGATTTACCCTTCGTGTATGAGTTTTGATTATCAGAGAGAATTGTCGGCCCCATATTCCCTTTGTTATGATGATCCAAAATTCTCTCTAAATTTTTCACAAGGAATGATGTGAGACTAATCGGTCTGAAATCTTTTGGAGACACATGATTGCTCTTGCCTGCTTTCGGCAAAAACACAATCTTGGATATCCTCCATGATTGAGACACATAGTTCAGTCTCAGACATCCTCTAAAGATTTTTACTAGCCATGGTACTATCTGCTGTCTGCCCTGCTGCAATTGCGCCAGGAAGATACCGTCAGGACCAGGGGTTGGAATGGTTGGAATGAGTCAATGGTCCATTCCACCTTATCATAGGAGATGATATCACAGCCCAACAGTAATAAAATTTCCAGATTTTCCAGCATCTCTAGTTTTAAAGTGAGATTCCCTATCGATGATTATTTTAGTATTCGCTCAATATTGCAGGACTGGTTTTTCAAATCAGAAAATACTTTCTGGACTATTAACACTTTGTGCAGTGCTTTGAGAAAACTACAATTTAAGTTTCAATTATTTCTAAGCTAAATTAATCACATAATCCTTTTATAACAACAATTAAATTAAATGGTTAAAAATATAAGTAGAGTGTGATTTCAAGCCACAAATAATCAATATTTTCCAAACTAATTGACGAACTGTCTTTAATTGTCGTAAATCAAAAAGCGCTTAGATGTAATTTACTGCAATTTATTTCAGCAATGAAAAAATTGTTTTTCTTTAAATAAATAAAAAAGTGTACATAACAGATAATAAGTAATAAAAAAAAGACAGTGTTTATGGTAAATTTTGAATTTTACTACTTTTTTGATTTCAAATAAAACTAATTTTGTATATTCGATCTAAATAAAAGATTCCGAGTTATGTTTGCGAACTAGTATTTTTAATAATAGATTTTGTAATTGATATGTAAAAAACTATTCAAATAACTTATCCGCATTCAAATTCAAAAAGGGGCAGTAAGTGAATTTTACAGTCTCTCTCTCCTAAGCACGGCAGTATTGACGCATGTCGGTGTATTCCAGGACATTTGGGTTGAAATATTAAAATTTCAACGTGTCTCAATCATGTTAACAGATCAAGTTAGCACTTAATTACATATTACAACGCTTAAGAAAGAGCAGAAAGGATTACATTTTAAGTCTTTGCTATCCAACAGTACTTTAAGCTATTTATAGCGATTAAGTAACAACTCGATAGATATCAAAAATAAACAAAATGTGGCATTAACTTGTTTCGGTATTGACTTGTTTCAATTTGTTTTCATACAATAGGAAAACTTCTGTCCATCTGCTTATCTAAAATATTTGCTGATTACATGTGAATTAATGCTCCTGAATGTCATTCGTTGTGTTGACGTTGCTGCCGTTTTAAGCCACAAAGCAATCATAATTTCAATTGTCCTATTTTGAAGATAGATTCAAATTTCATTTCAATAAAGAAATTTGTGTGTACTCGTAACATTAATGACTGACATTACGACAATGCGTGTGGATGCCTGGGTTGCGTTAACTCATGCTTCAACTCTGACAGATTACGTTTTAGCCCCAAATTGCGGTAAATATTCACATTTATTGCTGTGTGGCATAATCGCTATTGATAGTGATTATAAGGCAAACAGTGACGGTGGCATTGGAAGAGTATTGTTCTTAGCAAATGATAAATTACCTGTTACAAAGACATTGCTTGTCATTGGAATCAAATTAGGTAGCAGAAATTTTACACTTCAGGTTGAGTTAAATGTTTTCTTGTGATTAATGTCTATTACGAACAGATGATAACATTATACATATCTGTGGCTTTAATGAACAAATGCATAAGTCTTTTGTTGTCGATATTGAGTAATTAATATCAAATTGTTTAATTTTGAATACTCTTTGCGTGGAATGATTTCGATTTACTTCAACCAAGCCAGTGGAATTTGCTTGTGTTGTGTATAATAATTATCTTTACTTTTGAGTGCATCGTTTTTTTAAGTCGGTTTAATCATAATAATGATGTAGTTGTAGCAAAAAGTTTATCATAATCATGCATGATCATGCGAGAGCATGTTTTTGTGTATAAAATTATGTCTTAAAGTAATAGTGCCTGTGGCATAACCATCAACAAAATGAATATTTATGTTTGCCACCATTGCATTTAAAATTAGGATACAGGAAACAATTTGTTAAAATGCTTGATATTAACGGGGAAGCTTTTAAGCTTCTTAAATTGATGTTCCCAAGATTAAGTGAAGGCAAAATAAAATTAAGTATATTTACTTCGAAATGGCATTCAGTTTTTTAAATTTTTAGCTCTTCTGATTAATTTTAGGTATTTTTAGTGGACCTCAAATACGTAAAGTTATGAGAGATGATAGCTTGATGATAGTTGGAAAAAATGAATTTTTGCTTAATTTTTTTTTCTCTGTGTAATTTGATGAAAACTTCAAAGACGAATCTGCAAAATATTTAACAAAATTAAAAAAATGTGAATTAGAAAAAAGCTTAAGGCAATTAAGTTTACAACACCCAATTTTGATAATAATAAAGCTTTTACACATTGAAGATGAAAACAGCTAAAGTGTAATTAATTCTTCTTTTGACTGTAGAAAAAGAACACACGTGAATAGACTGTTCTAAAACGAAACCAAAAATCAGTTAAACGGTTTTTGTCTTAAAAATATAACAACAAAAAATTTATATACAGTGAAAGCTGTACTCGGGGACAGCTCCTTCAAGCGGACGCCTCCTTTGTGCGGACAGTTTTTGTACACTTGGAACGATTACAACGTAAACCAAACGCCATCCAATAAAGATAGCATTTACCCAAGGAAGTAATTTTTTTACGTTTTCAGAAAGTAAAATGGCAAAGAGTCAAACGCTGTTGCCCTTCTATAAGACTTGTACCAATCAACAGGATGGTGAAAAATTTTAATTGCAAATTTAACTTATTTTGTAACTATATTTAAAGATTTAAAAAAAAACTTTTGTTTGTTGAGGGTTTTTAGCTAGTCTATATACATGCATTTCATTGGTGCTTAAGCCAAATCATCAGTAGACCTTAAACCTAATTTTTAAATGTTTCAAACCTCTTTACTTATACAAAAACTTTTAAAAACTCAATAAGAGTTATAAAAATTACAATAGTATAAGCACAGTATGCTTTGAAACTTATTCAGAAATCCCAACAAACAAATTATTATATTCGATATGAATCTAGCTAAAAACCCTCAACAAACAAAAGTTTTTTTTAAATGTTTGAAAAAAGATATCGAGGCAATCTCGATTAATATAAATTTTATATTTAAAGAATTATTAAATTTGTGTACGTGATGCTCGCATAAGGTCTTATTCACAAACGATTAATAAAGTTAATGTGTGCATTAAAACCTACTATAACTTTATTAATCGTTTGTGAATAAGTCCATATACTCGAATAAAAAGAAATGTGTGTTTGTTTGTTTGTTTGTTTGTTTGTTTGTTTGTTTGTTTGGCACGCAGGAAAAATTAAACTAATTAAATAAATTGCCGCGTATTGGCTACTTTGATTGCCGCACGAGAAGACAGTAAATATTGGTACATTTTTCACATTTATATTGACGCATGATTGCCTATCAACCGTTCACACGATTGCCGCACCAGAGTTGCATTTGATTGGGGAAAATCAGCACAATATTGTTCTCGATTGCCGTAGGGACAATAAATTGTAAAATCACACGATTGGCATATAAAATAGGCCGATAATTGGTGCATTGCGGCAATCGTGTGATCCTACCTTAAGACTGCAAAATAGACAAATAACTCGGAATATAGACAATATCGCGAAAATTCGCAAAAAAGTCATCACAAAAACTTTAAACGAGTGCGAAAACAATTAAAATTTTATAAAACTGCAAGAAAAGATGAACAATTTCCAAAAACTGCTAAAAAGTTCCAAAATCCGGTTTAAAATATTTAAAAATGTAGAAATGGTTATTAAAACTCGCAAAATATGTCTTTACAAATCACATCTATCGCAAAAATTACGGTCGCTCTCGAAAAATCGCAAAATTAAAGACAAGTCTCGAAATTATTAACAAAAAGTGCCAAAACTGTAATGAATGCCAAAACCTAGGAGAAATCGCGAGAATAACGAGAATTCACAAAATAAATAAATTGCAAAATATCAATTCGATAACAATTTCAACAATTTGCGAAAAATTTGCAAAATATGATGCAATCGTAAATCGTGAAAAATTCGCAAAAATTACGAAAACTCGAAAAAATAGCTAATATCGGAAAAATAGCATTGTCTTATATTGATTAAGACTTTCGAAAAAAAAACTTGATACAAATTACTTCTATCACATTTTCCACGAAAATTATGAATTATGGAATTGTTTAGAAACGTAAAACATGGAAAAAATCATGTTTAAAAATTAAACCCAAATTTAACAAAAAAAAATCAAAAATCGTCGCAAAAATTTGAAAAAAGCAAAAAAGGTTTGACAAATCACTTATATCGTAAAAACTACAAAAAATTGTAAAAGATTCAAAAACTTACAATCAATTTTTGATATCAGATAGAAGCCGCTTAACTATTTCTACATAATATTGGACTGTCACAATAAATAATATTTTAGTACCTATTTGCTCCAGTTCATTTATATTTCAAATAAAACACTAAGTTATGACAGGTTGTTCACAGTATTATTATTTTAAAACATATTAATTTACGACTACTATTTGAATACCACAATTATATTTCTTAAACTTAATTATTCGAATGTTCGACCAAAAATGTTCCAATAATTTTTTATTCTAAATACAAATAATTATTTTCCTTCGAAGAAAATTTATTTTTCCTCGAATAGTCGAATAATTGTTATTCGAATAGTTGAATAATTCTTATTCGAACAGTCGAATAATTCTTGTTTGGATGTTCTAATAATTGTTATTCAAATAGTCGATTGATTCTTATTCGAATAGTCGATTAATTCTTATTCGTATAGTTGTTTAATTCTTATTCGAACAGTCGAATAATTCTTATTCCAACAGTCGAATAATTATTACTATTAGTAGATGAATAGATTTTAGTAACAAAAACAAAATTTTTGAAAGGATTAACAAAAATATTTTTTTCTCTCACATCTCTTAAATATTTCTCGTAAATTATACTTACAATTCATTTTCGGCAGAAATTGTCTTTTAGCAACTCACCATCGTCAGTTATTAGTCAATACTTAAAACTCACAAGTTCTACGAATGAGTTTGTTAGAGTAAATGTAATCCTTGTTAATATCCTGAAATGTGTCAGTTTAATATTTTAAACTCATTTACGGCCACATTGGTAGACATAATAATTCATGTATTCATGTGAGCGGCTGCTATGATGGTTTTGTTAATTTGCTGTAAGGCTTGTGTATTTGAATGAATGTGTGGGCGATTTATGACAATTTTGTTTTGCTTGAGTGTATGTGTGTGCGTATTAAAAATGTACAAAATTGTAGTTTTATAACGGCCAGGTGGTATTTAAAATGGCACGACTCTCATAAAACTTTAATGCCTCAAAGGCTTTCATGGTCTTGGAAGATAAATATTAACAATTATTTGTCAAATAAGATAACATCATGTTTGCAGTCCTTAATATACAACAGCATTCAGAAAATTTCAAAAAAAAAATTATATGTAAGGGATTGTTCAAGCGAGAGCTATTAACTCTCAAGCTAATTAATTTAAAAAAATATATTTTTGCTGGTCACAAAAATCGTGCGTACATTTTATAAGTTATGAAAAATTTTTACATTTTAATCTTAAAATTACACTAATAAAACAATTTTTTTAATTTCAACATCTCACGAGGTTTTGGGTATTCTTTAGTACACGGAAAAAACTAAAATACAATTGTTTAATCTACGGTAAAAATTGTATATTAAATTTTGATGCAATTACGAAATTAATTGAAACCAATTTAAAATTTTTATAAACTGTTATTATTGAAAGTTTTTTCGGAATATTTTTTTCTATGTTTTTTATAAGTTATTATTTTTTAAGTCATAGGTATATACAAATGGCAAACGACTTACTTATTACAGTGGGCATTCGATCAAGAATTATTCAACTATTCGAATAGCTTTTCTTCGTTCGAACGAATAAAGTTTTTCAATTTACAATAACAAAAGACATTTTCTGTCTTTTGTTCCTTATTCGTTCGAATATTCGAATACCATTTAAAATTTAACTAAGAATCGATTATTTGACAACACTATTACTACATTTTTGCATTTATTTAACATTTTTAATTGACGTTTAAAAGCAGTGCTCCTTTTTGTTAAAAGTTCATTATCAAATTTTGAAGTAACAGATTATAAGGCGTAATTTAAAAAAATAAAAAAATATTTTCTTCTTTCGGATCAGCATTTTTAAAAAATAAAAAAGCTTTTAAACATAAAAAACAGGAATTTGTGAGTTTTATGATAAAAAAAAGTAGTTCATAAACTTGTCACAACGCGAATGGAAATTTTCTTGGCTAAAAGCTCTTTTGTGCACATATTAGCTATTAAGCTTTTTAACATATTTTTTAGCTTTCTGTTAAGATGACAGAAAACATTTAGAGATGAGATAATTTGCGCTTTTCGATAAACAAATATTATTTGTGGTAGAACAAGCAGGTTATTTGACTTAAAAAAATTGTGTATTATTTTATAGGTTTATTAAAGGACATTATAATGTAACTAAAAGATGAAAAATTTACGATTTTGTGTACATAGTTTTCATGCACTTAATGGAAAAACGATATATGTACATACTCTTATGTGCATATTTATGTGGAATTATTAATGAAGAAAAAATTTGTTTATTTTAAATAATATAAAATAATGATTTTCATAGTCGCTTTTAATTCCATATTAAGTCATATTAGAACACATTTGTAGTTGCTGTTAAAGTTATTCATATATTCGGCTTATCTTTTTAGTTGCAACGTTAAAAGGTATATAATAAAAAAAATATATAATAAAAAGCAAAAAGAGAAAAAATATTAAGATATTGCAGTAAACAAAAATTTTATTATTTAGAATTTTTTATTGTTTTAAATGGTTGACCATAAAGTTTATGAACGATACAGATTTGAAAAGTATATAGAAAAATTGATTATTGATACAATTATACAGTTTTTCAAATAAGTAATAATAATAATATGGAAGTGAGTCTCTACAATACAATCTTGATAAGCAGTTCTAAAGCATCAGAAAATATTGAAAAACATAAAAAGAAGACAATTGTTTTATCCTGCATAATAGATTTAAACAGCAAAAACTAGAATATGATTTTATTGTAGAAAACTGTATCATTTTCCAGCGCGTAAAAGGGCTATCGATATTTCTACACACAATCTTCCCCTATATTTAGCATTGCTGCCTTTCTTTTATTATAAAACTAAGTCGAAAATATTTGGCTATGAATTGAACTGAGTTATAAGTTGGTAGATAAATTTAAGTTGCATGTTAAATAGTTTCAAATTAATTAGTCTGACTATGAATTAAAAAACTAAACAATGCTTTTGCTAAAAAAATGTTGCCGTAAATTGCTGGAGTTTACCACATATTAGTCGACCAGCAAAGGAAGATGAAACAATTTCCAACAATTCGTTCAAGAAAATTCACACATTTCCTAATTAATTTGAATTTTTATTAAAATTATAAAGCTTTTTCATATAAAAATATATCGTTTAAAAATAGCTTGTATTGAACATTGAAATTAAATTAAGAGTACAATTGTTATTTTTAAAATTAAAAAATAAAAAATAAAAATAATGGAAATAATTAAATGTTAACATATATAATATTTTGTACATCTAATTTTAATATAGTAGACACGAAAAAATAAACAAAAACATAAAACTACGCTAACACAAGATTTAACACAACTTTTTTCGTTAAATATTCATGCAGCTATAATTATTTATAAAGAAATTAAAAACAAAAAAAGATTATATTAAATTATTTAAGTAAACAATGGCAGCCATTGAAAGGGAAAACAATGAAATGGTAGTTACGGAGGCACCATCAGCACAATAGTACGAATTGCAATCGGCATTTAGTATTCCACTATAACGATTCTTCACTTCCGACCAATTGCACAGACCCACTGAACACCAGTCTAAATCTACAGCATTTTGATTAAGAAAGAATATCACCTTTTCCTTTTCTATAGCATCTGCATCACATTGATATTTCACAGCCAAGAAATTTGCAGCAAAAGGATCTATAGACGATGTTATCCACTTACGTTGTGGCATTTCTTCATAATTATTGGCAAAAAGAGCAACATTATCTTTGTTAATACCCAGGGCAGAAATAAGAGTTTGTATGCCGGTTGAATGTCCGAAATATACTATACTGTTTGGGAATTCAGTGCTACTTAAGTGCTGGACCATGTCTTGTACAGCACGGCAGTTGAGACGTGTGTTGGCTTCGTAGCCATAACCGGATTTGTAAAAATATTTCACATCATCCTCATATTCAAAAACCGCAACTTGTTCGGGTAAAAAGGCCTGCGTAGAAATATAAAAAAAATTATACATATGTATGTATACGAGTATAATAAATTTGTAGAATTAAATTATTTATATTCCAAACTCCACAGCTACGACCAGTTTGATTTTACTTTTCGCTTTTAGAGAATCTTTACAAGTGCTTTGTTTGTTTACTTTTAATTTCAAACATGGGTTTTAGCTTCTAAGCTTCTGGATTTCAGATATGAGCTCCAACTTCAAGGAATGATAGCATACCCTAATTATTCCTTGAGGAGTATAAGGTGTTAGATGGTAGTCCACTAGAAAGAATTGATCGCCATAAAAAAAGTTGAGACAGTCCATTTCAAGGATTATTTATTACTAATGCTACTTATGGCCTTAAAAATCTTAAAGGATCTCCCAGAACTTTATAATCATGCAGCTTCCAGGAAATTAAAAAAAAATATTTTCTACACCCCAAAAAATTGGATTTTTATTTTCATTTCTAATTTAAATTTAAAAAGATTTATCGAACTTATTTATGCCTTTTTATAAGGAAAAAATACAAATACTTAAAACTTAAATTATGGACGTCAGAGAAGCATTGTGGCCATAACTGCAGATGTGTAAAATAGTTCTCAATAAATTACTTACCGCGCACCAAACGCTAACACGCTCCACTTGCCAAGCCTGCTCATAGCGGCAAATATCATACATTAGTTCTACATCTGAGGACTCCAAAATGTATTGGAAACTATAAAAATAATAAAATATAACTTCGTTCTGCTAAAAACCAAACCTTTAACAAAATTTTAAATCAATTCTCACCCCAAACGTCTTGAAATATCTGCTATAGTTTTATTCCATATTTCTGAATTACGAAATTTATAGGATTCCGAATCGATATCTTTATAATTCTGAGCCTGCCACGACTCACAGTAATCATAAGGACGCAACAGTAAGTCTTTTTCGGGTGTATCTTCGGCTACCGCAGAGTTACCTGTACCAAATAAACCTTCGCTGAAGGCCTTAAAACTTTCGATGGATCGTTGGGTGTCAGTGTGACGGAACTGGAATTTGTTAAATATTATTGATACGAGAATACAGGAAAAACTTTTAATACTTTTTTTTTACCAAATAGTGAGAGCTATTGTAGTCCCTTTTTAAAATACTGGGATAGTATCTTTGATATGTTTTAGCCGTGCCACGAAGATCTTCATAGCCCTGTAAATAAAATTTGAAAAAATTTTAATCAATTTAGAAAAAATTGTTTTATTATTCACAGACATACATATAAACTGTAATTTATTAAAAGTTTTCGGATTTTATAAAAAAAAAACATAAAATTTTGAGAAATGTCTGAAATCTTTATTCGAGTCGATAGAACGATCTATATAATTCAATATTTAAAGACGATTTTATGTAAATCTTGAATGCGGCTATGCCTGAAACGGTTCATACGCTGGATCCAATTTCGACATACATATCGGCCGGTATCTCACGAATAAATTCTTCAATATTGGCTTCCAGTGCGTCAACCGTTAACATGAGACCTAACAAAGCCCCACAACAAAGAAGTCTAAAGAATTTAAATCGTAAAGGTGCGGTCACATTGGCAAACATTTCCCCAAAAAAACGTAACCACTGCTTTTGCTTAGGCTTAGTGTGATTTAATTTGGTTTTTATATTACAAAATGAAATCAACTACGAGTATGGCGCAAAATGCTTTTTTTATATTATTTTTAATAAATGCGAACCCATATTTAAGAAAATATTGGTATTAAAGAAAATGCAAATTTAGCTTGTCTGTTGGTTACGTTTTTCCGGCTTCTGGCTGCTTTTTACACCAAATATGGCAATTTTGTTTGTTCACGTATCGCGGTAATGGAAGATTCCACAAAACCCCGTAGCGCGATACAGTTAGTTGAGGTAGACCATTAAAATGAAAACAGCTGAGCTGCCAAAAACAGTGTTGCCAAAAAGAAAGTTGCTAAAAAATCAACCTTTATGTGTATGTAGGTATGCATTCAAGAAAAATTATTCTGCAAAAAAAATTTCAATAAAAAAATGTATCACACATTGAAGTTGTTTTTAACTATTTTCGTAATTGCATTAATTACTCGAGTGATCAACTTGTCTATAATATGTATTAAATTGTTCGAGATATTGTAGAAATTTATTTTCATAAAGTTTTTTTTTCGGATGTACGAGTATGTAAGTTGTTTGTTGTGATTGTTTTTAAAAAGCTTTTTAAATTATATCGTTTGTATCATGGTGAAATAAACAGGTGGCATTAGTACTACGCCATATGATAATTTTTTGCTCTAGTATTGTTTTTCCAATCTTATGTCAGTTTCTTTTATATTAGAGATGGGCACCGCTCACGTGATTAGCGTGAGTCATCGTAATTAATTTTATGTTGCAATTACGTGAGCGTTCATGAACGCGAGTACAAAGAAATTGAGCGTGCATAAGTAATTTTTGACGTGATTGCTTCGAGGTTTTTTTGCTATATTATTTTTCGTATACTTTTTTAATAAATATTTCTACGTAATTACTTAAATTGTTTTAGGTTTAAGTTGAAAGGAATTGTTCGGCTCAAGTTCAAATCTTACTTTACTCATTTCTTTATTAATTTTAGAAACGTTTTTGATAAACTAAAATAATTTTTATTACGAAAGTATTATTGGAACAGTCTATTCATCAGACTAGAAGAACGGATCAGTGATAATAAGAATATTTCTTAATTATTAAAAAAAATTTCGTGAGTGTGAGTTTTCGTGATTGTGCGTAACTTTTTTTCCTACTCACGTGTGCATACATGAACGGGAGCGAAAAATATATGGTCGTGCATGAGTAAAATTTTTTATCGTGAGCGTGAGTGAAAAATCACTAACGATCCCATCTCTAGTTTACATTTGCAAAATATTTAAGCTTTTGTTTGTTCAATTTGTGTTTATTTTTTTATTAAAATATTCAATATTTTCTTTTAGGTACTTATACATTTGTATTTGTTTTGAGAGTGCCGCTACCTTCTATATGGACCGCAATACTTTCAAAGTAATCCACACTTCCTTGTCTTGCTCATTTGTAGAGTCCAACAAATTCAATGGTTTCTGTTAACTTATTTTATTTAATTTTTGTTTACATAAATTTTTGACAAAGGGTTAGACTTTACACAAACAAAAATTTATTTTTTGTTGTTGTATTCTTGTAGTTGTAGCCCTAATAATACCACCTGTTTATTTCATCATGGTTTGTATATTAAATAAGTACTTATCATTTATTTGTTAAGAGTTTTTGTATGAAATTTGGAAACATTTCAAAATATTGTTGAAAGTCAGCCATATAAACTACGAGAACTCACCCACAACAACTTTTTATCTAATAATAAAAAAAATTAGTGTAATTGAAAATTTGAAATGCAGTAATTGAATGTATGAATTTCATAGTTAGTTCAACTTTAACAACAAAAGCAGATTTCATAATTAAAATCATATTCCTCAAAAATGTTCAATAGTAAATAATTTATCAAAACTTAAAAAAGGTTGAATCAATTACTCATATCATATATATTTTTTTTTAATTTTGAGTAATTTAAAATTAGAATTCTTGTAATTAAAATTTTCGTCGCATTCTGAACTGTGCTTGAATATACAATTTGCATCGTTGGTTGAACTACACAGAAAAAACCAATATACAATTACAATTAACAATACTACAAATTCAAATATTCAATTACATGCCAAAATATTCATTTACAATCAGTAAAAACTTTATTTTTTCAATTAAGAAATTAATAGAAACCAATTTTCATATTTGATAAATTGGATTTATTGAAAATTTTTCGGAACCATTTTTTCTGTATATAAAATATTTCAGTTTTTTTCAGTGTATTTCCCTACAATATTTATTTATTAAAGCAAAATGATTAATAAATGATCTCTTACTTGACTTGTTAAATAATTTTCTATATCAGTCGTTATACTCGCATTCCATTTCCACATATTTAAAGCAATTAAATCCTCTTGACACAAAGCATTTGTTTCTGGAGCCGTTTTTAAAACTTTATAATTTTTAACTATTGAATCGCGTAGCTAAAATGAAATTATTAAAAGAAAACTGTTGTAAATTTTATGATTAAATGTATGACACGTTCGTTTTCTTACTGCTTCCAAATGTGGCGCCTTTTCAATGGTACTCTTCGATGGCAGCCTCGTCCCATGTCTGTGAAAAATCCAAAGTTTTTGTGCAACACAACCATTTACTTGATACTGTTTCTCCATATGTGTGCCTCTTATTATTTGATAAGCTGTTTTAGAGGTAAAATGACGAGTCTGTGTGCGTTCGAGGTCCTTACCAAAGCAATAGTCTTGCTGTGCTCCAACCTCTAGGTGGAAAAGTGCTAAAAAAGCACTTAAAATAAGGACTTTCATGTCTAAAATGACACAAGAGCAACAAAATTTAAAATAAATTAAACTGATGACTTATTTAATGGGGGTTTTCCTGGGTGACAGGATCTACATGTGTTATCAATAATGATTTAAATGATTTTTCTTTTACATCCTAAAAATCAAAGAGGTCAAAAATCGCATTAAAAGTAAATTAAAATTTTAATGTACGAATACTTTTCAATTTGTACATTTTTCAAATAAAATTATTTTTTACTATATTAAAACTGAGGCGAACGTTTTCTGTTGATTATCCAAGTATTTTTGTTTTCAATGTAAAAGCTCTAGGTGTTTTTTGACTATTGCAAAATAATCTTATGAGGTGTTAGCAGGAGCGAATTAAATTAGCCTTATTGTGTACAATAGATATCAAACTGCATATTTGAAAATCCGTATTTAGGTTTGTTGACATTTTTCTTTATATTTTATATAGAGTTAGACATCCATTGCAGAGAAAAACGAATAAATGAACGTCGCCTGGAAGGTTTGAATACTTTAATACTATATTTCAGAACAGGAAAATTCACCAAAAGCGGAAATTTTATTAACTACTCTTTCATAAATGAAACAAAGGAATTTGCGGAGTAACGACGTAACTACACTTTTATATTTAATTTAAACGTGTTTTATAAAGTCAATAATAATAATAATAGAGAATGCCTTGCAATTCTTTAATTTTTTTATAATATAGAGACTTATTTACTTTTGAACAAGACAACACAACACTTTTTTTACAAGAGTGTAAAAATTGCACTTGTATTTACTCTCGTTTAAATTTCTGTAACAAAGGGTCTGTTTTTGATCGTAGGAGTCTAAAACTTTCCGTGAACACGTAGTTTGAAGGATCATGATCAATCAAAAACTCTATGATATGAACGATATGAAGCTAATTTTTATGCTTATACCTTAATTTTTATATTATTTTATATTATTTACGCGAATTGTTAACTCTTTTCTTAATAAAGCAAATAAAAATCAAAACTTTTCTTAAGAAAAAAAAACACGGTTGACCGGTTTTTCCTGAATTTTTCAAAACTTAAAATATTGGAACTGTTCGAAAACCGGTTTCTGGAAATTTTCGAATGATCGATAACCCTAATATGTACATATGCATGTATACATATCCATATGTGTAGTGCTAGTCATATTTTTGTATTGGGCTTATGTTTATATAAGTTTAATATCATGTAAATAAATAACCAGGGAAGCCGTAAATATGTATGTAATTGCCAGAGCAAGTTTATGCAAATATTCCAAAAAAATCTTTAAAATATGCACAAAAATATGCACCCGAAAAAACACAGACTAACAATTTTAAATCAGTTGTATTTAAACAAATGTTTAATACAAAGTATAGTAATATGTTTTTTTAAGTTTTAAAATTGAAAGGATCTTCAATTGTCGCACAAAACGGTAGAATATATTGAAAATATACGTTCAGCATCAGTCGACGTTGCTGTATATGTTGTTTTTAATATTTGTCAACGTTTGAAGGCCAACATTACCATTAAAAATTTTGTTAAGTTTTTCAATAAATATTGTATTCTTAATATTTTGAAGTTTTTCTTTACATCTTCTTTGACGGATAAACTTTCATGTAAAGGAAGCTCATTTCTATAAAGTTGTCGCAATAATATATAACAGCCTTTAACCAAGATCCACATGTAGTGGTACAGGGATTTTGGGGGATCGATCATTGCGTAAGTTACCACAAGCAATGTTTGTTAAAAAGAGTCACCAGCCTGCGTAATATGCAAATTTATGCAAGTTATATCAAAAATGCTTTTCTTGGGAAAATTTTTAAAAATATGCAAATGCATATTTTTCATCCATCGATCGATCCCACTGTGTGCTTGCTACTCCTTTTCCTGTTTAAATTAACACTTAGATTTATAAATAACAGGGCTGACGATTTTATTAAATGTTTTACAAAACTCATAAGCTTTGCATGTTAAACGTGTTTAAGTCTAATATATGTATGTAAGTATTTAGTGCATTATTATTTTAGTTGCTACCAGCAGACCTTAATGGTTTCTTTTTTCTGGAAGGCACACCTTTCTTTTTTGACATATTCATTGTTTCCACATGTATATTTCTAAGAATTTACTTCCTTAACTACTTATTGAAACAAGGTACGGTCACACTTAACAAATATTTGCCGAAAAACACGAGACCAACAGACAAGTTAAATTTGCATATTCTTTAATTCCAATATTTTTTAAATATGGGTTCGCATTTATTAAAAATAATATAAAAATAGCATTTTGCAGCATAATTGATTTAAAACCCAAGTTAAATCACACTAACCCTAAGCAAAAGTAGTGCTTATGTTTTTTTGGGCAAATGTTTGCCAAGTGTGACCGTACCTTTAAGGATTTTTAATAAATAAAAACCATTTCTAAATAATTAAAAATCGATAACAATCCAAGGTTATTATTAATCAATTTTAGCAAAAAGCAATTTAAAAATAAAAACCAAAAATATTGCAGTTCAAATACCTTAAATAGAAATTATAAGTAAAGAAAATAAAATGCTCATCTTAATTTTATGAACTTCAGCTGATTAATGAGTTGCGAAAAGGAAATGTTTAAAATGTCTTTATTGAAATATTAATTTTACTAAGCAATAAAAACTAAAAATTTCTAACATAAAAATACACTTGAAAATGTTAAAGCCGCTCAAGTGCAATACTTAATAATGTAAATGTAAAAATTAAACTTAAGAGCACACGACTTTTAACAAGATTTTAGCAGAAATTCCTTAATTTTAAATGTATTTTTTATGTATCGCCTAAATATTGTTTTTCTTAATTGTGTAATTTACATTTTTATGCAATTCATATGCCACCCTAATGTTCTTCCCACACATTTCATTTTTTGTTTGTTATGCCTGTCCAATTGTAGCAAAAATGCGAGTTCAATTTGTTTATTTGTAAATGTTTTATTTTTTTACTTAAATGGTTGTAAATGCTTATCGTTTATTTATTATAGATTTTATTCAGTTTTGTTTAAGACAAAAAATTGTCTATAATTGAACTTGTAATGTTATGCAATATTTATTTTAAAAAGGAAAATTTGTATGGGAAACATATTAAGTAGGTAAATTTCAATTTATAAAATTAGAGATTAAATTGGAAGCAACAAGTAAGAAAATAGCACATATTTAAAAAATCCGTATCGTAAAAGTAAGGGCATGCGAAGAAAAAGTATGGTTGGCTGATGGGATCATGATCTAAGAGCAACATACTGTGATTAAAATATATGGTTGAATTAAAATCACATTATTATCAAACCAAGGCCGTCGTATGAATCATATTATAGTCTGAATTAATAATAAAATTTTAGAATATAACTACATATATTAAAACAAATACAAATACTCAAAAGAAAAGTCAAGCAAAAGCCGTATCAAAAGTAGGACAGAACACTTGATGCAAGAACGGAATCTTAAAACGGTAATTTCTTAATTTTGCTCTTATTGATCCTGGTTGTGATTGGCTTAAGCCAAAAAAAATTTTAGCTCAATAGAGAGAGAGGCATTTAGTCTAGTCTAGCCCTTCATCGTCCATCCAAACCAAATCCATGCATCCAATCCAAAGCAAACCTACATTTCTTGAAATGCGATCAAGACTTATTTATATTTTTATTTAATCCGGGGAACGAACACAGTCTTGGATCTTAATTTTATATTTCATACTTAAAATTTATTTATCTTTTATCTAACTTAGTTTTGCTTCTATTGTAACTTTTTTAATTTTTTTATTAATGTCGGTGTCGAGTATCGAGCCAATGCTGCTAAAAATTCCTCGTATGCTTGTAAGCCAAAGCATTAATCAACTCAGCCACATCACTATCTTCAATAGCATTAGCAAATAAGAAACTTAAATACACACAAAATAACCTTTACGAGTAGATGAGAGAATAGTGGGAGGGAATAAAGCTTTTTGTTTGTTATTAAAGAACAAACACAAACCGCGAAGCCATTTTATGTAGTGATGGCAATTTGGTGCTTTTCGGGTATTTTTTGGTGCTTTTTACCTCTTCATACGCGCGAAATTTTGTTAAATACCCGTTTTTAAAAAGCGGGTATTTACAATGCTTTTTACAATTTCTCACAGTGCTTTTTATGCGTTTTGTACAGCTGAGAAATGTTTTTAGTTAAAAAAAACTAGCTACTTCTTTTATGCGGAAATATTACTTTTTAAGCAACCATGAATTTTTTTCCGCTGAGGTTGAAACCGGTTATCTTTAAATTCAGTAAATGCGTTACTGCAAATTAAATACGGCTTAAAATTTGAAAATGCATGTTGTAAATGCAATTTTCAATTGCCTTCAAATGTTTGAACAAAGTAAATTCGAACGAATCATACCAAAAATCTCAATATTTTGTTGCAACTTTTTTGTGGCCTGATTGCGAAGACGAAAAGAATATTTTTGATAGCAAAATAAACGAAAATGAAATAACAATCGATTGAAATGCTATCATGAATTTTATTCGACTTTGAATTTCCTTTTCTTAATCGATTCCTTATTATATAGAATTTAGAGAATATCCTTTTACTCCTGTTTTTGTTTTGCTTCGTTTCTTTTTTACTTTTATTAAATGAATTATGATTTTATTTTAATTAATATGTATGTTAATAAATTCTGCTATTTGACCTCAGGTTTTTTATTTTTGTTTGAAATAAAAACTTCAAATTGTATTTTTTATAAATTTTGTCATAGCTAAAAATTTTTAAATATTTTTCATGGTGCTTTTTACCCTTTTTGGTATTTTTTTTTGTGCTTTTTCCAACCAGCGAACCCCTCGTGTACTATTCTAGTACGCTATCTACTAGTCTACCGGGGCTCCCAAGATGATTAAAATTCTTGATTCAACACTTTTGTAATTGATTTTTGATTTTTATGCCTCTTTTAAGAAATTGAAGGATTGATTTAAAATTCCGTGTTCTACATAAATTCAAGTGCAGTTTATTATTATTCGTACTATAATTTTTACGCATGCGAATCTCTTTCTAGTTTAAGGGCCGCACAAAAAATATTGAACTTAAAGCGTGTTTAAACTTTAAATAACTGAAATATATACATACAAACATGTAAAAACAAGAGCCACCCTAATTAAGAAATTTCCCAAACATTTCATTACTACGTATTTATATTTATATAGAAATTTATTAGTCTGTAATACTATTTATGTACTATTATCATCTACATCTGAAGATATAAATATAAAAAAATTACAGACTGACAGACAGAGAGATGAATAAAACGCAAATACTCGGTCATTTTGTCATTCCATAATTAAAAATAAATATCACAACACACAGTGATATGACATAAAAAAAACTTCTAAACATCTGAGCAGATTCATAGCAAAGGACCTGGACTTTCATACAAATCGGATAATTAGTTTAAAAGTTACATACATACATATATATTAGGAAATTTTTATGATTTGGCTCTACTGTGCATTATTATATTCATTTTATTGTTTATTTTCGGAATCATGTACAATTAAATGAATTAAAAGTGAATTTTCTTTGTTTTTCATCTAACTGCATACACATACACATGTATATGTCCATTGTGCATTGCGTGTGTGTGTGTGTGTTGATGGTGGGTTTGTTTGTTTGTTTTGATTAGTTCTAAAAAAGATGCCAAAAATATATCAACTAAATGTATTTCTTTATTGTTTTGTTGCAGCTAATGAAAAAAAGTAAACACTATTTAAAATTAGATAAACAAATAGATATTGAGATTGGTTGCTATTTTTATTATTTTTTTTTTAATTTTTATTAATAAAAATTTAGCGTTATTCGATGCCTTCAAAATATGACACATTGATTTCAAATAGTTTATTAATGTTATTTTATTTTAAATGGCATCTATTATCAATTTTCTTCGACATGAGTATGATATATGTATGTATGGGTGTTTAGACGTTTATTTTGTTTATTTTATTATATGACATGAAATCAATGAAGAAAGTATGCTCAAGAGATCTCTCAACCCAAATTTATTATTTAACATATTTATTATTTAACATAATTTAGAATAGAATGTTTATTTATTTTTGTTTCTTTTTTATATGACTCTATCTTTTTTACCTTTTTTTAATATAATAATTTATATTTTGATAATTTTGCTTTGTGTCTTAGAAAATTTATTGCAATAATAAGTTTCCTTTTTTCTTTTATTGACATTTTAAGGTCAAGTATTTAGAAAAATTTATTAGCTTGAATAAATATTTAAATATTTAATTTATGATCGATTTGATATATAAAATACTACATATAAAACACTTGTTATGAGTAGAGAAATTACGAAAATCACGGCTGCACCAACAAGTTATCTGTTTTTTCTTAACAAGTTTTAAGAAAATCGCAAAAAAAATTTATTTTGACAATTTGCGATATTTTTTTTAATTTAAATTTAATTTTAATTTAACAAAATGGTTAATGTTTTACTGAATAAGTAAAATATTAATTTTGGGAAAAAGTGCGAATAAAAATTTAAAACACTAAAATTTGAAAGATTCCCATAAAAAGCACTAATTATTAACTTGACAAGCACCCGGTCGCAAAATTTTGTTTGGCATCACTCTATACAAATGTATAGCAGTTGTTGTTTTTACATTTTCTACAAACCTCTTACAACTACAATTAGAGTTGAAAAAAAGTCAGCCTAGGTAGTAATGGTAAAGTAAGAAAACAAAAACAAGTGGTTGATTTTGAGTTCTTGTTACAACTTTGATATTGTTTAAACTTTTCATTTGTTTTAATGAAGGTTTAATATAATATCTCCAGTTGTTCTAAGAAATATTTTGGTAAAGTTCCCTGATGGTAAAGTTCCCTAATGATCTGCATTAGCAACAGTGAAATGCGCATAGGAACGGAACTAGCTTATACCACTCAATAATCAATTGCAATTTGTTTTTAACAAAATGGTTAATGTTTTACTGAATAAGTAAAATATTAATTTTGGGAAAAAGTGCGAATAAAAAATTTAACACTAAAACCCGTATTAGATACTAACTAAATTTAATTTGCAATAAAAAAAATTCAATGAATTAGAAAATACTTTGTCTAGATACTAATCTAGAAAGAATTTTGTAAATTCAATTCAAAAGCTCGCAACGATTTAAATAAGAAACATTGACGGCTTTTCCAGAGTTAAAGTTTACTTTGCAAAGTTTTAATTCAGCTGGGAGAAAGACAGAGAGATGAATATTTTCTTATTCTATCTTTCTTCCAACTGAATGAAACTTTGCAAAGTAAACTTTGACTGTGGAAAAGTCGTCATAGCCCCGGTGCACACACTACAACTTTTGCTGCTCAACTCGTAATTCAGCTGTAAGAAAGACAGAGAAGGAAATACAAATTTCTCTTTTTTTCTTGCTGCTGAATTACAAGTGGAGCAGCAAAAGTTGAAGTGTGCGAACCGGGGCTAAGTTGATCGAAATGAAAATGAAAGCATTTTAGATATATTGTCTTTCTAGTAGAAACTGTGACATCAGCTGAGCTTGTAAGTTTGTACTGTATAGCTTTATCTTAAAACCCACATGTTATAATGGGGTATTGTCTGTCTCAGCTAATTATAGCATTTTTTCATGAAAAAGCTAAACACAGCGCCACTTTAAGTGTATTAAATCTTAATGAAACATTGAGAATTTTCGATTCTAGTTTTGTTAGTGTTTTTATTTAAGTTCGTGCCATTCAACAACTTAATGTGTTATTTTCAAAATCAGCAAGAAATAAATAAATAAACAAATATTTGTAAAATTTACAAACATGGCAAATGTTTATTCTTCCGTCATCAAAGTGAATATATAAGCTACTATTAATAAAAACTTATTTAATAATTTTTTATTTAATAAAATGTGTGTTTTTTCTAGATGGAATATTAGAATATACATGCAAAGTGTTTCTTTGGTGGCAGCGATGACCTAGAAATAGGAAAATATTTGTTCTTATTTTTTTCAAAAACATCAAACATTTGTTCACAATTATAGAAATTTTTAATAAAAACAAAACTTGTATAAGCCCTTTAAAAAATAGTAGAAAATTAATAGAATTTTAATTTCTTGCAAGGGATCATTTTCTAAAGTAGTTTTAGAGATTAATCTATTAAGTAGTCATCTGTCTGTTTTTCTTATTAAAAAAATCTAGCCTTTTAAACGGCAATTGCTAAATGAGTGTTGTAATTTTAATGGAAATTGTAATTGTAATAAGTTGCCTGAAAGTACCCGCATGTGCATGAGTATATAAGTTTTTAAAGCCAAGACAATGAAATTCATTCATTTAATTGTTTCGTTTTACTTTGAGTAAATGTTTGATTGTAAACTTTTCTGAAGCTGGCGTTAGAAATATTAAAATAAAATTAATTTTAAAGGTTCAAAAAAAATTTCAATTTGAGTTGATACCATTTTGTTTTTCTTTATTTTCCAACAAAATCTTTAATTGTTTATATGTAAATTTAAGTGCTTGTTTCTATTTTTATTTGATTTAAATTTGTCGTTTCTCTGTTTTAAGCCAAAAAACTTTGGGTGACGCACACGTTAACATTTGTTGTAGATATCTAATTATTAGTACTTATTTAATTTTTTAAATTTTTTTTTCATTTATGGCTGTAAAATATTTCATAGTATTCATAAAACAAATTAAAATATTGAAATGAATTGTTTGGCTTGAGTGCATATCTGAGTTTACCCATTTCGTTTAATTTAAATTATGTATTGGATAAATTCGTTATTTTATTAGGAGATTATTATTTGGAATAATTTATTATTCATCAGAACGGATTAGTACTGATTTCGAGGTCGCTACACCATCTCATTAGCGTTCTTTGTTCGATTTTACCGTTTTTTTTCAAGTGATAAGAATATAGAACTATTTAACCATATTATTTAACGTGTAAAAATGAATAGCTTGCACTTTTCGTATTCTAATTCGTTAAATAATAGTTTCAATCACGTTAAAAAAATCTCTAAAAATTCAATTTACGAATTTTTATACTGCGTCTACACGTAGCAATTTTTATTGCCGCAATTGTTAAATTACATATTATGTGAACAGCCTTTTAGCAGTAATGTAGTCTATCAGACTACGTCATTGCATGTTCATTTCTCGGAAACACTTTGGTACGTTTTAGATACAAAAATTTAAGGCCTTTATAGAAGATTAATGCTTGTCAAATAAAGTTAGAATAGAATTAAAGGACAAGAAACAATTTAAAATTGTTAATTTGTTTAATAATTTTACCAAAGTAGAGACAATTTTACTTATTAAGTTTTCACTTTTTAATTTTAAGTTTCTACTTATTTATCCGCTTGGCTTAATTTTTATTCTCAATCAACAGGCAGTTGACAAATTTTTACAATTAATTTGAAAATTTTACATGAAAATTAAAAGAAAATAAAAACAAGCACAAACAATGACAGATAAAAACCAACGTACCCGTGTATGTCACAATTGCAAAAGTAAGCAAATGCACGAACACATCAAACTTCATAGACAGATTGTTATAAATAAATGACTTGGGGTCAATAGATTTATGTCACATTTATTATTTAAACAAAAAAAATTTCTAACATTCTAAACAGCCAAACGAATGAACAAAAAATGTATTCCATTAATTTTCAGCAGCTTTGAAATCTTTAGAATTAACGACTCTTTGGAAGAATATCACGTAATTTAAGTGAGACTCGTAAACACTTGTTCTTTGCACTAAGTGGGCAATTTAAAATTCATATTTATGCATAATCTTTTTTTTTCAACAAAAATAAAGTCAAATTTGTAAAATAAATACATTCATGCAGTTTATAAATTGTTTTTAGTTGATAAATAACTTTGAAAAATTACAATTTCTTAGGTGTTTTCCTCTACTATAGAAATTATAAATATTTTTTCAAGCGTTACACATTTGGAAGTTCACAAATTCCCTGGTAATACTGATTGTTAGCTTATTGGCAAGCAATTTTATTTCCCTAACGTTTCTTGAATATAAAATGATCATTAAATTGGTATTTATTCATTTTAAAAGAAACCATCACACAATTACATTTAATTATTCAATGAAATTTTATGTTTATTAAGTTAAAGGTTTGTTTACAACGAATTAATTAGATTGCTAATTAATTCAGTGACAATAAAGGGTGTGGTGGTTTTGTCACTATTCATGAAACTTACTTCACTTAAAGGATAATTGTAAGGAATTTATGTTTTAATATTTTTCACGTTTCAGCGAAACTCAAGACAATATGAATGGCGGGGAAAAAATGAATTCCCGAGAAAATTTTTAATATTTTACCGAGAAAACGGGAAATTAAAAATATACATCACTATATAAATACATATATCTATGGACTATATATTTTAATTTTTTTTTTTTTCATTTAAATAATAATTTAAATAATATCTATCAGACATAACAGGAAGTGATTGATTCATAAAAAAATGTTTAAGATCTATCGAGTTTTCAATACATATTAAAATTCAAAGAAAAATTCGATATAAATCGATTAATTTATGATTAAAGAACAAGGCGCAATACTATAAAATGCTTAATGTGCTTTAATAACACTGTATCTAATTTTTTAGTCATGGAAAAATAATCATATACGGACACCAATACGTGATAAAAGACCAAAAAAAGAAGACCCGTGTCTCCCAGTTTTGCCCAAAGTCATGCACTTTTTTATGGGCCTCCAAAGATGTGGGGCCTCGGTGTCATTTTTGCAAAATACTGATTATTTTCTCAGGTTCATATCTTGCAAATCGTTCATTTAATTTTTAATGTTAAAAAATTAATTTACCTAATCCCGTAAAAATAAAAGATTTTTCCTTTGTTTCTGCTATTTTTACTGTCAATCAAAATTTTTGTGTTTCATATGTAAATATAATAATAATATAAGACAGGTAAAGGAAAACAATATTATAATATATTATAATATAATATATATATATATATATATATATATATATATACTACAGATAAATGAAAATAATATATAATAATATATAATTCAATAATAAAGCAAAGAAAAAACCAGCACCTGAAAACAACTGACAATATTGAATGTAACCGAAAATTCGTATTAATATGTCCTTAGAATCAGTTAAAAATAAAATTGCTTACAATTTTAAATATTTATTCTTTTAAAAATGACTGAAAGGGTGACTTCTTGAATAGCATACAGTCCGTTACTTGTATAATATTGTGAGTGCAGTGAAAAGTGTGTATGTATATCATATTTAACTTTGCAATTGAATTTTTTGCTGGGAAGTGATTTGTTAATTAAGAGATTTAGAGGTCTTAAAAATATTCACAGAAATAGTGTTCAAGTATTCTCTATATGATCACTTACTTTATGAAAACTTAATAATCCGCTTGTCTGAATTCACTTGAAAAAAACTAAAAACTTTTTAATTGTTATTATATTAGTTTTGATTAAAAATTAATAATTAACAATGAGTTGTTCGATAATTTTCAGTTGATAAATGAACTTGTTTAAATTTCTGGAAATGCGATTTTTAGTTCTATATTCCCGGAAAGCGAAAAAGTCCGCCACATCCCAAACCCAAATGATTTCGCATTGATGGCGTAATTTGACGGTCCGACTTTCGCGCACTCTTAGGAAGTTCGCTTTCAAGTCCTTAATTGCTTTTCCCCGGTGACTTATTATCTTACTGACACTTTCATGTTATTGCACCCTGAAGAAAATGTTGCTTGCAATCAAGCGCGGTAATGTCTCCATTACACCCCCACCCCCTCTGGGTTAATCGAGTTCTAATATATATATTCTTTTAATAAGGTTTGGTGACTGTCCAGACAAAATTTTCACTATATGGCGCTCCCTGAACTGAAGGCTGGATCCACCCATGCTTGCGATAGCTTGTATCGGCTTTAAATCGATTTCAATCTAAAGGAGTCTTACGGCCGGTACCACGGAAACAAGTAATAATATTGTCTTACACGCAACGTTTAATTTGACAAATTTTGTAATCTTTTGTTGGATGGACATGTAACTTTTCGAGTACATCAAAGTCTGTACTCTTCTTTCCCTTCTCATCATCAAAATCAAGACTTTGCAAAGTAAACTTTGCGTGTAAGGTCTTATTGCTGGGGTCCTGTCGAAGACCATGTGGCGGCTACAACCTAGACCCACATTGTGGTATAACATATAATTAAAAATGCACATTTATTTTCTTATTGGCATGATACTTGCTTTTTCTTCTTTGAAATTTCATTGTTGTTTTCACAATATCATGTTGACGACATTTACTTGGAAATACCTTCAGGCTTAAAATTTAGAAAATGAGAAAACTAAACGTAGTAACAGTACATTCATCTGAGTACTCGTTTCTTTTCCCCTCGTCTATCTCGCCTATGAAAAAGCAATCATGTCAATAAGATTTGACTTTTGTAAACGCATACTTATTTTAAAAAGTAATTCATAAATTCATCCAAATACATTTGGAAATAGTGTACTTTCTTCTGCCAGTTGCTTAGAAAACTAGCAAATTTATTAGTAAAATTATATATATAATTAATTTAGATAGCATTGTCGAGCGTATTTCGTGAGCGTGAGTTCTCGTGATCATGACTTTAATGTTTTACATTAACGTGACATTAAAAGCAAAGTGATGAAAAGTTACTCGGTAGCATATCTCCAGTAAAAGCGATCGATAGAAAATTTAAAAATTGGTTTCTAGATCCCCAAAAGAAAAAGAAAAACTTTAAACTATGGAGTACTTTTTGAAGTATTTTTCTTAAGTAATTTTTTTTTCTCAATTCAGGCCGATTTTTATTGCGGGCTTCCAAAATAATCTGGTTCAAAAATAATAAATTAAAGTCAAATATGTAATGAGACATTTTCGAAAAACAAATAATAACCTTAGAATTAAACTTCATATTACTGTTAACACAACTGTACTGTAATTAAAATTAAAAAAAATCCATTCTTCAAAATGAAACAAGCGATAACAATTCATTAGACGAATGGAACCTTTAAAACGTAAACACGTGACGGTAAGTGATGCATTAGAAGATCCCATTACACAAACGAAAATGTAAAACTCAAATGCTATCTACTCTTAGGTGACAGTACATGCAGGTAGTTGATGAGATTTAATTTGTAAATTTCTAACGTTTTCCACAACCATAGACAAAGAAAAATTAAAATTAAAAAAAGTAAAGTCTTTAATTTTCATAAGGGTTTTTTTGTTTTGTAATAACGTGGGAGTGTTTGATGTGAAGTGAATCATAAAACAAACAAAAACTAAATACAAGTAACTTTCGAGTCTCATAAATAGGCAGACATTTAAAACAATTACTTGGTTAATGCAAAATTTTTTCTTTATTTTAAAATAGCTTCTTTAACATAATTTTTACACTCCTATTAACCTATTTAAATTGAAATATTGATTTTTTAATTTTCTCTTTCAATTTAGTACGCAATTTTTGTATTAAATTTCATTTAGTTATCGCAAAACAAAAATCAAAATTAAATGAACAGTTGCATAACCCAGGAACAATAAATACGATCCAATAGCCATAAAAATAGCAGTCGGAAAATTTTAAATTTTTAAATAAAAATCAATAACCAAGCACGTACTCATAAGTTTTACTGTTTATTTTTCAATTCCAAAATTATTTTTTGCCACAAATTCTAAAATAGTAAAATTCCGGATAACCCTCACTGTGGTAAGAGCACTTAGCTAACTATAAAATTTGTAATTTTGTATTTTTATATGAACTTTTTTTAATATGCATTAAAAAAAAAATAAACAATTTGTGAAATACAGAATATAATATGAAATAGTTTATATTAATTTATTATGGGTGATGTTCACAAACTAAATACATATATAATTTTGCTTTAAACGTGGTACAAGTAAACCTTATTTTAAAGTTACTCAGAAAAAAATTTAATTTCACAAATATATGAAAATACATAAAAAATGGCTTAAGTTCATCAGCAATCCATAACCTTAATTTTTAAATTTAATATACAAATTATACAAAAATTTAAAATTATAAATATAGCATATACATGCACATATGTATGTATATGAAAATCCGCCAAGAAAAGTGCCTTAAATTCGCTAATAAAAACCCAAAGCTTATCCGAAAAAACGAAAATTTTGCGTAAATTCAAATTTGAACTGCAACAAAACGAAAATAACGAAAGAAATTAAAAATTGCAACAAATCTACGTTATTACGAAAACAAAGATCTCGAAGCATAAAAAATTTCTTAAATTAACCAACAGATGCAAAAACCCACAGATGCTCCGAAAAATTCTAAAATTCGATAACAACATTTTGAAAATGCACAAGTGCCTTATATTCACCAGTAAGCCATAATTTCATCAAGGATATCGCAAACACCCAAAAAGTCCGATTTACTCCGATTTACATTAACATTCTCGAAAACTCTAAATTAAACGTTCACCAGGAACTCGCAAAAAATCTTACTTAAAAATTTAAATATCTCTAAAGACACTGAAAATGTGCAAAAACATTGAAATTATTGTTAATATTATAGAAAACTGGATATTTTCCGCAAATTTTAATTTGAAACTGACAATTTCGACGCATACTCGGCTTAAAACGAAAACTTCCGAACCTTTGAACAGTTTAAAGTATAAATATAACGTGAACTTACAACTGGCTGTTCACAAGTTCCATAGTTTTGTTTGATCCAATGTTGTTGATTACAACGGTTTTTATTAATAAAATTTCTTAGAATATATAACATATATATGTATGTATGCACATAAATATATTTTTCCTCAATACTCTTTAGCCAAATTCTGATACGCATTATTAATTGTTTATAATGAAATGAAAAAAAACTCTTCAACAGTATAATGTTCAAACGATTTCAGTGTTTTTTTCAATTTAATGAATTGCTGACATTTTTAAAATTTTACGTGTGGCATGAAACTTGATAAATTTTGAAAATGACCACAAGAATTTTAGATTCATTCATATCAAGATTTTTTTAACTCTTAAACAATTTTAAACATAATTTGTGCACTTTTATTTATCTATCAAGGTCTTCAGCATTTCCTGTATCATCACTCTTTTCATTTGAAATTCTTAATTTATTCGTTTTCCTTGACGAACAGTAAGATGTCTGAAAGGCCCTTTAATAGGAAGCAATTGTCATAGATATTTTTCACTTTTATATTGGAAGTACTGGAACAGTACGAGTAGTATTAACTCAACTCATTACGTATGCGATACATCATTTAGCTGAGTAGCATGTTCACAATATTAATTTAATTTTATTTTTTATTTTTAAAAGTATTTTTAAAACGTAACTTGTGTATGAGAATAATTAGATAACTAGAATATTTATAGTTCTGTATGAAATATTTAATTATACCTACATATATATAATTAAATATTTTATGTCAATACGTATGTACGTACTTATATTGAAATATTACTTGCAATCGTAAAACGTAAAAAAATATATATTCAAAAAAATCATTTCATCTTAATATATTTTAGATATTGTAAGGACATTGAATCTATAATTTGATTGAATTGTGTCTTATATACATAGTAAAGAGATTTCTGGGTTTTCGAAGCATTTAAGTGGGAGTTCTCAATATGAAAATCGTTTCTTTTCCAAGCAGACTTGTAAAATGTTATCTTTATTGTTATTTTTCTCTTAATTTCATTTCATTTCTAGGTTGTTTAAAATGCTTAAAAGGGTTTATAAAAACAAAACTCCAAATAGAATATTTTAAGCACCTAAATTATTATAGTCGAGAGATAATTTTGTGTGAAAATATTTCAGAACTATATAGAAATCGAAAAAGTTTGGGGAGTCCGTAAAGTTATTAACTAACAACATACTACATCCATACATATTTATTCACTATTATTTAATTGACAAAAATTTCGAAAATAACTGGGACAGAATTCTGAAACAGGTTCATAAATTAAATTTTTTCTTCTAAATTTGTTAGAAAATATTTTTTTGCAAAAGTTTCAAATTGTGCAGCACTGTCCTTAACAACTTCTTCAACTTTTGTGTTTGGGACAATTTATATTCTTCCATCTAGACTAGGCGCCGATTCAGCTTCATTTTTACCCAAATCCTGGCGATATTAGTAACATTTACGTTGCAAAGATATAAAAAGAGCTTCAAATTTATTCACAACTCAATGAAAGACGAAATCCGCGAGAAAAGTACATTATAGCAAAACCAACAAAAAGTGATGATAGGTTCGAAGAACGGCACGAAAATTGGGAAATTCGGAAACTTTTTTCAAATTCTCTAAAACACAAAGGGCCAAAGCAAAAAAGCTACAAGTTTTAAAACTAATTACATTTTGTGTCAGTTGGGGTGAGATTTATCAAAATAATTTTTTTCACCAAAAATATATATATATATGTATTTTAAATATGAAAATTTTCCCTTTTTCCTTTTCTCCTATTATCAATAAAAATTTCATAAGGGAGAAAAAAAATAAAAAGCTAAAAGGTAGTTATTCTAAATATATTCAAGTTTGGCTTTTCCGCAAAAAAAAATCCTTCACAAAACAGAAAGGAGTTTGAATTAATTGGAGAACTTTTTCTCGATAAAAACCTTTCCTCATGAAACAAATTCTTTGCGAATATTTATAATTGGACTGTACATGATTTTTGTGTATAAATTTCGATAAAAAAATTAATAAAACATGATTTCATGCTTTCATGATCTTCTTTGTAAAAGCCTTCATAAGAAGTAGTTTTATTCAGCCATCATTGGCAGGCTTTCTTCCTCAGAACCCCTGTAAAAACTCTGCAAGCGGAAGCAAGAGTTTGTGAGTGGCCTGACTATGAAATGCGACTTGAAGTTCTTGTGCCTGGTAAATAGGTCATGCTGTTTGTTACTGTTGGGTTAGCTTAATATATTTCTAAGTGTATTTTGTGTTCTTTCTTTAAAGACCACCTTCAATTGTTTTAAATAAACGAATTACATCATTTGGCAACATTACATAAACATATTTAAGTGCTATAAATGTTTTCACACGCAATTTTTATTTGGACAAGTACAATTTTATAGCTCGGATTTAGTTTTCCTCAAAACACATACAACATACATATTCATGTACACATTAGTGAGACCTTTTACTTACCTCAAATTATCGTTATCAGCACGAATAGTCCTTAAACTAATATGTACCCATTTTGAGATAGATCAAATAAATTTAAAAATCGAACCGAACCAAATCTTGAAAATTAAGTATGATTCTATCTATTACAACTATGTTCTTTATGGCAAGTTGTGTGAAGTACAGTAGCTAGATATGTTATTGACAGAACAAGTACATGAAGGAAATAAAAGAAGTATAATATAAAAAAAAACAAAAAGTGAAATATATATTTTTCGACGAACCAGCTATAAATTCATTGTAAATATTATATCAAAATAAAAAAATATGCTTAATGTACTACGGTGTGCATTTTTGACTAATGCTGACTAATGATGCATTGTAATTGCTGTTGTTACCAATTTTATTTATTCTAATGTTTTTATGAAAAATTGTAACACATTCTTTAGTGAAGTTTACTTCATTTGTTCGTTATTAGTGGGGCCAGAAAATGAAACTGTCTCCTGCAGTGTGATACTCGTAAAATTATTTGCAGGAGAAAAGCTAATTGTAAATAAAATTTCATTGGAACGTGGTTTTAACCGGCTGTCCTCAAGACACCCCTCGCCAATTATTTCTGAAGCTCATTGCCTTTCCAAAATGCCATAAATAGAATAAAAAATCCTTCCATTAATAAAGTTATGAAATAAAATATCTGTCAAATCCGGCGTTGAAAATCGATATGGTGTATGAAAATCGATATCCGTTGTAAAAATAACACAAATCGAATAATTTTTCGATGAACAAGATACTTGAAATTTTTCACATTAAATAGGAATAGAACGATAACCTAGCAAATAATCTGTGGAGATTTCTCAGCTTTTTTTTGGAAGTTCGAAAAATATGTATGTATGTAGAAATACATATGTATCTGCATATGTAGTTCCGTTTGTTTTCGATTTTCGGTCTCTTTCGGCCATCTTAAATTTTTAGTCGATGTAAAAATTGTTACATATTATGTTTTATTATTTTTTTCTTCGTACGACAGAGAGCCCCCCTAATGCAGTTGTAGGTATACCAATTTTCTAACAAAGTTAGATTTATAACAACTAATTCATTTTTTTTACGTTAACAAAAGACGTATCACTGGCCTGTCCGCCATGTAAAGTCTTTTTTTTTTTGTATTTTTCATTATAGTTTATTTTAAAAATTAGTTTCATTAATTTTTGTTAAACTTTTTAAGTTTTGTAGTTACACCATTTAGTAGGTTTGCTCAATTAGCCATGTTTTATGTTTATTTTACAAATATCCCAGCAAGCACATATGAATGTGCAATATCAATTTGAGAATGAATGGAAATCAAACTATACATATACATATGTATGTATATGGACACTTCCACAGAAAAGTCTAATTTTTTGTCATGTACCAGTACATATTTTAAAATCTTTGGATTTTTATTCTTTTCCTTTACTAAATGTAGAGCTAATTATACATTCAACACAAACATACATAAGAAAAAGCAATAAAAATTCAAGTGCTAAATGAAAAACGATTAAAGAGGATTTGAATGTTATTTCAGAAACATAACATTATAAGCCATACGGATACTTATTTCTCAAATTAAGAAATAAGTTTGCTCTCAACTTTTTTTCAAACGAAGTTTAAAATAAAAATGGAATATAAGTGAAGTTGTGTTAGTTATCATTAATTTTATTTATTGTCGAAATGTATTGATAATGATAATTCAAATGAAACAATATTGATTAACTTGAGTAGTATACTAAATTATATTATATACATACATTATCTATCTATCGATATAATTAATAGGTGAGGACATTATTGTAACGCAGCTTATGCACACATTATCCAGCCGATGCTAACAAAAAATAATCCATTTTATTTTATTTTTATTATGATCGGTTGGTTCATAATTTTGGGAGCTATAAGTATCTACAGTTGCTACTAATCCATGCACATTTATTACATATGGTTCGATGTAGCAATCGGTGTTATGCTATCGATTTTGCGATAGCTTTTGGAATGAGGAAACAAATTTCCACTTTGACATATAAAAAAAATAATTTTCGAGGTGCCCAAATTTTATTTCATTTACTTTTTTCCCATTTTTATTTTTAAGATTTTTTTAGTAGGTAATAAAAAAATCGGCTAATTTAATTTTTATTATTTTGAGTTATTATTGAATTATTTACTAATATAAATTTGAATTATTTATTAATGAAAATGACAGTTTGCCGCTAGAAAAAAATGTGTGTAAAAAACCTTAAAAATAAAAGTTGAAAAAAGCCAAAAAATTTAAATTTGGTTTCCTCGAAAATAATTTTTTTGATATGTCGTAGTGGAACTTTTTTTCCTCTTGCCAAAAGCTATCGAAAAATCGATGGCACAATATCGATAAATTTTTGTCCTTACAAATCGGCCCACCCTAATTTATACTATATCGGAAATACTAGTTTTCAATAATCCTCATCAAAGCTTAAAAAAGTATTTGCGATTGCATTAAAAATTTAAAGGCTTATTACCTTAAAGTTTGGCAGTAATTTGAGAATAACACGTGATCTCAAGGTGAGAAACTATAATTCATCAAACATTTGCGTTTAAATGAATTTAGATCAAAATTTTAATGTCAAACTTCAGTCTAGTTCTCAAAAAAAATGTCTGTCTAGTTCTCAAATCATACATCGAAAGTCTTGCGGAACCACAATCTGAAAATGTGAAATTTTCCTCGTTTAACAGCACTTTAAAAATAATATTTTATATCAATTTGAGTGTTTTCGTTTCCCAAGAGATATTTATTTGAAACCTAAACTATGGATTTGTTGGGTATACATATCTTCATTGGTACACGAGCTACTGAATTATTTTCAAAATTGAAAGTTTCTAAGCCACTGTGTAGTTTTGCATCAGCAGAGTGTCAAGTTAACAAAAATATTTTCAACTAAAAAAAATATTCGAACATGATATTTGAAACTTGTTTTTAATTCTTGTCTTATAATGAATTTTCTTTAAAACGAAATGCTGGTACCTGTACGGCATCGGTATTGAAGGAAACGATATTTGAATATGAATCAGCATTTCACAACTGAAAAAAGTTTCCTCCATACAATTTTAAACTTATCGGAATCGGTATTAATCACGGTATCGTTTGCCAAACTTAACATTGTAAACTTCAAAGAAAGTTTCATAACATAAATTCATCTCAATAAAAAAATACAACTGCATATTGTTATTCGTAAAGTTTTCTGTTAGAAATTACACCTTCTAAAATTTTAATTACGAAAAATTTATTCAAAACAAACACAGAAATTAAATTATATACAAGTGTGAAGTATAATAAATAAGTGTGAATATGATCTTGACAGTAGATATCAAACTGAATTAATGAAAAAAAACTACTCGCAACGCTACTCAATTTATTACATAATTTTTCAAACAAGCAGAAAATATTTATATTTAAGTCCAAAATTTTAAATATCTAATCTTGAATGCTTGTGAACAATCATTAAACAATTAAATACAACAACAATATAACCTGTTTAACAAAAATATTTATAATTAAATACTATTTTTATGTATTAAAAGAAAATCAAACAGGTGGTGTGAGATAAAACAAACTATAAATAAAGTTAAAAATGCTAGTTCCATCTTAATACAATTATGAAGCCAATACTAAATGCACCTCAGCTCTGGCTGTCTGAAATTTAATTATTGATTCAAAATTACATTTATCCAAAATAAAAGCTTTTAAACCACTGTGCATTAATATCGTATCATCAATTTACAATTTTTTCTTTATTTACAGAAAACGGAAGAAATGTCGCGTTAACAAATCTTCGCTAACAAATTGATATCGTGTGCATTTTATTATTTTCCTAATATTATTTTTCATAATTTTAGGTATGATGTGATTGATTTATTATTGTTTTTGTTATTTATCAATATAATTTTTTATATATTTTTATAATTTTAAACGCTCTTTAGTTAAAACATACAATCAAATCTGAGCGCTGACAGTAAAATTTTACCGAATGAAATTATGATTTTAATTTATTTCCACCACCTACTTTTTTCACAAAAAAGCACTCAGAATATTTATACAAAAGTGTGTGATTCGTTTTAGCGCGCAAAATTTTAAATTATTTTCTAACGTACCGTACGTCCGTTTATATGTGCGTTTTAATTCAAACTGTTGTGTTTAGTTGACCATCCAAACACAATTATTTTAATCTGTTAGATACATTTGTAATCGTTGCACAATCATACCGAAGAATATCTATACCAAGTAGCTGCATAGCTACAACTACGCTAAACTATGTGTGTTTTTTTGTTGGGAAATCGTATCGGGTGAATATCAAACCATTTTGATGTGGCTGTCAAATTTTTAAGAATTTACGTTCTGCATTCAATATTGACTTAGATTTTGTTTTTTAATGGGCATTTAAATTTTATTCATACTAAAGATTGGAATTAACAACTACGTTCTTCTTTTGTTTGAATCAATTTATTTTGACGAAACTACTGACCTTTACACGACCAAAATACATACATATATGTACATAGTTTGTTGTAGTCGTAGCTGTGCGAGCACTTTGAATGAGTATATTTGATACAATAACATGAATTTAAATATCTATCTGTTAACATTTAGTCATAGATACATTTGGGTTGCCACACGTTTATTAATCGACTAGTGAAATATGACAGACGTTTTATTATAGTGGACAAAAATATTTTTATTGAGTTGTGCAATGACAAACAAATTTTGCTTTAAGTAATTCTGCGAAAGAAAATCAAAAACAACCGACAACAAAACAAATGGATGGACAGACAGACGGACGGACATTTAATACGAAATACAAAATTAAAACAACGTGAGCAACCTAGTAGTCCGAATCGGTTCATAAATAGTGGAGTTCTGAGGTAACAAACGTTAAAAAATACGAACGAAGTCAGTTATAAGTGCTTTATCCCCTTAAGGAATACTTTCGTTAAATATGAAAAATGTGTTTTAAAAATAACGTACAATGTAAATTCGATAATCCGGAATCCACTAATCCGGAATATTCGGTAATCCGGACAGAATTTTGCAGCTCATTGCGTATTCTACAATCCGGATTGATTGCAACTCTATAGTCCGGATTGAATAACACCCGTTTTTATTTCTTTTTTTATTTAAATCACAACATGCTTTGAAAAATACAGTTAGAATAGTGTGATATGAGTATGTATTGGAACGTTGCACATGCGTTTTTAGTTTAGTATTTATGCAAGATGCCTTCAGTGAAGAGAGCACACAAGACTTTATCTATTTTAAGTGAACTGTACAAATTAATATTTATGTTTTTATGTTTAATTTTGCTATGAATTATTATAATTTTTAATAAATACATACATGTGTAGTAATCCGGATGATTCGCTACTCTGGATTGGGGTCTGCAATCAATTATCCGGATTATCGAATTTTTACTGTATTTAAAAAAAAAATATTTCCAGATATAACGAAGGCAACCAAAAAAAAATATGCTCTGAAAATGCTCATGAAAAAATTGTATATCTTGGCTGATTATGTACATATTTATGTGTACATAAGCATATGTATGGATATATGTACATATGTATTTATGTAAATTTAACATAAAAACCAAAAACTTAACAATCCAATTTTTTATATATGTGTATGTATGTATAATGAAGATCATATTAAGGTTTATTGAAAAAACATTGATACATAAATTATTAACATAACTTGTAAGGCCGGCTATGGATATACATACATATGTATGTATTTCTCAGACTAAAATTTAATTCTTCTTTAACTAAGTATGTATGTAAATACAAAAGTCCATTTAAAGCTTATACCCAACAAACATACATACATATGTAGACTCAAATGTTTAAAATAAACTTCGAAATATGCTGTGGATGGATGTAAAATCAAAATTTAGCTAGGATCTTTCTATATTAACTTATATATTTATTTAAATGGGCAGCATTTATGTACATATGTACATTGTCATTTGAATAACAATTATTCAAATATTAGAATAACTTTTCCAGACTTTTTATTATCTTTTTATGGGATTTGAAGTTTTTAGCAAAATAATCTCGTTTTTTATTTACATTTTTTAAAGTTGTTTGAATAAAACTTTGTATTCTTTATTCGTTCGAATAAAATTTAAAATTTTATTTAAAACTCGGATAATCTGACAGCACATACATTTAGATCCACACACAATACATGTGCAGATTTTACTAAAAGTGCATGATATGCATTAAAAGATCTTGTTATATCCTTGTTGTGTGCAACGTTGGGGTCTCAGAGGATAAGAATTTTTTTAAGAACAAACACAAACCGTGAAACCAACTAATAGTCTAGTACGATATCTACTAGTACTAGTCTGGGGGGATTCCAATAATACAGTACTTTTCGTTTATAAGCCACACAATATTGGAATTTACAATATATTCCCAATGTGCACTTTGCTGTTATCTATAAATAAAATACATGCACAATACAATATAGTCCATTAGTGCCAAACGAGTGAAACAAAAAAAATTGTATTTTTCAAAGACTTTAAATATTGATATATCTTTTATATAATGAAAAGTGTGAATTCACCTAGAAGCAAAAAATTGGCCTAGACATAGTCCACTATATATGTATGTACTGAATTAGTAAAATTTGAAACTCAGTCGATACCAAACATAAGAACATCGAATATTGTACATAATTTATATAACAATTCATTGAATATTGTAGAAATTTGCAAACGGAATGACAAATTCAACAAAAAAGATTTTAAATCGATAAAAAGATATAAACAAACAATTCAAAAGAACTTGCGCCTTGAGTATCGCTTATGCAGCCTTTACACACTACATATGTATTTCAGAGTGTGCTTGTCAAATTTCCTACTGCTAAATGCATACATTCTGTGTAAAAGCATAAAAAAATTGCTTCTGTAAATGTCAGGCCACTTTTACAGTGCAAAAATTTTCAATTAAAGCGTGTTCTATTTGCAACTGACAAACCATCTGACACCAGCTGTTTTGCAAGTCAATTGTATATGGCGCCAAGAAAATGATTCGGCAAATTATTAAAAATGTATTGAAATAAACATATAGTATTACATATTCTGAAAAAAATTTAATTACTTAAATACTGTTGTAATCTATTATAGATTATGTCAGATAAAACTAAAAACTCAAGTGTAAAAGCAAAAATTATAAACCGTCTGTAAATGTACAATTTTGACACACATGTGCAATTACAGCTGACAAACATACTGTAAAATACATAGTGTGTAAAGACAGTATTAACAACAATTTTTTTAAATAAAATAAGTATTTTATAAACATATTTGTCCAAATCACAACCTACTGCATGAGTTGGATGTTGTTTAAATGCTGTTGGTAATTTCTATATTAGCATTTGTCACAGGGTAGACCAGAGATGAAACTTTGAGGTTATGTTTCGGAGCAAATCAGCTTTTTTCACACGATTTTTTCGTGGAAAAGAAATGGCAATATCATGTGAGAATAAGGGAAAATAAACAAAACAAAATTAAAGCATTTTGCAAGTAACTAAATCACAAAGGAGATAAATATAACAAATTATAAAACTTTTTACAATTTAATATATACATAAAATATTTATTATAAAACAGAGGAATTAGTAATTTGTTCTCTTATTGAAATGTGTGCAGTGAGAAATGTGTCGTGCAAGTGCTAGTACTTGTTTAGTAAAATTAATATTAAAAACCTAGAACGAAAGTGCTTATTGAAAGTTATTGTACAAAATGCAGAAGCCAAGAAAAATATGTAACATGAACAATTTTAATTTTCCTGTAAATAAAATAATAATTTACCTGTTAATAAAACAAAGTTTTTAAGAAATTAGAGTTAAAAATGGATCAAACAAAGCAAGAAAAATCTTTGTTTAGATTTTTTCGTGTGACAGAGTCAGCAAAACAACAACAATAGCATGCCGTCTCGTGTCACCTCTGGTCTTCTTTGTGCATTTGCTTAGAAATATAGAAAATTATACATACAGTTACTCACAAAAATATTTTGCATGTGGTAAATAAAGTAAATTTAAACAAAAAAATGCTTCATAAAAATGTAATTTTACAAAAATTCTATACAAATATATTTTATTGAATGTAAGGCGAACTAAACTTTGATTCTATTTTTCCTAAACTTTAAATACTTTTATAATGGTTGAGATCTTTTAAATTATATAGAGTAATTGGTAATTTATCAGGTTACACAAGTATTTTGTTGCTTAATTTTTTTTTTAATTTGTACTATAATTTTCAAAAACTTTTGTTTGTTGAGGGTTTTTCAGCTAGTCTATATACATACATGCATTTTATTGGTGCTAATGCCAAATCATCAGTAGACCTTTAACCATATTTTTGAAATGTTTCAAACCTCTTATCTTATACAAAAACTTTTAAAAAACCAATGAGAATTTCAAAAATTACAAAAGTATAAATAAGCATAGTAGGTTTTGAAACTTATTCAAAAATCCCCATAAACGAATTATATTATTCGATATGAATCTATTTTATTTTCTTTACAACCTTAAGGTTTGAAACATTTTAAAAATATGGTTTAAGGTCTGCTGATGATTTGGCATTAGCACCAATGAAATGCATGTATATAGACTAGCTGAAAAACCCTCAACAAACAAAAGTTTTTGAAAATCTTTGAAAAAAGATATCGAGGCAATCTCGATTAATAAATTTAAAATTGTACGATAATTTAAAAAAAAATGTTAATTATTATTTTGTGTGATATCCGTTGTTGGCTAGAACAGATTGCAGACGTCTAGGCATTGAGTCCACTAAATTGCGACATTTTTCTGGAGTTATCTTGTACCACTCTTTTTCTAATACCCGTCTTAAAGTGGCTTTAGACGAAATGTTGTGTTCTCGAACTTTTTTATCCAAATAAGCCCATAGGTTTTCTATGGGATGCAGGTCAGGGCTTTGGTGTGGTGTTGGCAGATGTTTGGTGCTGTATAAGACCCATAGTTTAACGTCCAGAGCTGTATGCTTTGGGTCATTATCATGTTGAAAATAATACCCATTCCTAGATTCTTTCAAAATTGACTGGTACATATGCTTGTCCATAATTCTAACAATGAAAACTAAATTTCCCACTCCTGACGCCGGCATACAGCCCCACACCATTAGAGAACCACCTCCATGTTTCACCGTTGGTTTAATATTTTTTAAATTCAGTGATTCATTTGGCTTGGGCTATATCATACGTCGCCTGTCCGACCCAATTAGTTAAAATTTGCTTTCGTTACTGAATATTACATTTTTCCAAAACTCGAGTTTTAGTTTTGTGGTGCTCAGCAAATAGAAAACGCTTGATTTCAGAAATAAGCGGCTTTTTTCTTGCTACACGACCGTTAATATTATTGTCTCTTAGTACCCTACAGATCGTTTCATCGCTTACACTTGTTCGTAGTGTCCTCTTAATCTTCTCGTTATTTTTTAGTGCAGATAAATGAGGATTTTCACGATTTTCTTTGAGAATTTGTCTCTCGCTTCTTGAAGTCAATAATTTTGGACGCCCTTTTCGTTTCATATTTTCAATACTACCGCGCTCCTTCGCCCATTTTATTACATTTTCTATCGTTTCCCGACATCGATGAAACATACCACAAATTTATTTTATTGATTTGCCATATCATGGAGATATAAAATAATTTTTTTCCCGCATCGTTTAATTCTTTACCTTTCGGCAACTCAATAACAAAAACTTCTCGTCTGCGCATAATAAGAAACAGATTGTAATTAATTATGATAAAAAAAACATGCATATGCAACAGGTACGATTGCAAGCCAAAGCAAAATACTTTTGTGACCATAAAATTCCTGAGTTGTTAAAGACAAAACAACAAAATCATAAGGGATTTCCAAGTTGTTGCTATTTTTATTTACAAGTATCATATAAGGAGGTGTGTTTATGCATAGAAAAAAAATACTTGTGCGAGAAATAATGCCTACTTTTTTAATGAATAAAATGGGAATTCCTTGCAAAAGAATGTATGCAAAATATTTTTTAGAGTAACTGTATGTACTCGTATAGTTGAAAGTTATGAAAACAACTTGAATGAGAATGAATGCACTCGAATGTAAATTCATGAAATAACAAATGGAACAATTACCTATTCTAATAATTTTACATACCCGCTCCAAAGAGAGCTGTTTTTACGGTTTTTCAGATAAGCAGGTATCAAAGGAGTGTTAATTTTCATAATTTCGATTAGATGAAAACCATTCCAGCTGTCTAAAAGTTTGGATTTTACAATTACTGAAGAATCCTTTCCTTAATTTTTTAGGAAGCCTAGTTATAATAATATCAATTTAATTTAATGTCCCTTAAAAATGTTCGAAATACGCTATAGGTTTGCAAAATGATTATTGTAAAATCGATCGATTTCCATCACACATCTTGATAACTAAGTTGTAAAAGTAAAAACTTAATACTTTGAAGTTGTTTATTTGGTATGCAAAAGATTAAAGCAAATTTTTTTATTAACCTGAAATATGTATATATGTATGTATGAAGAAAACTTCTTTTCATTAATAAAAGTTCAATTTGCAATATAAAACATTAATTAAAGGCAGTATCAGGAATTTCTTGATTTTCAGATAATTGTAAAAATACTTCCACTGCTTTTTTGAAGTTCCAATTTGCTTCGTCTAAACATCTGGAATTGAGCAAAAAATTAAAATTAGTTTTACTAAGAATTTCAACTTTTTAATTTATCTATTGTTACTGATAATAGAGTTAACGCAAAAACATTTATCTACATTATACTTAAACATTTCGAGTCACGCACCTGATGCACCATATCGACTTTAAACTAGTGGTCTCTTGAAACATTACCAAAAAAGCTTCCTTCTCATTTAAACTCAATTCATCTTTGTTTGATTTATCTTCATTTTTAAAATATTTAAAAGCAATTTTCGTTTGAGTAGCTGTCGGTGTAAACACATTTAATTGATCATTTATTATTTGATAATTTGTAAACATTTTAAGTGGTCCCTGGAAAACAAAACCTTTTTTTTACCATCTAAAGTTACACATAAATATGTATGTTTATTATACCATGTTACGTCGCACGGGAGCTATAATAAAAGTTCGTGAAAATCCCATTAATATATCAGTTTCCATTATGCTAGGAGCCTGATCCAGGTAGACGCCATTAACTATAATTACAACCTTGTTCTCCTGAAATATTTATTTTAAATTCACAAAATATCAAAATTGCATCAAAAGAATATTTAAAACTTAAAGTAATATGCATATACATACATACATATATTAAAATATTTAAATATTCGATTTGGTTTATTTTTAGCTATGGGATAGAAATATTTCTACGTACATTATACGCAATACAATCTGTGCTAAAGGTCAGCATATCATGTGTAGCTCCAGGAAGATCCATTAAAACGCGCATTATCCCAGTTGGTCCACAATGTGTAGAAATATATGATCGGCTAAATTCTGCTATTTTTGTTATATTTCGAGCAAAATTTAAATACTTTAAAATACGTTTACTATTCTGCGCTGGTATTTTAGCCATGTTGTAATTACACGTTAGGGTAAAAATTGACTTCGGATGATATAAATCTATAAAGAAAGGAACAGTCAAAATTATGATTTTGTAAAGAAATTTAAAAAATACCTTTTAAACATGCACGATCATGTTCGAATGTTTGAAAGTAGCGAGTCACGAATTCGTTTACAAAATCATAACCTGCTATGGAACACAAAAAATTTTTCTGTGAAGTTAAACTGCCCTTAGCACTAATTTCCACGTTATCCTATAAATGTTTTTTATATAGAAACATATTTATAAAGTTTTATTCTTACTTACACATGTACATACACAGAAAACAATATTTTCTTAAAAATTATCAATGAAAAATGTAAACAGAAATTTAAACTCATTTTAAATAAAGTCGTTATAGATTCAATTAATCATGTAATCTAAATTAATATTCTCTACACCTTTGGAGTAATTTAAATTGAAGTTTAGTAAAAAAACTAACAAAAAAATACTTAATTGAAAATTATTAAAACGGTTTGGGTTCGTTAATTCAAATTATTAGTTTAAATTATTTTATTAAGAATGACGTTCATGTGTGTGTTTTTTTTTAATTACACTTTTAAGGTGGCTATCAGTTTATAGGAATATCAACTTTTTAAACAAATTATTTAACGAGAAAGAATGCTAGAATTTTCATATTCATTTTTCATTTGATTTCAGTTGCCTTTTTTCTGTCTATTGATATGTACGTTGTTATTAAATACTTACCAATATTTTTAATTCCGGAAAATACTTTTTTACGGTTTTAATATATTCTCCAGCAAAACTGTATTTAGAACACAAAGGATTACCATCTAGTCTCAATGATCTGATGCCCAACACTCCGAGATCTTTTATATCATGTAAATCATGTATCCAATTATTACCCAAATCAATTGCTTTCAAGTTACTCATCATGGATAAGACTTTCGAAAAATTAGCACTTAATATTTTATTATGTGCTAGACGTAGTTCAATACAAGTCGATAGAAATTTTCGAGCGGCTTGCATGAGAATTCGTGTCAAAATCTTAGGTGAGCTTAAATTTATCACAATATTTTCCAAGCCTGTGAAATAAAGTTTTGATAAATAATTTGTTGCTTACAATTAACTAGTAGAGATGGGATCTCGTAAGTAACATTTCAATCACAAGCAAAAAAAGTTACTCATGTACACTTATGAACGTTTATGAGCGATTTTTATGAGAATAAAAAAATATTATTTACGATTATGAAAGCTTACACTTAAACGAAATCGAATTTAAGATGTTTATATAAAAATCAGGCAAAAAAATTTCTGCTATTCATAAATGGAAACCGCACCATTAAATGTTACTAACGTTTTTATAAACCAATTCCATTTTAATTTACCAATTGTTTTTCATAAAAAACTTATAAGTCGGCGATTTTAATTCATTAACTTGAAATTACATTCAATTCGAATTGAATTCGTCAATTGCAAATGAACAACATCATTTAAATGTAAGCCCTAAAGAGAACGTTTATTCAACTATGTGCAGTTACCAGTGACTTACTTGGGTTCGTTGATTTTTACTGTATTGGAAAATATTTTTCAATAGCGAAACAATATCTACTAATGCATGCCCAGTAGACATGAGCGATCCCGTGACTTTTAAAGAATGTCATTAAGTGTGAAAGTGATATTAATCACCGTTCTTTTAAAGAGTGATCGTGATCATGGTTTCTAAGTTTTTTTACTAATAACATAAAAACTATGCATTCATATGTACATATGTACATCTGTACATTAGGGGTATAGCTTACTCCCATTTTTTGCAAATATCAAAATAGCCCTAGCATAGTCGAATAGTTCATTGAAAACTATTAAAAAAAAATTAATTAATAAAAAAATATTAATTTTTCGCGGTTTTCAAAAAAGGTCACCCACAAAACGCGGTAAAGTTGGAAAATTATTTTTTTTATTTTTATTTGTACTTATACATTTAGCACAAAACTCAGTTTTTTATAAAAATTTTCATGTCCTTTAATAATTAAGAAAATTTTAACTTTTTCCCATTTATTAATAAAATATTAAAAATTTTCTTAATAAAATTTTTTATGTAGGAATTTTAGAAAATCGCTTTTGTTGCGAGGTTTTTAATTTCAAACGACCCAAAAATATTGTTTTCATAAATAACACAATATTCGCTATCGCGTAGTGCTAGGCCCAAAATTTGGTTATACCCTTTATGTACATTTTTATGCTGACTACACACATTGCAACGTGTTTATGCAACCAGGCTTGTTTCATTGTAGGTTGCATAGTCTGTAGTCGAATTTATGGTTTAATTTCGTGTTGCATTCGAGGTTTCATAAACATCAAAATATTTTGATATTTTTTGGTTGCATTGATGTTTGTTGCATAATGTGTAGTCGTGTTTACTCGTTTTACAGGTTTAGTTCATTGAAACCCACGGAAAAAATAAATGAACTTTGTAATTTTGTGTTTTATAATGTCTAATAATTTAAGAAAATTTTTTCGTCTATTCGTACATAATTTCTGTAATCTTTTGGCTCATTTTCTTTTAACTCTTTCAACAGTCTTTCATTTGAAAACTCTTCTTTTTTTAAATACCAATTTTTTTACCATATCATTTTTTTATTTGGTTGTACCTCATTTTCCTCCTCTTCATAAAACAATTCATCAACAATAATAATTGCCGCTGTTTCACTTAGCTCACGGTTCATTTTTTCAACTACGTTTCTTTCTTGCGCGATGTTCAATGCGAATACAAAATACAGAAATGATGTTGCGTTCATGGTTTCATTCTTGGTTGCAGTGTCTGTATCAAAATATGAAACATGAATGATAAACGTGTTGCATAAACACGTTGCAATGTCTTTAGCCAGCATTATGGGTGTCGATTTAGCAAACGATATTGTGCCATCGATAGCCTTTGGCATGAGAAAAAAAACTTTTTCTCAACTTTTATTTTTAAGGTTTTTTTAGTAGGTAATAAAAAAATCGGCTGATTTAATTTTTTTAAATATTACCTTTCAATGTGATTTTTTTTGATAATTATTTTGAATTATTTTTGATGAAATTTAATTATTTATTAATAAAAATTAGAATTATTTTTAATGAAAATTTGTTTTTTTTTAATAATGAAAATTACAGTTTGTTATTATTGGATGATGGGAAAAAATGTGAAAAAAATATAAATAAAAGTTGAGAAAGTCAAAATACTGAAATTTAGGCACTTCGAAAAAGATTTTTTTATATGTCGTAGTGGAACTTCTTTTCCTCATGCCAAAAGATATCGAAAAATCGATGGCACAATATCGACAAATTTTGACATGAAGGAGATTTTGAGAGCATGCACTACGTTACTGAATTTATTTGTTAGAAATCACTTTTTATTACAGTGACAGTTACAAAAGTAAGTGGAATGTAGGTGTATGTATGTTAGAAACATACAGCGAGCTGTACCAGCAACTCGGTTACTTTAAATTGTGTATACTACTTGTATGTATTTGATATATGTATATAAAAAAGAAGAACTACATTGCAATTAACTGTTACTTAATGAATTTAGTAGCACCCGTGACCAGTGATTTTTCAGTAACAGCGAAGTACATAAATATCACCCATCTCTAATGCCTAGTCATATCGTATTTTTTTATATTCACTTTCATGCAGGTCACTTCATTGAGAGAAAATGATACTCACGCGTGATTCACACTTATCATGTGAGCGGTGACCATCTCTATTATATAGTATGTTGCTCATATAGAAAAGGCGTATCTCGATTTATTTTTCTAACTGTTTTTTAATCTTTTCTGGCAGTACACATCCAAATACACCAGAAAAGCTTAAAATCGCGGTTACCAAAAAAATGTAGACACGACTTTTCTATATTAAGCCAATGATATGTAACAAACCTTCTATGTTTTGAAAGTTATTTAAATCAAGCATACGATCCATAGCACTGAAACGGCGATTAAGAGCTTTTTCTATGCATTCCATCGGTTCCAATTGACCCTTTTTAAATGGACTTATATTCATCTTTAAATAATAAATTACAACTTTGTCCATGTGCAATTGTGGTGAGAAATCTGTGGTATTTTCTGTGGGTGGTGGTGGGGCCTCGAGACGTGGTATTTTTATTTCTAAATTACAATTCTCTACCAAATGTTTTATTTGAGAAAAACAGTTCCGTACCAAGAAATTGTGTTCTCCAGAGGTAAACTGAAAGAGTTAATATTTTTTTTTTAAATTCCTGAAATATATAGTACATACATACATATTTATATCGCACATTTCATTTTGTGTAAATAAACCATACACATATCTTGTGCACTCACTCACCTCTTAAGAGGAGAATATTATGTACTTTCCTCCATTAAGGTATAAGTAAATTAAAAATTAAGAATTCGTTTTCTGAATAAGGAGTTTTTTCGATTTATAACGGTATTTTATCAAATGAGCGATATGCAGATAGTTATGTAATTTAATTTCCTAAATTACCTTGTAATAACAGGGATAAATATCACTTAAAGTGTTTGATATGGTTAGAAAAAAATAATCAAATATTTCCTCCTTGGTAAACTCATGAGCAGCATCTGGAATCTTTAAAAGTTTATATTTAAAATTTATTGAATAAATGTTCCAAGTACAGCGAAATATTGCATATACCATAAATGCGTGCCAATCGGTGCTGGTTTCAAATTTGATTATATCTGCTTTATTAGACCAATCGATGCGACAACCCTCAGAGTCAACTTCCATTAGACAATCTAAGGGAGTATAATCGCTTGAAAGATTTTCCGAGGGTATGCCATCCTCAAAGAATATTTTATAAGAATAATTTGTAAGAATGTATGTATAACAAGTTGTTAGCTTCAGTACTTACAATTTTGTTAAAGTTTTTCAAAACTGGTCTTAAACATTCAGGATATGTCACAGCTTTTGTTACTGGATTGCCTTGTAGCATTAGTTCATCAGCTTTAAGGGGTCCCAAATCGCGGCAAACACGACTAGGTGAACCTAACTGCAAATATTAAATTTAATAAAAATATTTATTTAAGCTGGTGTGACAGAAAAATTACGCATAAGAATTTCATGTTTGCATTTGAGAGTCTTTCAGCTGTAGCAAATTTCAAATTAGATATAAAACCCTGCGATCGCAATTATTTCCGTGTAAACTTTGAATAAATAAGTCAAGAAAATTTTTATTGAAGTATGGTTTATATTTGTATCCACTGTTTACAATGAACCAAACATACATGCATCTACCGAATGAAGTTTTACATAAATAATATGAATCTAACATGACTAGCACTCAAACATTTTCCTTTCAAGTTAAGAACTTTTTTCTTATCTATACAAAAAGTAAGGCAGAACAATGGACCTTATTGGTCTCTGGGTAATGGTGTGGGGTCTACCTCACACCAGCCTTAATACCTATTTCTTACCTAAGAACTTTTTAACAAATAATACGAACTGAATGAACATAACGTGTTTTTAAAAATAGAAAACTCAGAGAAACCGTATTTCGAGAGATTGACAAAAAACTTACAAGGGTCGTTAAACGAACAAAGGTCGTTAAACGAACATATGCTTCAGTACATTTAAGGGATAATTGTCAATTCTCGACTCAGAACAATTTCTTGGTCGTTAACCTTTTTGAAAAAAATTTACATTTAATTTTTATAAAAATATTAATTTCAAATTGAGACGAAATTATTCACTTGCTAAATGGAGTAATCAGATGACGAAACTATTTGTAATATGAAAGTAGTATTGGAAAAGAACAAAAAACACTATTAAATTTTTACTAGTGTATCCAGCGATCGACTCAATCAACCGCATTCTAGAAATTAATTTTAAACATTTACATATTTACATACGATAAAATACAAATACAAAAAACATTCTAAATAAACAACTTAAAACTCTGTCTCATTTCTATTCAAAAGCAAATTGGACAAACACACATGCACAGTATATTTATTCTTCAAGGTGAATCTGATACATGCATGTGTAATAAGTGTACATGTGTTAGTAGCAACATTTAACTCTCCCTAAATATCTAACCGATTTAAATAAAATTAGGATTCTGCATATCTATGTAAAAACCTGTTTAAAACCATATGAATCTTTCCAAAATCGGAGTATTTCGACACTAAAAGGGATCTAAAAATAACGTGTTTGCCTATTAATAATATAGATATCTCTACGCAAATTATCGCATTCGATAACGATCGAAATTTCCATTTAAGTTCTATTAAAATTTCGTTCGATATCGATAAATTTCAGTTTTCTTATAAATTTCTTACCAAGTTATCTCTCAAATCGAGTACTGCAAATTGTACTCCACTAAATAGTTTTAAAGGAGCCAATGTGTTAATTTCATTGCTACTAAGTATAATTCCATTGATTGTACGAAATTGTTCATCATTACGATAAATCAAATCACAAACACGTTCCAAAGCTCCACGATTACTTAAATTGACAACTACATCATAAAATTCGGGATTTTGAGCAAACAATGATAAATTTAATATGCCATCTTCTCCACCACGATGTTCCATGCGGCCATATAGAGAATTTAAAGCTTTAGTTAGCTGGCTAATGGGTGAAATTTGGCCATATTTAAATTCACCCACATTTAATTGCACTTTTAAATTAATAATAATGCCTTTAGGTAAATGTATACTTAAATTTTGAGCAAATAATTTATCCATGGCTGCTTGGCATTGGCGCACCAAAAATCGGTCTTCTTTGTTTCCACGCTTGAGAAAGTACATCATTTGAATTTTAATAAGAAGTTAAATTTTTCAAACTTACTCTATAAGCAACTGGATAAAACTCCTCACCTTCAACAGTTCTAAATATGGCCCCCAGTATGGCATACTTACCCTCTATACCCATAAGTTTACCATGATGCTGTACAACTATTTGATGCCACACAAAACCCTGGCTCATAAGTTTTGCGTCATATTTTTTGCATTTGTAATAGGAAATGGCATTGCGATAATTGATCTCAATGCTCATGTGATTGGGAAAATGCAAAGTTTCATCTGGACACATAAGAGCAGTCATATTTTATATATTTTATCGCTATTGTCGAAAAACTGATTCGAATTGCAAAAATAACAAATTCAATTATTTTTGTTTACAATCTTCTTCTTTACTAACCCAACACTGCAATTGTGATTAACATGCGGTCTACACCTAACATAAAATGACTAACTTTAACATTAACTTCAAGTTAATGTTGAGTGTAGACCGCTCATGTTAAAGTTTTAACATGGTTGTTAAAACATTTCTCTTGAGAGCTCTTTTATAACTTAAATTGACATCTAAGTTTGACAGCCCGCTGTTTTTAGCCATTTTTATTTAATTTATCTGCACACTTGGCTTTTTGTGAAAAATATAAGCGGGAATGTTTTAATATTAAAAAATAACATATTAAAGTTCAAAACAAATTATTTTCGACAAGCTTTAAAAAACTCACTGTAGCTAATTGACGCGACAACGAACTGAAAATAATGAAAAGTTATAACTTTAACATCACTACGTGTACACCACCATAGAGAAATAGGTATTTCAACAGAAAGTCTTACCTTCATGTTTTAACTGCATTTCATGTTAGGTGTAGACGTAGAGTAATATGGCCACTAACGGCAAATCGAATTTGTTATACAGCAGCATGGTAGAATAATACAGGTAGTGTCGAAGCTACAACAACACTGCTTTTAGGTTAGAAGCTTTCAAAAAGTACAGAAGAGAAATAGCAAATTGGTTGCATTTTCTGTTCTTTAAAGAATTTTGTTTCTTTTCCTTTTCTTGTTTGCATTTTAAACAAGTAATAAAGTGTGCTTTTTTAGCAGTGTGGCTGTTGGTTAGTAATACATAATCAAATTTTGAGAGCTCCGAACTCTTCAATGTACAGGAGGTTTTAATATTACAACAGGCAGAAACTGGTTGGCACGCATTGTCAAAAATATAAAAATTATATTTAAATAAAATATGCACCAAATAAAAAGGAAAAAATATTCTGTAAGGGACTTTCACACTATAATACTTTGTATTAAGACTTGTCAAACACTGTAATAATACGTGCAAGTGCGATAGTGTGAAAGCAAAATGTTATTAAAATGATTATACCAATGAAAATCTTAAGACTTGTATGATAGTGTGAAAGGCCCTTTAGTGCCACATACTGCTGTTTATAGTAAAAAAATCCAAGTAAACAAATAAAAAATGTTTACAAACTACAGCCAGCACGACAAAACAGTCAGCTGTGCTCTCAATACCACTTGTCAAGGCAAATTCATAACAAGTAGACTCGCATCAATTCGCTTTGAAAAATACCCGCTTTCTTTGTCAAAATCAGTTGCAAGGCAAACGTCAAACACTATTTATAAATCATATATAAAACCATTTTGACAAACAAAACAGATGCCAGGAGCAAAAAAAAACACCTGAGGTGTAAGGACCACCTGTTATAAATCGGTTAAACCACTTGTAAAATAAATTTGCCTTCAGCAGCGGCTGATTTGTTCTGAAATTACACATGCTAGCAGCGGGGCGAAGGCGAATACACAAGAGGTGGTCTTAACAGCTCAGGTAATTTTTTTTTGCTCGTTGCATCTCCTTGCATTTTGGTCTGTTTTGATTGTCAAAATTTTTTTGTATTTGATATATACTTGTAGGGTTGTGTATATATAAACAAATATTTTGCTTCTTGAAAATGCAGAGATTTTCTAAAGTTTTTCAGAGGCCAACATGTAACATTATTGGCATGATCCATATTGACCCTTTACCAGGTTTGTACTATTTCTCGATTTTGTTTTCCAGTATGTTAATTTAGTGATTTTATTTCAGGAACACCTCTGTATAAAGGGAATTGGTCCGAAATAATAGAAAAAGCTAAATACGAAGCAAATATTTATAAGGAAAATAAATTGGTATGAAAATATGCATATTTTTGTTCATATGTACAATCCTACTTACATATAAAAACCTATATTAAGGATTCCGTTTTAATAGAAAACATGCACGATATTCCATATGTCCAAGAGCAGCAGTTGGGACCAGAAACTGTTGCCAGTATGGCACGTTTAGCATTAGAAGTTAAAAAAATTATTCCAAATAGTAAAATGCCTGTCGGCATACAAATATTGGCCTGTGGCAATAAACAAGCTTTAGCAATAGCGAAAGCATGTGACCTGCAGTACATAAGGGCTGAAGGTTTTGTGTTTGATCATATTGCAGATGAAGGTTATACAAAGGCTTGTGCTGGCGATTTACTAAGATATCGCAAGCAAATTGATGCTTCAGACATCTTAGTTTTTACTGATCTAAAAAAGAAACACTCAGCGCATAGTATTACACAAGACGTAAGTTTGTTAGAGACGGCGAAGGCTGCAGAGTTCTTTCTAACGGATGGTGTAATAATAACAGGTGCTTTTTACTTAATAATATCAGTAATGCATTAAAACTATACTTTTCATAGGATCTTCCACAGGTGTGGCAGTAAAACAACAAGATCTCTTAGATATAAAAGGTAAATTACAAGTACCTTTGTTGATTGGTTCGGGTATAACCAACGATAACATAATGGAGTTTTATCCCCACATACAAGCAGCAATTATAGGATCTTATTTCAAACACGAAGGTCATTGGAAAAATGCATTATGTGAAGACTCTATAGGAAAATTTATGTCTTACGTTTTGGAATCAAGAATTTGAATGTGAAATGTAATCTTTATTTATTGGTAAAAAGTTGTATAATTGTTTAAAAAAATACAAAATTTAAAAGAAAAAAATTGTTTATGGTGTTAAATATGTACTTAATGAAATGTTAAAAACTAAACTTAAACTTTTAAAATAGATTGGAAAAAAAGTCATAAATTCTCTCACGCAATGAATTTCTTGTGGCTGCACCAATATTTGTAGCTGTTGTTTCGCGTTGAAATTCAAAAGGCTGCCGTTGAACATATAAATTATCCAAGGTATCGTCAAACTTAACACGTTTCTTTTGTGGTGGCGACGATATACTAAAATCTTGAAAGTTCTCCTTCAAGGAAGCCGGTAAATTCCAATTTGTAGTTGTTGATTCGGGAATCTCATTTCTGCTGCAACTCTTACTGCTCCCATTACTGGATCTCAATGGAAATAACATATCACGAAAATTTTCACTTCGTTCAACTGCCACACAAGCTTGCACTATATCTTCACGTTGTACTGCCCTTGGTATAGTGTTGTCCACACTTTGTGTACGAAAATAAGATTTAGAAACTGAATATCTGCTAGCGAAACCATAAGTCGGATCCAAATCACTGGTGACATCAATTGAATGTTTAGATTTTGCATCAGTATTCAAATTTTGTCTTTGTTCGCTAAGATTTTGGGGTACCTTCTTCAAAATACCACGGGTGGCTGACCGCATTTTATCATTCGATATAAATTTATACAACTTTGATAATCGTTTTTCTGGTGAAATCGGTTGGTGCTGTATATTGCGCATTATATTTTCAGCGCTTTGATCATATGATTGCGGCTGGGAAGCTGCTGATATTTTAAGACCCTTATTATTGCTGCTTGTATTGCAAACGTTGTTTTTGCCATTTGTGGATGTAGGTGTTAACTTACGTTTACTAATGCCACCAAAACAATTTTTTGCAACAAAAGATTCCGCTTCGTTTTCATCTTCGGAATTAGTGGTTCGATTCCGAAAAATTGTTTCAAACTCCTAGAAACAGAATTAAAACCTATTTTCAATTATTCGTTCCATATTTATTTTATTATTTTAAACAAGAGCTTATTATAAATTTTTCACAATATTGATTTTTTAAATTAAGGTAATTAGCAGTGAAACCAAAAATATACAAGTGCATGTTTTTGTCTTCTGTGATGTATTTAGGCACGGACGAAATATTTATATGTATGTTTCAGAACATCTTAAGTATTTTGGCATTGATTTTAAATGCATATTTTTCGTATTTTAGCCTTTATATCATATTTTTAGAAATTTTTGATAAACTTTCTGCGGCTTAAAACATTATTATAAAATATCATACATATATTTATATAAATATAATTATTAAAATATTTATATATTTGAGAATTTCTTAAAAATTTTGTCATCGGAGTTGTTATAAGACTGACTTTATCATACTGCCTGTCTGTGACATCGTAAATTCCAAGAGGCAATCCCGATTTAGATTTTAACGTGACTTGATATTGTTATTAACATACTCGATTAATCATTTCGGAGCCCCAATGCCTAAAACTCATGTTTTTGGCATTACAAATTTATTTAATACCTACATAAATATAAACAAATTGTTCTAATACTATTTACTTTCTTAATAAAAATAATTTTATCAAAAATTTCTTAAATGGGTAGTCAGATTTGGAATTAAGTCGAACAACTCACTTCAACATAAACCTAAAACAGTCCAACTAATGGCGTACAAACACTAATAAATATAAAACCATATTTCATTAATGATTGTATCTACCAGTAATTTCAAGCTGTTTTAATATTAGAAAAGTTGGAAAAGGTGTATAGAAATTCACCAACAAATAATGTGAACAAAGCTCGATAGTATACTCAATCTACACTATATCACAATCGTTTAATGAGTTGTTCTGCCCGCTAGTAATTACATGTTGATTCTGTGAAAAAGGAATTTAGTTAACAAGAAAAAAATGTCTTTAAATACTTACCGATTTCTTTTGTTTTGGACTCAACATATAATCTTCACCGAAATGTTTAATGTCCTTCTTTCTTAATGGTGTTCTTTTACTACTCTCCTTTCTCAGAGTTTGACGACACTGTATATGCAATTCAATCGCATCCCGTATAAAACCTACCCAGGCACTGCACACCTGCAAGTCTTGGGATGCAAATATGATGCCATCTCCCTGGCAGGTAATTTTAAAATTGCCCGGTAACAATTCATATACTTTACATTTCTTTAAAGGAAATATACAACAACATTCCAATGAATTCTCAACTATAGTGCTTGGTGTTCGATCTTTTATGATTTTACAGTACATAAAAATATCAGACATAAGTACGCAGTAGCGTTTCATTTCTGTACCAGTGCGTGCAACTTTTTGTAGGACGCCCTCCTTGATGACCTTACGTGAAGGTTTGACAATATTCGGTGAACGGTTTACAAGAGAATTTTGCAAATTTATTAACATTTGAGTAACCTCTTGATCTTCAACACAGGAATTAATGTGAACAACTGTACTTTCAATTTGTTTAACCGATTCTTTAAGCGACTTGAAGTCGCCATCTGCAGGACTAGTATAGAGTAAAACTTGCTCAAGCAGAAGCTTATATCGAGGCACTCTTTGTATCGGTACGATCATCAAAGAGTTCAACTTACGCTGCACTTCTGGACGAGATTCATTTAGTTCCAGATATTTACGAAATGCTGCATTTTTTGAAGTTAACTCTTGTAACACCAACATAGCATTGCGATAATCAAAGGCATACACAGAGTAAATTTTAAAAAATGGTGCCATTTTCAAAAAAGGCTGCGCAACATTACCCATATCCGATTCGAGTTCCCTTAAAAACTCCCCATTTAAATTATATATCATTTCTATTTGTCCAAAAAGTGTGGTGTGGCTGGTAGCATCAATAATGTGTTGATCCTTTAATGGTTTTACAAAATACTGCATTAATATTTCCAATTGTTGTAAATAAGTTTTTTCCGATGTTATTATTTCCTGTACTGCTTGCAATCGAAAATTTCGTCTCTTATCGATTTCTGTATTAGGAGAATAGGCCATTGGCGATAAACCTGTGCTCCCACCTAACATAGAACATACTAAATATACGTACATATATAAAAATGTTAAGCAATTATTATTTCTATCTCAAATCTATATACCTTTATATCTTGTTTTTGCTGTTAGCAAATTACGCTCCTGTAAAACTTGACGCAATTCGCTACTAAAACTCATTGGAGTCTCAGGCGTTCGAGGAGACGCCATTTCGTTCACAGCATTGTTACATTGTCTTTTGATAGGCGTATACATTTTAGAGCATCCGATTCCACGATTCCAAAAATGCAAACAAAAACACCGATCCAATGAAAATATTTTGATTTTAAAAATTGATGCTAATTAAGGACAGATGCCATACTAAAATTAAAACAAAAAAAAATTCAAATTTTGCAGAAAATATAGCAACACTATCCACGGCGTATTTAACCAGGTGGCAGGATCGCGGTAGCTGACTATTTTTTGCTTTGCTCATGGTAGAATAATACAGGTAGTGTCGAAGCGTTAACGGACATTTATTGGGTTCGGGTCTGTCAACATTTGATTATGTATTACTAACACACGGCCACACTACTAAAAAAGCACACTTTAACACTTGTTTCATATACAAATAATAAAGAAAAGTAACCATTTTGCCATTTTTCTTTTGTGCTTTTTTACTGCTTCGAACCTAAAAACAGTATTGTTGTAGCTTCAACAATACCTGTATTATTCTACCATGGGCAATCGCAAGGCAGATCTACCAAGTTGTAGAGATTCTACAACAATACAAAATATGTTCTAAAAAACCTGACTAACTGTCAAAACTTGTATAAAACTGGGTGGCACTGTTAGCATAGTTGGACCTCTAACATATGTCAAACATCTTAGAAAGCTGGGGAATTTGGCAGTTTGACGTCAGCCATGTTGTTGTGAGTATATTATCAACACAAATTTAATTTTACACAATTGACATTTAGTCTGGTAAATCAGCTTTGCTATCACTGCTACCTTTTCGAATTGCCATGCAGTAACTATAGTCAGTGATGCAGGCTCAGTTGTTTTTCTGCTATAATTAAGGTCCAAAAACCACACAAATGGTTTGACAAACAAGTGCAAATTTTAAGTTTCTACAAACCATTTGCTTTGTTTATGGGGGTGTATGCTCGTTTGCACAAAAGTTTGAAGCACGCTTATACGAAAATCAAAAATTTTAGATTTTTTGCAAACATGTTGAATGTTTGTGTGTTCGCGTATGGATTTATACAACTTATGTTTGTATCGTGTATTTGCATACGGAAAGTGTTTATTTGTCAAACCGTGTGTGTACTTTAGTGGTGTTTATTATTGTTTAGTTACTCGGTAGCCACACGATCAAATATTTTTTCATATTATAAATTCTCACTCACTTTTTGTACGAATACACTCACACTTTTAAAATATGACGGGAATTTGCTTAAAAAATTTTATTTTATAGAGTATATCAAATTACAGTCAAGAAAACAGCTGATTGCAGTTTTTTCATCCAAATTTTAAATTGAGTCCATCTTGCTAAAAAATTTGATTTAAATTTGTGTACAGCCTACGTCACAGCTTTCAATATTTGTGAATTTTCATGAGCAGTATGTGTAAAAATCGTGAATGAGAATTAACAAATAATTTCATGGTCTGACTGCAGCGTTAGTGCTTACACGATCAATTTTTGTCTATTAACTTTCAATTTACTGACACTTTTTACTATTACACTATTACTTTTGCTTGCTTTTGAAATTCTCTTTCCACCGAGTGTTTCAATTTATTCCCAAGAATACATATTTTGGTTTGTTTCATGGTACAATCATCACAGGTAATAGCGATTCTACAACAAATTACAACACCAAAAACCACACTCATTTTGTTGGTTGGTTTCGCACACATTCATAATCTCTCTCAAATTTACTGACCAAAGCATACTATTGGTAGAAACGTTCAAGGTTTATGTCAAAATCTATTGTCTGTGTGACGGACACATTCTCAAATTAACTAAGCCATCGTTATTGGTCATTTTTTTGAGTTCGAGCTCTCAAAATTTGATTATGTGTTACTAAAGCTATGTACAGACGATTGGCAGATCTTACAATATTGTAAGATATGGCAATATGCTGACAACGTACTGACAATGAAAAATTTTTACCAAATGGTAAATTGTCAGTTCAGACGATTGTAAGAAAACCTTACAATTTCATTGCCAGACAATTGTCAGCCAATAAATTTATCTGCCAACAAAAATTGTCAGTTTTCACGGTTGTCAGATTGTTGTGTGGAAAAATTGCCAGATGTGTTGTTAAACTTTGTCATTTATTATTTATGGACAGCGTTGCCACTAAAAAAATTATCTGACAATGGTGCCATTGTCAGATGTATTAAATTAAACACATCTGCCAATAAAACGAGAGCTTACAATGTCTGACAATTATCTGACAATGGCAAAGTAGAGTGTTCTCACGATTGTGAGATGTCTGACAATATTATTGTCTTACAATGAACTGACAATGCTTTTTCTGGCAACGTTGTAAGACAAAAATTGTAAGTTCAGATGGTTGTCAGACATTTTCTGAACATTTTTCTGGCAATATTGTAAGATCTGCCAATCGTCTGTACATAGCTTAAAGCTATGTACAGACGATTGGCAGATCTTACAATATTGTAAGATATGGCAATATGCTGACAACGTACTGACAATGAAAAATTTTTACCAAATGGTAAATTGTCAGTTCAGACGATTGTAAGAAAACCTTACAATTTCATTGCCAGAAAATTGTCAGCCAATAAAATTATCTGCCAACAAAAATTGTCAGTTTTCACGGTTGTCAGATTGTTGTGTGGAAAAATTGCCAGATGTGTTGTTAAACTTTGTCATTTATTATTTATGGACAGCGTTGCCACTAAAAAAATTATCTGACAATGGTGCCATTGTCAGATGTATTAAATTAAACACATCTGCCAATAAAACGAGAGCTTACAATGTCTGACAATGGCAAAGTAGAGTGTTCTCACGATTGTGAGATGTCTGACAATATTATTGTCTTACAATGAACTGACAATGCTTTTTCTGGCAACGTTGTAAGACAAAAATTGTAAGTTCAGATGGTTGTCAGACATTTTCTGAACATTTTTCTGGCAATATTGTAAAGCTATGTACAGACGATTGGCAGATCTTACAATATTGCCAGAAAAATGTTCAGAAAATGTCTGACAACCATCTGAACTTACAATTTTTGTCTTACAACGTTGCCAGAAAAAGCATTGTCAGTTCATTGTAAGACAATAATATTGTCAGACATCTCACAATCGTGAGAACACTCTACTTTGCCATTGTCAGATAATTGTCAGACATTGTAAGCTCTCGTTTTATTGGCAGATGTGTTTAATATAATACATCTGACAATGGCACCATTGTCAGATAATTTTTTTTAGTGGCAACGCTGTCCATAAATAATAAATGACAAAGTTTAACAACACATCTGGCAATTTTTCCACACAACAATCTGACAACCGTGAAAACTGACAATTTTTGTTGGCAGATAAATTTATTGGCTGACAATTGTCTGGCAATGAAATTGTAAGGTTTTCTTACAATCGTCTGAACTGACAATTTACCATTTGGTAAAAATTTTTCATTGTCAGTACGTTGTCAGCATATTGCCATATCTTACAATATTGTAAGATCTGCCAATCGTCTGTACATAGCTTAAGATCTGCCAATCGTCTGTACATAGCTTAACACACACTCACACTGCTAAAAAAGCACACTTTATCACTTGTTTCAAATGCAAATAAGAAAAGGAAAAGAAACAAAATTCTTTATAGAACAGAAAATGCAACCATTTTGCCATTTTTCTTTTGTACTTTTTGACAGCTTCTAACCTACAAGCAGTGTTGTTGCAGCTTCGACACCACCTGTATTAATTCACCATGATAAGTACGTGTGAATAATTTGGGCGTTTTTTTGTTGGTAAGCGGGCTAGACAAGAAACCCTGGCATAAAAAAACGAGGAACAGTTGTTTTACTACTAAATTCAGTGGTTTTTAATCCAAAGTGATTATAATTTTATGGTTAATGTTCGTAACATTTTTATTCGGAAAGAATTGGACATAAGACAATATTCCAAAGGAACAAGGGAAAAATTTTAACATTAATTAATTTCAACTTACACGACAGAACAGAAACAACGTTGTTTTTCGGGAGTTGCTACACTCCCATCATCAGTGTTCATGTGTGTTTCCATCACAGGGTAATCAGAGATGTAACTTTGAGATTATGTTTTGGAGCAAATCAGCTTTTTTGTGCCACTAGATGCTGTTAAAAAGAGATAGCAATATAAAGTAAGGATGAGGGAAAATAAAGAAAACAAAACTAAGCATTTTGGAAGTAAGAAATGATGAATTGTGTTGCAATTTACTTCTTCTATATATCATGAAAAATTCTTATTTTATATTATTTTTAATGTTATATTACTTTTTGCATTTATATTGCTTAAATTAATATTTTTCTGCAACTCTTTTTAGTGAGTCAGAAATTAATAAGAATACAAAACCACAACAAAACCTGAAAAATTCTTTGTTTACGAGTTCCTGTGCGACAGACACAGCAATAGCATGCCGTTCGTGTCACCTCTGGTATTACTTTGTGGTTTCCATGGATCCGCCACTGTTTAGGTGGCTCGGTTTTTATTTTTTAGTGGGAGAATTTAATTTTTAGTAGTTAGTAGTTTTTTTTCAGTAGTGCGGCTGATAATTATTTATATACAAACATATAATCGATTTCTTAATATGTAGATATGCTAATGAAAACGTAAATGTTATTTAGGTCCAATTTATACGAGAAATTAAATTCATTAATAAAATTCATGATGTTATTTTTTTGTTGGCGAGCGGAGTAGAGAAGAAAACCGAGCATAAAAACGACTAGTTTTGAATTGAATTTTTCGTTGTGTCTCAAATGAAGTTTTAGTTGTTTTTTTAGGTATTTGATGGCGATCTGTTGGGATGAAATTCAGAGTGTTGGTAACACTGACCACAATATATGTATGCATGTATGTTTTTGTTTTGTGTAAATTTCATGAAGGAATCACATTTTGTTAAATATTATTATTTTTAAGTGATTTATCAAATTTAGGGGCTTAAAATGCAAACAAAGGCAACTGTAGAAGAACGTATTTTGGTGAGAATTAATAAGGAAATAGGAACTGACTTTAAAAAGTTGCACAGAGCCTCTGTTTTGGTAGAGGATAACAAGACCCGATTGGAAAAACTTAAGAACAAGGTAAATTAAATTTGTTATTAAATGTAACTTTAACAATTATTTATAAGCCTAAGTGAACTGCATGCATAGAGCTATACCTATTTTTGACTTGAATAATTTAAAACTTTAAATTATTAGTTGAATCATGAGTCAGTGAACAACGTGTCCAGTTTTAAGTCTGCTTTCGAAATTAAAGAGCAAGCAAATGAAAGTGTTGATTTTCAATTAACTAAACTACAACAATTTGGAAAGAAGATAGCGGCTCGCATTAAAGATTCAAACAATGTACTTAAAGGAGCTAAGCCCGATTTGAAACAAATACGAAGGTTACAACAATTAGTGCAATATTTACGCATAGTTCAGGATATACAGGAAATTAGGTAATTAAATAGAGACAAAATGAAATTACATTTCCATCTTACACAAAATATATACACATGTATGTATGTATTTATTTTTCTTAAGATAGAAACAAATTTAACAGATTTTTGTTTGAAATAGTGACATTGGTGTCTTGTAAATTACATTTTTCCATCCACATTTTTAGCCATATCTTAACCAATAACATTAACGGCAGAGATGAAGCGAAATTAATAAATTTTTATTTAAATCTCTATGAAGAAAATGACTATGAGCATAGTGTTATAGGACGCTTGAGTAATGTAGAGGCACCGTTTCTTAAATCGTTCGCCGAACGGACTGCAATACATTGGCATAGTCTATTAAAAGAAAGGTTTTCTAAGTGAGTATATGTTTCGATCTTTTATAGCATGTAACAAATATTTATAGCTGGTAACAATACGTAATACAATTTTAGAGAATTCGAAGCTGCTTTAAAGTGTATGAAATGGGGACAAAAAGAACAGGATCCCTTGAATTTTAAACCATCTACGGATAATATAACTAAAGCACAATTATTAGCAGAATATATATTTTTGGTAAACTATTCTCATAAAAGACATTTGAAACCTTATTTAAAAAGCGAACTTACAGCTGAAGTCACCAGCAGAAGAAACAGAACCGATGGAAATGATTACAACCAGCATAATATGTCGGCCAGTATCAACGGTTACCAAATATTTGCTAGCGCCCTACCGACAAAGGTGCTTTTAAAAATCAATTTTTTTGTTGTTTTAGTACTAAGCTTGATAAATAATTGCTTTTTAAATTATCTTTTAGATTTTTATATCATTTCACGGGAGTTAAACAAACTAATCGTTTGGACAAACCCGAATGGTTTTATACACAAATTCTTAACTGGGGCAAAGAGAGTCATTTGTTTGTGGGAAAAACTTTTCAACCGTCTGCAGTTAAGGCCGGCAAAATAGATTTTAATATACGGGTAAAACATAATGAGAAAACTATACGAAAATGTATATTTTAACAGTTATTACTTTAAGCTTGAATTTATACGAGGCTTAGTGCAATTAACGATTGAAAAACTCGCATTGGATATTGAAGAAATAAGTCGCGATGAAAATCTTTTCGCCCATTTATTAGATGAAACTTTGGCCTTTGAAGCTGAATTAAGGGAAAATTTCGGTTACCCAGCCAGTTTTGCAAGTGCTATATGTGTTATAACACAACCACTCTACTTGTTAAAATGGATTTCCTTAGAAGAGCGCTGTAAGTTTATATATACATATCGTTGGTCTCGAGTAAACAGGCCCTAACTCAAATAATAGTAACTACAGGAGAAGGTAAAAACATAAAAGAAACTGTACAACTGCTTGTACAACTGATTTGCATAACTACTTGTAAAAGCTTTATTTTTTACACTATTGCAATAAATTTTTGTAATTGGATGTATTTATGTGAAATGTATTAGAATCACTGAAAAACAAAATTTCGTAAAAATACGAGTTAGGGCTTTTCTAGTTGAGACCAACGATATGTATGTATGTTTATATGTATATAAAAATGTTATATTTATGAGAATGCGCTAAAAAATCAATTCTTAATTTAGTTTGTTCTGAAAAAATGGATATGATATTACAAGCCGAAAATCCTTGGCAATTAATTGATCCCAATATTTATGATGACGAATTAAAAATACCAAAATGTGCTGATCAGTTTATTCGACTTTTGGAAGCCATTAAAGATCGTTACTATTCTCTTATACAGCCCGGTCATCAATTACAATTCCTTACTTTACAGCTCGAGTTGATAGATAATTTTCGACGGAGGCTAGTGCAGTTACATAGCAGCGACTCAGTCGATGGTATAACCATACTTAATGCCATCAATTACATTAAAATGGTGCTTAGTGAATGGGGTGAAAATGTTCATTATCTACATTTACATGCAGCTTTGGTGGGTCCAAATACCGATGACATCACTTCTGTATTTGAAAATCCAGTTGAAGAATTAGAACATTGGACTCAAAAACTGTTAAAAAATCTAGCTACTAAAGCTGTTAATGAAATAAAAGCTAAATCCATGCCATACAGGCATGATTGCTGGCCTTCTATGTCAGAGCAGAACTTTAACGAGCCCTTCATACTCTCGCCCAGCGCTGGCGAAATGTTTCAAGTTATGGTCACGGTATTACATAACTTGGAAAGAGAACTAACGGCAAATTTGTTCAATATAAGTTTGAGGCTTATAGCTCATCAAATTGATGATTATATGCTGGATAGTATGATTATGAATACGAAATTCTCACCAGCTGGAGCCGCACAATTTAACTATGATATGACACGTAACTTATTTGCGCTATTTGGCCAATACTGCCGTCGCCCGGATTTGCTATTCAAAAAGTAACTTAATTTATATACATACATATATATAAATATGTATTTTATTTTATGTTTCAGAATTCATGATGCTAATATATTATTGAATGCAGCTCGCGGTACTGCCTTATTATTGCATGATAACCTTAAAAATACTAACAATTCCCTGGAGGATAAAATGAAGACCTTGAAAGAAATTGGTATTGTGAATTTTAAACCAAAAACCTGCATTGAAGTTCTAGAAAGGCGAACAGATATTCGTATGTTTTAAAGATTTTAACATAACTTTTATATTTATGTATAAAAATATAAGAAACACATCTATGGATGACAAAGTTAAATATTCAAACACGAAATACATATTTTTGTACATATGATCATAGGTTGATAAAACGTATTTTTGTGTCGAAAACATAAAATTATATATTTTCGAAAAAAAACAAAATAAAAAATCTGAAATCGGTATATAGTATTTACTAGCTAATGCATGTATATTTTATAATGCCGTTAGTAATATTTTAAGGAGTATTATTTATTAATTACTTAGCTTAAAAAGTAATGAAAATAAATTACATGTGAACCTTTGATTATCGATATACTTATAAGTAAGACATTTTTTTTATTGTTTAGCAAAATTAATGTTACGACGTCGTAATGTTAACATGTCGTTAGTCTGTACTCAAAAAGTGTTCGAACAACTTTTTTAATACGTTATAAAAGCTTACTCGCGTCGAATAAAAATGTCTGACCACAAGCTTGAGTTTTCCTGATAGATTTTTTTAAGTGAAACTTTCTTTTTGGGTGGTCTACAGAAATACCCAGGGTCGAGGCAGGAATCGAACCTATGACCCCTAGACTAGTAGTCAAGTATTCTAATCTACGCTGGCCGTTGGCTCCCTAAGAATATGAATGCCTTAATGATTATCTAATCTCTGTCACTATTTCTAGAAAATTCCTTCCGTTGTTTTGAAAAGCCATACGATGCCTGCATCTTGATGCAGAATTGCTTTTGACTTAGCACAGCTCGGTCAAAAAGTTTGCTTCTCTAAAGCAGCGAATTAATGCACTTCTAAATGGCACTATACATTTGTCAAATGCTTGTTATGCTCGGCTACGTGAGCTTAACGTTAGGATATACATTGGCTTGAACGCATGTCAAACATTTATTTTGTAGTTTACTTTGAAGTATCAACAGCGGGAGCAACAAAATATAAAAACGATAAAAAGTCTTAATTTAATTATTTGTTTTTCATCCAAAGCACACTTTTTTCATCCAAAATGTTTTCTTTCATTAGACATTTTTAGCGCCAGTTTTGTTTAAAAACTCGTTTAAAGTGTGTACGTGTATGAAGAGTAAAACCTATACCACAAAATAATAACTCGTAAACAAAGAATTTTTCATGTTTTGTTGTGGTTTTGTATTCTTATTAATTTCTGACTCACTAAAAAGAGTTGCAGAAAAATATTAATTTAAGCAATATAAATGCAAAAAGTTATATAACATTAAAAATAATATAAAATAAGAATTATTCGTGATATATAGAAGAAGTAAATTGCAATACAATTCATCATTTCTTACTTCCAAAATTCTTAATTTTGTTTTGTTTATTTTCCCTCATCCTTACATTATATTGCTATCTCTTTTTAACAGTAACTAGTTGAACAAAAAAGCTGATTTGCTCCAAAACATAACCTTAAAGTTACATCTCTGATTACCCTGTGCCTATACATTCATGAAACTCACTCGTCAAGCATGCCAAAAGTCTAATTTTTTGGTTTTCCATCAATCATCGTTGGTGTCACACATGCAAAAAATTTTCACTAAACCAACCATAATGATTGATGTGATTTTGACGGAGAAGGAGCTACAGACGTCTCGTTTTCTGACAGCTGAATTAAGAGTTGAGCAGCAAAAGTTGAAGCGTGTGAACCGGGGCCAAGCAGCTGTCTGGCATAACATTATCAATGTTGTCAATTTGTTGGTTACGATGACATTTTAACACTGTTGCTCTGCCGGCGTCATGTTCATGTCATGCTCAAGACGATAGCTCGTGAAGACGTAGTGTTACTAATTGTGAATAAAATAAAAGCCTGATGGGTCAATCATCAGAAATGAATCTTGAAGAAGTGGCAAACACAATACAAAATAAAATCTGTATGTGGTATTTGAAGTGAGACATGATATGACTTTTTCATCAACATAAACGAAATTTCACGCATTTTACATTACTCAGGTTAGTCATCAGTTCTAATGTTACTACCTGTTTTATTTGCCATGGAGCTCGTGTAAACATATACAAGTTTTTGGGATAATATCACCAGTACAATTAATGCGCCTAATATACACTTTAACAAAACTTTTATAATTATATGGCACCATTTGTACGCTGTCTACCACAATTTGTTTGACTATTTTCTTTTGTTTAGTTCTATAAAATTCATATGCAGTGTTAAACGTCAAGAGTCTATAATTAAAAACATAAATAATTATTTAAGTGTGTTTAATTTCATCTTTGATTTTTCTCTACAAATTAAATTTCCTTTTCATAACATCTGTAGTATTTTATACTCTTGCCCTTTAAAAAATATTTTGTTAACTTCTAATATGAAAGTGTACGTACTACGTGTATATTAATTTTTTGTTTTACAAGAAAAAAGGTGGGTTCAACTAAAACATGTACATATGTACATAAAAACAAAATTGCGTGAGTGATAATCAAAATACCGTCCAAAGATATGAATTTTGATTGAATAATAGTGATCGGGAATTATACGAATTGAAAATTTTTAATGTATGGAATACCTATTTACTACATATAGGTATAACAAAAAATACAAGCAATGCATGATTACTCATCATCGTTTTAGCGTCCCCTTTTTTCCTAAGATATTTTTAGTCTTTAGTTTGAAGGAATAAGAAATTTAAAAATAAATAAATTTGTTACACTTTGCTTCTATTTACTTCAAAATTTAATAAATTCAATGTACAATGCACATTTACAGTATACAAAATAAAAAGATACTTGAGTCTACTATGTACATGCATTGTGTTGTTCTCTATGGTTGGTTGTGTTCGTTGTTGAACTGAATTTTATAATCTCATGTTTACGTGTGTTTTTGTGTATTTAATCGAGATTCTATAGAATACAATTAGTAAACATAATTTTAACCCGCATTTTAAATCTTCCGGTTGCATTGTATTTTTTGCCTCCACCTTATCAATTTTTTTTTCAGAGGTATTTTTATACTAATTATAATGGAAAATATTGTCATTTTGCATAAAAAGTATAAATAAAAATCTTAAGTTATCCACAGTCACAGGGTAACCCACAGTCCAACATTCTTGTAACTGATCAAAACAAAACATAAAAACGGGGTATAATTATACAACAGTAAAGCTATAAACACATTCACGACAGCAGGCTACCGACTATAAACTGTCGGAAAAAGAATACTTGTGTTTATATGAAAATTATTATTTTCTCGACTAAGACTGCACGGCTGTAGGTTGTTGTCCATGCAACTTTGGTCGTGTAGTCAAATTAGACTAATTTCTATTTTTGTTGGCTACGAAACAAAAAAAAAGTTGGCAATATAAAAAAAATAGTAGTGTATTAATATTAAACATTTACATAAACACATACATGATGAAATAAACAGGTGGCGTTATTATGGCTACAACTACAATAATACAACAAAAAAAGGAATTTTTGTTTGTGTAAAGTCTAAGCCTTTGTCAAAAATTATTGTAAACAAAAATTAAATAGAAGGTAGTGCCACTCTCAAAACAAGCACAAATGTATAAGTAGCTATAAAATTTTTTTTTAAATTTTAATAAAAAATAAACACAAATTGAACAAACAAAAGCTTGAATATTTTGTAATTATAAACTAGAGATGGGATCGTGAGTGATTTTTCACTCACGCTCACGATAAAAAGTTTTACTCATGCACATCCTTATATTTTTGGCTCCCGTTCATGCATGCTCACGTGAGTAGGCAAAAACGTTACGCACAATCACGAAAACTCACACACGAAATAACGAAAACAAATTTAAATAATTAAAAAAATATTATCACTGATCCATTCTGCTAGTCTGATGAATATACTGTTCCAATAATACTTTCTTAATAAAAAAAATTTTAGTTTATCAAAAAATTTCTAAAATTAATAAAGAAATGAGTAAAGTAAGATTTGAACTTGAGCCAAACAATTCCTTAAAACACTTAAAACAATTTAAGTAATTACGTAGAAATATGTATTTATTAAAAAAGTATACGAAAAATAATATAGCAAAAAAACCACGTAGCAATCACGTAAAAAATCTACTTATGCACGCTCAATTTCTTTGTACTCACGTTCATGAACGCTCACGTAATTGCAACAAAAAATTAATTACGATGACTCACGCTAATCACGTGAGCGGTGCCCATCTCTAATATAAAAGAAACTGACATAATATTGGAAAAACAATGGTAGAGCAAAAAATTTTCACATAGCGTAGTAGTAATGCCACCTGTTTATTTCACTATGATACAATAAAATAAAAAAATAGAAAACATAATTAAACAACTTACGTAAAAGAAAATTGGACAAACACACATACACACTTTTTTATTTTTAAAGTTGCAACTGATACATGCATGTGTAATAAGTGTGCATGGGTTAGTAATAACTTTAAACGCTTATAGCTCCCTAAATCTCGAACCGATTTAAATAAAATTAAGATTGTGCACATCTATGTACATATGTACATATATAAAACCCCGTTTAAAAGCACAAATCTTTCCAAAATCGCTTCTGTATTACGGCCGGAAAAATAAAATAAAATACGAAAATTGTAGTTCATTTTTTGGTATCAACTTTTTGTGTAAAAATATTTTTTGCATAAAAATAAGGGAAATACTTAAAAATTCAATGAATAAAATAGAAAGACCACTGAGTCTATCATATCACTATAATCGCGAAAATGTGCGAAATTTTCCTAGATTTAGAAAAAGTCGTAAAATTATTGGGAAAATTAAAATCTTTAATATCATTTAAAAGTCGATAAATTAATAAAATATACAAAAAGTCACCCACATTGCAAAAAACGTGAAATACAACGAAAAGTTGCAAAGTTTTGAATAAGCTGTAAAATCTTCTAAAAAGACCTAAAATTGTAAGGGATGTGAATGCATATTACATTCCTAAGTTTTTACCTTCATTTAGGAAGTTTCACGCCTTTTTAAAAATTTAAAACTTTTCGCTGTTTTTAGCTATTTTTGCGATATAAGTCATTCGTTGTCATTTTATTGCTTCATTGAATTGTACATTTTGAAAAAACATAACTTTGAAACAGCAAAAAATCTGAAGTGGCACCTCTGAAATATGAATGAATCAGCTACAAGTCTCCATTTTGCCATAATGGCCACTAATATTCTCCAGAAATATGACTTTTTTTCAAATTCAATTTTCTAAAGTTCCAAAATTATTTCAGGAATACCACTAATTGTCCACTTTTTATGTTATATTTATTGTTTGTAGAATTCCTATAATTATAATTATCTTAAGTAATATCGTGGACACCATTTTCCGTCCATTGGTTAGTACGGAACTGGCCCCTGATCCTAGATTTGGCGTCTTAAATAAAGTTAATCAATTTTGTTATGGCTGTTAAATATTTAACAATGCTCTATTAAGTGTATAAAAGTGCTCTGTTAACTGCAAAATAGCGCGCTAAAAATTTTGGTTCATGTCCCTGCTAGTTAAATTTAAATTTATCTTCACATACTTCATTGGTTTAAGTGCACGTTAGCAACACATGCCTCTTCAAACAATATTTTTTATACAAGAAATCCAGCAATATAGCAAAACAAATTTTTATCTGGCGGAGGCTGGTTTGGAAATAATGTCACGCAACTTATGTTATTTAAGTGAAATGGCCATTGGCTTATCTTTTTTTGATACAAGATCTGAAAAACGCACTGTAAGGGCTTCTGATTATTGTGCATTCATCTAGACACGACTACGAATCCTCTACAAAAAATATTCGCCCATCTCCTACCATTTGTGAGAAAAGGACCAAAGTCCTTTCTGAAGGTTTTTTCTGAAACCTTTTATAAATTCTGAAAAAACGCACTGTAAGGACTTCTGACTATTGGGCATTCATCTAGACACGACTACGAATCCTCTCGAAAAATTATTTTTCGCCCATCTCCTACCATTTGTGAGAAAAGGACCAAAGTCCTTTCTGAAGGTTTTTTCTGAAACCTTTTATAAATTCTGAAAAAACGCACTGTAAGGACTTCTGACTATTGGGCATTCATCTAGACACGACTACGAATCCTCTCGAAAAATTATTTTTCACCCATCTACCATTTGTGAGAAAAGGACCAAAGTCCTTTCTGAAGGTTTTTTCTGAAACCTTTTATAAATTCTGAAAAAACGCACTGTAAGGACTTCTGACCATTGGGCATTCATCTAGACACGACTACGAATCCTCTCCAAAAATTATTTTTCGCCCATCTCCTACCATTTGTGAGAAAAGGACTAAAGTCCTTTCTGAAGGTTTTTTCTGAAATCTTTTATAAATTCTGAAAAACGCACTCTAAGGACTTCTGACTATTAAGCATTCATTTAGACACGACTACGAATCCTCTCCAAAAAATATTTTTCGCCCATCTACCATTTGTGAGAAAAGGACAAAGTTCCTTTTTGGGCAAATTTTTTGTGTTTTGTACGTGACTTAGTTCGAAATATGCAGGTTTTATAAATATATTTTAGAAAATACTTGTTGTTAATACGATATTTTAGTTTTTCTGGTTCATTTTGTTTAAATACGTGGTAATTTTTAAATTTTTAGTGCAAAAGGACAATTTTTTAATGTTTAACAGAGTTACGTTAGTATATTAACGGAGTCCTGTTAACCTCTATGGTTTGTATCTAGGGTGATAAATATCAAAATTTATCTTCACGCACATACTGTTATTTACATCAAAATCTTTATCTTCAAATTTCCTACGTTGGCCTCGTTAAAATTTTATATAAGAAAAGGTAACCAAAAATGGAAAGAAATTATAAGTTCGTACTGAAAATCTGAAAATTTAATAAACGTTCTAATGCATGTAATTAAGTGCAAATCCGCGAAGAACTGCTTGATAAAAATATACAAATCTTTAATAATTTGAGTTAAAATAAAATATTCTGACTTAAAACAAAATTTGTAATATTTCATTCCACAAAAAAGTAATGCATACAAACTCTTGGCTGTCACTTAACGTTGTATTCTATTTTCTACAGAATAGTCCGCAACAGAACAACGAAAAAGTAACAACAAACCACACACAGTTTTTCAATTGAACAGAAACAAAATAGCTGATTCATAACAGAACAGAACGTACAAACTAATTCTGCCTTTACTTTTGTTTATTTACCTTTTGAATCATATTTTTTGGTTTTTCATAATTTTACTACGAAAAATTTCTGCAGTAAAAATTAGTAAATTCTCAGCCATGAACTGTCACTTTATGCTCTCAATTTCTGTTTTCATTTACTGTAATGTAACTTGAGTAAACGAACGCAATTTAGTAAAATGCAGTAAAATTTTTCAAAAACTTTTGGATACTCGAACGCACTTAATATAATATGTAAAGTGGACCGACCAACTTATTTTTTTATTGTTATCGGTTACTCAAGGCAAATTCATAACAGGTAGACTCGCCCCAATTCGCTTTGAAAAATACCTGCTTTGACAAACAAAACAGATCAAAATACAAGGAGATGCAAGAAGCAAAAAATAATCAGCTGAGCTGTCAAGACCAACTGTTATGAATTCGCCTTATCGGTTACTTTTAATTTAAGTATTTATTTAAAAATGTAGTTTTGATTCGTTAGAAAAAGATTAATTTTAATATATATTTTCAGATACCATTGTCCAGACTGTCAAATAAATTGCTGAAAATTTTACAAAATTGATACATGATATAAACAATAACAATTCCATCCAATTGAAAACGTCAATAATATACATACACCGAACGCAGTATAATATAAAACAAAACAACAGGACTATTTTTGAACAGATATACTACATACAAATTTTTTGGTCGATTTATTAATTAAGCATCAGCTCATAGGAATACAAAGCTAAACTGAATTATTATTAGCATTACAAATCATATACATATGTATGTATGTACATATAAATATTGTGTTTGAGAAGCAATCATTGTCGTGCAATAGTAATTACAATTAAGTCGGATATTGAGAAATACTCTTCTTATTTTTATCATGGCGTATTGCAATGCTTGAACGTTTCCGTTTATGTAATTTAAGTCGTCACTGTCGTTTGCGATCTTCAGAACTGGCTCGAGATAAGAAACAGAGGCAACAATGTGTTACAGTATTATTTCTCGATGACACTACCCATATCTTTCGGATAGAGGTAAGTCAAATGAAAATATGCAATGAACATATTTAAGTAGCTATATGTACATAAACTGTCAAATGCAATTTTCTATTTTTGTTTATAAAATTTCAAGTTTGTAATATGTACATTATTTGAGTGTATTTTAAAGTTGACATTTTACTTTTATCTTACACAATTGCGTAGTTATATTTTAATTTGAATTGCATATAATGTATGGGTGCAAGACAAATTCATAACAGGTACTCGCCTCAATTCGCTTTGAAAAATAACTGCTTTCTTTGCTAAAATCAATTGCAAGGCAAACGTCAAACACTATATATAAACAAATTTTGACAAACAAAACAGATCAAAATGCAAGGAGATGCAAGGAACAAAAAATAATCAACTGAGCTGTCAAGACCACCTGTTATGATTCGTTTTTATAATCATGTCTTATACAATTTTACTTTATAATGTTTTGTAGTTATTAAACACGCACTTTTTAATTGCTTAAGTACATATGTACATACATATCGTCATATGATTTCAATAAAGCCCAAGTTACAAAATATTCAAAAACGACTTCTTAGTAGATTTCGATCCACCGTATCAAAATGCATGTCCCTGGAAAATTTTATTTATTAAAATTTTTCTAATTCGTCAATAAGAAATAAGCATAAACTAAAAAATTTTTGAAAAATGTTGCTTAAATTTTCATATCAGAGTTTTTTGCTTGTCCTCTAAAATTTTTTCATTGTAACTTAGGGCTTTTATGAATTCATATGACGATACATATGTGTAATATAAAGAAGTTTTTTTAAGTTGGAAAAAACAACGGCCGGCAAATGATCAACTCAAATTTGCAAAACTTTGCTACGCAACGGCATTTTATTTTATATTTATGTTAAATGTATAAAATATTATTTATATGCTGAGTGTTATTTATCTAGAGTTCTCATTGGAATAAAAAATTTTCGAATATGGATACTACTGATTAGGAATATCAACTACGAGGACGGTTAAAAAATTCCGTGACTTTTTATATTTCCAAAGCACCAACTTTAAACACAACACTGGTTCCTTTAACTGTTATCTATTACTAGACTACTGTCGAATTTTGTGAAACTGCGTCTATTAGTTTGCTCTTGAGAGCGATTGAAAGTACACAACCTCGTTAGTTTTAACGAAAATTAGAAAAAGTTAATTTCGTGGGCAGATTAAACATTCACCGCTATTTTGCGTTTCGATTTCAATCGAAATTTTCCACGTTCGGCAGCTTTAGCATTCTAATCAGCGTTACCAATTTAGCGCGTTTCGCGCTATATTTAGCTCGTTTTAACTGTGCCAAACGCGTTGTTTTTCGTATTAGCGAGTTTAATAGAAAACGCGCTGAATTGGCACGTTTTTAGTAGTTAATAAATTCAAATGAATTCTATAAAAATTCGAAGTATTACATACTATCGGCTTTGCGGCCAGAAGATGGGCCAGACGATGTAAATGAAAGTATTTTTTACAATACTAAAAAGTTTCTTATTGATGCTTTTAATCAATGAAAATATTAATGAAATCAATGAAAATATTACGTTTTGCTGTCGTTTTAAGCTTCCTATATGTTGAATAAATTTAAAAACAAATACATATGTAGATAGTTATTACCCAGTAAAAAATATATGGACTAATCCATAATCGAGCAATATAAGAGTAATGACTTGTTCATCCATTTAGAGTAATAAGTGAGCTATCGAAACTTTTTTTGTTTTGTTGTTTATGCCTCGCTTAATACTCCAAATGGATCAATGAGGGATGTATCACTTCGTTTTTGATTTTTTTCTTTGACAACTGTTAATTGTTGATGTTTTCGTTTTGTTTTTCTATTTAGTCAGTTTAGTTTTAAAAAGTGAAAGACACGTATTCAACATACCCGGATTATGAAAAATCTTTCAAGCTGGTATTTTGTAAATGTAAGGCAACTATTTACCGACAGACCTACTCGTCGAAAACTATGACCTCGTCGTTTAAAAAATACATGAATATTTTCTTGTTTTTGTAAAAAATAACCAAATTTGTATTTTACATGAATGTTTACTCCATTTATGCTCTTTTAGGAGACAAAAACGATGACTCCCTTTATGCTCTTTTAGGAGACAAAAACGATTACTCCCTCTGTCGTCATTTTCAAGATCAAAGGGAGTACTCCATAAGGAGCTTAAAAGGAGTACTCGTGTCTGTGGATGATCCTATTTTTACTGGGTATTTTGTTTCAATAAATATTGGATTTTTTTTTCGAATATATGCACCGAATTTCATAAAAATTCAAGTTAGCGCGTTTGGGAATAGCACGTTTTGGTTATGAATATATGTTAACGCCATGATTTAACGAGTTTTAGGGCGTTTCGAGAAGGTTTATGGCGCGTTTTGGTTTTAAAATGTTGACAACGCTGATTCTAATGTCCGTTCCCCGTGTCATTTCGATTTCTTTTTCGATTGTATGTATGTATTCTACATTACGATTTTTGTTTGTGTTGTTAAAAAGTGCAATTAAATAAAATGTAAGTATATAATGCTATAAACTTATTTTGTAATATATTTTTTTTTTAATTTTAAAACTTCATTTAATTTATTGCAAGTCGAAAAACACAACACTTGAACACCAAAGAAGAAGTGCAGGTGTTCCGAGATGAAGTTGCAAATGTTGTAAAGAAAATGATAATACCACCTCCAACGATACAGGATTCTTCAGACTGGCAGAGTTTGGCCAAAAATGTCGCTTACTCGTACTCTGGCTTTTTTCTTACTTTCCGTATTTATCTGATGTGTTTATTTAATCAGAGTTACTACAATATTTATTTTTTATGTGTAAATTTATAACTATTTTTTCACTAAATTTAACTTTTTACAATTTAACAATTACAATGCTTACAAAATTGCTTTTTTGTTTCTGCTTTTAATACGTTTCATAGCAAAGCAGCTGGTTTAAACATACTCTTCTTCTTTTGCGTTCGATTGGTTTGGGTTTTTTTAACACCATTTTTCGGTTCGAGCGTAACTGAATGCGGGGACCTAATCGAAACACAGAATAAGGGTGATTATTTTTAATGTAAAAAACCATCACCGAAACCAAAGAAATACGTGATAAAAACTAATGGGACCACTATGCACCACCAATTTAAATTATTAAAAAGTGGTTTACAGAGTTTCGTTATAGTCGTACCAGAGCAGCAGAATGTGGGATGTATAATATTCCTCTAGCAATTCTTGAAATATCAATAAATATAGGTTCGTTTAGTTAATTTTTCACATCTCTGATACCTTCGTCCAAAACAAGGCGTATTTAAACATGTGTTCTACTTTTTTCTACAAATTAGAGGCTCGTATGTCAAAATTTGTATATGTTAACATAGGCGTTGAGATGCCAGTTGTTATTGTAATGTTGTACCTGTTGTAGAATCGCCGCCATCTGTATAATTCCGCCTTGGTTATAAATCAATTCACAACGAATGGTTAACATGGAATTGCCATATAAAAAATGGGATAATGATTTAAAATACTTTCGTGCAATGAAATAAAATTAGGAAAATTATAAAATAGTGCTAAATTAGGCATGGGGGTGCTATTGTACTTTTTACTTTCAAATAGTGTTAAAAAAGTACAACTTTTGCATCCCTGATATGCCTTGATACGGTTGTATAATTTTTCAAAATGTTGATTTTTCGAATGTCGAATACTTTTCGATTTGTATATTTTTCCAAGCATTAATTATAGTACTCCTACTTTTTTCTCTATTTAACTATGGTATATCATTTTGCATATTCTGAGGGTTATTTTGTAATTTGAAACGGAAGAAAATAACATAAATAAATCACATAAAAATTCGTTTTTCTTTTCAAATCGAACAACGGAGTAAACTCCCAGAATTTCCAATAATAATTTTGAAATGAATCTCGAATGATTGCTTTTCAAAAAATAGACGAAAAGAGAAATTACTAATAGCTTAAAGTAGTTTACTTTCTAAACTTTCTAATTTATAAATAAATGAAAAGGTAATAAAAATAAAACCCAATTGAATTTTATTTAATGTCCAAAAAACATACGCAATGAGTAAACGGTTTAAATCGTCTGGTTTTCAAGTTTGAATTCCATCACATATCTGATCATTTTTAGGGTTCCGTGGCCAGAGGGGGACAAACGAGCCATGTTGGTTGATGTCCGTCTGTCCGTTTTTAATAGGTTTCTATTTCCAGAGATAGTAGATACTAAAAATAAAAATTAGAGGATGTTCCAAACCAGTACGGAATCCTTTGTGTGGAAATTGGACTCTCACTTGGGTGGTTTTTAGATTTAATGGATCATATTATAAGTGATAAAATTTATCAAAACATATAAATTTTTGCAAAAAAAAATCCCGCGTAATTTTTCATCTGTAAATTGCTTAAAATTTTGTTCATTTTTTTTTAATTTTTATTTTCGAACGAAAAATTTTTTATGTATTTCATATGTACATACATACATACATAAATACATAAATACATACATATATATATAATGATATTTGGTTTTGGAATTTTAACATCAATTAATTGAACAAAATTGAGTTTCTCTGTAATTAAAGTTTTTTATTTTATTAGGTACAATATAATATAATAATTTTCTTATTAACTATAACTTGTGTTCCTTTACCCGTAATTAAAGAAACGACATTTAAAGTCTATAAATTAATGTCAATTCCTCTTATTTTACAATATCTGATAATTTAATATAATTAATTTAAGTGTATGTATGTACATACATATGCAATAGTTTCTTCAATCTCTACTTATGTTATCCAAAAAACATCTGATTTATATCAGAAGCCTAAATAAATGAATTCTTATTGTGTAATTCAGAAATTTAAATAAATAGATTCATTTATTTTACATCTCTCCCCCTGAGAGAGAAAATAAACTATTATTTTTTTATTTAATTTTTTTTGTTTTTTTTTATTAATATATATTTTTTCCTTTTAGTTTTCATCAAATTCAAAATCTGGAGTAGGAATTAATTTCGTAATGTGAAAGAAATTAGACTCGGACTCTTTTTGTCCCGTGTTAATTTTATATATCGAATTTGAAATTTTTTCTAGTATTCTATTTGGTTCAATCCGTAATTCGTCCATCTTTTTTCTGTTCAATTTATTACCATTTTTCCATACACCATGTCTCTTATATTCAAATGAACATGTTTTCTTTTTTCATCGAATTTCTTTTTATTGTAGCTGTGTGATCTTATCGTATTTTGTAAAGCTTGTTTTCTGTCCTTAATCCAGTTTTCATATGTAGTTGTTTGTTTTAATTCTTCAGCTAAAAGTGAACCATCGGTGCCTTCCAATAGATATTTTGGCGCGAATCCTGTAATAGTATGTTCAGTTTCGTTATATGCTTCTACACATTCCTGTGCTATTGTTGTCCAAGGTCGCTTTTTGGTGCTCTCATTTATCGTGCATCTAATTTTATTAATAAGAGTTTGGTTTAATCTTTCATTTAGACCATTTGAAAATGGTGTATCTACTGCAGTAAAAATTATTGGTATAGATTTTTCTTTTAAGTAATTTTTGAACTCTTTTGAATTTATTCCTAGATATTGATTCGATAAAACTTTTCCTATGCTGTTATGCCCTACTTTTCCCATAAGTTTTATGAAATCTCTTGCTGTCTGTGTTTTTGATGTTTGGATATACGCACATCTTGTAAAATGGTCAACAAGATGTAAATATTTTTTTGTGGATCTTGAACCTTGAAAGCCACCAATAGTGTATCGAAATTATCTTAAAGGGTTTTCAGCCGGGACCAAATGTGACAGTAATCCAATTTTGTCTCTCCCTCTCGATTTATTCTTTATGCATGTTTCACAGTTTTTGCAAACTTTTTTAATATTTTTAGTCGAATTTTCCGCTAAGTACAAAGGACTAATTTTGTTTTGTGTTTGTTTTATCCCTATTTGACAATAATATTTATGAACTACTTTAATAAATTCTATGCTAAATTTTTCGAATAAGATAATTTTTTCTTTTTTTCTGTCTTTTTTATAGTAAATATTTCCTTTTAATATGAATTTATCTTTTCTAGCTTTCAGATTTTTATTATCTTGTTGGCCTACTAAAATTTCTTTTAGTCCGATAAAATTTACTACTTTAAGATGTTCATTTTCATTTTCATGTGGTGCCAACACAAGGTTTCTACTTAAGCAATCAGCCTCTAGGTTTTTTCCCTGGGGCATATTTGATATCAAAATCATATTGAGATAAGTAATGTATTATATCTCCCAATTCTTCATCAGTTCTAGACTTTATATTCATTCTTTCCAGCGGCTTATGATCACAAAAGACTGTAAATTTCATTTCCAAAAGTCTATATTGCCAGTATTTAATAGCTTCCTTTATCGCTAAACATTCTAAGTAAATAGCTTTTCTCTTTTACTGATTTGAATTAGAGATGGGATCGTGAGTGACTTTTCACTCACGCTCATGCACGCTCACGATAAAAAAATTTCACTCATGCACGCTCACGCACGACCTCATATTTTTGGCTCACGTTCACTCACGCTCTCGTGAGTGGGAAAAAAGTTAGTCACAATTACGAAAACTCACGCTCACGAACTACTCACGTAAAAATCACAACCCATAAGTATTTATACATTAAAATTTCTGAATACAAATATACAATTAGAAAATTCTGCAATAAAAGAGGAAAATTATGTTTAACTGAGAAATATACTTTTCTGAAACAATTTGTTAGTTTTAAAATACAATTTTTAAATTTTGATATATGGATAAGCCCCAGAAACAGTCCACCAAGTGAAAGTGATCCAACTTATTTTTTTATGGAATATTACACTAGATATATAATTTTATAAATAAAATAAATGTACATATTTCGACGATCATTAATGCACAAATTATTACCAAATCCTGCACCCTCAGATCTTCTAATTTTTAGGTGTTTATATCATTAATTTTGTGTTAGTGAAGATGGCCCGATCGAAAGCCATATTTTTATACATTGAATTAACTTCAATTTTAGCAAATAAATTTTGTGTTTACTATTTTGGAAACATTGAAATTAGGTATGAAATTACATAATAGAAATATAATTGAAAAAATGTAACGTGAGTCAGGTAGGGTGCGTTACAAAGGGTTCACGTCTTCTGACAAAAACCGACAAAATTTTTTGATATTCATCTTTCTTTTAGGAATTAGATCTTGTTTGCTTTATTATGCAAAACTTGCTAAAAATTACGAAAATACACTTTAACTTTCAAAGTTACTTCCGTTTTTTGTAGTGTGCGTCACAAAACTTTGTGATCAATTATTTCGCAATAAATAACTGCTAAAAAATTATTTTGTTATGCCATTCGAAAGTACACTTACATACATATGTATATCCCACTGAACACCATGCATTAGTTGAAGATACCTCTTTTGAAAGACCGAAAAAATTTTATATATTAATGTGAAAACGCCTACCTATATAGGGTTCTCACGCAGGATTTACATATATGTATGTATAATGCGATTTCAAACTTTGCAGTTAAAATTAAATTTGACAGTGACAATTGAATAAAATTGAAAATTCTTAAAGAAAATATAAATTTTCTTTTATTTTAAAGTTTTGAAGTGAAATTTAAAATCATGTACATATTTAAAATATTTTGATCAAAATCATTAATTTTCTAGCTCATAAGCAATCTGTGTAAAATATTAAGTTTAAGTAGGATCTAGTACTTTTTCGTTATTATATAATAGATACTCGTAAATAGATTTATGCAGAAATAATATTTTTTCAACATTTGTCTCGAGAAGTCTGTTTCACATCTCTTCAAGTATTCTTCCTGGCGTTGAAAAAACTCCTTCGCTTGTAGCTGATCTGGATAGTACACACAGTATTTGCTTAGCCAATTTTTGCAGAATTGGAAGATCTTTAGCTTTTTTCCAAAAACTTAAAATTTCTAGGCGTGAACGCGAATGAGAAAACAAAAAAGAATTGCAGATGTTTTTCTTCCAAATGTTCGCCAGTCGAAACTCGGACTTATACTGCTAATTTGACTCGTTCATTCACATCAGTAATTTATACATACCGGCACAACGTTTTATGTCTTCATGACAAAATTGAAAACCACGTTCCTATTAAAAATATGAAAAAAATCCTAAATCGAAAAAATCACGAAACAATCACGCAAAAAATCTACTCATGCACGCTCACTCACGTTTAGCTTTTTTATACTCACGCTCATGCACGCTCACGTGATTGAAACAAGAAACTGATCACGATCATGTATGATCGATCACGCATGATTCACGCTAATCACGTGAGCGATGCCCATCTCTAATTTGAATTTAGTTTTTTTTTTTTTTTTAAATATGCTACAGGTTTAATTTCTTCATTTTCTTTTGGTTGCCTTAATATTGCACCGACACCTTCAATGCTTGCATCTGTGTAAATATGTATATATTGGTAAGTTTTTGTGGAAATTTGATAAAACGGGTTTAGAACAAAACAATCGTTTTACACGTTCGAATGATTCGTTATATTCTTTTGACCAAATAAATTTTGTGAATTTTCTTAATAAGTTGTGCAGTGGATCTAAGAGTATTTAACTCTTCTCTATGTATTTGTTATAAAAATTATTTTTCCCTAAAAATTGCCGAACCTGTTTTTGAGTGTTTGGAATTGGAAAATTTCTTATCGAACTTAAATTATCTTTTATTGGGCTTATCGAGTTATTTTCTATAATGTACCCTAAATATTTCACAGAACTAGCCGCAAACTTACACTTTGATGACTTCAGTCTTCCGCCAGTATTGCACTCAATAATTTCTCCAATTGATTTACATATATGCTCTTCATAAGTATTTGAAAAAACTAAAATGTCGTCTATGTAATTGACTGCAAAATGTATTAGTTTATGTTTCCTTATAATGTTGCTCAATATTCGTTGAAAAATGGCTGGAGACGTCTTTAGCCCGAAAGGGGGGCATGTCCATTGAAAATTACCTTCTTGGGTTACAAATCCAATTTTTTTTGCCTATCTTGAATTCTTAGTGGAATTGCCCAAAAAGCTGAGTTTATATCGAGTGTTGAAAAAAATGTACAATTTCTTGTTGTATCCATCAGGTCTTTGATCAGGGGGAATGGCTGTGACTGGGGAATCACAATCTTATTCAATTCTCTAAAATCTATGCACAGTAGGGGTAGTCTATTTTTGTAACACCTACTTTACATGGCATAACACGATGAGGAATAGTAAAAAAATGATAACTGCGTTTTTAGTTTTTCGATTTATTTCAAAAACTTCACGCAGAATTTAAATTGAAAATTCGTATGCAAATTTCATACATATACCAAGAAAAAACACCATATGAGATTATGTTCTTTTCTTTGTGTCTGTTTTGTTTTGCTCTTCTTCTGTTATTCATCGTATTTTTGCATATGACAAAAGTACATAACGGTAAATTTGAGTAAATGCTTTATGAATGATTGAAACTTCGTATAAGCGTCGCGCCAGTTGCTTTTATTTAGCTGTCGATCTCTCATTCAGTGCAACTGGCGCGACGCTTGTACGAAGTTTCAATCATTCATAAAGCATTTACTCAAATTTACCGTTATGTACTTTTGTCATATGCAAAAATACGATGAATAACAGAAGAAGAGCAAAACAAAACAGACACAAAGAAAAGAACATAATCAGCTCAATTATGAATAAAAAATTCCCCGGGAGATTTCTCCCTTTTCCCAAAAAGAGGCTGTTCACATATAATATGCGAACAATTAATATGTAACCATATATGTGAACAGCCCCTTTTTGGGAAAAGGGAGAAATCTCCCGGGGAATTTTTATTCATAATTGGGCTGAATATCATATGGTGTTTTTTCTTGGTATATGTATGAAATTTGCATACGAATTTTCAATTTAAATTCTGCGGGAAGTTTTTGAAATAAATCGAAAAACTAAAAACGCAGTTATCATTTTTTTACTATTCCTCATCGTGTTATGCCATGTAAATTTTTTTTTAAAAAAATTCAAAAAGCTGTACCCCTAATGCACAGTCTCGTTTTCTTATTATCTTTCTTCTTATAGGCTAATGTTACTGGGGCGGCAAATGGACTGTAAGATTCTTTAATTAGATTTTTCTGTAGTAGTTTTGAGACTTGTTTTTCTATTGCTCTTCTGTCCTCTATCGAACATCTGTATGGTCGCTTACTGCAGTATTTATCTACCATCAGATCAATGCGTGCTTCATAATCTTTCACTGTACCTGTATCAAATTTGTCTTTCGCAAAAATAGTTTTATAGTTGTCGATAAGTTTGTATATCTTTGGCTGATTGTCCTTACTCAAGTGGTTTACATAAATCTCAAAGTTTTCCACATTTATGTGTTCATTAAAGTTTACTTTATATTCTTTCGGTATTTTAATTTCATTTTTATTTCGTTGATAATTTGCAACTGTATCTATAATATTTTTGTCATGTTTAAGATTATTCCTTACATCAGAATCAAAATTTTTTTGCGTTATTTTTAGATTTTCACCTTGATGTAATTTAAATGTTTTTATCATGTTCAGTCCAATCAAAATATCATATTTAAAATTTTCTTCATCTATGACGAATAAATCTACTTCTTCCTCTAACTTGAATATTTTTATTTTTAATTTAACCGTTCCTTTTGTTTTTTTTTTCTCACCATTAATTGTCTGGAGATTTGTACTATGCTCACTTGTTTTTTCATTTTTTAACTTTAAAAGTTATGAACTTATCAAAGAAACACTGGCACCAGAATCATGTATTCCAACCGTCTCTATTGTATTTTGCAGCAATAGCTTGACTTATTAATGGTGATATATCTAGTTTTTTTGGTTTATCTCGTTTAGTTCAGTCTCTATCTCGGAATTATGAACATACTATACTTCATTCTTCTTTTCTGCTTGACTCTTTTCATACCTTTTGAACCAACATGATTGTTCAGGATGATATCGAAACTTCTTTCCCATTCTATCACATATTTTGCACGGTGTTTTGTCTGTAGACTTTTCTTTAAAACCTAAATACATAATTTTCTTTTCAGGGTTGTTTCTTTTCATTAAATGCTCCAGGCTTCTTAATTCATTAAACAGATCTTTTGTTTCCTCTAAGTCTTCCCTATTTATTCCATCTGTTACCAAATCTGGTAGTCCTGTTGCATTTAAATCAATTAGAGTGGTTGTATCTATCGATTTATTTAATTCCAATAGAATTCTTTCCTTTTTGAGAGCGTAGTCCAATATTGATCCACTAATATACTTGAAAGACATTGCATATTTCACTGCATTCCATTCTTTATCAGCGTACGTTTCACAGAAATTTTTTTCCACTCAATCCACTCTGATTTTAATCGCCCTTATTCCAGTTGTCAACATCGACGTCAAGTCAAAACAATACCAAAAAATTGGGGCTTGTGTACTCGCTCTCGAGAACAATTTTGTGCTACTGACAGTCTATTTTTGTTTTCTAAGGTCTACAAAATAAGAGCCTATCATTAGTAGGCGGTTGTATTCGACAAGTAGACAAACCCCAATTTTTCGGTATTGTATTGACGTGACGACGATGTTGACAACTGGAATAAGGGTGAATGTTAGTTTTATAAGCATAGAACTGTACCAATCTGAGGAAGATCCTTTTAAGAAAAATCTTAACATTTCTATCTTTTCTCCATCCTTTTCTACCTTCAATCGATCACATTAATTTTCAAATAAACTGATCCACTCAGTGATATTAGATTTTTTTTTAAATTTCTCTAAAACAAAATTTTCAGATGTAGTAGCTTTATTTTTAATATAATGTCTTTTATTTTTGAGTTTTACTTTTTTATACAATTCAGATGCTCACTTATTCAATTCCCAAAAAAGAATAACCGGAAAAACCTCCTGTCATAAATCAATCCCGAAGTTGGTTGCAATTTTCACAAACAGCTGTCATTACATTGCCAATTCAGGGTTGCCATATGACAGATTACTACAATTTCGGCCAATCTGACACCACAATTGACCTCAATTGTCAGCCGATCCCTCAACTTAATCATCTAAATACTCATAATCTTGATATTCAATAGTTTCACTAGAATTGCATTCATCCTCTAAATATTGTTAATCTTCATAAGTGTTGCCTTCAGAGTCCGATACTATATCACTAATATTATCCCTATGTTCCAGCCACTTTTTTAAACGACTCGAGTCTACTATGCCACGATAGGGCATTTGTGTAATTTGACAGTTTCCCTCTACATCCGATATTTCGTATCGATCATTACCTAATTCTTTCTGAATAATGTACGGCCCTCGGTACTTTGGAATGAGTTTCCTGTTTAAACCAGCAGTAGTGTCGACATTTTTTAATACTACATAATACCCTATTTGAAAGGATTCAGCTGGTTTATGATGTTCGTTGAAATATTTCATGTTGTATGATTGAGACTTTTTAATAGCATCCGATGCAGACTTCCTAATTGAGCTTAAGTCAACACTTTCTTCAGCGTATGCTTCTTGCAGATATTCCGTTATTTCGTCCACTACTTCGCCACGCTGCTCTACTCCGAATAGCATTCTACACGCCGACTGTCCAGTTGCACGGTGAACAGTATTGTTCAATGCGAATTCTATTTGTGTTAATTTTTCCACCCAATCAGAATGTTCAATAGGTTCAGTTAACTTAGCTAACATAGCCTTTAAGTCCCTATTTACTCTCTCCACTTGCCCGTTCGACTGTGGGGACCCTACTGAAACCTTTACATGAACAATGCTGCGCTCTGTTAAAAACCTACTAAATTCATTGGACGTAAAACACGACCCGCGGTCACTAATTATCCTCCGCGGGCGGCTATAATTCTCGAAATACTTATTTAAGGCACATAAAACTTCCTTTGTTCCCGTTGAATTTACTGAATATAACTTTGTGAATTTCGTAAAGGCGTCTACCACAACTAAAATATGTTTTCGTTTAGATCTTATCGATGGCAGCGGACCAAGATGGTCGACATGTAATGTGTCAAAAGGAATAGGTTTCTTGTTTATATTATATAAACTCCTTTTATTTTTATTATGGGGGTCTGTATAATATATGCATTTCAGGCAATTCCTTATAAACCGATTTAATTTGTCCCTCATATTCGGAAACCAATAATATTTCTTTATCTGATTCATGCATTTTTCAATGCCCACGTGGCCATATTTTTCATGAATGAGACGCATTACGTTTTCCTCCATTTCAGCAGGCACATATAATTGCCTTTGCCCTTGTACAACTCGTCTAAAAAGTAACCCATTACTCATTTCATAAATTTCTGAATCTTCTTCCAGTTTTTCTTTTATACGCTGAATATTGCTATCCCTGTTCTGAGCAATCTGTATATTTACATCGATATCGCATTCGCCTATTACCCCCACTATTGGCATACGGCTAAGTGCATCGACGTGCGTCATTAACTCTCCCTTACGATGTCTTATAATCAAAATTTTCTAATTCTAATGCCCATCTGGCTATCCTCGGGTTTATCAATTTTTTATTTAATGTCAGTGTAAGAGAGTTACAATCGGTTACAATTGTGAACGAAATTCCCTCCAGATACACACGAAATCGCCTTAGGGCATATATAATAGCCAGGGTTTCTAACTCGAAGCTGTGGTATTTAGACTCTGGTTTTGACGTACATTTAGAATAATAGGCTACCGGGTGAAATTTCTTGTCCTCTTGTCGCTGCAGTAGAACTGCCCCATAACCCTTTGAACTAGCATCTGAGTGTAACTCCGTTTCAAAAAGAGGGTTATATACCGCTAACACTGGCCCCTTAACTAACCTATCTTTTAATGTTAGGAATGCATCAGTACACTCATTTGTCCAATTAAAAGTTTTATTCTTCAATTCTGTCAAAAGTCTTGCTATTCTTGAAAAATTATAAACAAATCTTCGAAAAAACGAAAATAATCCCAGACAGCGTTCCACTTCCTCATGGCTGGTCGGAATTGGATATTCTTGAATTGTCTTGATATGGTCATTATTTGGGCGTATTCCCTCTTCATTAACCTTGTAACCTAAATAGTCTAATTCACGGTATCCAAATTTACACTTTTCCAAATTCAATTTCAAACCCGCAGTCTTCAAGACTTTTAATACGTCGGACAAAATTTTCAAATGTTCTTCAAATGTCTTAGTTGCAATACTTATGTCATCTAGATATACTACTATCTTTCCCTCATCAATAAATTTCCTCAACACCATATTAATAAATCGCTGAAAAACGGCTCCCGCATTTTTGAGACCAAATGGCATATAACAGTATTCAAACTGACCCAACGGCGTCACAAAAGCAGTAAATTGGATTGAGTCCTTATCCATTGGTACTTGATGGAAACTATTTTCCAAATCAAGTGTCGAAAAATATCTCTTATTCCCCAAATAATCGAGGCAATCTTCTATTAGTGGCAGAGGGTAATTATTCTTTAGAGTGATTTTATTTAACGACCGATAATCAACGCACATTCTCAAGTCCCCGTTCTTTCTCCTTACTAGCACAATAGGGGAGGCATATGGCGACTCGCTCGCACGAATTATACCTTTCTCTAACAGTTCTTCAAGTTTTTTCTTAACTTCGGCTCGCTCGTGATAAGAGAGTCTTCGGGGCCCACTGTAAACCGGTACGTCATTTGTCAATCTGATTCTCATACAATAATTAAGAGGCTTGTCAATATTTTTTACAACACTGAAATAGTTTTCTTCAATAACTGATTTTAAAGCACAAGCATCCGCTGAAGTCAAATTGCTATCCATATATATATCTGATTTAGACCCGATCACACAAACAGTTTGCATTATTTCCTCACACTCATTTTCATCAATTACGTCTAATCTATATATACCATCAGGCCTATCCGTTTCAGAAAGAATTAAGTCACTTTCGTTTACAATACTCCAATCAGATTTTAAAATATTTCTATCATTTTTTACATTAAATGGCAAAACATTAAATATCTCAGTATTCCCAATGGCTGAAACTTCATTTTCCCGCGGATCTCTGTACACATTGAAAGACTTAAGCGCACTGATTATTTCAATATTTGGTTTATTCCCAATTTTCAAATTCATATCCAAAAGTTTTTTCTTATTGTAACATATTTTTAGTTTACATAAATGTATATTAAGCTTTAACAAAAGATCGCGACCAATTAGCATTGGTATAATTGCCTCTTCATCTGGCAGCACAAAAAAATCATGCGATATGTATTTATTGGATAGAGAAATTTCGCATTGAATACGGCCCAGCACATTCAATTTTCTATTTCCCACACCTCTATAATTGTTTAAAGTATTCACGTCTTCTAATTTAAATGGCACAAGTGATTTTTTTATGTTGCTAATGGGACTACCGGAATCAAGTAAAGAAAAAATTTTAGTTAACTCAGTGCGCTTATTCTGTCTAAAGGCAACACTTACCATTTGGAATGCGTCTAAATCCTCTCCGCAAACAATCGCTGCGGCAATACTCTTCTTTTTCGGGCAACTCTGGTGAAAATGACCAACTTCTGCGCATATGAAGCACGAGTTTGCTGGACGCTTCGGTTTAGGACATCGGCTTTGGTAATGTCCAAACTGTGAGCAATTATAACAGCGGACTTCGGAGTCTGGTACTTTGGCATCAATTTTTTCACCAACTGCGGTCAACTTAGGTTTGTTTACTATGGCTACGTTGACACCTTTTGTTGACCCCGTACGTGCGTGTTGGCGGCGTTGTTCGTATCTATCCATACGTTTTATTAACTCGTCTACAGTATTTGCGCCGTATAAATATGTAATAGCATTGCTATTATCGGATATACCGTCGATTATGAAGTCGACCAGTTCCTGCTCTTCAATGTCAGACCTGGCTGCGATCGACTGCATAGCCACCAAATAACTCAAACAAGTTTCATTTGCTTTCAACGTACGAGACCGAAGTTGGCGGTATACCTCCTGCCGCGATATGCTACGTTTAAACATCTTTATTAAATTAGACTTCAGTTCCTCGTACTCGATCAAGCCTAGGTTATCGACATATTTCATTGCTGTCCCCTCTAATCGTCGACGAACACCTACACATTTTTCTTTTTCAGTGTAGCTACAAATGTTTGCATAGTCGTCGAAATGGACAAACCATTTTGTTATGTCGTGGTGGTCATCTCCGCTGAAACGTGGTATAGCCGAATCTAGCTCCATCAAATCTATGCGACGGGCGTGTGCGACTGGATATTCACGAGATTCCTAATCTCGTATTTGCTGCTGTATCTTCATCATTTCTAATCGGATTCGTAAATTTTTAGTTCGTTTTCAGCATTCAATAAATTTATGTCAGCAGCAGACACACCAGCAGAGTGACCGGTGGCATCAGAACTCGGTGAATGTTTGACACTGGCAGCAGATTCATTTTTATCCCTAAGGGCAGCAGGGATATTAGACTGTGTCTGAATATTGTTGGCAGGCATGTCGACACTGGCATCGGCTATTTTCACGGCAGAAATATTGGCTGCGGAAGTATTGGCGGTAGGCCTATTAGCAGCAGGAACGGTGGTATTGGCATCGGACACATTAACAGCGGAGACATCTGCATCGGAAGCATTTACAGCAGGCCCATCTATATTATCCTCATTGGCGGCTGTGGAATTAAAATCATTTACCAGTACATCAGAATCACTAAAACATGGTGCCGAAATTTCAGCTGAATTTTTCCGCTTGTGTACTGCATCGTATAGTATCCTTATTTGAGTCAATGTGGCCGATTCGGGAAATTCTACTCCGGCTGTTTTCAATTCCTCTGTCATCACGTGTCGGCTAGGGCGCAAGTCCATCACTTTTCTATTAAATACTTTTCAATCCTTCTTGTTTACTTAGTTTTATAGTGTGGTGCATCTGTTGTACCCCACATCTGATATTGTAGTAGCTTTATTTTTAATATAATGTCTTTTATTTTTGAGTTTTACTTTTTTTATACAATTCAGATGCTCACTTATTCAATTCCCAAAAAAGAATAACCGGAAAAACCTCCTGTCATAAATCAATCCCGAAGTTGGTTGCAATTTTCACAAACAGCTGTCATTACATTGCCAATTCAGGGTTGCCATATGACAGATTACTACACAGATAAAACTTTTATATTATTTTTATTATCGGTGTTTTGTGTGTTTTCTTTTTCTGTACACACACTCTGTATTATATTTGTTAACTGCTCCGCTGTAATACGATCTGCGGCAAATTTGGCTGTCAATTCTCTGTCATTTGTTTTTTCCCGCGAATTAAATAAAAAACCGTGCAAATATGTATGTACATATTTACTTATTAGCATCTGCTAAGCTTTTTGACCAACAAAAAAATCAGACAAGCACAGAAAACGCTGAAGCTAATGTATTCATTCACAGCAAACTTTTTAATTTTATGTCCAATGTGCACTAAGTGTTCTCCACCTAAAAACATAAGCTTGTAAATGAACATATTTGTGACGTCATGCTGCCGACGTTATTGCTTATGATCGGAAATAAATATTGAGCGTGGAGACGTGCCGTAATGTATGTACTTAAGCGAACTTAAGAAAAATTTACCCATTGTTGCGAATTTAAGCAAATTAGTATTTTTTGCGAGTAATTCATATTGAAAAGACTAAAAATTGCAGCAGTGTTCATTATTGAATTTTGAACAGCGCTACCATTTTCGCATTTAGTTTGAACTTGTTGCATTAACATTTTTAGAAAATATGCTATATTAACATACATAATTTGTTTGAAAACAAATTGTAATAGTTTTGGGAGTAATATTTGTTTTACTTTTTTGTAATTTACATTAAACATGGATTAGAAAACCTTCAAGATAAAAAAACAGATTATATATTCATATGATCGAATTTCAAATATTAAAAAAATAATTTCTTTAAAATTACTTCAGAGTACTAGTGAAAAATTATATATCAGTGTTTACATAATATTCTTAAGGTAAAATTCGACATGAATTTAAACTTGAGCTCTAATATACAGTTCCACAGAAATAGAAGCGAAATTTGTAAAGAAACTTGCTGCTACACTCACAAAATACCTGAAAAATTCGATCATCTGATTAAGATGGAAAAATCTCGAAGATATTTTAATTAATTAAAATTATTTTTCATCCGCAAACAATTTCATAATGTTACAAATAACTTTCTCTCATTTGAAACTTAAAATAAATCATGTAACCAATTCACAGTCATGTAGCCAGTTCAAAGTATTGCTATATAAAAACTGTCATAAAGGTTAAATTCAAATGACAGAAAAAACATAGATATTATTATTAAAGGAAAACAATGTCCACAAAACATAAATACTTATTTAAAAAATTATTACTAAGTTAATTTAAATGCACACACTAACCACATTATTTCCTTCTGATTCCATTTCAGTCATTGCTTTTATATTTTCATATACAGCAAATTCTTAAATAGTTTTTTCATCAGAATTATATGAATTTTTGAAAGTAAAATGATATTGATAGTAAAATTTTTGCTCGAATTCAGAAGAAAATAAAAAATAGCACACTGAACAAACATAGATAACAAAATTGTAGCATATAATAATTTTATATGAAAATATTATCAACATAACATTTTACCCTATAGTACAATTATGACACAATAAAACACTTATTGAATTGGCTAATAGTATTTAAAATTTAATTGAACATTAAATTTTTTTATAGAACATTTTAGCATAACTTTTTTACCTACATACATACTCGTATATAGCACTACCATTTTCCATTTTTGGCAACACTTATTGTAATCAATCATTTCAAACTAAAAGATAAAAACATTAAAATTGTTTAATTCTGATGATTTTAAATTAAAAATGGACAAAAAATAATTAAAAGTTTTTTATTATATTAAATATAAACGTATTCTTGGCCGCGCATTCCATTTTTTATAAATGAATAGTTTTTATGTAGATGCACACACACACAAATTCTAACAACAGCTGATTCCGTACGGAATATGCGTTCAGTTTCGCACTTTGCTTAAGCTATGTACAGACGATTGGCAGATCTTACAATATTGTAAGATATGGCAATATGCTGACAACGTACTGACAATGAAAAATTTTTACCAAATGGTAAATTGTCAGTTCAGACGATTGTAAGAAAACCTTACAATTTCATTGCCAGACAATTGTCAGCCAATAAATTTATCTGCCAACAAAAATTGTCAGTTTTCACGGTTGTCAGATTGTTGTGTGGAAAAATTGCCAGATGTGTTGTTAAACTTTGTCATTTATTATTTATGGACAGCGTTGCCACTAAAAAAATTATCTGACAATGGTGCCATTGTCAGATGTATTAAATTAAACACATCTGCCAATAAAACGAGAGCTTACAATGTCTGACAAATATCTGACAATGGCAAAGTAGAGTGTTCTCACGATTGTGAGATGTCTGACAATATTATTGTCTTACAATGAACTGACAATGCTTTTTCTGGCAACGTTGTAAAACAAAAATTGTAAGTTCAGATGGTTGTCAGACATTTTCTGAACATTTTTCTGGCAATATTGTAAGATCTGCCAATCGTCTGTACATAGCTTTAAGCAAATGACAGTTTGTAAAACTTAACGAAAAGTTTCCTTAAGCACATTATAGTTTGTCCCATACATTTTATATATAATCGCACAGTTGATTAAGCTGGCTTAAGCTAGCTTATGCATATTATGTTTGGGCCTTAAGTTTCTGACAACTCCTTGTCTAGTTTTATCCACACTCTTCTTGTTTGGTGTCTCTCTGTGTGGTGTGATACATCCTGATATTGTTCCAGCGAAAAAGTTTTATCTTCGGTTGTAGTAATTGGGGTTAGAATTTTAACTTTTCCATTATTAGCTGTGTTCGAGTACATTTACAGTAAAATGCAGTAAATGACTAATTACTGAGTAAACTGAAAAATTTACTCTCAAAAAAAGCTGTTGCCCAAAAAAGTACTCGAACGGAAAAATTTTGAAAATTAGTAAGATTACGCAAACAGCTGCTTGGAAAGCAATGTAGTGCTGAAATATATTTACACTTTGGACTACTTAACTCTTTATCTTGTTGGTACTCGATGCAATATTTATTACAACACCAATATTTTAAGAAAATATAAACAAATTATTTTCTATAATCGTTTCAATTTGTTTATTTTCATTTTATTTGATTTTCCTAAGTTGTTTCTGATTAAATTTATTCAAAAGTATGTGATTGTTTGTTTTTGCTATTGACTACCTTTAAAGCAAGTACATTACTAAGTAACCATATACTTAACATTTTCACAACTCTAAAGAAATAACAAAATAACAACATTTATGTATTTTGTTTTAAAAGGCATATATGTACATCGTGTTTAACGAATGAATAGTTTAAAAATAATTGTTTGCTTATTATTTTATATTAGTTTATTTCAGGCTTTCCTTTTTTTAAGTAATTTTTTCACAAATTGTATACTTTTTGTTTTCTTACTTTTGTTTGTTTACCTTTGAATCATGTTTTTCTGTTTCACTAAATTTTAATACAAGAAATTTCTGCAGTAAAAATTAGTAAATTCTCAGCCAAGAGCTGTCACTTCACGCTCTCAATTTGTGTTCTGATTTACTGTAACTTGAATAAACGAACGCAATTTCGTAAAATGCAGTAAAATTCAGTAAAAATTTGTAAAAACTTTTGGGTACTCGAACACACTTATTATCGTAAACAAACATGTCGTTTTATAATGACATTTGGTTTTGGAATTTTAACATCAATTAAACAAAATTGCGTTTCTCTGTAATTAAAGTTTTGTATTTTATTAGGCACAATATAATATAATAATTTTCTTATTAACTATAACTTGTGTTCCTTTACCCGTAATTAAAGAAGACATTTAAAGTCTATAAATTAATGTCAATTCCTCTTATTTTACAATATCTGATAATTTAATATAATTAATTTAAGTATATGTATGTTCATACATATGCAATAGTTTCTTCAATCTCTACTTGTGTTATACAAAAAACATCCGATTTATATCAGAAGCCTAAATAAATGAATTCTTATTGTGTAATTCAGAAATTTAAATAAATAGATTCATTTATTTTACACATATAAGTGATGATAACTGATCTTTATTTCCAATAACATATATGAAATAAGCTAATTTCTTTCCATTTTTATGATTGCAGAAACGTGCTAAAGGTGGCGATTTACTTGAGCAAATATATCAGTTTCTAGAGCTATCCGAAAGAGATTATTTTGGTTTACTGTTTCCCACAAAACCAGGAGAAGTTGTTGTATGTATTATAACACCAGAATTATTATCTTAAATGATTTAATATAAATTTATCTATATATTCGATAGCGATGGGTTGATACACAAAAGCCATTCAAAAAACAATGCAATAGTATTGCATGGGATAATGACACCGTTCCATTATTGGAATTTAGAGTTAAGGTATGAAAATGTTTAAGATATCGTTAGTTGAAATGCAAAACCAAGTAACTAACAAAAAAAATCGAGTAACCCTATTACGATTCACAACTCAACTCATCTACTTTTTTTTTGCATTATTATTCAAAACGAATTTTAGTTGTCGTCGTTGTAAATCACAATGAAGGTAACGACTTAAGGATTGAAAGTTGAGTAGAGTTGTAATCTATAATGAGAATTTGACAACTACAACTCAACTATCAGTTTAATTGTGAATCATAATGGAGATATACATATGTATATGTATCTTGATATTAATTTATATTGTGTGTTTAATTTAATTTCATGTTAAATGTTTTTTATAAGCTGTACAACCATTTAAATACTTGTGATAAATTACTAAATAATTACAAAAAATCCCTGAAGATATCAACAAATAATTGAAGAAACGTTGGGAGAAATATGTAAAAAAAAGTTTTCTGATTACATCAATATGATAGACCGAATTAGCATATTGGAAATCCTTCAAAATATTCTAAATAGTTTTTTGTTAATTATTTTTAGTGTCCATCCGGATGGTATTTTTCAGAACATTTTAATTTTATTAGCCCCCCGATATCTGTCTTTGTGCCATCCTAGGTCTAAAAGGACTGTATCAAATTATATGTATTTCTTTAAAAATTACTAAATTTTTAAATATATTTTATCTGCTAGGCGCTTCGTTGAAGATTAATAATTAATAATTCTTCGCATTCATTGGCCAAGTAGATATCTTAAAATTTTAAAATAAGATTGGGGCGATCTTACAAAGCGATCAGACCTTAATTCTCATTTTTTAATAAATAAGCACTATTTAGTCATTCTATTCCCAAACAAAATGCGTAGAATATCTTGCATTGATTTGCATATCTTGAGATACACGTACAAATTCTAATTTTATATCGTAAGAAAAAATGGTTTGTTCTTGCTTTCCATGTAAATTTTCACTTCGTCGCCACGTTTTTCCGAATTTTATTTTTCATATACATACATACATACATAGCATGACTGTCTCCAATAATTCTTTGTACACAAATCTATCCATTGTGTTGTCTATAAGATGAATTGGTGTTACTCCATACCAAGAAAAGCAGACCCATAACATCATATTTCCTCCTGCATGCTTAAGTTTTTTCGGTAAATCTAATTTGGAATTCCTTTTTTTTGGTCTACGTACATTTCTTTCCGCATCATTACCAAACAAATTGATTTTAGTTTTGTCGCTCCAAAGAATATTAACTTCGGTTACTTACTTGTTGGTATTTAATAAGCAATCATTCTCTTCAATTTTGTACTTGTGCTCTGAGTCGGAGTACAAATATATACTACATTCGACAGCGAGTTTTACGCATGAAGAAAAAAATTTCTCGCTGCAGACGTTTAGTACATATGTATATATATGTATGTATAGGTATACCTACATACATACACATATAAAAACTAAATTATTACACAAAAAACATTTTATATGTACAACGTCGTCCATTTTGTAATGTGTTAGGTATTATATGATATAATTTTGAAAACTTATAAAAAACGCAATTTGGGTTTTTTTGTAATGCTTTGTATTTTAACTAACGATAAACTTATGTACATACATATATATACATACATATGTATATTAAAAATAAAATTTTTTGCTATTCAGTTTTATGTAAGTGATCCCAGTCGCTTGCAAGAAGAATACACACGTTATCAGTTTTATTTGCAAATAAAACGTAGCATATTTTTGGGCAAACTTCCGTGTTCAATTAATACACAGTGTCTGCTAGCTAGTTACATCGTACAATGTAAGGTATTTTTTTATTATTAATATTTGATTGATAGTTTATGTGTTAGGTCTCTTCTTTATTCTCATTTTTAGCTGAACTAGGGGATTTTAATCCGTTAGAACATCAAACTGGATATTTGAGTAATATGCAATTGTTGGCAGATCAAACGTGCGATGCTGAGCGCAAAATATCTGAATTGCATAAATTACATCGTGGCCAATTGCCAGCTGATGCTGAATATAATTATCTGGAACATGCCAAGAGGCTTGATTTATATGGCATAGATTTGCATAAAGCAATGGTATGTATTTAAAAATAAAAGTGTATAGACTTAAAAAAAAAATTGGTATTTTTAAGCGACTTAAAAGAATGAGTAAAGGTGTTGCTATTTATGAAATAATTCGAAATTTTTTTATTTTATATGAATTGTGTAATTTTTTTATTTTGAACTCTCCTATTTCTTTTTCGTTTTTTCGAATCGTTTTTTGCACGAATTATTTAAATTTAATTTTTTCACTATAGTGCTGTTCTGAGTTTTAAATCAATATGGAATAAAAATAAATTTTTAAAAATATGTAAATGTTTATTTTCATATAAAGGATTCTAATGGCAAAGATTTGCAACTTGGGGTTTCTGCTATAGGACTACTAGTTTTTCAAAATTCTTTACGTATCAATACATTTTCATGGTCCAAAATGGTTAAAGTTTCGTTTAAAAGAAAAGATTTCTTTATACAGCTCCGTCGAGAGCCGGTGAGAATAAAAATAAAAATTTATCAGTAAATATATATACATTTGGATTATAATAAATTTTTCTTCTAGTCGGAAAGCTATGACACTTTGTTAGGTTTCAGTATGAACTCTCATAAGCATGCGAAGGCATTGTGGAAATCTTGTGTGGAACACCATTCATTTTTCCGCTTAAAGAGACCACATCGTCTATCGCGTTTCCTTAACTTAAGTTTAGGATCAAAGTAAGTTTTCGCCAGAATATTTTAAAAAGAATTTTGCTATTTTAATATTAATTTTTTATAAGTAGATTTTATTATTCCGGTCGCACCGAATTGCAAGCTGTACAAGAATCAAAGCAACGAGCAAGAATTCACAAAGCTTTTGTTCGTTCTCCAAGTAAGCGATTAATTACTATTGGGCCCGGTGCAACTACTACTTCACCATTAGCTAATGGTGGTAGCGGATCCGATAGCAATGGTAGTGTGTCACATAATGGTAAAACTCCGTCCGCCATAGCTGCAGCTCACACGTCCATTTTAACCATAACAAAGTCTAGCCGTCCTTATCATGACAATAAGGTGACGTCCAAACAATTGGATTCAATGCCACGCAAAGCTTGGGAGCAACACAGTGACGAATACGACATACAGCTGTATGTAGTTAATAATTAAATCGCTATTAGTTTCAATACGATTTCTAAATTTTTAATTTCGCATCCTAAATCTAGTGATACCGGCTATATTGAACAATGCAGCCGACGATTTGAGTCCCCAGTTCCTGCGTACAGTACAGGTTCTCGTAGCCCCAATGACACACAAATGGGTGCAGCCATAACTACCTACATAAATGGGTGTTTGACAGCAGCTGAAAGTGGTAGTGATTTAATTACAATACGTTTATTGGCCGACGAACATGGTCGTTTTGGTTTCAATGTTAAAGGTGGCATCGATTTAAGTCTACCAGTACAAGTATCAAAAGTTGTACCTAATACCCCCGCCGATCGCTGTATACCACGCGTCAAAGAAGGCGATGAGGTTGTTCTTATAAACGGCAGAGAGGTGCAAGGACTGAAGCACGATCAAGTTGTTTGCATGATAAAAGAATGTCGCAGTACTCGCAATGGTGAACTCTTACTAACCATGAAACCAGGTGGCCAGTCTGCATTATTTACCGAAGAAGAGGAGCCCCTATATCAGTATGTGCCTGAAAATGATGAAATTGGCTCGCATTCAAATCTGTTGGATGGTGACGCATTGTTCACACAAAGTCTTTTGTTGCTAAGTGATGGTTTGGCTTCCGGAGCTTTGTTGGCCCAGTACGAGTTAATGTATCGTAAAAATCCAGATTTACTTATAACGGAAGCTCGCAAACCAGAAAATGTAGCCAAAAATCGTTATCGCGACATATCCCCTTATGATTGTACACGCGTGTCTTTAGTAAACTGCTCAAGTGGTGATTACATTAATGCCAATTATGTTAATATGGAAATACCAGGTGGCATTAATCGTTATATAGCTACCCAAGGACCTTTAGTATCGACAACAGCGGACTTTTGGCGAATGGTTCAACAAGAAAGTAGTCATTTGGTGGTAATGCTCACGACGGTTATGGAAGCTGGAAGACAAAAGTGTCACCAATATTGGCCAGTAACGGGTGACGAACTTCAATTAGGTGAGGGATTTTCAGTAAAATGCCAGAGTGAGAAACCAGATGAAACTGGAAGTTTTGTTTTTCGAGAATTCGTGTTGTGTGATAACCGTACCGGAGAACACCGTCATATACAACACATGCAGTATCTTGCTTGGCCAGATCATTGCGTTCCATCCGATCCAAATTTATTTTTAGAATTTGTGGAACGTGTTCGTAATGCACGAAATCGGACATTATTGCAAGAAATTGAAGAGAGCCTTAAGCAGGTGCGTTTGCTTGATGCCGATGCCGATGAGAATGGTGGTCTTATGAGTGAACGTAAATGTGCTGCTAGCAATGGTGTTACTCCCGAAGATGAAGCCCCTGTTTCTACAAGTGTTCATCAGTGAGTTTTATCGCTTCTAAAAATAAATAAAAATTATAAAAATATTATGCTTTTTACATTTACATACATAGATGCATTAGTGCTGCTAATCCCCCTGTGATAGTTCATTGTTCGGCTGGTATTGGACGTACGGGAGTCCTTATACTAATGGATACAGCTTTAGCATTAATGGAGGCTCGGGAACCGGTATATCCATTAGACATTGTGAGAACAATGCGCGATCAGAGAGCATGTATGGTGCAAAATGTGGTAAGATTCGCAAACATTTTATTTGTTTCCCTTTCATTTTAATTTAAGGGTGACCAGTAAAGTTTACTTTGTGTTCATTCTACTGCTAGGTAGCATACTATTTTTTACTAGAAAGATGTTGAATGAATTTCACTCTTTTGGAAATACTCGTGCCGTGTATTAAAAGTATGTAGATAATACAGTTTTCACACATTTGAATACAGAAAAATAATTATCATAAAGGAGCAAATTCCTTTTTATTATACTAAAACTGTCCATTTTTATTCTTGAATAAAATCTTCACAGCTACTGAAGATTATAAAACTTATAGCTGAAGCTTTATATTGTGACATTTTCTTAATACATATATTGGCTAGAGGGAGATTATTTAGCTCATAAAACAGCAGTTCCATTTTTAAAGAAGGTATGTACTAGAAAAAACTAAGCTATAGGGAAATTCGTTGTAGAGCAGTGTTTGCCAGTAAACGCCCGCGGGCAGCGCCTATGTGTTAGTGAAGCCGAAGTGAAATCCCGAACTTAAGTAATTTTTGAAGTGTTGCCAATGAAGAATTTCACATCACTGGCCTCCAAATTACACATTTGAAGAAATATTATGCAAGACTTATTTTACATACTTAATCGTATATTACAAGTACTTAAACAGTACTTAATTGACAAATAGCTTAATGTTGTGTAATCGTAATTATACAATATTGTATTTTTGTTATTGGTAATTTTCATACAAAAGTGTGTTATACGTTTGAATTTTGTATGTTTTAAAAATGGTTGTATTGAGGACAGGTATGGAGAAATTCTATTAGCGAAATAAATGGCGCGAATATTTGGTATTCAATAAGAAATTTGGTTCAGTGCACGCACATCGTTATCAAAATACGAACCAATCGTGTCGTTGTGTGCGTTTGGCAATCACTGTTGTAGAGAGATAAAAACATAAGATGAAATTCTCATATATAATTAGTCTCTCGCATTAAAAGCGCAGCTGACAGTTCAAAGAAATGTCGAATAACATTGTCATTAAATCCGAAAGAACATGGGTTCATACCCCAGCTCATTCAAATATTTTGTATTTTCTCTTATAAATTTGCATAATTTTAGGTTTTTGTAAGTTTAAGTATCTGAAAGTTTCAAACTACCGAATATGAGTTAGAAGAGAACTAAAAAATTAATCACTTTTGGCAAAAAGTGTATAAGCATTCGTACAGGAATTCTAACAGCACCCTGCGCAATATGCGTAATGGACGCGCACGAAGCCCAGTGTAGTAGCTGTTTGTATGAGGATGAAGAGGAATAAGTAGTTAATTACTGGGTGTAAGTACAATATAGCCGAATAATATACTTACATACCTAATTGCATTTGTAAGGGGGACCCATTCATTTTTGAACATCTCGCACAAAATTAATGAGTAGCCGGGGTACATTAGGCAATTTTTCTTAACGCTGACATTGAATCTATTGGCTAGACTTAGTTGATGTAACCCTTCTTAATAATTTGTGACTTAGTACTTTAATTTATTAAATGATTGCTTTAAAACATAATTATTTTTTATTGCAGAGCCAATATCGTTTTGTATGCGAATGTATCTGTGCTGCTTATATGAAAATTTCGCGCAATAGTTCTTTATTAGCACAAGAAGATGAAGATGAAAATTTTGATAAAAATGATGATGGCGATTAGACACAAAAAATATGTATTTTATTATAAAATATAACAAACTATTGGCAATAATGCACGTGCCTCTCTTAAATTGGAATCACAATAATCTAATAAAAATTTCTCACAGATGCAGAAACTGATTCTGAAAAACACATGAAATGTAATATACAAACATGTATGTATGTACATACATATAAGTAAATACATACATACACATATGTATATTTTTTATATACAGCTTTCAGAAAATAATAAGGTAATAGAAATACATAAAAAATGATCAACTGATGGTATACATTCTTTCTATCCCGCCAAAAAATTATCTATTAATAAAATATTTCAATACAATTCTAAGCATAATACCTTGAGTTAAAAAAAATATATGTATATACTTATATACAGATATCTAACATGATTTTTGGCAACTATTAACCTTTCAGTACCGAATTTCGTGAATAATTAATTTGTGTCGAGTTTTTAAACATCGTAATTTTTTGGCATTTTTATGCATACATATTACATATTTCACATATTACATAACGCAATTTTTTCGGACTTAAAAAAATTGTCTGTATAAGCTCCGTAGCAATTTTCACCCCTTCCCAATATGGGGCTGTATACATTTTACATAACGCAGTTGGGGATTGAACATTTGTTACGGAATTTGTACTGGAATCTAGTATCCGATAGAACGCACTTTTCCGAACAGAACTCAAAATCGAATAGGAAAAATTTTCATTATTTTGAATTATTTATTTAATAAAACCAAAATTAACAAGAAAACTAAAATTACAAATAAAGGGCGTCCAAAATGAACGCAATATTTGAATTAAATACATATAAAACAAAGTTTTTAGTCTTTAGATTGTTATTATTATTAAATCATATATTAAATAAATAGGTTTATTCATAAAATGGTACATCGGGCAAATTGCCTACACAACTTTGCACATACACACTCGTTTGCTGAAATTGTACATTGCCATTTTGCAAAAATATGCCCGAATTTTATTGATGCAGCGTTTAATAAACCTGCTGTACTGCACGGTTCCTTATAGACTGCTTATTCTTTGACTTCAAATAACCCCATAAATATATAGATTTGACCACAACTAAAGCACCCCAAAGTACGCATTCTGGAAAAACATTTTTTTATTACAAAAATCTTTTTTGGAGGTATTATAAATAGTTTTTGTAAATAATATCGTTATTTTAAAATTAACATTATATAAATAAATAATTGTTCTCTAACAATGTTTTTAAAATTAAAAAAAAGTAGAGAACCACAAACCAAGTCGGACAAAAATATGGCACTACCTTATAGAAACTTTAAAAATGTTTCTACGCTGTTGTATATTTGGAATGCAATTTAACGTACCCATCACAAACGCATTTTATGTATCAAGGAAACAAATAAACGGAAGAGTGGTGCATAAGAATAAAATTGTTACAATTAATTTTTAAATAATTTCAATGGCAAGAAACAAGTATGTACTTAAATCAATTTAAAAATAAAATTATTGAGGATTGGAGGTCTGGCCTTGTACATTAGCGAGAGAACTTAAATAAAATTTTAATAATTCAGATGGAATAAAGTGTGTGCGCAGACCGAAAGGAGAAAGACTAAATCCTAAGTACTGCAAAGCAACTGTCAAACATGGTGGTGGTATCATGGTCTGGGGATGTTTCTCTGGTCTAGGAAGGGACCGATTCATCACATAGACAGAATTATGAATCGTTTTCTGTATCTTGGTATACTACAGAACGTAGTGCAACCCCCAATGCAAGGGAAGAGAGGCCGCTTCAATGGTGCATCCAACATAATAGCGGTCCTAAGCACCCCTGCAAAGTGTGAAAATAATTGCTGCAGAGTAATAGGACTGACATCTACGTTTTGATTAGCATGTATAAAGTATAAATAATTATCTACCGCACTGCTGACAATTACTACTAAAAATTAATTTTCCCATTATAAAGCATGGTACTCTGTTCATAATTTGGAGCGAACTGCTGTCAAAAGTCCATATAAAAAAATTCATGTGAAATAAATGCGAAATAATGTTGCTGAAGTTGTACTGTTTATTTTGCGTCTGTCAAAATTTGTGTATGTATTACTAACACACACCCACACTGCTAGAAAAGAACACTTTATCACTTATTTCAAATGCAAATAAGAAAAGGAAAAGAAATAAAATTCTTTATAAAACATGTTGCGGGGTGGTTGAACGTATCTCAAAAACATACCAGGCTGGTGTACGGTGGGATCTGACTGGCCTCACTGCAAGGTTATGATGGCCAATAATTTGATTTGTATTAGTTATTAATTAATAAATAGTAGGCGGTGGACTGTATTATTGTTTGGTTTTTCGTTTTTCTTATTTTTAGTAGTTTTTAGTGGTTTTTCTTTCCGTATTGTTTAATAGGACTGAAGTTCTTAACTGACCTATCGAATCCCCAAATCGCAATCCTATTGAGAACCTTTGGGAAATTTTTATGATCGTAAATCGGGATAGTTGCAGAAATTAAACTGACCTTAAAAGCTGTCAAAACAACCTGGGAAGCAGTATCACAAGATATATATATATATATATATATATATATATATATATATATATATATATATATATATATATATATATATATATATATATATATATATATATGTATATTGGTTCCTTTGGCTCCTATAAGGAGCATAGGACCTCATCACAGGATACTATTAATAATTTAATACCATCCATGCCTAGAAAATGTGCGTGTGTTATTAAAAGCAAAGGTTTTGCAACAAAATAGATCCGTCCAGTACTTTTTGGGTAAAGTTCGTGCTAATGAGAGTAAGCAAGAATTACTCTCTCTAATAGCCAAATATGGTAAAAAGTACGGGAACACCAAAAACCACATTTTTAGCCCAAAATAAAATGTCAATGCAACGTCTGTTGAAGATAACATACATATGTATGTATGTATGTACATAAGTATGCATGTACATACATATGTACATAAGTATGCATGTACATGCATTCACAGGCATAAGTTACGGAAAACGCAAATATGTTTGTATGTATGCGATACGTTAATATTTAAATTTGTCAGCATATTTTAAATGCTTATTTTATTAAAATTAAAAATTTGGTTTTTGCTGAAAATTTATTTTTTATTGCTTATTTTGCAAACAGCTGCTTGTTTGACAATTTACGAAAATTGCCAAAGAAAAAGTACGAGCTGTTTCGTGCAAGAAGAAGAATACTTTTCTCTCAAAGCCTCTCTCATTTACCCTATCTTGCAGTACGGGAACAGTTTTCGTGCAAATTGGGTTCCCGCGGGATCCCAATGTTGAGTACGGGATCGCACCTAATATTACTTTTATAAGATCGTTTTTCTCGCTTGCACAAGGGGTGCTTTAGTTTTGTCCTTTTTCTATTTGAAATGATTTTAACCCTAATCTTACTAACATGTGTCTGTGACTAATGTTTTGTATAATTTAATTTAAAAAAAATTTTAGGTATTGCCTTCTTACATCTTTTATATGCCAAAACATAAAAATGTAGCAGTAAATACTGACATGTGTCTCAGAGACACATACATGCATATATGAATGTTTTTGTTTATATATTTTTGGATGTCTATCCTTTACTGTCTATGAACATATTTTGTAATATAAGTACATTTCTAGCAACTGCGTTTTATATATATTTTTGCGTTACAATAACAAGCTTTTGTATATAATGTCATAAGCATTTGTTATATTTGTAACTCTGGGATTCCCCTTTGAATAAAATAGGCAGTTGCAATGAAATTTTGCACCGTATCGACGTGAAAATAATTTTTATCAAAAATATGCCAAAGCGACTAACGGAAGAAGAAATTAGGCCAGCCGCGGAAGAAGTTGACGAGCAAACGACCAGTAGTGTTGAAGACGAGGATATTTTTATACCATCTGATGGCGAAGAGAGGGAGATTAGTGAAAACTGTCAAGATGATGCTTCAGAGATGTCTGATACTGTTTTCGATACCGAAGAAGTTGCAGTTGAGGATCCTTGTGAAATTTATGTTGCTAAGGATGGAAACTCAATGGTCTTCGACTCCAAAAACTCAAAAGCAGTTCTTTTACTCTCATCAATGCATTACACCACATGCCACTTACAAAATAAAAACAAATCAGAGAAAAATAAGAGACACTCTGGATCAAGTTACACATAGTTTTACTTGCCGCAGAAAATCTAACAGATGGCCGTTTGCATTTTTTGCAATTTAGTTGACGTTTGCGGAATCGCTGCGTACGTAGTATGGAAAAACTTGCATCCTTCGTGGAAAGCAACGCAAGCAAAGAAAGCTCGAAAACTCTTTTTACGAGAAGTCGCTGAAGGGCTTGTTACACCTCAAATACGCCAAAGATCGAAGAATAAATTGCAACGACCTATCGTTCAACTAATGGAAGAAGTCCTTCAAGAAGCAATTGCACCTACTAATACCCAGAGTGCAACAAATAAACGCAAGAGGTGCTATTTATGCAATCCCAAAATAAGCCGTATTATTAAGCAATGCTGCCAAAAATGTTATAGTAATTTCTGCAATGAACATGCTGTGAAAGTTCTTTTATGTAAAGAATGTAATGAATAAAAAATATAAAAAGTTTAATCATTTTTCCGTAAGTTTTTTATATGTGTCTTAGAGATATATACATGTTAGTAAGATTTGTAAGTTTTTATGTCAGTATGATTAGGGTTAAAAAAATTTAGTTTTTTTCCTAAAATGTGAAGTTAAAAACGTTTATTTATATGAATAATAAACACACCAAGAAATAAAATTGTAAGTTAATCAAGGTGCATTAATATAAAATTAACTTGAACTTAATATAAATTAAAAAATTTATTTAACGAAAAAAATTCAGATTATTTTTTAACCGATTTTGAAGGGCTTTACAGTATTGGTCGTAATACTGTAAATCTAATAGTAGCTGCGTTCGAATACTTTTACAGTAAAGTGCAGTAAATGACTAATTACTGAGTAAACTGAAAAATTTACTCAAAAAAATCTGTTGCCCAATAAAGTAGGCGAACGGAAAAATTAGTAAGATTAAGGAAACAGGTGATTGCAAATCAATATAGTGCTGATATATATTTACACTCTGGACTACTCAACTCTTTCGCTTGTTGGTACTTATTGCAATATTTATTATAACACGAATATTTTAAGAACATATAAACAAATTATTTTCTATAATCGTTTCCATGTGTTCATTTTCATTTTATTAATTTTCCTAATTTGAGTCTGATTAAATTTATTCAAAACTATGTGATTATTAGTTTTTGCTATTGACTACCTTAAAAGCAAGTGCAGTACTAAGTAACCATATATTTAGCATTTTCATAACCCTAAAGAAATAAAATAAGAGCATGGCTTATACATATTTTTTTTTCTTTTAAAAGGTATACATGTTTAACGAACGAATAGTTTCAAAATAATTTATTTAATATAATTTTTATTATTCTCTGTTTTTCTTATTAAATAATTTCTTCACAAATAGTATACTTGTTTTCTCATTTTTGTTTGTTTAACTTTTAATTCATGTTTTTCTGTTTTACAAAATTTTACTACAAAATATTTCTGCAGTAAAAATTAGTAAATTCTCAGCCATGAACTGTCACTTTACGCTCTCAATTTGTGTTCTCATTTACTGTAACTTGAGTAAACGAACGCAATTTAGTAAAATGCAGTAAAAATTATTAAAACTTTTGGGTACTCGAACACACTTAGTATTAAATCACACGATCTAGGGGCCAGTTCTGATCATTTAGCGAGTGTCTGCTGCAGTAATTGAATTGGTTCACGGGCCGTTAGACATGCGTGCGGCAACGTCTTGTTGAAACTACATCTATTTACAGCAATGTTATCCAATTTCGGCAGAAGAAACGGGTGTCGCGATATTGAGCTTGATGAGCGTTATTTTTAAAAAAGTGTAGTCCAATAATGCCTCTGCACAAGCCAATAAAGTGCTCGAGTCTGTTGTGCATGGTTGTTAGGTTTCAGTTGTTGTATTAATTGAATTTCGTACAAATAGACACAGATCTTTAGTAACTATACGCTGCAATTTGGCCAAACTAAATACTGATTTCGTTAGAATTTTTTTGTAGGAGCAAATCAAATTTTTCGCGTGCGCCAAGATAGCTTCAAAATCGTAAGAACAAATTAGTGCTTTTAGAGATTATAGAAAAGTGAATTTAAGCAAACATTAATACGGTTAGATTTATTTTGAAATAGAAAGGAACAAAACTAAATACATTAAAATAAAATTTATAAATATTGAAACGAGTTGTTTGGCTCAAGTTCAAATCCGAGTTGTTTGGCTCAAGTTCAAATCCGAGTTTACCTACATATGTATTTCTTTTGCCAATTTATACATAAATTCATTAATTTTTAAAAAGAGAGTACTATTTGGAACAATTATTATTCATCAGTCTAGCAGAATGGATCAGTACTGTCACAAAGTAATACCAGAGGTGACACGAACAGCATGCTATTGCTGTATCTGTCGCACAGTAACTCGTAAACAAAGAATTTTTCATGTTTTGTTGTGGTTTTGTATTCTTATTAATTTCTGACTCACTAAAAAGAGTTGCAGAAAAATATTAATTTAAGCAATATAAATGCAAAAAGTTATATAACATTAAAAATAATATAAAATAAGAATTATTCGTGATATATAGAAGAAGTAAATTGCAATACAATTCATCATTTCTTACTTCCAAAATGCTTAATTTTGTTTTGTTTATTTTCCCTCATCCTTACATTATATGCTATCTCTTTTTAACAGTAACTAGTTGAACAAAAAAGCTGATTTGCTCCAAAACATAACCTCAAAGTTACATCTCTGATTACCCTGTGGTACTGTTTTCGAGGTCGCTACACCATCTCATCAGCGTTCTTTTTTTCGATTTTACCACTTTTGACGGTGAATACTAGTGACTAGGAATATCAACGAAAAATTCAATTCAAACCTTTTCGTTTTTGTGCCCGGTTTTCAAATCTACAACAAAAAACATCAATTTAATTCTTCGTATAATTTGGGTCTAAATGACATCTACGTTTTGATTAGCATATATAAAGTATAAATAATTATCTACCGCACTGCTGACAATTACTACTAAAAATTAATTTTTCCCATTATAAAGCATGGTACTCTGTTCATAATTTCGAGCGAACTGCTGTCAAAAGTCCATATAAAAAAATTCATGTGAAATAAATGCGAAATAATGTTGCTGAAGTTGTACTGTTTATTTTGTGTCTGTATTACTAACACACACCCACACTGCTAGAAAAGAACACTTTATCACTTATTTCAAATGCCATTAAGAAAAGGAAAAGAAATAAAATTCTTTATAAAACATGTTGCGGGGTGGTTGAACGTATCTCAAAAACAATCCAGGCTGGTGCACGGTGGGATCTGACTGGCCTCACTGCAAGGTTATGATGGCCAATAATTTGATTTGTATTAGTTATTAATTAATAAATAGTAGGCGGTGGACTGTATTATTGTTTGGTTTTTCGTTTTTCTTATTTTTAGTAGTTTTTAGTGGTTTTTCTTTCCGTATTGTTTTTGGTGTGTTGTATGTTTATGTATTTTATCAATGTGTTTTTACATGCTAGTAGCTGTCAAATGTATAGGCCGTTTGTACACAAGCTGTGTGCAGTGGGAATATTGATGAAAGACTTTATAAAGTAGCCGAGAGGGGTTAAGAAAGTTTCTCTTGAAGTTTTCAGATCCTGGAAAATATAGTAATTTATAGCAACAAAAAAAGATCAAGGCCAGAGGTCAATTACTCCAACCTCAAGTATATAGAATGTAAAAATTGTTTATTGTACTTGTAGTAGTGTTAACTGTGTCGATTTTTACTGTAGAAAATTTTGGTGAAGTTTAGGAAATGATATAGAGAATTGATTCTAACAGAAACAAGTGAAAGGAACAGAAGTGTTGTGAGTGTTAAATCGTTGTGTTATTTTTTTTTCATTTGTGAATTCAAACTTGAAAAATTTTGAAAGAACAATAGAACAAGTACTATCTATTAAGAATATAAAATCCTTGACATTAAATAATAAATTAAATAAAATTAAAAGTGAATTGTGCCTGGTTCTGTGTCCGTGTTGCCTGTCTAGAGGACCCAGGAAAAAGGATCAAATTAGCAAGTTTAAAGGACAAGCAAAAGTTGGCCTGGGAGAAGTTTAGAGGAATAGAGGCAACTATACAAACATTTATAAGGGCCAGACCAGGTAACAAAGTATTTACTAAAGCCTAAGAGCAGAAGGAAGTCAAAGAACCTTCATTAGTGTGCCATCTTTTGGTAAATGCCAAAACTATTTTTGGCTGAAGTAAAGTTCCGACCCATCTGTTCCTATAAGAGTGTTATTATAGCTTAATTTTAATAGGGCTGTCCTTATGGTTAGATAGGTTATAGTATCTAAGTTAGATTTACAAAAATAGTAGTTTTTTATATATGTAAGTGGTAATTTTGTAATTTTGTGTGTATGTGTTAGAAATAAGGATACAGTTAGTGCCTAAATACTTAAAATAAATTGATAGCGGGAGTTTTTATTAGTCCGTTTTTTTTTTTGGTATCGCCATAATTTCTATTCTTTCTTTTTATTATCATTGAATTTGTGTCTTGAGTTTTTTTTTGTGACCCAGTAGTAAAGGGATATACAGACCCCCTAAAAGAGCTCATTTAGGTAGGGTATTAGAGTACAAGTTAGAAGTTTTTTTTTTGATAAATAGATTTCTGGATTGAATTCAATTGTAATTGAAAGAAAAGTGTTGTAGAAAAAGTGGTTTGGCAGATTGCGTAATTTTAATGGTGTGTTCTATGAACCTATCATTGATTTCAGTAATTTAGGCATCAACTACTATTTTTAGTTTAAGTTTTTATTGAGGCATTATTTCGTTAATTTTGAGTCAGTTTGTACTAGTTTTTTTTTTGTCGAGTGTTTTAGATTTTAAGAAGAAACAAACAATTTTTATTTATCTTTATTTATTTTATTTTTATTGGCTTAGTTTTTATTTAGCTTAATTTTAAATTTTGTCGATTTTTGCATAAATATTTTTCTTTTTTTGATAATATAGTGAGTTGTTTTAGTTTTATTTTTAATTTTTAGCTTTTACAAATTTATTAATAAAAATATGTAATTTTGTTTAAAATAACGAATATGTTCGTGTTCTAAATTAATTTGTTCGGGAGAGGAAATATGAGTTAGTGTCGTGAAGTGAGTGTGTGTGGATCGTGGGGGACCAAAATTTAATGTGCGTTAGGAGTGTTAGGTCCCAGGTAGGGAGGGCTAGTAGAGGACGTCCAACTTGTCCACTCTCCCAATTGTTTCCCGTTTTGTGTAGTACTTTGAGATATAGTTTGTCAGTTTTTTTTAATTTAATTGTTCGTGTCTCGGTCGTGTTTGTGGGTTGGAACCTGCCCTATGATGTCAAATGTGTGTTGGCTGGCATCACGAGCACGGCGAAACGACGGCACGTAAAAAACAGAAAATGCAACCATTTCACCATTTTTCTTTTGTATTTTTTGAAAGCTTCGAACCTAAAAGCAGTATTGTTGCAGCTTAGACACCACCTGTTTTAATCGTCCACTGATTTTGACATAAACCTTGTGCATTTCTACTAACAAAATGCGTGTGTTTTTTGGTGTTGTAATTTGTTGTAGAATCGCTATTACCTGTGATGATTGTACCCAAGGCGTATTTTAACAGGTGAGAGCATTACTGCAGCTGACTATTAGTTGCGAATGTCAAAATACATTTAATTTTTTTCTTTATCTGTTATATGGGATAGGTTTTTAACATACGCAATGAAACTACACAAACAAAAATGCCGTTGTTTTTGTATTGTTGTAGTTGTTTTCCTAATGCTGACACCTAGTTAAATACACCTTAATTTACAGCCATTTTCGTTGTTATGGTGTTGTAATAAATATTGCATCGAGTACCAACAAGAAAAAGAGTTGAGTAGTCCAAAGTGTAGATATATTTCACCACTATATTGATTTGCAATCACCTGTTTCCTTAATCGTACTAATTTTTACTATTTTTCCGTTTGCCTACTTTTTTGGGCAACAACTTTTTTGAGAGTAAATTTTTCAGTTTACTCAGTAATTACTCATTTACTGCATTTTACTGCAAAAGTACTTGAACGCAGCTAATAATTTATTAATTGTAAAAATTCTGTGGTAAAAAGAAGGCATTTGGATACATAAACTGTGTTGAATGCAAAATGGATGAAGTGGACAAAATAATCATACATTCCCTTAAGCAAATCGGATGTAAGATAGAAAACGACGATGACGGTGGAGTATTCAAAATAAAACATTTTACACCCGATCTCTTGGTAAGAACGGTATCAAAGTGCTTACAGGAAATAAATCAGGATGCTTTGCTACCAAAATTACTGCCTGAAAACATAGCTCATCGTTTTACAGTGGCTACCACTTTGGCGGAGTTGTGTAGTGGCTGTGGCTATCGCGGAGATATTGGTTATCAGACGTTTCTCTATCCAAACGAAGTGGATATAAGACGTTTATTTATGTTTTTAATCGAACAATTACCCAAGGAACAAATAGGTAGTCTAGATAATTCGCAGCAGCAACATAAAGACGACTTTGACTTACTTATGTTAGATGTACGAAAGGAAATAATGCTACAACTTAAAACACCTTGGCTTCCACAATACTGTCGTGGCATTGGTAATAGAAAGGCTTTTGGCTATAGCGGCCTCAGTGTGAATTTTACTCCTCAACTGAATTTAAACATTCCCAACATTGAAAAGTCTACACAAAGGGACGAACAATCAGTATTTACTTATCAAATTCCCAATATTTTTCAACAAACTTCAGTTGAAGATTACGATTTAGTTAGTTCGGTTTTACATAAAAATGCAATTGACATGTATGCATCGTCTGGGCAGTCCTTTGAAGATGTTCGTTTATCCCTAGTGCGGACAATGCAACCAATCCTTTCGCCAGTTAAATCTATGCTAAAAGGTAACAGTGAGATAAAAGAAGAATGTGTTCAGAAAGAAGCAGAAAATGCAATTAAAACCCCTCTAGAAAATATAGCAGTAGAAATAGAATCTCTCAAACTAAAAAATGAGCAAATAAACAAAGAACGTGAAACAGCCAATATAAAATGCAATCAACTGCGCCAACAGCGAACAGAAATAGAATTTCAGATAGAAGATATGAAAAAGAAATATAAAATTCAGGAACGAACTTTAGTGATTTTGGAAAATCATGAAGAAAATATAATTAAACTGGAAAATTTGATAGAAAAAACAAGAGAACGACACTCGACTATGGAAAATCAGTGGCAATTGCATAGAAATCCAGCACTACAACAAATTAATGATTTAAAAAAAATCAGAGAATCAAAAACACGGTATAGTATTCACGATCTAAGATCAATAATTCAGCAATTGCAAAAAACAATAGTGGAGAAAAGCCAAAACCACACAGCATTAGAAGACGAATTGAAAAAAGCTACAAGCGGCATTGCTTCTCGTAAGGTGTATACCAGGCGTATTTATGAGTTTATTGGTAATATACGCAAACAACGTAATGACATTTACAAGATTCTAGATGACACCAAAGATTTACAAAAACAACTGAACTCTGTTTCCGCTCAACTGCAAAGACAATTCAATTATACCGACGATTTGTTATTTCAAAGTGCCAAACATGATTTACACGCTAAACAAGCGTACAAATTGCTAGCTTCTCTGCATGCATCCTGTGATGAAATCTGCGATTCGGTTTCACGAACAGGACAAATGACTAAAGAATCACGAGATCTAGAGGTACAAATTGATCGCGAGCGCATGCGAAATGTGGCTGCTAGTTTGGGAAAAATTAGTTTAGATATCCAAAAGTTTGAAATGATAATAAAAACCATGAAATTAGAAATAAATCAAGTGGAAAATGAAATACATTCAGGTTAGAAAAAATCAAATTGGAATACCTTAAATAAAGGGCCACATATTTTTGCTCAAATTATTATTATCAACTTGTGAAAATCAAAAGTAATCAGGGTTGTCACAGAAACCAATATAGTCGGAATTGGATTTAAAAAGACGACAAAATATAATTTTCTATGATGAATTTCAAAGTTATTGGTTTTATGTTCAATCTAAAATTACAATCTGTTTTGAACATAAAACAGATAATATTGAAATTCATCATACAAAAGTATTTTTTGTCGTCTTTTCAAATCCAATTCCGACTATATTTGTTTCTGTGACAACCCCGAATATCTTTATTTTATCTTCTCAGAACCAAATAAAAAAGACAAAAAAAAAATACATCTAAAATGTTCAATTACTCAATCATATGATATACATACATACATATGTAAACAAAACACAAGCGGACGGATAGACAACAATATCAAATAAAAATTTTTAACCAATCTAGCTTAGCGATACGTTAATTAAGAAAACGCTTATCTAAAAATATACATACATATATGTATAAAGAAAAAAACAACGATTTTCAAAAACTTTTGTTTGTTGACGATTTTTTTATTGCTGTTAATGCCAAATCATCAGTAGACCTTACACCATATTTTTGAAAAGTTTCAAACCTTAAACCATATTTTAGAAAATGAAATTAAAGGTCTACTGATGATTTGGCATTAGCACCAATGAAATGCATATATAGACTAGCTAAAAAACCCTCAACAAACGAAAGTTTTTGGAAATCCTTGAAAAAAGATATCGAGGCAATCACGATTAATAAATTTAAAAAAGTTCTTTTATTAAGTTTTTTGTCTATGTATATGTACATATTTTATCTAGTATATGTACATATGTTATCTAATATATTCATTCAAAAATAAAATATTTCCAAAGTCGCTTATAAATGATGACACCCCGGAAGAACTTTGGTTTTTACAACCATAGCTAAATCAGTGCGTTGAGCGTCGCGTTAGCAGCAGAGTACGTATTTAAAATATATTCTTAGAAAAAAATTTCTCTCAGTGTACCGCAAATACGTACCCTTTTGCTAACGCGACGCTCAACGCACTGATTTATGTATGGCTGTTAGTTACGTACATACATATGTGTGTATATGCATACAAACAGGTGTTGACAACTAATTGGAAACGTTTTTTTTTTGTTTACTAATCATGCTTAAGTTTTTATATACAATTTATTTAATTTTTTTAATATATTTAAACGTTAACAAAAAAAATTAAATAATATAAAAAATTATTCAGTCTTAAACACATTTTACAAATTTATTATATGTATTTCTTAAAATATGACGTCGACAGCTAATTAGAAACGATTATACATTATTAAAAAAAATTATTAATTTTTAATATTTTGTCGCAAATCCCCTTTGCTTTATCACTGCCTCACATCGATTGCGCATTGATGTTACGAGACGCCGACATCGGTATCGACTTCCACGCCGTCTTCACTTCCTCAAAAAGAGTCGCCATATTTGTTGTTTTTGAGGCTAACGGCTTTTTTTACGTGTGTAATTACCGAGTGAACTGAAAAATTTACTCTCAAAAAAGTACGCGAACGGAAAAATTCTAAAAATTAGTAAGATTAAGGAAACAGGTGATTGCAAATCAATATAGTGCTGAAATATATCTACACTTTGGACTACTTAACTCTTTTTCTTGTTGGTACTCGATGCAATATTTATTACAACACCAATATTTTAAGAAAATATAAACAAATTATTTTCTATAATCATTTCCATGTGTTCATTTTCATTTTATTTGATTTTGCTAATTTGTGTCTGATTAAATTTATTCAAAAGTATGTGATTATTTGTTTTTGCTGTTTACTACCTTAAAAGCAAATGCAGTACTAAGTAACCATATACTTAGCATTTTCGCAACTCCAAAGAAATTAAATAACAACGAAAATGGCTGTAAATGGTTTCTACAAAATTTATTTCCTTTTAAAATGCATTTATGTAAATGTTTAACGAAAATAATTAAAAATAATTGTTCACTAATTATATTTTATTTTGTTTCAGTTTTTCTTTTTCTTTCTAAATAATTTTTTCACAAATTGTATACTATTTAATTTCTGACTTGTTTGTTTACCTTTTGAATCATATGTTTTTCTGTTTTATTAAATTTTTCTACATGAAATGTCTGCAGTAAAAATTTTTAAATCTCAGCCATGAACTGTCACTTTACGCTCTCAATTTGTGTTCTCATTTACTGTAACTTGAGTAAACGAACGCAATTTAGTAAAATGCAGTAAAAATTATTAAATTTTTTGGGTACTCGAACACACTTTATAATGATCATAAAGCTCTAATATAAAATCTGCGTTTCTAATTAGTTGTCAACAGCTGTATTTCATGAAGTAAACAACAATAAAACTTTAGTTACCTTTTTGACAACGTAAAGGTTTTGTGATAAAAATAGATTTTCGTTGTATAATTTGTGATTATTAGTAACAACCGAACTTTAGTTGCGTTGTCAGCCGGCAACGAAAAATTCGTGATTGCCACAGAAAAATTGAAATTAACAAACCTCTTTTTCCAGTTGCGATCATAATATAATTTTCAGCAACTGGCAAACCAACTGGGTTTCGGTCGCCATCCATAATCGAATCATTAGAATACAAATTCCTGCCTAAATTTTTGCATGAAAAAAGGAATATTTTCATTAGTTTTTAACATTTTATTTGTTCAAAAAAAGAAAAAAGTGTCAAATTATATTTAAATCCTTTATAATAGGTCACAATAACATAACTAAATATACTCTTATTTTAACGCATTTATGTACCTCAAGTTTGAAAACAGAATTTTAATTACAATTACAAAAGAAATCAGGGTAACAATATATAATCTTATTTGAAAATCATACATAACTGATATGTAATAAGAATTATTCTGAATTAATACTAAATAAAATGTAGAAAATTAAAAGTTTTTAAACTGGTCAGTTTTGGCCAATATATTTTTTTAAATTCTCCAAACATTCAGTCGATGTCCATTGCGTTATAATCGCATTGAATTCCTCATCCAAAGAGTTAACGATTACATCCAAATGACTATTTATAACAGTTTTTTTCATAACGCGATACGACTTAATTAAAAAAATAATAACATTATGATTAGCTTAGACTTCGAATAATACATAAACTTACCTCAGTGGATAAGGAGGCAATTCTTTTGGCTGTCATTAACGCATCGTCATTAACCTTATTACCAGATGTTAATTTATTTACTAAGCCTGCTAACGCTGCTTCTGTAGATTGTACTTTTTCGCATAACCAAAATAACTTGGTTTTCTAAACATTAAATAAATTAAAAAAATTGAGTTTTCTTTTTTAATAAAAATGTTCAAATGTCATACGAAAGATCCACGTATTTTATTCATGTTATGCCAAATACAAAAGCCCTCTGGTGTTTGACCCATTTTGCAATATGGAGTTTCAAAAGTGGTTTTGTCACTGGCTATTACAACATCAAATAACGCCAATTGTATTACACCAAAATTCATAATATTTCCGTTAACGCCTCCTACAATAGGTTTAGGGTAGGATGCGAGAGTCTTTAAATAATTTCTAAAAATAGAATGTGATTAAAAGTATCCAAAAAAAAATTAAAAACAAATTTTTATTTGAATGATTTCATTGTATATACTAAAGAAAAAATAAGTATGGAAATTGCTAAAATTTTAGTATTTTAAATTTTACTCACACTATTTCCCATATTAATCTAATAAAGCTGTTAATATGTGCGATTAAAATTTAAAATACTAAAAAATAAGTATAATTCAGTAAATAATTTTAGTCTGTCGACTTCGTTTTTTATATTCTTTAAAAAAATGTATATTATATGGAAATCGCTTTGCGAACTGTCAGCATGGGCTACTGATAAGGGTTTGGGGTCAATCCGGAAAATACTGACTTAGTTCCTTTTACTAGGAGGTGGAAAATTTTAGGTTACCGGTACTAGATGGAGTAGCGCTTAGGCTATCTGATAGTGCTAAGTATCTAGGAAGCTGTCCTGGAAAATAAATACTCAGGAGAGACTTAAAAGGGGTCTTAACGCCTAACACGCTTGCAGATCATCGATAGGTAGGAGCTGGGGACTCCGGCCATCAGTAGTTGGATGGCTATACACATCGGTGGTTAGACCCATTCTTACATATGTATGTATGCTGCGTTTGGTGGGAGACATTGAGAATTGCTAGTCGAAGGAACCTTCTGTCTAAAGCTCAGAGGTGTGATCCGATCGGCATAAAAGTTGCCATGAGTAGCACTCCTCAGGCGGCCCTTGGCGTTATCCTACATATTCTGCCTATTGAGCAATTCATGATGGGAATGGCTGTCAGGATCGTTCTTATACTGAGGGAATTAGGACTGTTAGGAAATTTCACGCAGGCTCACTCGCGGATCTTGAGTGAGGTTAGCAATGGAGGTTAATACTTAGGCTCGCCCGGCTCCACTGATTATGTGGGCACTAAGGTAGATTTTGGGCGTCTGCCGGAGGTAATTTTGCCGACTAGGGAGAGCTGGTCGGGTAAGGGCAGATTGTATACGGAATTTGCTATATTCACTGATGGCTCAAAATGAGGGGCACGAGCGCGTGGGTTTACATTGAGGATCTGGACATCAGAAGGTCATATAGGCTGCTTGACGAATGTAGTGTTTTCCAGGCGGAGGTTCTAGGAATATCGAGGCCGATAGAATTGGTAAAGGACAATATTTCTAGGGACTCGGATGTATGTGGACATACAGGTGGCTCTTAAGGCCTTAATGGGCTGTCACGTGAACTCCGAGCTAGTAGATAATTGCAGGAGGACTCTGGGAGAAAACCTAGAGGACTATGTGCTAAGATTGTGTTGGGTACCGGGTCACTGCAACATCAACGGCAATGAAATAGCTGATGAGTTAGCAAGACTGGGCTCGGAAATGGAGGATCAGGACCGTATAGAGGCGGTTAGATCTCCGATAGGCTTCTGTTTTTGGAAGGATTAGAGAATGGGCTGAGCAGAACTAACAGGGCCGGGTGGACCCGAACGGACTGCGGGGTATCGCGTGTGCTATGGCCGGTACTTAGTAAGTCGGATTCAGATTCGCTCCTGGATCTGCATTAGGACCATGATAGGTGTCATCACGGGCCACTGTCTCATTGGCAGGATGGCGGTGAGATTAGATCCGACTTTTCGGATATTTGCGGGTTGTGTGAGGACCCTGACGAGCCGGATATAGTGGATATCATTTTAGGTAGCAAATTCTTAGGCGAATTAGGGGAAGTCTCGGGCGGTGGGCTCGAGAACGTAATAGGATTCGTAAAGGGAATGATCTGGCTGCGTAGTAGGAGAATTTTTTTTATTTTTATTTTTTAAAAAGGGAAGTAAACACTCAGGCAATTAGTATGCCTACCAACCCGTAGGTGTGTTACCTTCTTTGGGAAAGGGATAGTGAGAGAGGACAGATGGTGAAAGAGAGAAAGCTTAATTTTTACAACTCTGATATTGCGCGTTGTGTTAGTTTTTAGATCAGTGTTGCAGCGCCTCTGATGTCAAGTAGGCGCATTAAATGTGTTTTAAGCTGTTGTAGCCATTTTATTAATTATTTTACTTCGCCGGCGATTTTGCTACAATACCGACGAAGGAGGGCGCTGTGATGTCCGCTAGCATACACCAGTATTAATTGCTGTCAGAACTGTTCAGTGACCAGTGCTATGCCTTCATCACTTAAACAGTCTGACAACAACAAATACAATCGCATACTAATGCACATCTGAAAAATGCTGGATGTTATGACTTGCCTGAAGCTGGGCTCGAACCCACGTTCTTAGACATTATTTGCTTTGCAGTCAACGCGCTAACTACTTCAGCCAACAGCACCCTCGGGTGCAGGACGCGTATAGGTGACTTCTGGCAGGGTTGTTATCTTTCCCTTTATATCTATTTCTCTCTTATTTTTCCTTCTCTATACAAAAAAAATAAGACAGCACAATGGACCTTATTGGACTCCGGGTGAAGGTGTGGGGCTTACCTCACACTAGCCTTAATACCACAAAGAAGACCAGAGGTGACGCGAAACGGCAAGCTATTGTTGTTGTTTTGCTGACTCCGTCATACAGAAAGTAGTAAACAAAGAATTGTTCATGTTTTGTTGTGGTTTTATATTCTTATTAATTTCTGGCTCAATAAAAAGAAGTTGTAAAAAAATATTAATTTAAGCAAAAAAAATGCTAATGGTAATATAACATTAAAAATAAATAAAATAACAATTATTTCATGATCTATAGAAGAAGTAAATTCCATTACAATTCATCATTTCTTACTTGCAAAATGCTTTAATTTTGTTCTGTTTATTTTCCTTTATTCCTACGTTATACTGCTATCTCTTTTTAGCAGAAAGTAAAGGGGGGAAAAGCTGATTTGCATCAAAACATAACCTCAAAGTTTCATCTCTGGTTTACCCTGTGCTTAATACCTACCTACCTATTAATATTATTGAATTTAACGTCCAATGAGATTCCTACTTCGTTAAGTTTGTGAAACAAAATGAAAACAGAGCTACAACTTTGTAATAAAAGCCTTCGCGGCATTATTAAAATAAATAATAAAAGACTCTTTGAAGTTTGAACTGGTAAGCATCTCTTGCTTATATTTTACTTACTTATCCTTATAATTCTCCTTTTCTTGTCTTCTACCCTTTTCTTTGCATTTTCACGCAAATACTCTCAAATATAATTTCTCATTCCTTGAGAGATTATAAGAAAAGGATTTATTAACTACCCAATAAATCCAAATAAGGCTATAATTAATTAGGAAATTATAAGTGATTATTTAAGCCTTAGGTCAGTTTATATAAAAAAACGTATATTATTTATTTTTTATATAAATATTTCGCTAATATCGTTGATTGGCTTCTTCAGGAAATAAAAATTTTTCATTTTGATTTACATTATTTAAAAAATTTTTACATTTAAAAAAAAACAAATATTGTCAAAATAAGAAATAAAAAACTTAAAAAAACAAACAAACAAAAAACGGATATAGTATTTTCTATTTCCTTTTTCCGTTTTTTTATAATAAATATCTATAACTCTGTGCAACATTTGCCGTATCTGCCCTAAAATTCATCCTCTGATCTGTCGGAACATTTATAATCCGTAACATTTCTAGCTTATAATTAGTTTCTGTATTTAAAATTTAAATATTATTATAGTTTGGATAATGATCTGAATTGAAGCAATGAGAAGATAACGCTGTCTTTTGTGAATTAATACTCCTATATCTCTGATCTGATTTGTGACCATCTATTCTATTCAATTTATTTATTGGCGAAATATCGATATAAAAAATAAATAGTATGCTTTTTTTATATAAACTGACCTAAGGCTTGAATAATCACTTATAATTATTAAAAAAAGGTAAAAAAATAAGAGAATATTATTAATTAGGAAATTAATACAGAGATAATATACCAACAAAAAGACATTAATTTTAGTTCATTCCATAAAAAAGAATTCTGCAACAAATTTGTATGCATTTTGTTTAAAAATTTCTAATTTTTAGATACGCTGTCGACAAACTATGTACATTAAAAGAGTCGTCCATGAATTTGATTTCTGTAAATTAAATTTTTTAAAGAGTTAGTGAACAAATATTTTTTAAAAGATTCCGTAAAAAACATATTTTATAGTAATTATTAAATTATTCGAGATTGGTCTCGATATATTTTTTTCAAAGAATTTCAAAAAGTTTTGTTTTTTTGAGGATTTTTAGCATTTCATTGATGCTTATGACAATACATCAGTAGACCTTAAAACATATTCTTTAAAAGTTTTAAACCTCTTATCTTATACAAAAACTTAAAAAAGCAATACAATATACAATTGTATAAAGATTATGGAGAAAATAAAATAGATTCATATGGAATATAATTTGTTTGTTAGGATTTTTGAATAAGTTTCAAAGCCTACTCTTGATCTAATAATACAGGTGTTTCATGGTGAAATAAACAGGTGGCATTACTACGCCATATGATAATTTTTTGCTCTAGTATTGTTTTTCCAATCTTATGTCAGTTTCTTTTATATTAGAGATGGGCACCGCTCACGTGATTAGCGTGAGTCATCGTAATTAATTTTTTGTTGCAATTACGTGAGCGTTCATGAACGCGAGTACAAAGAAATTGAGCGTGCATAAGTAGATTTTTGACGTGATTGCTTCGTGGTTTTTTTGCTATGTTATTTTTCGTATACTTTTTTAATAAATATTTCTACGTAATTACTTAAATTGTTTTAAGTTTAAGTTGAAAGGAATTGTTTGGCTCAAGTTCAAATCTTACTTTACTCATTTCTTTATTAATTTTAGAATTTTTTTTGATAAACTAAGTATTATTGGAACAGTCTATTCATCAGAGTAGCAGAATGGATCAGTGATAATAATATTTTTTAATTATTAAAAATTTCTTATTCGTGATTATTTCGTGAATGTGAGTTTTCGTGATTGTGCGTAACTTTTTTGCCTACTCACGTGAGCATGCATGAACGGGATCCGAAAATATAAGTACGTGCATGAGTAAAACTTTTTATCGTGAGCGTGAGTGAGAAATCACTCACGATCCCATCTCTAGTTTATATTTACAAAATATCCAAACTTTTGTTTGTTCAATGTGTTTATTTTTTTATTAAAATTTTCAATAATTTCTTATTGGTACTCATACATTTGTGCTTGTTTTGAGAGTGGCACTACCTTCTATATGGACCGCAAATACTTTCAAAGCAATCCACACTTTCTTGTCTTGCTCATTTATAGATTCCCACAAATGCAATGGTTTCTGTTAATTTATTTTATTTAATTTTTGTTTACAATAATTTTTGACAAGGGCTTAGACTTTACACAAACAAAAATTCCCTTTTTTGTTGCATTGTTGTAGTTGTAGCCCTAATAATGCCACCTGTTTATTTCATCATGGTCTGTTTAGTACTACAACAATAAAAAAAACAGGCATTTTGTTTTTGTTTAAAATCGCAGGAAAGTCAAAAACAGTTGAAGAAAATGGTTTTTTTCTTAGTGATGGATAATTAAATTTTTCTTTGGTACAAAAAAATATTTTTAATAATATTTTTTGAACCTGTCAGTACTAAATTGAAATATTTGTATTTTTTCTTTATTAACTAAAAACGTATAATGAAATGTATTTGTTCTTGCATTTATGTTAAATTATCGAAACAAACACAATGGTTTTATCTGATACCAAACGTTATTCTTAATCCTTTTTCACATCAAGAAGGTTTGATATTTAAGTTTGTAATCAAATTGACGTTCAGTTGAGAGTAAATGTTTGGTGCCGAGTCGGACATTTGAGAGTAAAATGACGACCTTAATTTTAAACTATATTGATCTTCTTCAAGACTGAATATTCAAAAAAGTTTATTTTCCTAAATTGTGTTTCTCAAACTAAAACATTTCAAGTAAAACTTTGTTGTTTGTGCGCTAATAAGTTTACAATATTTCAAAACGTTGTTCATACGTAAAGCGACTCGGTTTGGTGTTCGTTTTTGTGATAGTAACCGATAATCAATATTTCGGACAGAAAAAACCTATAAGTGTTAAAGTAACATATCAATCAAAAAGAGGCTTGTACTTTAACCACCCGTTCAATTAGATCGTCCTTATATTATCGTCAGTAATTAATCCAAAGATTTATTATTTAAAAGTATGAAAAATTAAACTATTTCTCAAGTTGAGAAAAATCCAAACTCTTATGCAAAATCCTATTTTTCAGAAGTTACGTTCAAATGATATAACACCCAAAGAAATATAGTTGGGAGTTATCACGTTTTCATATCTGTTATGGGGAGGTATTTACTTTTTGTGAGGCTTTTTAAATTGGGGAAATATTGGAATAGGCAGTTAATTAATTTTTGCTTGGGACTTATTTAATTTCATTGAGACATTTAATTTGTTTGGGAGTTATTTTATTTGTCCTAAAATTGCGGTTCATACAATTCTTTTGTTCTTATTTCATTTCTGTTGAGACTTTTTGTATAAGGAGTTCTTTCACTATTGTCAGGACTTTTTTCATAGGAAGATATTTAGTTTCTTTTGGAATTATTGTATTAGAAATCATTCAATTTACAAATTAATAATTTTGCACTTTAGTTATTTAATTCTTTCATTTTGCAAGGAAATTATTTCATTTGCGAGCTGTTATTGTAAATTGTTCTTAATTTGAAATCGAAATTGTTTATTATATGGATATGTAACGAGACATGTAAAAGCATTTCTAAAGACAAGCTGAGGACATTGTACTCATTATATATTGCATTTGTTCAGATATACTGGAAAACGATTGTAGGACACGTAGAAGTCATATTAGTATGAAAGTACTAAACGAACCGGAGGAGTAAAACGGGCCAAAAAAGTAATATTTGAAATGTTTTTTGTTCCGAAGAAAAATTTAATTTTCCATCATTGATTTCCACAAAAAACTTTTGACAATTTCACAATTTTCGGATATTAAATAACACAACGCTTCAAAAAATCAGCCGGACTATTAAACAGACCTGTATTATTGGATCATGAGCCTACTATGCTTAAACTTTTGTAATTTTTGAAATTCTGATTGGTTTTTTAAAAGTTTAAAAGTTTTTGTAAATGATAAGAGGTTTGAAACTTTTCAAGACTTTTTAGGGTCTACTGATGATTTGGCATAAGCACCAATGAAATACTAGCTAAAAAACCTCAACAACCAAAACTTTTTGATATTTTTATAGTATTATTAAATTTGTAATTTTGGTGAATTCAAAAAGTAAAAATACAGCTTTATTTTATTGTCATTAAAAAAATGTTTATTCATGTGAAATTGTTTCCTCGAAAAAAAAATGCAAAAAACCGAACAACATAGTGCGATCGCAATTTTAGAACAACGGATTCCACCTGAACTTTTATTAATATATAAGGGTGATTAAAATGTTGTTATTGTAATTGTTTGTGTTTAAACACTCCCTCGCTGAATTTTTTATTTACATTTTTAATATTTTATATTTTATTCGTTTAAATCCCGATTTAAAGGCACCCAATTTTAATACAGCCAAAAATAAGCAGTACTAGTGCAAAAAGGGTAGCAAGCAGCATACTGTGTAAATACTTATTAATAAAATCATCTTTTGTGTTTACTTCGGAAAATGAAATACTTAGAAAACCGGAAAATTCTGTCCGAATTTACATAGAAAATATATAATTACCAAAGCATATTCACTACTTACTTAGCAGAAGTGGCTAGATTTACAGCATAACCTTTACGTTTTTCCTCAGCAATTGTCGTTAAATCAGTAAGATCAATACCTTGACAAAAATGAGCATCATTTGTGCCAATAACGACAACATGGCAATCTGGATCCGAAGCCAGCTTATCGAGAATATCTACCAACTTATTCAACATCTATACAAAAAGATGTACATCATAAAAAACATACATAAATCGATTTAAAAGTTAGGTTTATATACATTAGAGTTCTGTTATAACGAACATCGCCGGAATGGGAGTAAATACTTATTTTTTCAAGAAATAATATTTTTGTTTATAAACCATAAATAAAAAATAATTTTCAAATAAAATTTTCAAATAGCGAATAATTATTTCAATGGAACAAATTTGTCATTTCATTATATTTGTTCTGAGCGTAAACTCGCTACGGCCGCAGCAATTTTAATCTAAATGGAATATTCAGTCGATTATAATAATGGATTATAAATAATGCTTCGTTCTACCCGTAGTATAAGAGAACTCCACTGTATAATATACATGTTTTTATACGTATCTATAACATATATTAAAATGGTTATTTGACGTACGAAAACTTATTTTTTGTAAATATTATAATAACTAACTGTTGTATGGTTTGTATGCTTATAAAAATTATTTTTTTTTCATACAACTTATGGGAAACATGTATTAATAAGAATATTAAAAGCTTTAATACATAAAACCGATACAATAGCTAGTACACCTTGTGAATTCCTTAAATGTAGTCACCTGAATGGTAAATGTATTGCTTAGTTTGGCTTTATTGGTACTAAAAAGGATTTGAGCAACTTTAGAGGACTTTTTAACCACAACATCGGAAATTGTTGTAGACGATGGTGCAGTATCTTTCCTATCCTTTATAGTAATAGGAGATTTCGTTGAGGGTATCTTCACAACGTCTTTGCTCTTATCCTCATTTGTAGTTGCTGGACTACGAGCGTTACGCCTGCTGGCTACCGGCACAGCTTTCTTCATATCGTTAGTCAACGTAGCAGAAGGGCTTTTTGTGCGTTTTTGAGATTTCTTACTCTCAGGTTTAGCGAATTCAAACGACTTGTCTGCTGGCGGTGTTGGTGTTGAACGAGTTTTAGAGTTGTTTAGGCTTTTGCTGTGGGTTGATGTAGACGGAGGGCGCTTGGACAAATAATTTTCATTTGTAGAAGCGGGTAAAGATGGAGAATCATTGCACTTGGTTGCAGTGTTGCTGACATTATTATTGGCAATTGAGGCTGGTGTACCATCTAAACTTAAACGATTTAGTGAAGTTGTACTGGAATAAGAGCTGTTTGAACGTCGTCGTATTATCAAAGAATCTTCAAAATCCTGTTTCTTTTTCTTGTAAACGTAGTCCCATGAGGAAGATGCTCGAGATTTTGGTGTTCGTTTACCTTTGATCGCTTGTGAATTTGCCGATGTTGGAGTAGTGGTTGTTGTAATTTGAATAGGTGGTGTTGTATCCTTGCGTGGCAACTAAAATTAATAAGCATAATCAAGAACTTTAGCACAAAATCGTTAATTTCTAAAGGTGAATTTTTAGTAAAATTATTATTTAAATGAATTAGTATGAAAATTATTTTAAACAAAATATGTAGATCATTCAAAAGCACACCTTTTCACAAATTGTAGCAGCGCGACTTCTCATCATCGGTCTAGTCGATTTCGCTTCTCCCGATCCTACGGTGGCTTCAAGTTTCTCCAACGAATTAAGCATATTAACAGCTCCCTCGTCTCCCATTAATCGATCAACTTCTGTAATTTTCTTTTTTTTAACACCTGCACCGCAACCCGGACTATTTAAAACTGGAGTTTGTGGACGTCTCTTAGGAGGAGAAGTCACTATTGGCGATGACTTTTTTTCCAAATTCGACGCGTCCATAGAACGAACATCCTCTGTTTTAAATTCCGACTTCATTACCTCTTTTTCAATTATATTTTTCAATACACTCGTGTTTTTTTCTAACTTCAACAAACTTGTCTTCTCAATATTATAATCTGAAGTAGGTTTTTTTGTTTTCGGTGTTGTTGGTCTCTGTATTTTCTTTGTAGTGGCCGTATTTACACATGATGTTTCCTTTTTGACTGATGATGGAATTTGTTCTGTTTTTGTTTTAGAATTGCTATTTGTTTTTACAAGTTTAGCATAAGAAAATGTAGTTTCCGGTGCATCTGGATCCCAAATAATTTTGCGTTTTATTATTCGAGTCCTTCGAAATCCTGTTGTAATGAAAACAAATATAATTTTAAAGAGACGTTTAATATATACAATAGATCGCCTAGTGGTCGAAATTCCACCGCCAGTTCAAACGTATACGTATTTTAGTTTCATTCATTTTAAGGGAAAAAACTACCTAATTACTTATTTCCTTCCCTATGGAAAAAATATTAACGAAATAAAATTGCATACAAACACGCACATTTATAAAAAGATCTTATTACTCAAATACATGTATGTATGTATGTACTCTTAAAAACTCTTATTGCTTCCCAACAAACTAAAACAATTTAGAAATAACTTGTAGCAAGCTTACTAACATAAGCCTTAAGTTTAGAAAAGTGTTGTGATTACTATTATAAAAGGCTTATTAAAAATTGTTTAATAATGAAAAATGAACCCTTGCGATAATATTACTTGTCTTATAGAATAAACTTACAGAAAAATGCTTTTCTAATCATGTTTATAATAAGCTTACCTTCATAATATTTTTGTAAGCTTAAGGATATAACCAAATAATACTTGAAGAACTGTAGGAATTTTTTTCATTAGAATTTTATTTGTTTTTTATTTCATCAAATATTATATTTATAAATAATTTTTTTTGTTTACCCACATATTTCTTGCGGGACTTGTTTTTGACGAAGTGAAAGAAATGTTTTGAGTTTTTTACAAATTCTTCCTCTCCCACTCCAATAGAAATTGCAAATTAAATGAATAGATATGTTAAAAAATATAATATATGAACTACTTTACTTCTTATAGGCTTAACGCAGTCTTCTTCTCCGCCGGTCCCTTCCAGTATAAATGCTCTACCGGCTTACCTTAATATAAAAATTCGTTTTTTTAATTTTACACTGTTTAACTCTTCGAATAAAATACAAAAACTGAAAACTTTAACTAATAATAGAAAATTTAAGCACGTGTCAAATAACTGGAAAACATTCTCAAAAATCTTACAAAACTATAGCGAGCATAAGACATTTGAAAGCATATTTGTTAAATTGTTATTTATACTAAGTATATAGCAAGTTTTATTTTAAAAACTATTGTAATGTGAAACATTTTCAAACCACAATTTGAAAACTGTTACCATTTTGTATTTTAATAAGCTTATAATAACTGTTCTTATAAAAAAGTTATTGAAAATCTCTTACGATAAGCTTATTCTACAATTGAGTTACATTTTGCTTATGTTTTTACTTGAACCAATACTTACATAACCCTGCAGCTAAATTTGTAACTAGTAAAGTTTTGGGACAGTTATAATACTAGTTACAATGAGACTATTGAGTTTATTAGAATGAAAACATAAATAGAAAATATAAAAAATAAGAAATATAAATATTTTTTAAATTGATTTCTAAATTATTTTCCATTAACGTCTGATGAAATGCTCAGTGATTTGAAGAAAAAATCAGCGCTGACAACCACGATATATGTACACGTAAGTAAAACATCTGTTTACTATTTATTATACATATATGTATATATATATTTATATACTACATACTAGATATTTCGTCTGCAGGGAAGTGAATGCGTGTGCGTGTATTTTTAGCATTTGTAGTGGTGTCAACTTTATGAGCCTTTTATTCCTTTAATACCGAACCGATTTAAATAATATATAGTCGGGTAACTAAAGCTTAATAATGTTTACCATTTAGTAAGAGAATGAAGAAAATCGGTTGGCAAACAAAGGAGAAAAAGGTATCTAAAAATTTGTCTTTGGCTATTTATATATAGAAGATTTACTAGTTACTATTTCAAACGAATACCCTTAATGTATTTAATATAATATATAAAAAAAAATTTTTTGGTAAATTTAATTTATAAAATTTGTATTAAATAAAATAAAGAAAAGTATTTAAGTGCTTGTATATGTACATAATAAGAATTAATTAATTCAAGGTAAGTACAGTGGCTCACAGCTTACTTCAGACAATATTTTTTTTGCATTTGCATAGCTAAAAGTAGAGAAAATACATTATCTGTTTTCGGATAAATTTTCTCATAATAAGAAACGAGACAAGCTGAAAATACATTATATTATAAAAAATTTTAAAGTCTTTCAATACAGTTCTGAAAAAAAATCAGTTGTTTATTAACATAATAATTTTGGATTCCGGTGGACCTTTCTGCGGAAATGCCCATATTCAATTTCCTTCATTCTCGTCCTCTCTGTTGCTGATATTTTCAAAATGCTCTTTCCATCTCCTGGTTTGTTGACCATTATCATATTTCACAGCTTTGTTGTGGCTGAAATTTTGCTTGGCGAGTCGTCCAACAGTTTCGTATAATTGCATATTATTTGCCCCGGCTGCATTTTCGGCTTCTTCAGCAAGTGTATCAAAGTATTTTCGTTTATCGGCACGGGCAGATTGTTTCACTTCTTTAGCTACAGCTCTATATTGTGTTTCCAACCTTGTGTCAGTGAGAAGCTACAATTTAATGTTATTTCTTTGTTAAATCAGGTCCCAAGTGTTATCCGATATCCAAACTTTTTTGTTGTAATTGTTTGCATAACCAATTGTTTCTTCTGCTATATTTTTAAGTTCAGCACATGTTTGTTCCCAGGTGTTGTTGTTATTCGATGTCAACCTTTCTCTTATCGCTGCAGCTACTTCCTCGCATTTTCTGCCCTCCGTGAGCTTCTTCTGGTCATAACGCTTTCGTGTACTGTTATTGCGTTGATTGAATTTTTTTACCTAATTAAGTTTTATGGAGGCTACCAAAAGCTCATGATCCGAATCCATGTCTACGCCACGTTTGGTGCGTACATCTATGAGTGAAGATCTCCATCGTTGTCGAATGCAAATGTGGTCAATTTGGTTTTTGGTATTGCCATCTGGGGATGTCCATGTATACTTATGTATTTATATTTTTATGTGGAAATATTTATCCTCCGATGACAAGATTAAACGCCAGGCAGAGTCCAACAAAGCGTTCACCATTATCGTTCCTAATCCCCATACCATGAACTCCCAATATATTTTCTGCATCCGTATTGTTGGACCCAATTTTTGCGTTGAAGTCTCCAGGTTCTCATGAGCTAAGCGCTTTTCTCGTATTGATTGACGGTTTTTTTTCGCAAAAAATAATGTTTAATCAGCACTCGAAATTCATTATTTACCATTTTTAGAAAAATTCTCGAGGTTTTATGTTTTGAACAGCAGCTGTTAAACTCAAAGTAAATGACGACACTTGCTCAAAATTTGACAATAGTCTATTAACAGGTGGTACTTGATGGGAACAGTCTTGCATTTCATATAACTACAAGGGAAGCTCGAGAAGTCACGGTCTTATTGATCCGCCCTCGTGTCTATCACATTTTAATATTCTCATAGCTTTATTTTGAAGTTTCTGCATTCTTGCTAAGTGGAGTGTGTTGCTTGCGACAGGTATATAAAATAGTTGAACCGTACTCGAACTGTGGTTTTAATAAGGTATTATAGATATTGACTGTCAGTACAAATCAATGCCTTTGCGTTTTTTGTAGATACATGTGAAATAGCCGCCTTTATTGCAGCTAGTTCTGCTGAAAAGATCCCTACATCATTAGGTAAACGTATTTCCAGAATGGTGTCAGGTGAAGGTTTTGTCTCGAAACCGTATATGCAAACGTCGGGTGTACCTCAGGGTAGCATACTTAGACCATTATTGTTTAATTTATTTATTAATGATATTGGGTGTTGATTTTCCAAGTCGAAATATCTTTTATACGCTGACGACTTGAAACTTTTTATGAATTAGATTCGATTAATGATGCGCACATGATGCAAAATGAGCTCAATAATTTAAATGATTGGTGCAGTCATAATTGTTTGCTATTAAATATTAGTAAATGTGTGCATGTTTCCTTTCATAGGTCACGGAATCCCACGGTCCTTGCTTTTAATATTAACGGTATCGTTTTGAACACGTCGGATTCGAAGCTTGACTTAGGGGTGGTGTTTGATAGTTCTCTATCATTTGTGGCCCATGTTGAGTATCTTCTTCCTAAAACTTATAAAATGCTTGGCTTTTTGAAGAAGAGTTGTTATACACTGAAGTATATTTATACCTCCTTCGTAAGGTCTAAGTTAGAATATGCTGCTGTGATATGGAATCCTCATGTTGCTATTCATATCTCACGTATTGAGAGACTCCAGCGCATGTTCATTAAATTTGCTACACGCTCGCTTTACATATTTATCCTCCGCTCCTTACGAGTGTAAATGTCTGTTTATAGGCTTCCGCACTTTGGAATCGCGTAGAAAAGCACAATCAGTCCTACTGGTTTACGATATTATCAACGGTTGCATTGATTGCCCTGACTTGCTTAACATTGTACCATTTTATATTCCACCTAGGAATCTTAGGTTGGCTAAGCTTTTTGAAGTACCTTTTCATCGGACTAACTATGTGCGTAATGGCACACTAACACGTTCCTTCGTTCAGCTCAATGAAATCAATTTTAGCTTGCAGAAACAGCATACATCGTTTATTGAATTCAGCATTGATAAAACTAAGTTCAAACTTTTGCTATCTGGGTTTCGCGAATTGACTACAATCGAGTGTTGAAAACGGCCAAGTGCGAAAATGGGTTTAAATAATTATTTTTCGGTTGATACTGTTTTATCAATGGGCCATGTATATTTAAGGATTTTAAGGATTTTTGCGCCCCACGGGAATGACAATGGAAATGATGTTTATGCCGCACGGTAATGACTGAGCAGCATGGTAATGACGTTTTGCCATGTATTGTAGCAAAATAAAACACACAGCAATTTATGGAAACACATTTAATAAAACTAATACGTTATATCCATTCTTTGGATTATATAAACTTAGAAAAATAAAACGTAACAAAAAATATTCGCTTTTCTAAAGCTTATAATCTAATTGATGCTCATTTTGAGCTTTTAGCCTCTTTCGTTTACATCAATTTTCCCAGGAAACGTATAGTACACCCTATTGAAATTATTTGTTCAAAGTTGATGTATGAAAGAAACATCGCTCTCATTTAGTTTAAATAATTGGTTTTCTAAAGTGCTAGAACAACTTTTGAAAAACAAAACTGACATCATTTCTTGGTGTTTTATCCTGTTAGCGTGATTAGTATGTGCGTACCAGTTTTTATATTTTTCTTTAAAACTTTATCTGAATTCTGCAATACGTTAGCAGAAGATTGCAACGCGTCTTCATCTGAGTCGGAGCTGCATACTTCATTATACTTTAGCTGGCTTTGTGTATTATGCTCAAACAACGAGAATGACCCATCATCTGTACTACTTGCCGGGGAATCAATGCTGCTGTAAAGGGATGTAAAGTCCAGATGTCCTAGATGATGATGGTCACATGAGGTCGTACAATTAAAACAACTTAAAGATCGTAGCCATATACGGTAGGATTCAATACTCCCTACAACCTGAATAACAAAACAATACACCTAATCTTACAATAGCGACAAAAATACTAACCTGGTGTACTTTCATCGTCCCTACATTTTGTTTGGCTTTAGCTGGGTCTATATTTTGTTCAATTTCTTTTATATCGCGTTCAAATATCTTGAATATTGTTATATTTGGGCAGTTCTCTTTAATAACATCAAAAAGTGTATTAAAATCAGCAATATCGTGACCTTGACCCACGTATCTATCAGCTGTTCGTTTACATACAGCCCCTACACCATCAGCAGCTTCTTTTCCATGGCCAGACTCAAGATAATTCCAGGTGTACTTTTTAAGTTTGGGGAACATCAATTTTAGTTTAGTTGCCAGTATATAAAACATTGTTTTGTTTTTATATTGTGTGGCAGGTCCATCGCTTAGAAAATGGACTGTTTGTACTTTATCGGGCAAAGCATCCAAAATTGGTTTTAGGTGACACCAGATGGCTGATGGTCCATGCGCCAAACTCTCAGACAATGTACAATAGCTTTTCGGTGTACATGTACCTGCGCCATTAGATTTTGTGTACGTTACAACGGTGTGTAGAGAGATTTGTTGTCTTGACCCACCAAAATGAAAAGCTTGCGTTTCTTCGGCATACTTCAAGCAATAGTTTTCGCTAAAATCCATATGGATTAAGCATTCGTTTGATTTGATTTTATTCTTCAACATATTCATTTGTGTGTACTGGTGGATAACTCTGCCTTGATGCTCTAAGAATGGTGTTAACGATTGCTCAAAATCCGAAATAATTTCAGTTAAATGCTTTGTCGTTGAGAGTTTAGACATTTTCGAAACCAATTTTTGTGTTTTTATTTTGATGTTAGTGTATGTCTCTTTTACAGCGGCCATTGAAAAACATCTCCATTTCCTGTGATGTCAAATTCATTGTATGATATCACCTTACCTTTGCAGGTTGGACATGACAGAAAAAGGCAATTCTCTGTGTTATGTATGAGTCTGGTATCATTAATATTATATTGTATGTCTGGCAACTAAAATATTATTATTATTATTATTAAAATCTTTTAATCACGAATCTTATAAACTAAATAAGGTACAATGTTATGAGATTTTACTTACGTACTACAACAATTAAATCTTATAATTGAATAAGGAAACTATTAATAATACTGTCTTGAGGAAAATTTGTCACAAAACCCTCTTATAAACTTTGAAAATGTTATAATGTAATTTGGTAAAACAATCGCTGGTAAGATTATTTTTAACAAAAGATTCTCAGCGACTGTTTAGTAAATTTCTTATTGTTTCAAAATTAGACAATCTGCATTTTTCATTAAATGACAGCGTCAGATCATTGGCAAACGCGTTTAACTTTTTATGTTTAAATCTATTGTGCAGTAAGTCAGTGGGGAATCTAGGGGGAAGATTATGAATTATTTTTAAATTTTTGTTCTGGATAATCTGAAGCTTTTTTGTATGGGTCTTAGCAGTTTTGTTAAACCATGCTGGACTGCCGTAAGTCAGTATCGGCCTAATACACATATTGTACAACAATATCTTATTTTTGAGGTTGAGCTTAGACCTCCTATTAAGTATGGGGTATAGCGCACGTCCACACTTTATAGCTTTATCACAAATGTAATTCACATGTTGTTTAAATTTAAGTTTTTTATCTAAAGTGTTACCTAGATATTTAATATCATCTTTGATGGGAATCACGTTTCCCCGACAGTACAAAATTTTAGAAGGAATACGTTTTGGTGATTTATTATATGGGAATATAATAGCCTGAGTTTTATTATCATTTACTTTTATTTTCCACCTATTAAAATATTTTTGGCTTGTGGTAAGGCAGGCTCTCTTGCATTCTCTTGATTATTGCATTTGAAAGTTTTCCACTGCATATAAAAGCACTGTCATCAGCATAAAATGCTGCTTCCTGATTTCTGTGCACCTCAACATCAGATGTATACAATGAGTAGAGTGTAGGTGATAGCACTGACCCTTGTGGCAATCCCGCTGGGATTTTTCTTTCTGTTGAAAAGTCCCCGTCAACACACACAACAAATGTACGGTTCTTTAGGAAACTTTGTATAATTTTTTGTAAATATAAAGGGAAACCTAATGCATTGAGTTTGTATAACATCCCATTGTGCCAGATGGTATCAAAAGCTTTTTCTATATCGAGAAAAACAATGCCAGTACTATTGCGATTTCTTATGTTATCTTCGATATAATTTACAACTCGCTTTATTTGGTGTACGGTAGAATGCTCCCTACGGAATCCAAACTGTTGGTGGTTAATAATATTATTTTGATCTGCAAAGTCAACTAATCTTTTATGAATGATTTTTTCAGTAAACTTAAAATGCTTATCGGCCTATAGCTGGTGGTTAGTTTGGGATCTTTTCCCTTTTTATGAATCGGTATTACTTTCGAGTTTTTGAAAGTACGGGGAAATAGGCCATTAATTAAACAATTGAATATTTTACTTAGAATTTCATAAAAGTAGTCCGGCATATTTTTTAGGATAATGCTATTTATGCCATCTAACCCCGGGACTTTATTATTTTTTTAATGGCAAAGTAAATGTCTTAACCTCAGTGGCATTTGTACGTTCATTATTATTAATACCAATAGGAGAATCATTATCGAGACAATTAACAAAATCAGATACATATATATCCAAAGGCGATTGGTTATTGATAGTAATAGTGTGTGAGCTACCAAAAGCATCGGCAATTGCATTAGCTTTTCCTGCACCACTTTTTAAAACTTCATCATTGCAGTTAAGATCTGAACAAAACGAGTTCTTTCCTTTTAAGGCTTTTGTTAATTTCCAGAATTTTTTGGATCCCGAGGGTAGTTTCGAAATAAACCTCGACCACGACTCGTTTCTATCCTTGTTAAAGTGGAATTCAATTAGATTACTTGACTGCCTTAAGACACCGTTTAAGTGGGCTCTGTAAATCGGATCCCTACATCTCTGAAATTTACATTTGAATTTATTTCTTTGAGCAATAAGCATCTTAGATGTACTTGAGATTTCTCTCTGCCACGAGTTTTTTCTCCCTACGGGAATCTTGCTAAATGCAGCGTTAACAATTGAAATTAATTTATTTAGCAATAAATCTACGTTGCTAGGAATACACTCTGTTTGGTCAATGTTTTGTCGTCTAATTTCACTTTCTACCCAAACTCCAATTGCTGTCCAATCTGCACGATTATACAAGGCTACTGTATTTAATTTATTTTGAAACTGTCCATAAATGGAACAGGAAATAGGAACATGATCTGACTGTAAAATATTTGGGTGTGACTCTAAGTTTGAAAAAGGGATATTGGAATTAGATAGTAAAATGTCTACTGTAGAAGACTGGACCTGGGTTAAGTTTTGACCGAATCGGGTAAAAGAAAATGAAAAATAAATGTAATAGTTTGCAAGCAAACAATGTCTGTAAAGCTCATTACCGGCTGTGTTATTAGATACACAGTTCCAATGTGTGTGATGTGCATTGAAATCACCAAAAATGAAAAAATCACAAGAGAAGTTTGTGAGTAAGTCTAAGTCCGCCTTAAAGTCCACAGTATAATTTGGATTATAAGCAGCGGTAAAACTACAGGACGACTATTAATAGTAACATGTATAGAAATATTTTCAATGGTTTTTGTGTTAATTTTGGGTAATAACTTATGAACTATGTTAGTTTTTACCGCAATGTACTCCTCCGCCATGTGATAGCCGGTCTTCAGCTTCCTAGTTGGAGCTTGTGATGCGGTTTTAAAAACGTCTCGTTGAGCAACAGTATATCAACTTGTTCGTCGTGAAGGACTTGCTCGAGCTGTGCAGCTGCTGACTCGGTTGTTATGCCTTGAGCGTTTCAGTGCATAACATGAACATTGTGTACAACAAATATTTTATATGGCATGTTTAAGCATCATACCTAAGACTCTCAATTTGTCAAACTTTGTTTGACATTTTTCCAATGCATCTACTGCATTAAAAAATATTTCCAATAGTTTATCATTGGATAACTCGTTGTTGTTGTCCCGTGTTTTGCTTTTAGTCACTTCAGAAAACATATTCTTTCCCTTGGAACCGGGAGTCTTGTGCAACACCATGATGTTCTTGGCTCGATAGTTCTGGGAAATCACTCTCGTCTATTACATAACTACTGTTATGTCTTATACTAGTCATTCTAGTTTTTGTGGTGAGTCTTTGTCGTATCTCTAAGTATTCTTTTTTTTTTTATAAAGAGAAGTAACACTCAGGCAATTAGTATGCCTACCAACCCGTAGGTGTGTTACCTTCTTTGGGAAAGGGATAGTGAGAGAGGACAGATGGTGAAAGAGAGAAAGCTTAATTTTTGCAACTCTGATATTGCGCGCTGTGTTAGTTTTTTAGATCAGTGTTGCAGCGCCTTTGATGTCAAGTAGGCGCATTAAATGTGTTTTTAAGCTGTTGTAGCCATTTTATTCATTATTTTACTTCGCCGGCGATTTTTGCTACAATACCGACGAAGGAGGGCGCTGTGATGTACATACAGACACTTGCATACACCAGTATCAATTGCTGCCAGAAATGTTCAGTGACCAGTGCTATATGCCTTCATCACTTAAACACTCCGACAACAACAAATACTATGGCATACTATAATGTACATCTGAAAAAATGCTGGATGTTATGACTTGTCTGAAGCTGGGCTCGAACCCACGTTCTTAGACATTATTTGCTTTGCAGTCAACGCGCTAACTACTTCAGCCAACAGCACCCTCAAAGTATTCTTCACGACACGGGCATTTAGGGTCATCTGCCCTGTGGTTTGCATTTCTGTAATTTTTATTTGTACAGTTATGACATTTGTACACTATACTGCCATCAGGTGAGCTTTTGTTTAGTGAACAATCAGCGTAATCGTGGTTACCCGCACAAGCTGTACATACCTTGACTCTGTTGCAGTTTTTAACTCCATGACCGTACATCGAACACTTAGTACATTGTGTAGGACCTTTGTTACTCTTAAAAGGTTTTCTCCAGTAAACAGCAATGTTACAGAAAAATCTGATTTTTAAAATTTCACGTTTTGAAACGTGTTGCCTGTCGAATTCGATCAGATACAGTGTGTCATCTTCGTTTGATCTTTTGGTAATAATTTCTTTAACGCTTACAGGAGTAATGTTGTGCGTACTTAAAAATTCCTCCATTATAGCTGTTGTCGTCTGTCGGGGAAGACCAAACAGCACCATCTTGAAAATTTTACTATCTCTTACCTCGTGTGTGTAGAAATGCATGTTGTTGGTTTCCAGCGTTTTCAGAGCCTCATCATACATACAGCGCCTTGGTGGTTGAAATTATTTTAGTTCCAATCGACATCCTTTTGAACATAAATTTCTCACCGATTAATCCTAGCACTTTGGAAAAACTCACGTTGGAATCCACAATTATCGGTGGAATTTTCTCCTTTTTTAATAAATCGTCTTCTTCCTCTTCGGACAGCAGATGAAACCTGTTGCTGGTACTCGGCCCGTCGTTTATCTTGGGCATCTTGTATTTTGGGCAATTGCCCCAACACTTCCTCCTTTTTTGACCATTCATAGTCAGTCAAAAAAAAAATAAATTATTTAAAATGAAAATTTAAAAATTAATTATTAATCCGCGAGCAAAAGTACACGTTGTTTACTACTCAAGGCAGTGTTGCCAACTGTGGCAACTAAAATATAAAAGCGTCAGATTATTCTAGTTGTTCAGATAGTATTACTTAAAAACATTTATTGTATTAAATAAAAGAATTTAATAATTACAAACGCGATCTTTAATTTTACAAACATAATACTGGTGTCAGAAGTGGGATCAACAAAATGCCGTTGAACGCAGATGACTTTCGCACCATTTCAGAGATTTTTGCCAAGGCTCTAGAACAATCCGCAACTCAGACGGCCTTGGCAGTAGCAAATAGTGCACAGCTGCCTGCCGGGCATTATTACCACCTGTATCTATATCAGGATATAAGACTGCTGATGCTACATCCGTTCAGGATTACTTCGTACGTTGCGAGTGGGCTTTCCAGTTAAGCAAGATAGCACAAAATGAATACAAAAATTATATTCTGGTACACATGGGTACAGAATTGAACAATGCCCTTAAGACGTTGATTAGCCCAAAGACGCCAGAGGATTTATCATACGACGAGATCAAAACAACATTAGTTAACCACTTTGACAAGAAGAAGAATCAGTATGCTGAAAGTGTTAGATTTCGACAAATTCTACAGGAAAAAGAAGAAACGCTGTCTGTCACTGCAACTACGGGAATTTTTTGAACAGAATGCTGACCGAACAACTTCTTTTTGGTCTGGAGTCAAGCAGCGCGTGTGACGAAATTATTGCAAAGGAGCCAACAAATTTTAAAGAGGCTTATGAAATAGCTCAAAGATTAGAAGCATCACATAAATCGGCTATAGAGATGAAAAATACTGCAAGTGGTTGTGCTCCCACAGGAGAGTCGACGTTCAAGGTGGGATTCGATGCCACAAAATTTAAAAATATGACAAAGTATAACGTAACACGGTCACCTAAGAAGGAGAAGTCACGCGATGCGAACACAAACAAATCAAACTGTTATGGTTGTGGTAGCAATCACCTAAGGGCTCAGTGTAAGTTTCGTAACGCCACGTGTTATGTATGCAACAGAACGGGGCACATTGCACGAGTGTGCAAATCGAAAACGTCGCAAATTGTAGAATTGTAGAGAAGGTATACGATGGAGATAGTTATTCAGCGTTTAAATAGGGTGAGTGGCTGCAAAGGCAAAATTTTAAGTAAGCACATGGTCGATGTTTTTATAAATGGTAGCAGAATGAACATGGAGTTAGACACGGGTGCCCCCTGTGGCATAATAAGTAAGACAACATTAAAATCGTGCATTGGTAACCATCAGCTTATGAAAACAGATAGAGTATTCACAAGTTACACTGGCCATAGAATCAATTGCATTGGACGCGCAGTAGTGAATGTTAGAGTTGGTTCTACGACGCGCAAACTGAATTTATATATCGTTGATGGAAATTTTGATTCGTTGTTTGGCAGAGAGTGGATCTCGCAATTCGTTCATGAAATTGATTTTAGTAAGTTATTTTCTGCAGCGGAACCCGTGAAAACATTAAAAATGGCTACACCTCATTTATCATCAAATGAGTCCCTGATGTTGCAACAGCTACTGAGCCAGTTCGAGGACATTTTTAGTGATACTGCTGGTAAGTTAAATTTTCCGCCTATTAAGCTACATCTAAAACCGGATGCCAAGCCGGTATTTGCCAGAGCCAGGGAAATACCGTTTGCGTTAAGAGAGGCATACGCGGCTGAAATCGATAAAAAAATAGTGCTGGTTTTTACAAGTAGATTTTTCCGAATGGGCATCAACAACGCACGTCGTTTCTAAGAAGGATTGCAAAATAAGAATAACTGGCAATTACAAACCAACTGTGAACCCAAGAATTATTGTTGACGAACACCCTATACCCAAGCCCGAACATATATTTAGTAAGATGAATGGGGCAAGACTTTTCTGTCACCTCGACATAACAGATGCATATTCGCACCTACAAATTGATGATGAGTTGGCACACGCATTAACGTTGAACACTTCCACCCATGGGTTAATTCGGCCCACCCGAGCAGTATACGGAGCTGCAAATATACCTGCCATTTGGCAGAGGACAATGGAATCAGTATTGCAAGACATCCCGAACGTTTGCAATTTTTTTGACCATATTTTGATATATTCCGATAATTTTGAAAACTTGCTGTCAGTATTGAAGACTACACTTGAACGCTTTAAGCAAAAAGGATTAACATTGAACCGCTCTAAATGTGTGTTTGCTGCACCGGCCGTAGAGTTTTTAGGCCACAGAATTGATTGCGAAGGAATTCATAAATCCGACAAGCACGTAGAGGCGATAAGAGATGCCCCTAAGCCTACAAGTAATGATGAACTACAGCTCTTTTTAGGAAAGGTTACATACTATGGATCGTTCATTCCTGATTTGTCCACGCGCATTAGGCCACTTCGTGATGTGATCTCAAATAAGGAATTTCAATGGACAACGGAAGCGGAACGATCATATATCGATATCAGAGATGAACTAATATCCCCGCAGGTACTTATACCGTACGATCCGCAACTGCCTCTATTTCTAGCTACGGATGCCAGCAAAATAGGGTTGGGAGCCGTCTTATCCCACCAGATGCCAGATGGTCGGGAGGCCGATAGCATACGCGAGTCGGACTCTGAGTACTACAGAGAGAAAATACCCACAGATTGATAAAGAGGCTCTCGCTATTGTATGGGCGGTGCAGAAATTCTTTTTGCACTTGTACGCTCGCCATTTTACGCTCATTACCGACCATAAACCTCTCAGCCAAATTTTTGATCCCTACAAATCCCTTCCCGTGTTATGTATTAGCCGAATGGCTAATTATGCAGATTTTTTAGGAAATTTTGATTTTGAAGTGATGTTTAAGAAAACGAAAGCGAATGCAAATGCAGATTTTTGCTCAAGAGCTGTTAAGGATGTTGTGGTTAAACAGATAACACAATTAGCAGAGTATGATGATTTCGATCCATTCGTAATACAACAAATCAATCAACTACCAACAAATGCAGAAAGAATTGCTACAGAAACGCGGAAGGATGAGAGATTAGGTGTAATCATTAGAACCCTGGAAAGCGGCAAGTCCCTTCATTCCCATGGCTATAAGTCGCCTGAAATAAATTACAGAATAGCGGGTAACTGCCTAACTTTCAAACATCGTGTGGTTATACCCGAAAAACTTCGCCACAGAATACTTCAAGATTTACACGCGGCCCACTTAGGGATTGTAAAAATGAAGGGGATCGCAAGTTCCTTCGTATATTGGCCAGGAATTGATAGAGATATTGAGATCATTGCAAGAAATTGTGACGATTGCGCCAAATGCGCTAATGACCCGCCAAAGTTTAATGAACACCACTGGCAATATCCAAAGGGCCCATGGGATCGCATCCATGTTGATTATGCCGGACCTTTTTTGGGTTCGATGCTTTTTATAGTTACAGATGCTTATAGTAAGTGGATCGATGTAAAAATAACTTCTTCAAGTACTTCGGCTGTTACGATCAACATTCTTGATGAATTATTTGCAAACTATGGGGTACCGACTACTGTGGTCTCGGATAATGGTACCTGCTTTGCCTCAGCAGAGTATAAGGAGTTCCGCACCAATATTGGCGTTAAATATCATAAGTTTACCGCTCCATATCATCCAGCCACCAATGGCCAGGCTGTGCGATCCGTACAGACAGTAAAGAGCGCGCTTAAATCGTTGGGATCAAATAAAGGTAATCTTCAGAAACACTTAAATATATTTCTGCGCCAATATAGAATCGCGCCACACTCCACAACTGGCAAGGCACCGGCTCTGTTGTTCCTAGGGCGCTTGTTGAGTACTCGTCTGGACTTGCTTCTTCCCCAGGACTTGGGAACAAAAATGGCGGATAAACAGTATATGCAGTTTAATCCTACTTTTCGAACTTTGGAACCTATGCAGGATGTTTACTTTCTTTCGAACAACTCTCGTATGAACAAGTGGTTGCCTGGGGTAGTTTTGAATCGGCTTGGAAATTTACACTACGAAATTTTATACAATGGCAAACATGTTAAGCGACATATAGACCAGATTCGAGGAAAAGGAAATTCGAACGAGAAGATAACTCCTGCCAACGAAACTAGAATTGAGCGAAGATGCCGTTCTTATTCCGGACATAACAATCATAGCACTATGCAAGAGAAACCACCAAACGATATCTCATCAGCACAACCCGACTTTTCTGATGATGACATATCTTTACCAGCTTTCTCCACAGCACAAACTAGTTTCTATGGCTTTAATTCTTCGAGAGAAGATAATGAAAGTGTATATTCAGATGAAAATAACCAATGTCAGGAACAAGCTGGTATGAGAAGTGAATCGGAAGCAGTAAGAGTTGAGCCGAACAATGGATGCCAAGATGACGAAATTCCGTTACGTAGATCATCCAGAACACGGAAGCAAAGAAGAAGGTTCTCGCCAGAATGAATAGTAGGCGAGGGAAGAAATGTTATGTATGAGTCTGGTATCATTAATATTATATTGTATGTCTGGCAACTAAAATATAAAAGCGTCAGATTATTCTAGTTGTTCAGATAGTATTACTTAAAAACGTTTATTGTATTAAATAAAAGAATTTAATAATTACAAACGCGATCTTTAATTTTACAAACATAATACTCTGTTATGAGGGCACAAAAGTGTTTGAATTATATCATTTGCAGTACGTTGGCTCAGAACTTTGAACTTGTGTAAGGAGACAATAATCAGCCCCATGTTTGCATGTTTTATGCACTTGCATGTGTCTCTGTTAGAAATCTTCATTTCTTTAATCCAAAACGGACGATTTCTGCAAAAACCACTATATCTCACAGTTGTGCTGTTAGCTTCGACCAGGTATTTTTTCTGTAAATTTTTAAGCGTATTTGTGAGAAATCGCTTTGTTGTTCCTCTTCCTTCAAATGTTTTTTATTTTTCCTATAATCCTTTATTGGTTTAATAACCTTATCTTTCTTTTTTAAATATCGCGCGTTTTCTTTTAATTTTTGTGCGGCGCATTTGGCAGGACCGTTTTTCATTCTTCTGCGTCGCTCTCGCTCCTTTTCCGCATGTTTTTCTTTTTCCTCAGCATTTCTAACTTTTTTTTTTTATGGTGCCATGTTGTATTTGATGGTATGTTTAAAAATCCTATGATAAATTTCTTTAATAATTACCATAGATTGAATAATCTCAAATTTACATTGAAAAGGTCATTCCCGTGTTCCTTTTGTCATTACCGTGGTTTTGATTATACCCATGGTAATGACTGCACGGTAATGATGGAAACGTGAGTATTCTTGAAATTAAATGTGGAAATCTTTAAAATTTGTTATTAAATATAATATAATCTAATGAAGACTTTAAAAATTAACAAACCAATACCACAAATTTGGAAATTAAAATATAAATAACAGAAAAATATACTTACTACGAGAATGACAAAATTTCAGGAACATTTTTCACTTCTGTCAATCAACTTTAAAACTAACGGGAATTGTCGTTATGACAGTTACACCTAACCGAAAACCCGATTTAAAACATTTTTTCTTAATAAACAAATTGGCACACGTGGAATGACGAAAAAAATTAGCCACGGACTAAAATGTCTCAAAATCATAAATTTTAATATAAAATTATATTTATGAAATTAAAATTGACTTGGATCATTCCTCTTGAATAACTTAACGTACTTCACTTACAATATATATTTTAAGATATTAATAAAAATCTGTGTTTTTTGCACACAAAACGATCAGACACACGCCATGGTAATGACGATTTGCACCGTGCGACCAAATTATTTATTTCATAAAAATATCTAGAATATTTTATTTTGATTTCCGCGCCTCGTTAAAGGACATTTTGTTTTATTTATTCCTGTTCTCAGAATTTCAATTTTTCAATATTTTTAATACTAAATGCGTCGGGCCACAGAATGTAGTCATTTCGCGATATCGACCCATCTATTGTAATAAAATAATTATTTTTCTGGTAATTTTTTTATTTTGTATGTAAGTACAAATATTGTTTGTTTTTTTGTTTCTTTAATCCATATTTATTTTATATTTAATATTTATTACCATTAGTTTTGTAAGGTTTTTGTAACTCATTGTCTGTAAGGATTTTTTTGTCCATCGACTGAAACAATTAAATAAATAAATAAATTGGGATCTACTTTTCTGCTCCACTATGCCGTATGTTGTTACGCCTTCATTAAAAGAGCCATCTGTGTAATTTATGACTTCAGGATTAAACGATTTTTTTAAAGATTGTTGGGTTATTATTGTGTTTGTTGTGGATGCTTACTTGAATCTGCTTTGGCATAGTTATTGCGATTAGGTGTAGGATAAGGACTTTCAGGCAGCTTAATGTTTTGTTGATTAAAAAGTTTAATAATTCGTCCCATGGATGATGTGGGGCGTCGGCTATGGTGATCGTATTGCCTCCAAAATAAATTATGGAGGCCGTCATTCGAAACCGTTATTGATTTTGATGCCAAGGTTAATTGCGTTTTTTTCTAAGATCGATTAAAATTTTTGGTAACAGGCCTCGAACCTTAATAGATCCAGGGGTGTTGCTTTTAGTAATCCGGATGCTGCCCTGGAGCAGTTGTTAATGGCGGTATATATTTTCTTTACATTTCTTTTCCAAGTCCAACCGTATATCGTAATACCATGTTGCATTACACCAGTTACCAAAGATCGTCAAATATCAGTATCGATGTGCGGCCCCTTGAAACGAGAGCAAATTAGTTTTAGAAGATTATTGATTTTGCTCAGTTCAGTTGCTATATGTTTTACATGCACGTTCCATAATAAATTTTTCGTAAACATAATTCCAAGTATTCTCATTTGGTGAGTTATGCTAATTTCTATGTTTCTGATGCTAATGGTGAAATGTAAAAAAAATCAGTTACATTGAATGTTATTTTGTTCACATATTGCACATTAACAATTGATTCGCGTATATTACTAAAGCTGTATATAAAATAAGAGTTCAATTTATTAGCCATATTATAGCTTTCAGTGTATTCTACATTGTTAAATACCACAGATTTTATTATACTTTTGTTATCATTAAGTACTACGTTTTTGATTTCCTTCCACATTTGCTTTTGGTCCGTTGAGTTACTAATTTTGTTGTTTATATAATTATTTTTACTATTTTCAATTTCTTGTTTATATTTATTTCTGATTATTTTATATTCTGTCCATTTTTGATTAGTGTTTTCTGTTTTAGCTTGCAAATATCTCCTTATTTTGTCTCTTTTCATCAACCGCAGTTCATTTGCAAATCAATTATAAACAATTTTATCCTCACGAATCTGTTTTTTAAACGTGAATTTATATCTCCGGCGTTATCGTATTTTAGATCATTAAATAATTCTGTATTAAATATTTCTTTATTATATTTCAATATTTCGATTATTTTTCTTTCCTTTTGTATTTGGTTATTCACATTTGGGATTTTTATATTTATAATTTCGTTGCCTGAGCTCTTATTATTTTCATTATTATTTACTAACGCATTAAATTTATTTGTCATTACATAATCAATTATTGTTTTAGAATTTTCTGTTGCACGCGTGCATTCATTTACTAATTGCCTTAGGCCGTTGTCATGGAGCATACTCTTAATTGTATTCTTATATGTGTAGTTTCTCATCCAATCTATATTAAAATCGCCGGTTTTTAAAATATCACAGCTGTTTAAGTAATTATCTCAGATTTCCTCAATTATTTCTTCAAATACACGACAAACCCAGATTCGCTATGAGTAGGTGATCTATATATTGTCCCAATTACAAAGCTACAGTTTCCAAATGTGGCTATACAAAATAAAATCCAGTACATCATATTATCTACCTTATCAATTAATTTAATAATGTGACACCTCCAGTTCTAGAAGATGTAGATAAAACATTGGTGTTCCATTCCATTACATTCCATTGCAATTGTAACGTAAATTGAAATTTTAAAGAAATATTTGTATATGTGACACCTGTTGACCAATCAAGATTAACTCGCATCAAACCAAATTTTAGAACAACAGTTTCATTAAAAGTGAAAGTGATTTAAAATATCATTGAACGATGTTAACTGGAAATGATGTTCCATTCACCATTTTTACGACAAAAAAATCACTTTCAACAAACACACTTCCCTAACAATTCTTCAAGAAATCAAACAACGGAAATAAAATTAACTTAACAATAAAATAGAAAATTAAAAAAATCTATTGACAAACCTTAATATATATATATATATATATATATATATATAATTCTTAAACTAAACCATTAACAAAAAAAATCTATCAAACCAATAAAAATATAAAGGAAGATAAACCTTAAGGCCAAAAGTTTCTCTTTATACAACCGCCCAGAAAACAAGAAGGAAAAGAATTTAAGTCCCTGGTATTAAGTAGAAATACATCGTAGCGTAACATTGACATTTAATAGACTGCATTCATCAAACCAAAATAAAATTTACAGTCTTCGGCATATTTGAATTCATTTAAATCATTTTAATAAGTGCAGTCTATTTTAGGAACTAAGCAAGCATTGAACTTACATGAATAGCAAATTACTTATTACAACATACATTTATAAAATTTACTAAACCTTTTGATGTAATTTTTTTTAATATAATAAAATATTAAACCGTAAAATGCGTTTATGTTAAATAAAAGCAAGGTTTTCAGGGGCTGGGGTAAGTGAGCACAAAGGAGGAGGGGGGAACTACATCTGCATGTGACACTGTCACTGTCAATATAAGAGGGCTTTCTTTTTTAACATGGACGTTACATTGATATTTCTCTCTTAAATTTGTATATTTTCATATAGTTAGTGTGGATTTACTTCTTTCTAAACGGCATTAAATATATAAATTCTATAGTTAGTCGGTGATGCATAGAGGGTCATGAATAACGCCACAGTCTCGGGCTAGCCGACTATGAGTCCATATGCTGGTGACTGTTACTTGCATTAAATCTATCTGAAATTTCATTCCTCATGGATGGTTCCTTAGCAATATTTAAAACCGCGCATAACAAAGTGTCAATATTTAGTTGAAATCCGCTCGAAACAGAAAGCATAACTACGTGCATTCGCTTTATTAATCTGCCGAAATATCTGCATTTTAGAAGGAGTGCCCTGCGATGTTGCCGTCGTTGGAATTTCCAAATCCGGGTTTAAGCTGATCAATAATTAAACCCATTTAACGCTTAAATTCACCATGGATGCGAGCTTTGTTAAGTTAAACAATTTTCTTCTCGTCTTCAGACCTAGCTGGCCGCTTCATTATCGGAAGTTTATATGATAAATGGAGGAAGCAATCAAAGAATCGAATCCATCCATAAAGGATTGAAGGGCCAAACTCTAATTTTTTTTCTAAGCCCATCATATTTTCGATATTGTTGAATCCTTTGCAGGTGACACCCCATAACCCCGACACTTCTGCGTGCTGGTAGCTTCTGTATGAACTTGTGACTTATCTGCAACCATCTTTCTCCATAACAAAAGGTAGATGTTTTTTTGTGTTCAATTTCCTTGCCACTATTTCCTTTTAATTAAAAAAAAATAGCAGATTCTTTAGAGAATTTTTTTTTTGTTATTACACATCAATTTAATTGGTATAAGGTATAATGGATGTGATACACACTAAAGACGTGCACTGTTCCATCCAAACGATACAAGTTTTTAAAATCATATCCTTTTGTGTGGACTTGTACGTAAATTAGCGCTTGTTGTGTTAGTTGTTATTTGTGTCTTCTTATATTGATTGAGTGCGTTGTAGTAAAGAGAAAAAGATAGTAACACATTTGTGTTATACATTTTCAGCAAAGAAAACACAATAGTTATGGACGCAATACAATAAGTAACTCATTGTATGCCATTTTTCAAATACGCAGTTCATACATGCTTTCATTTGGGAAGTCTGTGTGTATGTTTGTGCGCATTCTTTTAAATAAGCAAAAGTAGAAAAAAGCACACATACATACATACATACACATGTAAATGGAAGGGGTTTTCAATAATAGACGTTATACAGTAGTTTTGATTGATCTGATTTTTTTGGCATTTTAAAATTATTTTCATACAAAAAATCAATGTTAGCTGAATTTTTACTTAACTGCCCAAAAATACATATTTTGTGTACTAATTCCTCCTAAACCTTGTTTAAGTGCATTTTGTGTACCTGCAATTAACCATATTTTTTAGCGGTTTTAAAATATTTTCATATAAAAAATCAAAGTTAGCTGAACACATTAAAAAAATATGGTGGCCACTTTTTATATACATACATACATACCTACATACATACATATGTACTATGTATGTATGTAAATATCCAACTTATGCCATTTATAAATTAAAAATATCGCATACCTACAAGTCACACAAATTGCAAGTCATTAAAATTCATATACCTACATACATATGTATGTATGTATTTTGTTTGTATGTATGTATGTACATACAAAAATACATTTAAGATAACAGCATTTTTAACTTATCTACACAAAAAATTGTGCAAAGTTGATTGTGCAGCTAAAGGAAAATTACTGTATTAATAACAAAAAATACAAAAATTAATTATTTCATATATATGTATGTGTGTTATTGTTTGTATTTATTAGATTAACTAAAGGCAAGTTGTAATAATGGCCATTACAAATTGCATTTAGTTAAAGGTTATTGTTATTAATAATAAAAACATTTAATGGATAAAAATAATAAATAAAGGTTTTAGAATACAAAGCCATTTGTCGGTTCGACAAATGGCTTTAAAATTTGTGCACTTTCCCACATCAACTTTATAACTTTATTTATTGTAACATAAGTTTCTCACATACATACACTTGTTGTACAAATACATAAGCGGTATTCAGTGTTTGGTGCAAATGGTCTTGCAAAAGAGGAAATATAGAATATCGAGCTTTTTTGAGAAATTTAACTGCAATTCTGTGTATTTTGTTGTTGGATTTTACAAAAAAAGCTACGATATGTTGCATTTGCACTTTCGCAAGAGCATTTACACCAAACACTGAATACCGCCATAGTATTTTCTCAAATGCAAGCAGTGGAATGTTGTCTTGGACGCAAGAAAACAAGTAAAATTTTTTGGTTTGTTCAGTAGAGTGAGTTAGTTAGAGCGAAGTATTACATAACAGTAGCACTTATTTTCTCAAATTTACTTATAGTATGTTGTATATAACATGTTAGAACTTTTTTCGCAATACTTGTTGTTACAAAAATGCACGTCTTTAATACACACTGATGGATGAGTCAAGGGCATTTGTATCATGAAAAGCCTGATTATTAGACGAGTGACCAGAGCTGCCATCAAAGCCCCATTTGTATACAAATAAAACTTGCTTAGCGCTTAACAGTGTGTTCCAGAAGAGCCTGCAAACTTACTTTTGCGGAAGTTTCATTTATTGCTATATACGCTTTCTCGGGGAAGAAATCCTGTTTATTATAAAAGTTTACTTTTGGACAGCATGTCTATCAAAATAAATCAATTTATTTTTAAAGGGAACAAATATGAGCAGGATATATTTCATCAGTATCTTGTTGTTGGAATGTTTATATTTTTTATTAAATAAAAGAATTTTTGGCTAATAACATAAAAATTGTATACGCAGACTTATCAAAAAAAAATCGCGAAAATAATCTCACTAACCTGAAGTTGATATTTCCATTACTACTTTTTACTTAAAACAATATCGGAATTTTAATTTGAAAACCAAAAAAAACTGTACACAAGAAAAACGCCAAAAATATATTACTTAAGAATTACGGAGCAGGATAACGAAAAATAAAAAATATATCTTCTATTGATGTAGAATTTTATGTACTCTTCTTGCCACAAAAATTTTTACGGTTTTCTAATTTTTTTTATTTTTAAACGTATTAGAAATCAAATCTCCATACTAACAGCAATAAATATATACAATGTTATAATAAAACCTCATTTTGAATACGGGTCAGCAATATTATATACTAACTGTACAGCAAACCAAATAAATACTTTAAAAGCTGCAAAATAAAGCAATGCGTGCAATATTAAAATGTAATCGTTACACATCAATAAACTTCATGCTTGAAACTTAAAAATGTTTTGAAATGCCAAATCGTCTAAAACGCTTATTTTTATACAAAAGATGAAAACTGGGAATGCACCCGAGTATCTGACTGAACAACTGAGCTTTGTTGGAAAAACACAACCGTATCCACTTGGAAATGCCGAAACCTTAGGAGCTATAAATGTGGGGATGCAGAGGTCACTCTTTTATAAAGGACTTTAATTATATAAAAGTATTCCAAACAGCATTAAAGTTGAAACTAATTCAAATGTGTTTAAAAATAAAATTGTTAACTACTTAAAAATTTATAATATTCAAGTCTTGTAATATGTATTGAAATATTGTAAAAGTATATTTAATACTACTAAATAAATATTACTACTTCTACTTGAATACCCCTCTGTAAGCTCAGTAAGTTATGTATGATTTTTATTTTGCGCACACTGTTGCCGTCATATTGAAAAAAAAACTTGTCTCTTATCTATCTTCTATATTTATAATTAATAGACAAACACGATTTTAGATCCCATTTACGCAGATTTTGACAAAACTTATATCATTTTGAAGATATTTATTCACAAATGTCCACAATCTGTATTTTGTTGAAATCGGTTCAATATTTTGGGTGCTGTAAGCGTTTAAAGTTGCTAGTAACCCATGCATACTTATTGCACACGCATGTATCAGCTTCAAGTTGAAAAGCATGTGGTTTGTCCAATTTGCTTTTGCAAAGAAATGAGACAGAGCATTTTCTATACATACTTTGTAAACAAAAGAGACCTAATAAGTTTAAAGTTGTTTATTTAGAATGCCCTTTCTTTTATATAATAAATGCTTATAATAATAAATAGACGACAACTCCTTAGGTAATGTAAAAAAAACTTTGTTGTAAGTCGAAAAAAATTTACAAAGGTTTGGATGAATCGCAAAGCTGCTTCATTAAAATGATAATATATTCTATTTTTGGATATACTCTAAGTATTTAAACAAATATTTGACACTACCGTTACATTAAATTATCTTTGACGCTTTAAGGCTAAGGCTAAGGGCACTTTCAGTTCACATCAATTATACTTTTATACTGAAATCCTTAATTGTCATGTAGTCTTGCTAACCTAACCCACATTCTGATAAATCCTGATGCTTTTTTATATATACCCAAAAGAAAGACAATTTTGCATAGGTACATGAATAATATTTAAAGTTAAGCTAAAAAATTAAACGAAAACGAAAATTCATGGAACAAGTGAAGAATATGGAATAGTAATTTTGTTCAATATACAAATGGCTGAGCAGACATACATACATACACACATACATACATACATCTATATACATATATCGCCCTAACAAAAATTTCAAAATCTTTTTTATTAACTCCGGTGTTTCATAAAAAATCAGACTTCCCCGAATATTTAATTTTAACATGTTTCTTTTTTACTGTTGTACATTGTAAAAGCCGTAGTTAGGGTAGTAGTAAGGGTATTTTCTTTAACATACCGTTTTATTAAAAATAATTTCATTTCTGGCAAGTGTAATTGAATATGTAAAACTAAAATGATCAAATTGCATAACAAATTTACAAGCATTACCTGATTGTGATGAAATAGCTGGAGTATCTCCTGTTTTTATATCGATGACATCTTCTGCTTGTGATGATTTCGAAGGTTTTACTTCATCAGAATTACTGCTGTTGTCATTGCTAACATTAGTATTTACGCTTGATATTCCTGGTTTCGCATTGTCTGGTATGGGTGTACTTGGTACTGTAGCCATAACGGATGATATAACAACACTTGTTAATGAAGGTGCATTAGCCGTTTTATTTTCGCAAGGTATGGATGCTGAAATCTTATTTTTATTGTTTGACTGTTTGATTTTAAATTGAGACTTTGGGATCTCACTTATTTCTTCTTCCTGTTCACTCCAATCTGCTTCTAAAGCAGATACCAGATCTAAAGCAGCGTCTATTTGCTTGATTGGTTTAATATCTTGTTTACGACGGCGATTGGCGTTTTTTAAGCCCTCTATTTGTTCCAATGCTAAAGCTCTTTCTTCTTGTACTGTTAATGCAGTTGATCCGAATGTTTTCGTTTTGTTCAAACTTTGGATTGTTTGTTCGGCGGTGGCACCGGCGCCATCAATCGTTTTTGTAGTGTCTTCCGTTGCACTCGAATCTTCATCTACAACTTCCATAATTTGATATTCCCCTTCGCCTTCTATTGTCACACCTTCTAATATTGATCCCGAACCAATGTTATGCGTTTCATCGGCGTTGCTATCAAGACCTTTTAAAACAGCTATAAGGTCTTCGTGTTCAAGTGCTGTTTCCCCAGAGGTTATAGCATCAAGTTTATTTTCAGTATTTGTATCCTGGCAACTACGTAGAATAGAATTTTTTCCATTAGACTTATCATTCACAGCGGTGTTTGATGTTAAGGTATTTGATACTTGCGTTTGGACTTTTTCGTTCTCGGCACGTACACTTGTCGATACGTCGAGGTCCAGATTTGTATCATCCACATGATGCATTTTTGCAATCTCCCGTTCCAAAGAGGATAATTCATCTAATTTTTCTACGGATTTGCTTTTGTGAGGATTAACTATCAATTCATTACAAAGAATACGTGGCGCATTATCGTTAATTGTGCTGGATGCGCTTTTTGTCAAACCAATGGGGGTACTCGTGTATTCATTGCTTATTACCACTAAGGCGTTGCTTGATAACTCCTCTGAGTTTTCAGCCATATCACTAACTGTTGAGGTTATGTCTAACTAATGAACTTATTTTTTGTAGTTACTTTTTTGGATATTTTATATTTTTTTATTTTTTCTGGCTACATTAAATGTTTTTGTTCTTAGAAGGTAATAGGCGCCATTTTTTCATATATGTACTTATTGTTTGTTATGTACGTCACAACTTCAGCCGCGATAATTTTCTTCACTTATCAGATGTATGTATATATTTTTTTATTTATTTATACAATAAAAACTTAGTCTTTTAAAACCACTGCTTATTTCACTTACATATATTTTTTTGTATTTATTTGTTTATTTTACGATAGATAAAAATAATTCTTTTACATAAAAAATACTTTTACAGCTTTAAAAAGCCCTGAACAATCGGATTTTGTACAATGATGTTAACTCAGATTACTTTGAATTAAGAGATTTTTCAAGCCGTTTAAATAAGACAGTATGTAGAGTTTAAATCTAACATAATATAAAATATAATTCTGGTACTGGCAATAAAATCTGATATAACATGAACGTCGGCAGAATAACATAACTAAATTGTCAAAATTTATCTTCTTGTCATACAAGAGAAAACGCATTTTAACTTTTGTTATATTTCATTTTGTGCAATTACTCATTGAATGTACATCATGTCGAACATTGCATATGGCTAATGTAGACCGCTCATATCCATGTATCTTCCATGCTCCGACATCGTTGCCCGATCATATGGCTGAGTAACTACATATATTAGCCATGAAATTTAATTTTTAGAGAAGAGTCAAAGAGACAGCGCAAAAAATGAAATTTTATCTTCATTGCACAACCTCTAAATTATATGGTTTGCAAAACATGAACATATACACGTATTCGCCACATACAAAAATATGGACACTAATACCGTTGCTCTGCCGGCTTCATGTTCATGTCATGATCCAATAATAATAAGGTCTATGCAACTCTACAACAAACACAACAATAAGAAACCCACCATCATGAGTTTACAAAAAATTCACGTACAAAACCAATGCTTGTTTAAAAGGTAAACAAATAAAAAACAACAATGGCGCCATAAAAATGTAAATAAATTTTGACAACTTCATTATGAAAATGGTATAGAAGGTAAATGAGCAAAAAATAATACATAGACCTTATTATTGGATCATGATTCATGTCATGCTCAAGTCGATGGCACTTGAAGCCGTAGTTTTAGCGTGTGTGCCAATGAGCCTTCACACACGTGAAGAATTGTGCTGGCATAATATGGCATCTTCTACAGAATGGTTTTTTGTTGGCGTAAAGCTTCAACAGGCTACAACCCTGCATTGGTAGCTCAAAACCAATTAAAAACAAATACAAATGTAGTTGCTCATCCACATGAATCAAGAAAACAAGTTTGCGCACTCAGCCGTACAAAATAAATTTCTACTTCGCATCTACGTCATCATAGAATTCAAATGAATGTTTTTTGCGCAATGCGCAATCTTATTTTCTTGATTCATGGCTCAACCATATGCTCGGGCATCGATATCAGAGCATGGATGAAATATGGGCATGAACGGTTACATTAATAATTAAAATTTTTTTAATATTAAGAGCTAGCTCAATATTCATGTTAGAAAATACAAAGTTATGCCATTTGACTCGCCATCTTGCAAATCTCAGTACAGCACTCTGCAGTTGCAAGTAAAGTGGGGTACACACCATCGAACATGAGTGACAGTTTTGCTGAAATTTCGGCTTGATCGACAGTGTGAACATAAATTTCGGCAGTCAACCACAAAAATGTTTGCGGTTGAGTGACAGTCAGTGGCCATATTGGTTTTAACCTGTAAGTGTGTACCAAAAAGTGTCGGTCTAGAAATATTTTTGTACCATAAACTACAAAACTAGGAAGCGGAAAATAATTTTTTAAGCAATTAATATATATTTCATTATGAAATGCAAGCTTATGTGAGATGTGAAGACAAAATATTACAAAAAAATTTAGATAATAAGATAAAATTAAAATAATTCCTTATACAAAATTTTTGTTAGCAATAATGCGCATCCAATTTTCGTATTTTCAATGTTTATGTGACTAATTTTTTCTTGAATGACGGTTTAAGTGTCAAACATGATCGATAGTCTGAACAGTCAACACTATCATTCAAAACTGATGAATTTCTGACTGTCACTCAAGTTCGATAATATGTATCCCTTTGCACAACCATACATATGCTTTTGACAGCAACTTGTATATTACACAAACAAAATATGAATGTGGTTGTCGCTTTATTGTACAACAACTCCTTATGGGTTCACCCAAGGCGTAATTAACCAGGTGACAACATTACAGCAGCTGACTATTCATTGCGAATGTCAAAATACATACAAAATACTTTTGTATTTTTTACCTTTTTTCTGTATCTTTTTTCTTTATTTTATGGGTTTGGATTTTGACATACGTAATGAAACTACACAAACAAAAATGCCTTTTGTTCTTGTATTTTAATTGTTTTCCTAATGCTGTCACCTAGTTAGATACACTTTGGGCACAAAGCATACAGAGGTGACAGAAGGGGAAAACTATATAAGTTTATTTTCCGACTCCCTCTATACGCACAAGCATCGAAAAAGAAATTGAAAAAATATTTTGCATTCTTTGTGGTTTTATTTTCTGTATTAACGTATTTTACACAAACTGCTTTGTGTTATTTTATTCCTCCCAACACGAAATGACTGATTTTTGCTTTTCGCACAAATTAATAATCATATTGGAGCTAAAAACTTTCTATTCACAAAACACAAAGCACACACAAACCACAATTTTTCCAAAATTTTATTACAATTTTATTTTTTTGTTTTGTTTATTTTCCCTTCTTCGCAGCATTAAGTCTTTATAGTTGTCTCTTTCTTCAACCACCGGCACTTTAGCTGATTTGGACCATTTGCAAATGTCATTTTTCACATGTCTGTTAGTAGTTTGCGCTTTGGGTTCACCTAGTTAAATACACCTTGCTACACACTATCAGTCAAAAATCAATATGGGTTTATTAGCTGCGCTTTCGCTGCTACCTTGTTGATCGGCCTTGATTTGTGATCGACTGCTAAGTCTGCGTTTACACATGTCTTCTCTTATTGACATGATTACTACTACTATATTGTAGAAGGTGACGAGAGGAAATGACGCGAGTACTGAGATGCATGTACATCATTGGTTTATTTTCTCATTCGTAATTTTAAGCCTAAAATTAGGATCACACGATTGCCGCAAATACACCAATCAGACCCAATTTTTATTGTGCTGAATTGGTGCACAATAAAAATATTATCCCAATCACATATACTGCAGTCACATGATTGCCCCATTTTACAAAAATTTGCTTTCCGCAGATTGGCGAAGAATGAATTTGTGTCAATAATTGCCGCAGCCCAGTCATACAATTGTTCCAACTTGCGGCAACACTAACAAACAGTTATTATGGTAGTTTTTAGTTTAGTTTTTTCTTTTGCATATTGATGTAATTCTGCATCATAGCCTTTTATTGGCCCCTAAATTAATATTAATCGTCCACTGCTTATTATAGTAAAATAAATACAATCTACGAGATTTATTTTACACTTAATAAATTTAAATAAAAAATTAAAAAATAATTTTTTTTTGCATTAATTCTATATGTCAAAATAATAGATTTTTTTCAAAGCGAAAAAAAATCATCCATTTAAGGGTTAATGCTTCCAATAAGTTTAAGTTTATGGTACAGAAAACAATTGGCAGACACGAAAAATTAAACTAATTAAATAAATTCTGAAATCACACGATTGGCATACAAAATATACCGAGAATTGGTGCATTGCGGCAATCGTATGATCCTACCTTATGGCCAGTTTATGACTTCATATTTAAATACGCATTTAGTTAATTTTCATTTAAATTTAAGTTGCATTTAAATACAGTTTCAGTTTTTCAGTGCTAAATAATTGTTTGTATTTAATTACGATAAAAATGTGGCAGCATCACGAAATTCTCTCAATTTTTTTGGAGAAACAGCTGTTGAACAAAATTAAAGAAAAATTTCTAATGTGAATTCTTTTTCATGCTGAAAATAGCAACATTAATAGGTTTCTGCAATGTTTTAAAAGTGTAAAACAATTAGGAAAGAAGATATAATAGAATAATATTAATAAAAGAAGTCCAAATTGCACCCCAAAAGATGTTTTTTCACTGGCCGCAAATTTTTTGTTTACTTTGTTCCGCGAAACAACAACAAGGTAGCAAAACCATATGTTTGTGTATGTATGTGTGCACAACTTAAATAGAACTTAAATCAGCATGGTTGGTCATTTAAATATTATTTAAGTTTTATTTAAATTTGTACTGCAAAACTTAATTTCGTATTTAAATAGAACTTAAATATAAATACCATTTAAATACGAAGTCATAAACTGGCCCTTATTAGAGGTATGACTTTTTTGAACAATGAAAGTTCAAAGAAGAAGAAGTAAATATCATGTCAATAAGACATGACGCGCTAAAACACACTGACTGACGAAATTTGTGTATTAGTAGAATAATATACGTAGTGTCGAAGCTACAGCAAACTACAGCATAATCAACACTGCTTTTTGTTGTTTTTTAGGTTCGAATATGTCAAAAAGCAAAACATAAAAATGGTTGCATTTTCTGCTTTATAAAGATTTTTGCTTCTTTTTTTCATTTGCTAGCAAATGTTAAAGTATACTGTTTTAGTAGCGTTGGTGTGTGTTGGTAAAACATAAACAAATTTTACCTGTATTATTCTACCAAGTATAGTGTGTACCTGGTAGAATCGCAGTTCGAACATATCCGGATTTAAAATTACAACTCTAATCGAGAGATAGTGACGTGCTTATGGCGCCAATTTTTAATTAATAAATAAAATTCATAATACTAATAAATACAACGCAGGGTAAAAATTATTCGCAATTTTCCCATCACTACATATAAAAATTATCGGCTTGCGGGTGCTAACACGTTTTCCCGTTGTCGCTAAACGATTCATAATTTTCATACATTTCGTGGCTTGTTTGCAAATTCAATAATTATTTAATTGAAAGCATAAATTTGTTTGTGTAGTTTAACTACTGCATCAGTTTGTTAAAGTCATAATCAAGAAAAAAGGAAATGGATCCCCAAAAGTTAACTGAGCTGTTGCGTGCAACAATTGATCCCAATCCTGAGCAAAGGAAGGCAGCAGAAGAACAGTTGGCACAGGTTAGTTAAGTTTTTTCTTACAATTAGCAAATTTCCATTGATTTTTATATAAAATATGCTATGCCGTCTTAGAGGCGGATGACGTTACTAGTGGAAATGAGTATACATTTTGAGTCTAAAGTACTATCATGCATTGCTTTTTATTATATTGCATACTAATGGTATGCACTAAAAACATGTGCTTTTAACAAACTTATACATATTTCAATAATTTAAAAAAAATATAAAACATTGTTTTATTCAATAAAGTGTGTTCATGCCAAGAAAAAAATATTGTTTCGCGTGAGCCATTATTTCATACCTTGAAGTTGATTTTTTTAATTTTATCATTAGGTTTATCCATCCTAAAAGATGTACGAATTTGGAAAAAATAATAATGGAATAAATTCGCAAAATCCAATTATTTAGAAACAAAAACAAACTGAAACATACTCTAGTTGTCAATATAGGGATTTTAATATGACAACAAAAACTATGTACATATATTTACATACTTTATTTATTTTAGTCATTTTTTAGAAATATATTTTGTAAACAATTTCGCTTTATTTAGATCATTATTTATTAACAGAAGCACATGTATTGTCATATGATTTCAAGAAAGCTTGTTCCTCGAACATTTTTCTTATTCCTTAATAATAAATAAACTGAAAAAATGTTTAATACTTTTTCATATTAGAGTTCTTTGCTTGTTCAATGCTGCTAAAGCTTATGAATTCATATCGAAAATGAGAAACAAGAGAATGCTGTAAATCGCTTTAGGAACAGTTTTATGTGGGAACTCGGTTCAACTTTGTACGGGCCATTGTCCAACAATAAAGGTCTGTGCCTTAGTACAACAAAACAAAAAAAACAACAGATGACTACAACATCAAGATTATTTTTTGAGTAAATATTTCAACACAATCAAGTGAGTACATATAAACGCGATGGCGCTCAAAGTGTAAACGACCATGTTTAACGGATTATTGCACACACCTGTTATTATTGAACCATAGTCCGGACAAAAATTAAACCAATTCAAGTTTAGATCTCGACTTACCCCATCAAAATAATTTCTCTCTTTCAAGAAGGGAGACGTCAAACTACATATGAAAAGAATTGTTCAAGGTAAAAACTTTGTTCGGAACACATGGGTATAACTTATCTTTCGGACAATATTTTGTTGACATAGTTGCTGCAGCACTCACTAATTTGAAAAAAAACTCCCGGAATATTAAGGCTAGCATATGAAATATATAAATAATAAATAGCTGTGACAAATTGTGGAGAACAAATGGTAAAAGATATAAGTAAAAGTACTTTAGATTTATCTAATGTAATAAAAAATTTAAATTATTTCGAAAGACATTTATTTATATAAAGAATTGTAAAATCGGTTCAACTTAGTCCGGACATAAACCAATTCATATTGAGAGTTGTCCGAACAAAATCATTTTTCTATTGGTCAAAATCACATCAACTATTATGGTGGCATTTGTAAATTTGTTGTATGCGTGACACCGACGATGATGAAGGAAAATCAGAAAATATTTGAGTAGTTTTGATGAATGTATAGGTTTCACTCTTCATGCACGTATAGGCTTTAAACGAGATTTCAAACAAAAGAAAACGAGTTTTGTATAAAAAAAACTGCTTTGGATAAAAAACAATAGTTAACACTTTTTATCGTTTTTATATTTTTTCGGTCCCGCTGTTGACACTTCAAAGTAAACTGCAAAATGAATGCTTGACATGTCGTCGTCCCGAAGTTATTTTCACGTATATCACAAAATCATAAAAAATAGATAAGACCGTTTCCTGTGTTAATTTTTTTAGATCTATTGATCTGCGTTATCCCCAGGTCTCTGTCTCATGGTTTTAAGATATTACGGAAGCGTTTTATTGTATATCCATTTTTGATAAAAATTTAACGCGTTATAATGCCGTATACAGCATTATTATGGATATACGATAAAAATTATATGCAATTTTTTAGTAAATAAAACATGGGTTGTCTTCAGAGCTCAAATTTACTCGATTTTACTCGCGAGTGAAAACCACTCGCGAAGAAGAGTACTCGAAGAGTACGAGTGTTACAAAAAGTTTACTCTCCACTCGTTTGTTTTAGGTGGGAGTACCCGCGAGTACTCCTTTTTAAAAATTAAGAGTGGGAGTAAAAATCTTCGAAATAGAGTGAGAGTTTACTCTTAAGAGTGAAATCGAGTAGAAAAATATAAACAGTTTGTCTTTGCTGACTTGTGTGTTTTGTGTACACTTTCAATCTTTCTCATACAGTGCGCGTGTGCGGAGCAATTAGTTGGTTTTATAAAAGTTTTATTTTATTTTTAAAAGTTTACTTATATTTTCTATATTATAATGAACAAAAAGAAATAAATAATGAAACGCGAAAATATTTTCGTTATGACAGTGAAGCAAAAAACACAATTTGTGAAATTAACAATTGTGGAAAAAAATTAAGTGGAAAATTTTTAATCTCAAATTTAAAACGACACATAACATGCTTTCATAAAACTTTTAAATTATTTATCGTACAAGTGCGTATAAGTACAAGAAATTATGTCATGATTCAACTCTACTCATGTTTTCACTACTCATTGCTGATCACTGCTACACACACACACACACACACACACACACACACACACACACACACACACACACACACACGCACGCACACACAAATCGGCAAAAACAAACAGTTTATATTTTTCCGCTGTATGAATGAGAAAGACTGAAAGAGTACTCGGCAAGAGTATAATCTGCTCGATTTCGAGTGCGTGTAAAAAAGCATATGCGCTCTTATTCGAGTGGCATAGAAAAATAGAGTATAGTCGATTTTTTTTTCACTCGCAGGAGTACTCGCGCTCGAATTCGAGCGAGTTTCACTCTCTACTCGAATTCGAGCGAAGAATTCGGAGCTCTGGTTGTCTTTACGTATGTTTGAGAAAATAATTAATAAGTTATCTTCACGTATGTATGTATGTATGTGATAAAAATGAAAAGTTAAAAATCATTATTATAATATAAATACCCTTTCATCGACCATTTTATGTAATAGTTACAGTATTTAATTGTTATTTTGTGTTTATATAGATGGAAAGTAGATTCTTAACAGATATAAGTCCGTTTAGCTGAAATTTACTTTATTGTAATTAAATTAAAGTACAACTATGCAACTAAAATAAAAAATTACGCTTCAGCACCTAAAAATACATAAGATTAATGTAAAAAAATGTACAATATAAGATATCACTCGAGCTTAATTTTTCGTTCTGAAAATTTAGCTGAATGTACTAGTTGCAAACTTAAATGAATAAACCGAAAAAATCTCTATTTATCTTGAGAAATAGTTACCTTTGTAGTTGTTTTTCAAAAATGCTTTTTCAGAAAACATTCCCTTTCTCGCTTGTTGGTTTAAGCTTGTTGACTGAAATTCATCTTCACTCGCAGATTATTTATATTGTAGAGATAAGAGACTGAATTTATTGTTGTATGTCTTTTATTTTGGTGAGCAGAATATTTTGGAACTATAAATGACTTGGTAAAGAGGAATATTGAAATCTGTCGAAAGCATTTCCATAACCTTTAAAGTTATCTTTCTGGATTAATAGTTCTTTAGGTTTTTTATCAAATCAAAAATTTAAAAAACGCATTGTAAAAGGGAGGGGAACAGCTGATGGGAGCGAAAACTGATTTCGCAGAAACACATCAATAGTATTAATTGTGCGCAAAATTTAACAGAAATTAAAATAGAAATGATAATACGAACAAAATTGCATAACGAAGACTGAATAAAGAAGGTTTGTTTAAATACTTACAGATGAGCTCCTCTCACGTGATTTCCGTGTTGATGCAAATGCAAGTAACGTGAGAGTAAAATGCTTAGCTTTTTGCTATCGGCAACGTGCATCTACGCGACTAAAGAATCGTCCACAACCCCATCTATAGTGCTTACTAATTGTAATATACGTGAAGATAGTTACGGAGATAAAACACTAGTGCGGTTTTTATCAGTTTTTTTTTTTTTTACGTAAAGTAAAAAAATTTTAAAAAGTGTCATATGCAATAAAATGCTAAAAAAAATGTTTCTATGAGTTTTGATATTTTTACATAAATCAATAAAAAAAACTTCACACATAATATCGGAAAAAATATCGTACCCCTTTTTTTCAATAAAATGTTGAAATTTTAGAATCAATTTCGAAAAGAAATATTTTTTGGAGATACGTGAAGATAACTTCGGCACGACGATGTGTTGAAGCCAATGTATATCCTAACGTTAAGCACACGTACACGAGTATGATGTCACGCATTTGACAAATGTATAGTGTACTTAATATAAGAACAATATATATATAAAAACAATCGTTCTGAAAAAAATTTTATGAGGTTATCTAGCCAGCTTTAGACCGCTTTTGCACACGCCCATTTTACTTTGGCAAAGTCCTTTCGATTTTCCTTTTCCTTCTGCAGGCGCAAAGTTTACTTTCACAAATTTTGTGTTCAACAATCAAACCAAACACAAACATGTAACCAAATACAACTACATATAGTTTTGGCCATAACTAAAGACTCTAAAATACGTTACCAAAAAATCCTAATTCTTTTTCCTTAAAAAAAACTTAATTTATATTAAGTTACAATTTTATTTCTTGGTGTGTTTATTATTCATATAATGTGCTATTTATAGAACCCAAGCAATTTCACTTTTTAGGTAAGCAAAAAAAAAAGATTTTTAATTAATTTCAAGCGAGAAAAACAAACTCATGAAACTAAGTTGCAAAACCTTTGTTTTTATAACACAAGCACATCTAGGCATGGATGATATTAAATTCTTCTTGTGATACTGCTTCCCAGGTTGTTTTGACAGCTTGAAACAGATCAGTTTTATTTCTGCAACTATCACGATTTATACTAACAATTTCCCAAAGGTTCTTAATAGGATTGATACAAGATACAGAAAACGAACCATAATTCCGTCAATGTGATGAATGTAATGGTGATTAAGCGACCTGCCCACAAAAGCTTCGAAACAAGCAGGGAAATTACTGATCGATTGATTGAATATTTTTTGCTAATAGGCCAGACCTCCAATCCTCAATAATTTTATTTTTAACTTGATTTGAGTACATATGTACTTGTTTCTTCTCATTGAAATTATTTAAAAATTAATTGTAACAATTTTATTCTTATCCGCCACTCTTCTGTTTATCTGTTTTCGTGATACATAAAATGCGTTTATGGTGGGTATCGTTAAATTGCATTCCAAATATACAACAGCGTAGTAAAATTTTTAAAATTTCTATAAGGAGGTGCCATTGTTTTCTCCGACTTGGTTTGTGGTTCTCTACTTTTTTTAAAATTTTAAAAACATTTTTAGAACAATTATTTATTTATCTAATGTTAATTTTAAAATATCGACTTTAATTACAAAAACTATTTATAATACTTTCAAAAAAGATTGTTTTAATAAAAAAAATACTGATTTCCGGAATGTGTTCCTTCGGTTTCTTTAGTTATAGCCAATACTGTATGTATTAAATAAAAAGCTGCGAGTCTAATAAGTCTGCGTTTACACCGTCATGTCTTATTGACATGATTGCTACTTTATTGGCGAAAGTGACAAGGGGAAAAGAAAGGAGTACTCAGATGCATATACTGTCATTACGTTTTGCTCTCTCATTGGTAATTTTAAGCCTGGATGTATTTGCAAGTAAATGTCAACAAGACATGACTCGTCTGAACGCAGACTCATCGTCCTTACTTTTTCCTTATGACCCACAAACTCAACACTGCAAAGGAAGCTTTGTGTATGCAAAAGTGTTCTTATTCAAAGGCCCTTTTAGAAGGAAAGTTTCTTATGCAAAGTTGAGTTTATTAATGAGGGAAATATTTTTTTTAACTGCAACTACTTGTTAATAATAACCATGCTGTTTGGTAACGAAAAGAGTAAATAATAATAATAATATCATAAGAATAATAAAATGAGTTCTTCTGAAATTATATACAAATATTTATATTTTCACAATTTGTTTTTTCTTAGTTGAAATCGTATGAAATCCACTCCAATAAGAATAAAAGTTTCAATTGCTGCTTTCTCAAGTGTACTACATTTCTAATTATGGTACTGCATCTTTTTATAATATTGCCATGAATTACGTGTGTGATTTTGGAAATGTAATTCAGCCGCAAGTCAGTATCGGTCGAATATTATACAACAATATCTTGTTCTTAAGGTTGAGCTTAGACTTTCCATTAAGCATGGACTAAAAAGCACGTTCACACTTTATCCATTTATCAAAGATGTAATTGACATTTTGTTTATACTTAAATTTTTTTATCTATCCATGCCAAGATATTTAATATCATCTTTGATGGGGATAACGTTTTCCCGACAGTACAACATTTTTGTTGGAATGCGTGTTGGTGAGTTATTATAAGACGCTCTTGCATTCTCTTGATTATTACATTTGAAACTTTTTCACAGCATAATTTTTTTAAGAACAAACAAACCGCGAAGCCATTTCGGCTTGTTTGCAGAAATACAAATGGTATAGTCAGGAATCGAACTTGCGAACCCCGACTAATAGTATATTATGCTATCTACTAGTCTACGGAGGCTCCCCATGCACCTCTACATCAACGTATATATATAATGAGTAAAGGGTTGGTGATAACACTAACTCTTGCTGCAATCACACTGGAATTGTTCTTTCATTAGAAAATTCTCAGTCAACACATACAACGAATCCGTGGAATTGTTTTTTTTTACTAGAAAATACATATGTACAACGAATTTGCGGTTCTTTAAAAAAATTATATTTTTTTTAAATATGATGGCAAACTAAACTAATTGAGTTTGAATAACATTATATCGTGCCAGATGGTATAAAATGACTTCTACATATATCGAGAAAAATAATTGTCACGGTGTTTGTGTTTGAACTCCTCATCAACCTTAACCTATAAAATTCCTATTTACCCTAATTCATTCTATATACAAATTTGAATCTTATATATAGATTCCCTTTAAACTTGATCTCCTACCCTAGAGAATTGACTAAGCAGAAATTTAATTGACGACTCCTATGGCTACTTTTACGCCCACTTTTGTCAAAATTTTTAAATTGGTTTAAGTGATTTGTTTGTATGTTCGGTATACAAAACTCCATTTCTCAACGAATTCAGAAATTTGGAACATACATATAATGTACGGCAGTAAAATTCTTTTCAGTGGACCAAGGCCGTTTCTACGCAATAATCAATATGTTCACCAGAAATATGTTATATTGCAAAACAACGTTTGCCGGGCCGCCTACTTTTCTACAACATTGTCACTCGCTTTGTTGGATGTACGGTATAGGTTCCTTACGAAGTGCTAACTGTTGGTGGTTAATAATATTATTTTGGTCTGTAAAATATAATTTTATTTGAATTATTTTCGCGACAAGTGGACATTATTTCTTCGAACAAATTTACTTTGTACAAACAAAGAATACAGTGCAAGAATAATATTTAACGTGCGACAAGATATCGTCGAAATTGGCAGAATAGCAGGAATTTTAGCCCAGATTGGAATTACACAAACTTATATGGCTTAAATACAAATTCCAACTTGTATGACGGCTTTTCCACAGTCAAAGTTTACCTTGTCTCGGTTCAGACTATGAAAGTTTTCTTTCTGAAATTTTTTCTAATTATCTTTTAAACTTTCATTAATGTCTACACATTCTTTTGTAATGAAATTCAAAATTTTTGCATGCTTATCTTCACATTCTTTTTTTTTTTGTACACAAATTTTTGCTGGCACCATCTTGAAAGAAAATAAAAGTAAAAGAAAATCTAAAATAAAGCTGCAGCCATTTGCAGGTTGGCAGCTACGAATATCAAAACACAAAAAAATTTCAAAGTGCATGGAAGAGTGTACCACTTCCCAATCTTCTCTCCCTGTACACCCAAAAACTAATACTGAGAAAGAAAAATTTCATAGTGTGAACCGTGACTTTACAATGTTTTCATTTAGCTGGAAGGAAGACAGAGCGACGAATATTTTCTTTTTCTGTCTTTCTTCCAGCTGAATTAAACTTTGCAAAGTAAACTTTGAATGTGTAAAAGCCATCTAATTGGGAACTAAAAGGTTTTGACGCCACTCTACGAACTGTACCCAATATTTGTAAAACGGCTTTGCAAAATAAACTTTGACTGTGAAAAAAGCCTTCTAACAGTATTACGCATAATTAAGAATAATTAAAATTTTAAGCACATTTACGAGCAAACGGATGGTATAGACATTTATTCCGCTTTCTTTTTTTATTATATTATTAATCAAATTATTATTATTTATATTTATTTTTCTGATTTTAGATTCATAAAATTATTGGATTTGTACCAACAATTTTACAAATTGTTATGCAAAACACAGTGGATCAACCTGTTCGTCAGGCTGGTGCTGTATACATGAAAAATATGATATCTAGCAACTGGGCTGATCATGAAGTAGCAGCGGGTGATCCAATACCTTTTTCAATTCACGAACAAGATCGTGCTATGATTCGAAATTCCATCGTTGATGCCATTGTACATGCACCAGATCTTATTAGAGTACAATTGTCGGTCTGTGTAAATCATATTATTAAAAATGACTTCCCTGGTCGCTGGCCTCAGGTAGTTGACAATATTAGCATATATTTACAAAATCCTGATATGAATGGCTGGAATGGTGCTCTAGTTACTATGTATCAATTAGTGAAAACTTATGAATATAAGCGTGCTGAGGAGCGTGTTCCCCTTAATGAAGCCATGAATCTTTTATTGCCTATGATTTATCAGCTCATGTTGACATTAATGAGCAATGAATCGGAACAGTCGGTATTACTACAAAAACAGGTTTTAAAAATTTATTACGCATTGACGCAGTTTAGTTTACCATTGGATTTAATTACAAAAGAAATGTTTTCTCAATGGATGGAAATTTGTCGTCAAATTGCCGATCGCCCAGTACCAGAGTGTTCTCATTTAGATGATGATGAAAAGCCAGAATTTCCCTGGTGGAAAACTAAAAAATGGGCTCTGCATATAATGGTTCGCATGTTTGAACGGTAAGTTGAAATAAAATAATATTTATTATAAAAGTTTGCTAAACATGTCTTTTACTGTAGTTATGGAAGCCCACGCAATGTAGTTAGTGATAAGTACCAAAAGTTTGCTGAATGGTATTTACCGACATTTACCCAAGGCGTCTTAGATGTTTTACTTAAAATTTTAGATCAATATCGCAATCGCATTTATGTTTCACCGCGTGTTCTTACTGATAATTTGACTTATATTAAAAATGCGTAAGTGTTTAGCTAAAATTGCACTAAAATAAATACAATACATATATTTTTTTCTTACAAGTGTAAGTCACGCTTACTCTTGGAAATTGATTAAACCTCACATGGTTGCAATTATTCAAGATGTTTTATTCCCTATAATGTCGTTCTCCGACCAAGATCAGGAATTGTGGGAAACTGATCCTCATGAATATATTAAACTGAAATTTGGTACGTACATACAATATAATTGGGCTGCATGTAATGAAATGTATATTTTTCTGCCTTTTTCAATTTGTACTAAATATACAACTATTTAAAAATCATAAACACACTTCATATTTCTTTCAGATATTTTTGAAGATTATGCAACTCCTGTTCCTGCCGCTCAGTCTCTTTTACATTCATGCTGTAAAAAACGGAAAGGAATTTTGCCTAAAGCTATGAATATTATTATGCAGGTATGATTGGTTTTGCTTAAATTTTAATCCAATAACAAATAGATTATTAGAGTGGCCCTATACATATTTGGAAAATTATGCAATTTTCAAATTGGTATCACAAATGGCGAAGTCTCTATTTAGTGCTTATTTCAATATAATAACGTATTACTTTCGATCCAAATACGCGAACGACCATAGTGGTGTATATGTGTAGAGTTCACCTGTGTATACACGAAAAAACTTATTTGGGTTGCTCACCCTTTAATTAATAACTGAAATATATTTGTGGTATTTGTTGATAAACCTATTGAGAATACAAGTGTCTATTACGGTTCACAAGGCACAGCTATACTTCAAAAGCAGTTTTTGTCAATACACTCTATAATTTTTAACTAAGGTCTATTTTTTTATTAAAGTGGCGATGCACCCTATTTGAATTTCCAAGGTCTATTACGGTTTATAAAATATATTTAAATTCAAAAATAATATATCTTGTCCATATACACTTTAATTTTTAACTGTATTTTATTTTTCATAGTTGTTGTTAAATGGATCAAGCATTAACTTTTTTAATTCATTTCAAAAATTTGAAGATTATTTATAATAAGAGAACTGTTTTAAACAACTCTTGAAAAAAATGCATATGCCGTACAAAGCAAAATTTTTCATTTTAAAAAAATATTAACTTTACATTCATGAAAGTTCACAAAAATGTACAATTTTGTTTAAAACATTTGGAGTAAGCAGTGGTAAAACAACTTCCTTCGTCACAAAAATGTTAACTACAACTTCATAATGGTGTTCATAACGGGTAACTTAAGAAAACATGCATTTTAAAGTCGACAATCAACATTTTTGAAACAGGAATAAACAAACTTATAGTGCAACTTTGTTAGATAAACATATTTTAAATAATGCATTAAATATCAGGCATAAATTAGTTAGAGCATCACGTATTTTCCAGGAGTAAGTACAATAAGACAAGTGTTTGCTCCTGAGAAAATATCGCGGGTTCAAACCCCAGCTTTTTTATTTATATTAAACATGAAAAGGCACGCATGACCGACCTTCAGTTATACGCTAATTTTAAAATCAGGCGTTTTTGAACCAGATTTAACTCCTTTTTTCGCTGGGTCATTCCCGATTTAATTTTTTTTGTGGTGTACCTAGTTAGAATGTACAAATTCATAAATTGAAATGCAATAGAAACAAAAAATCTGCATGTACGGGGTGCCCCAAAAGAAACGAAGGAGTTTGAAAAGTCTATCTTACCCCTGCCTTGACTGGCAATAAATTTATTGACATATATTGCAGCAAATGTCAAAATTATGTTATGTCCAGTGAAGACGCATCTTTTTCGTACATAGCAATAATTGCGGCAATAATTAACAGTTTTTCGTTGACAATTATTGCGAACATAAAACGTCATAAAAAGTTTGACATTTCCAAATAAAAGAAAGAAAGGCGCCATAAAACAAAAAGAAATTTTTGCAAAAAAAATTAAATAAATTATTGAAAGATATTAAAAAAGCAAATTAAAAAGAAAATCTTTAATAATATACATAAAAATGTAAAATTTAATTTATTTCAGGATGAGTTTTTCAGATGAAAATTTTAAAAGTCTCAGTATTTTCTTCTTTGTAAGCGAAACTTTCTCTTTGAAATTTTGTAAATTGTGTGTTAACATAAATACGATTACCCATATCGAAGCAATAAGTAATATTGTTCCGTTATTCTGCCGGCGTTATTGCTTTACTGCCAACATATTAATCGTCAGTCAATAAGGGGGGTTAAAGTCAAATTGATTTTTTATTACATTTCGTTAAAGAATGGGGAATTTAGTCAATTTAGACGTGAAAAATAACGTCGCGTAAGTGAAGCCCGTTCATAACTTCGCATATTTGCGCTCATTCTAAGACGCTATCGATTTAATTTCTTCTCCAATATTATTTTTTTAGTTTAATTATCCTCTGTGGCTATTTGCCTTAAGAAATTTAAAAATTATGTCGCTGCTGGTAATTGGGGGAATTTAGCTCTTGAGCAAACTCCATTTTCAATCTGAAAAATAAAAGATAATCATATTAAAATGCCATTTAAACTCTTCATTGTAGGCCACCATGTAAAAAGTCTTTGAATAATAAAATATTAAGTTTTTAAATAATAGCAAGGCGTATTTAACCAGGTGACAGCATTACAGCAAAATACTTTTACTAATTTTTCTGTATCTGTTTTCTTTGTTTTATGGGTTAGGTTTTTGATATACTCAATGAAACTACACAAACAAAAATGCCTGTTGTTCTTGTATTGTTGTAATTGTTTTCCTAATGCTGTCACCTAGTTAAATACACCTTGAAATAATAGATTGATTATTATTTCCCAATATTTTTTTATACAAAAGATTATTACATCTCCAAATGCTGACAACAAACAAAAAGATGGTGCGTTGCACATGATCGGTTCTTTAGCTGACGTTTTATTAAAAAAACGAGTGTATCGCGATCAGGTTGAAAATATGCTTACCACTTATGTATTCCCCGAGTTCCAAAATCCAGCTGGTCATATGCGAGCTCGTGCATGTTGGGTACTTCATTATTTCTGTGACATACAGTTAAAAAATTCTCAAATCTTAGGAGAAATTATGCGCTTAACTACGAATTGTCTGCTGAACGATAAGGAACTACCAGTCAAAGTTGAAGCTGCTATTGGATTGCAAATGTTCCTTAGTTCCCAAGACGCCGCCGCACCTTATTGTGAGGGACAAATCAAGGAAATTACGAAAGAATTGTTGACTATAATACGTGAAACAGAAAACGAAGATTTGACAAATGTCTTGCAAAAGATTGTGTGCACTTTCTCTGAACAATTATTGCCAGTAGCAATGGAAATATGCCAACATTTGGCAACTACATTTAGTCAAGTATTGGAATCGGAAGATGGTGGTGATGAAAAGGCTATAACAGCCATGGGCCTATTGAACACCATTGAAACATTACTTACAGTTATGGAAGAACATCCCGAAGTAATGAACAACTTACATCCGATTGTGATAAATGTTGTAGGACATATATTCCAAAACAATATAACTGATTTTTATGAGGAAACATTTTCTCTGGTATTTGATCTGACATCTAAAACAATTTCGGCTGAAATGTGGCAAATGTTAGAACTTATATATCAGGTTTTTAAGAAAAAAGACGGCACGGACTATTTTATTGATATGATGCCGGCCTTACACAATTATGTAATAGTTGACACGCCAGCGTTCCTCTCGAATCCAAATCGTTTATTAGCCATGTTCGATATGTGCAAAACTGTAAGTAGAATTATTTATTTATTTTTTTTTAAGTATATGAAATGAAATTATAAGAAATACAAAAAAAAGAATAGTTCGGGCTACTTGGTCATTGCACTATATATAGTTAAATTTAAATTTCGTTTAATACATTAGCAAAAATTAGAAAATTCTTGATTTTCCTGTTAGATGTTAAAATTTAGAATTTCTTTTAGCGGTTCATCTTGTGAGGTGTTTGGTCATTCTTTGCAGATTTGTTTGTGAGATCTGTTAAAACATATTTCACATACTCGAGGTTGTGTTTTTTCATAATAGTGTTGTGTGCTGAATCTTGTCGTCCCGACACGGGTTCTTGCGGTAATAATACAGTCTTAGCGGGTTAGATGATTGTTGTAAAGTGGTCTTGTTATTGTGTTGTTATGCGATCTTAAAAAGCAGTTTTAGCTGTTCCATGCCTGCCACCGTTGTGCTCTCTTAAATTGTCTGTGGAAGATAGTTATTACAGTCAAAAGAGGTGGTACCTCAATTATTAACGGACGTTCGGTTGCGCTTCTGGAATACCAAGGTATCCTGGTATCAAGAGAATTATGACATTATATTGGAATATGTTGTCGTTGAGGATATATTTTCTGTTATGCTATCTTGTTTGATTTTATTGCGCTGAGACTGTCAGTGCAAATAAGTGTTTCTTTCACCTATTTTTGCTGCATAACATACGGCAAATTTTATAGCTGCTAGTTCAGCTGAAAATATTCCGGATTGGTAGGATAGTATGGGATTGGTGAAGTATTTTATAGTTTCCGTTTTCCATTCTGTTCGACTACAGAATACGATGTATTTCCGTTTGAAAAAGATCCATCAGTGAAGATTGTTACTGTTGCATTCATCATATTTTTCTTTTTCTCTAAGAAAAGTTATTGAATCATTTGTGAACTTATTTCGTATTTTTTGTCGTGTTGGTGATCAATTTAGAATTTGATGAGCTGTTTATTGTTGGTGGCCTTATTCGAGTGGGTAATGGCATTTCGATTTCTTTGGCGTATTGAATGATGTTCTGAAGGACACATTGGAGATGCCTCTATTTTTTTATGAAAATAGGGAAATGATCACTCATATCATGACTGAAACATTGCCAGTTTAAGGGTGTTCGATATCCATCATTTATAAATGTAAGGTTTCGTTCATTCGCAAAAAACTCCCATATGTTGTCAGCTTGTGATGTAAATTGGAAGCCCCATAACGTGTTTTGAGTGTTGAAATCACCACAAATAAGGTGATGGCCAGTGTTAAATTTGGGTATGGTGTTTTTAGTTCGTTAGTTATTTTTATATTTGATTCTTTGTGTGTTTGGTAATGTGCACGTCTTCAGTGCCACGGAGTGTAAGGGTTTCATGTAGTAGATATTGTGTGACTTATGATGTTGAAGATGTTTTTTTTTATATATTGAAACGATTAATTTTGGCTCAAGTTCAAACCCGAATTTACCCATTTATTTATTCTAATTTTTTATTTTTAATTTTTATTAGAAAATTTTTTGGATAAATTCATTATTATTTTTTTATTAAGAGAGTACTATATATAGAACAATTTTTATTATTCATCATACTAGCAGAACGGATCAGTACTGATTTCGAGGTCGCTACACCATCTCATCATCGTTCTTTGTTCAATTTTACCACTTTTGACGGTGGATACTAGTGATCAGGAATATCAACTATTTAACCGTATTATTTAACAAATTAGGATACGAAAAGTACAAACTTATTCATTTTTCACATGTCAAATCAATTTCGGTTAGTACGAAATCCCATCTATGATGAATAACTACTCTATATATTTCAGTCTCTCTTGCTTATTCAGCGCCATTGGCTGCTGAGAAATAAGCGGTACTTAATCATGTTGTTAGGTTTCTGTCATTTGTAGTTGAATTTCTTTTTTAGTATTCAACCAACTATGACCAAGTAAACATGTAGATTTTTTTGACGCGTGCCATCGTTATTTATAATTAATGTTTATAAGTAATTAGTCGAACTTTTATTAATATTTTATATATTGAAACGATTAATTTTGGCTCAAATTCAAACCCGAATTTACCCATTTATTTATTCTAATTTTTTATTTTTTATTTTTATTAGAAAATTTTTTGGATAAATTCATTATTATTTTTTTATTAAGAGAGTACTATATATAGAACAATTTTTATTATTCATCATACTAGCAGAACGGATCAGTACTGATTTCGAGGTCGCTACACCATCTCATCATCGTTCTTTGTTCAATTTTACCACTTTTGACGGTGGATACTAGTGATCAGGAATATCAACTATTTAACCGTATTATTTAACAAATTAGGATACGAAAAGTACAAACTTATTCATTTTTCACATGTCAAATCAATTTCGGTTAGTACGAAATCCCATCTATGATGAATAACTACTCTATATATTTCAGTCTCTCTTGCTTATTCAGCGCCATTGGCTGCTGAGAAATAAGCGGTACTTAATCATGTTGTTAGGTTTCTGTCATTTGTAGTTGAATTTCTTTTTTAGTATTCAACCAACTATGACCAAGTAAACATGTAGATTTTTTTGACGCGTGCCATCGTTATTTATAATTAATGTTTATAAGTAATTAGTCGAACTTTTATTAATATTTTATATATTGAAACGATTAATTTTGGCTCAAATTCAAACCCGAATTTACCCATTTATTTATTCTAATTTTTTATTTTTAATTTTTATTAGAAAATTTTTTGGATAAATTCATTATTATTTTTTTATTAAGAGAGTACTATATATAGAACAATTTTTATTATTCATCATACTAGCAGAACGGATCAGTACTGATTTCGAGGTCGCTACACCATCTCATCATCGTTCTTTGTTCAATTTTACCACTTTTGACGGTGGATACTAGTGATCAGGAATATCAACTATTTAACCGTATTATTTAACAAATTAGGATACGAAAAGTACAAACTTATTCATTTTTCACATGTCAAATCAATTTCGGTTAGTACGAAATCCCATCTATGATGAATAACTACTCTATATATTTCAGTCTCTCTTGCTTATTCAGCGCCATTGGCTGCTGAGAAATAAGCGGTACTTAATCATGTTGTTAGGTTTCTGTCATTTGTAGTTGAATTTCTTTTTTAGTATTCAACCAACTATGACCAAGTAAACATGTAGATTTTTTTGACGCGTGCCATCGTTATTTATAATTAATGTTTATAAGTAATTAGTCGAACTTTTATTAATATTTTATATATTGAAACGATTAATTTTGGCTCAAGTTCAAACCCGAATTTACCCATTTATTTATTCTAATTTTTTATTTTTAATTTTTATTAGAAAATTTTTTGGATAAATTCATTATTATTTTTTTATTAAGAGAGTACTATATATAGAACAATTTTTATTATTCATCATACTAGCAGAACGGATCAGTACTGATTTCGAGGTCGCTACACCATCTCATCAGCGTTCTTTGTTCAATTTTACCACTTTTGACGGTGGATACTAGTGATCAGGAATATCAACTATTTAACCGTATTATTTAACAAATTAGGATACGAAAAGTACAAACTTATTCATTTTTCACATGTCAAATCAATTTCGGTTAGTACGAAATCCCATCTATGATGAATAACTACTCTATATATTTCAGTCTCTCTTGCTTATTCAGCGCCATTGGCTGCTGAGAAATAAGCGGTACTTAATCATGTTGTTAGGTTTCTGTCATTTGTAGTTGAATTTCTTTTTTAGTATTCAACCAACTATGACCAAGTAAACATGTAGATTTTTTTGACGCGTGCCATCGTTATTTATAATTAGGATACGAAAAGTACAAACTTATTCATTTTTCACATGTCAAATCAATTTCGGTTAGTACGAAATCCCATCTATGATGAATAACTACTCTATATATTTCAGTCTCTCTTGCTTATTCAGCGCCATTGGCTGCTGAGAAATAAGCGGTACTTAATCATGTTGTTAGGTTTCTGTCATTTGTAGTTGAATTTCTTTTTTAGTATTCAACCAACTATGACCAAGTAAACATGTAGATTTTTTTGACGCGTGCCATCGTTATTTATAATTAGGATACGAAAAGTACAAACTTATTCATTTTTCACATGTCAAATCAATTTCGGTTAGTACGAAATCCCATCTATGATGAATAACTACTCTATATATTTCAGTCTCTCTTGCTTATTCAGCGCCATTGGCTGCTGAGAAATAAGCGGTACTTAATCATGTTGTTAGGTTTCTGTCATTTGTAGTTGAATTTCTTTTTTAGTATTCAACCAACTATGACCAAGTAAACATGTAGATTTTTTTGACGCGTGCCATCGTTATTTATAATTAATGTTTATAAGTAATTAGTCGAACTTTTATTAATATTTTATATATTGAAACGATTAATTTTGGCTCAAGTTCAAACCCGAATTTACCCATTTATTTATTCTAATTTTTTATTTTTAATTTTTATTAGAAAATTTTTTGGATAAATTCATTATTATTTTTTTATTAAGAGAGTACTATATATAGAACAATTTTTATTATTCATCATACTAGCAGAACGGATCAGTACTGATTTCGAGGTCGCTACACCATCTCATCAGCGTTCTTTGTTCAATTTTACCACTTTTGACGGTGGATACTAGTGATCAGGAATATCAACTATTTAACCGTATTATTTAACAAATTAGGATACGAAAAGTACAAACTTATTCATTTTTCACATGTCAAATCAATTTCGGTTAGTACGAAATCCCATCTATGATGAATAACTACTCTATATATTTCAGTCTCTCTTGCTTATTCAGCGCCATTGGCTGCTGAGAAATAAGCGGTACTTAATCATGTTGTTAGGTTTCTGTCATTTGTAGTTGAATTTCTTTTTTAGTATTCAACCAACTATGACCAAGTAAACATGTAGATTTTTTTGACGCGTGCCATCGTTATTTATAATTAGGATACGAAAAGTACAAACTTATTCATTTTTCACATGTCAAATCAATTTCGGTTAGTACGAAATCCCATCTATGATGAATAACTACTCTATATATTTCAGTCTCTCTTGCTTATTCAGCGCCATTGGCTGCTGAGAAATAAGCGGTACTTAATCATGTTGTTAGGTTTCTGTCATTTGTAGTTGAATTTCTTTTTTAGTATTCAACCAACTATGACCAAGTAAACATGTAGATTTTTTGACGCGTGCCATCGTTATTTATAATTAATGTTTATAAGTAATTAGTCGAACTTTTATTAATATTTTATATATTGAAACGATTAATTTTGGCTCAAGTTCAAACCCGAATTTACCCATTTATTTATTCTAATTTTTTATTTTTAATTTTTATTAGAAAATTTTTTGGATAAATTCATTATTATTTTTTTATTAAGAGAGTACTATATATAGAACAATTTTTATTATTCATCATACTAGCAGAACGGATCAGTACTGATTTCGAGGTCGCTACACCATCTCATCAGCGTTCTTTGTTCAATTTTACCACTTTTGACGGTGGATACTAGTGATCAGGAATATCAACTATTTAACCGTATTATTTAACAAATTAGGATACGAAAAGTACAAACTTATTCATTTTTCACATGTCAAATCAATTTCGGTTAGTACGAAATCCCATCTATGATGAATAACTACTCTATATATTTCAGTCTCTCTTGCTTATTCAGCGCCATTGGCTGCTGAGAAATAAGCGGTACTTAATCATGTTGTTAGGTTTCTGTCATTTGTAGTTGAATTTCTTTTTTAGTATTCAACCAACTATGACCAAGTAAACATGTAGATTTTTTTGACGCGTGCCATCGTTATTTATAATTAATGTTTATAAGTAATTAGTCGAACTTTTATTAATATTTTATATATTGAAACGATTAATTTTGGCTCAAGTTCAAACCCGAATTTACCCATTTATTTATTCTAATTTTTTATTTTTTAATTTTTATTAGAAAATTTTTTGGATAAATTCATTATTATTTTTTTATTAAGAGAGTACTATATATAGAACAATTTTTATTATTCATCATACTAGCAGAACGGATCAGTACTGATTTCGAGGTCGCTACACCATCTCATCAGCGTTCTTTGTTCAATTTTACCACTTTTGACGGTGGATACTAGTGATCAGGAATATCAACTATTTAACCGTATTATTTAACAAATTAGGATACGAAAAGTACAAACTTATTCATTTTTCACATGTCAAATCAATTTCGGTTAGTACGAAATCCCATCTATGATGAATAACTATATATATTTCAGTCTCTCTTGCTTATTCAGCGCCATTGGCTGCTGAGAAATAAGCGGTACTTAATCATGTTGTTAGGTTTCTGTCATTTGTAGTTGAATTTCTTTTTTAGTATTCAACCAACTATGACCAAGTAAACATGTAGATTTTTTTGACGCGTGCCATCGTTATTTATAATTAATGTTTATAAGTAATTAGTCGAACTTTTATTAATATTTTATATATTGAAACGATTAATTTTGGCTCAAGTTCAAACCCGAATTTACCCATTTATTTATTCTAATTTTTTATTTTTAATTTTTATTAGAAAATTTTTTGGATAAATTCATTATTATTTTTTTATTAAGAGAGTACTATATATAGAACAATTTTTATTATTCATCATACTAGCAGAACGGATCAGTACTGATTTCGAGGTCGCTACACCATCTCATCAGCGTTCTTTGTTCAATTTTACCACTTTTGACGGTGGATACTAGTGATCAGGAATATCAACTATTTAACCGTATTATTTAACAAATTAGGATACGAAAAGTACAAACTTATTCATTTTTCACATGTCAAATCAATTTCGGTTAGTACGAAATCCCATCTATGATGAATAACTACTCTATATATTTCAGTCTCTCTTGCTTATTCAGCGCCATTGGCTGCTGAGAAATAAGCGGTACTTAATCATGTTGTTAGGTTTCTGTCATTTGTAGTTGAATTTCTTTTTTAGTATTCAACCAACTATGACCAAGTAAACATGTAGATTTTTTTGACGCGTGCCATCGTTATTTATAATTAGGATACGAAAAGTACAAACTTATTCATTTTTCACATGTCAAATCAATTTCGGTTAGTACGAAATCCCATCTATGATGAATAACTACTCTATATATTTCAGTCTCTCTTGCTTATTCAGCGCCATTGGCTGCTGAGAAATAAGCGGTACTTAATCATGTTGTTAGGTTTCTGTCATTTGTAGTTGAATTTCTTTTTTAGTATTCAACCAACTATGACCAAGTAAACATGTAGATTTTTTTGACGCGTGCCATCGTTATTTATAATTAGGATACGAAAAGTACAAACTTATTCATTTTTCACATGTCAAATCAATTTCGGTTAGTACGAAATCCCATCTATGATGAATAACTACTCTATATATTTCAGTCTCTCTTGCTTATTCAGCGCCATTGGCTGCTGAGAAATAAGCGGTACTTAATCATGTTGTTAGGTTTCTGTCATTTGTAGTTGAATTTCTTTTTTAGTATTCAACCAACTATGACCAAGTAAACATGTAGATTTTTTTGACGCGTGCCATCGTTATTTATAATTAATGTTTATAAGTAATTAGTCGAACTTTTATTAATATTTTATATATTGAAACGATTAATTTTGGCTCAAGTTCAAACCCGAATTTACCCATTTATTTATTCTAATTTTTTATTTTTAATTTTTATTAGAAAATTTTTTGGATAAATTCATTATTATTTTTTTATTAAGAGAGTACTATATATAGAACAATTTTTATTATTCATCATACTAGCAGAACGGATCAGTACTGATTTCGAGGTCGCTACACCATCTCATCAGCGTTCTTTGTTCAATTTTACCACTTTTGACGGTGGATACTAGTGATCAGGAATATCAACTATTTAACCGTATTATTTAACAAATTAGGATACGAAAAGTACAAACTTATTCATTTTTCACATGTCAAATCAATTTCGGTTAGTACGAAATCCCATCTATGATGAATAACTACTCTATATATTTCAGTCTCTCTTGCTTATTCAGCGCCATTGGCTGCTGAGAAATAAGCGGTACTTAATCATGTTGTTAGGTTTCTGTCATTTGTAGTTGAATTTCTTTTTTAGTATTCAACCAACTATGACCAAGTAAACATGTAGATTTTTTTGACGCGTGCCATCGTTATTTATAATTAGGATACGAAAAGTACAAACTTATTCATTTTTCACATGTCAAATCAATTTCGGTTAGTACGAAATCCCATCTATGATGAATAACTACTCTATATATTTCAGTCTCTCTTGCTTATTCAGCGCCATTGGCTGCTGAGAAATAAGCGGTACTTAATCATGTTGTTAGGTTTCTGTCATTTGTAGTTGAATTTCTTTTTTAGTATTCAACCAACTATGACCAAGTAAACATGTAGATTTTTTGACGCGTGCCATCGTTATTTATAATTAATGTTTATAAGTAATTAGTCGAACTTTTATTAATATTTTATATATTGAAACGATTAATTTTGGCTCAAGTTCAAACCCGAATTTACCCATTTATTTATTCTAATTTTTTATTTTTAATTTTTATTAGAAAATTTTTTGGATAAATTCATTATTATTTTTTTATTAAGAGAGTACTATATATAGAACAATTTTTATTATTCATCATACTAGCAGAACGGATCAGTACTGATTTCGAGGTCGCTACACCATCTCATCAGCGTTCTTTGTTCAATTTTACCACTTTTGACGGTGGATACTAGTGATCAGGAATATCAACTATTTAACCGTATTATTTAACAAATTAGGATACGAAAAGTACAAACTTATTCATTTTTCACATGTCAAATCAATTTCGGTTAGTACGAAATCCCATCTATGATGAATAACTACTCTATATATTTCAGTCTCTCTTGCTTATTCAGCGCCATTGGCTGCTGAGAAATAAGCGGTACTTAATCATGTTGTTAGGTTTCTGTCATTTGTAGTTGAATTTCTTTTTTAGTATTCAACCAACTATGACCAAGTAAACATGTAGATTTTTTTGACGCGTGCCATCGTTATTTATAATTAATGTTTATAAGTAATTAGTCGAACTTTTATTAATATTTTATATATTGAAACGATTAATTTTGGCTCAAGTTCAAACCCGAATTTACCCATTTATTTATTCTAATTTTTTATTTTTTAATTTTTATTAGAAAATTTTTTGGATAAATTCATTATTATTTTTTTATTAAGAGAGTACTATATATAGAACAATTTTTATTATTCATCATACTAGCAGAACGGATCAGTACTGATTTCGAGGTCGCTACACCATCTCATCAGCGTTCTTTGTTCAATTTTACCACTTTTGACGGTGGATACTAGTGATCAGGAATATCAACTATTTAACCGTATTATTTAACAAATTAGGATACGAAAAGTACAAACTTATTCATTTTTCACATGTCAAATCAATTTCGGTTAGTACGAAATCCCATCTATGATGAATAACTATATATATTTCAGTCTCTCTTGCTTATTCAGCGCCATTGGCTGCTGAGAAATAAGCGGTACTTAATCATGTTGTTAGGTTTCTGTCATTTGTAGTTGAATTTCTTTTTTAGTATTCAACCAACTATGACCAAGTAAACATGTAGATTTTTTTGACGCGTGCCATCGTTATTTATAATTAATGTTTATAAGTAATTAGTCGAACTTTTATTAATATTTTATATATTGAAACGATTAATTTTGGCTCAAGTTCAAACCCGAATTTACCCATTTATTTATTCTAATTTTTTATTTTTAATTTTTATTAGAAAATTTTTTGGATAAATTCATTATTATTTTTTTATTAAGAGAGTACTATATATAGAACAATTTTTATTATTCATCATACTAGCAGAACGGATCAGTACTGATTTCGAGGTCGCTACACCATCTCATCAGCGTTCTTTGTTCAATTTTACCACTTTTGACGGTGGATACTAGTGATCAGGAATATCAACTATTTAACCGTATTATTTAACAAATTAGGATACGAAAAGTACAAACTTATTCATTTTTCACATGTCAAATCAATTTCGGTTAGTACGAAATCCCATCTATGATGAATAACTACTCTATATATTTCAGTCTCTCTTGCTTATTCAGCGCCATTGGCTGCTGAGAAATAAGCGGTACTTAATCATGTTGTTAGGTTTCTGTCATTTGTAGTTGAATTTCTTTTTTAGTATTCAACCAACTATGACCAAGTAAACATGTAGATTTTTTTGACGCGTGCCATCGTTATTTATAATTAGGATACGAAAAGTACAAACTTATTCATTTTTCACATGTCAAATCAATTTCGGTTAGTACGAAATCCCATCTATGATGAATAACTACTCTATATATTTCAGTCTCTCTTGCTTATTCAGCGCCATTGGCTGCTGAGAAATAAGCGGTACTTAATCATGTTGTTAGGTTTCTGTCATTTGTAGTTGAATTTCTTTTTTAGTATTCAACCAACTATGACCAAGTAAACATGTAGATTTTTTTGACGCGTGCCATCGTTATTTATAATTAATGTTTATAAGTAATTAGTCGAACTTTTATTAATATTTTATATATTGAAACGATTAATTTTGGCTCAAGTTCAAACCCGAATTTACCCATTTATTTATTCTAATTTTTTATTTTTAATTTTTATTAGAAAATTTTTTGGATAAATTCATTATTTTTTTATTAAGAGAGTACTATATATAGAACAATTTTTATTATTCATCATACTAGCAGAACGGATCAGTACTGATTTCGAGGTCGCTACACCATCTCATCAGCGTTCTTTGTTCAATTTTACCACTTTTGACGGTGGATACTAGTGATCAGGAATATCAACTATTTAACCGTATTATTTAACAAATTAGGATACGAAAAGTACAAACTTATTCATTTTTCACATGTCAAATCAATTTCGGTTAGTACGAAATCCCATCTATGATGAATAACTACTCTATATATTTCAGTCTCTCTTGCTTATTCAGCGCCATTGGCTGCTGAGAAATAAGCGGTACTTAATCATGTTGTTAGGTTTCTGTCATTTGTAGTTGAATTTCTTTTTTAGTATTCAACCAACTATGACCAAGTAAACATGTAGATTTTTTTGACGCGTGCCATCGTTATTTATAATTAATGTTTATAAGTAATTAGTCGAACTTTTATTAATATTTTATATATTGAAACGATTAATTTTGGCTCAAGTTCAAACCCGAATTTACCCATTTATTTATTCTAATTTTTTATTTTTAATTTTTATTAGAAGATGTTTTTTTTTACTAATATTACAATTCCTGATTTGGAATAAGAATAGTTTTTGTTATTTATTTGTTATGTTGAAATATCAGAATTAGGTAAGCAAAATAGTTTTTCAATTTTTTTGGATGATATGTGTTTCCTGTAAAATGATTATATTTGGTTTATATTTATGTAATAGTAATTCTAAAGCAAATTTGTTATTGATAAAAACTTGAATATTCCATTGGATAATTGATAAATTTAGGCTAATGTTCATGGGTTTGTTATATGTATATATATAAAATTTAGAGATAGTTGTTTTTTATTTCTTTTTTTATTTCCCGCTAAAGATTTATCTATTATCTATTTGGCTTTTGATATCTCCGTAAATTGCGTGGGAGTATGGGGATAGATACGCACGTGGAGAATCTGGATCAATTGTGTGGTTTGATCTTTTAGGTGTAGCTGGATTTATTTCCAGTTCACTTTTATTTTCCTTTTCGTTGTTTGCATTTTTTATTGGATGTTCTGAATTATTTGTTGGTTTTAATTTTGTTTTCTCTGAGTTTTTGCTTGTTCTTTGTGTAGATACATTATTTCTTTTTGAGTTTGTGTTTCAGTTTCTTGTGCTGTAGCTGTTTTGAATATTTTTTATTTGTTTGTTGTTGTTGTTTAGCTATTTTTCTTGTTATTTATTGGTTTCGATTTCTGTTTTTTCTTTTGGTGTTTCTGCATCTTTCGCAATATTAGCAAAAGTGGGTTTGGGATTATTTTTCGTGTATAATTTGTATGCTTCGGGGTTTGAGTTGTATGTCTTCCAGGCTTCTTTGTCAATTTTGACTTTTTAGTACAGCCTTATGTTTAAGACATGTAAACATAAGGCTGCGAACATTGCGGCAACGTTTTTTTTGTATGTCCTAATTTTTGACAGTCCTTACACCGCATTAGGTTAGGGATATATTCCTTTACTTTTACTCTTTCACATCCAAGGTTTATATGTATATTCAGAGCGTCTTATTAGATCGAATGTAACAATTGCAGCTCCGGTTGGTACAACTTTATCATTATCATCTTCTGAAAGAGATAGAATTTTATTTGAGCAAATTTTTCCTTGTACAGAATTGAGAAATTTATGGTACATGATTGTAACTGGAATTGCGACCACACCATAACGAGGAATATGATCGTCACACTGCTTAATTTCCGGTAGAGAAGGATCAAAGTTAGCACCTCGAAAACGTTTATTTGTTTTTGGATGTTTCTTCGTTGGTGCCAAGTGCCCTGAACCGGTTATGAGTCGGAGGGTGCGGAACGTTCATTTTTTTAACAATCTTCGGAAGTGAGTTAATTTTTTGTTTTAAAACTTCCAATCGCTATTTGAAGAAAATACATGTTCTCTTTTAGTTTTTGTTTTTGCCTTTTTTTAATAATGTGTGTATGCGATAGCAAGAGTACGACTATACGCGGCGATTGCCTAAGCAAGACTGAGTAGAATTATTTTTAAATGACTTCTGGCTAGAATTTAGCAACACTTATATTTTTAGATGCTGACATGCAATCCGGGGGAAGATCCTGAATGCCATGCTGCCAAACTTTTAGAGGTAATAATTTTGCAATGCAAAGGACAAATTGATTCTGTAATACCTATGTTTGTCGAATTGGCTTTATCACGTCTAACACGAGAAGTACAATCCTCAGAATTACGTACAATGTGCTTACAGGTAGTTGTGTAAACTGAAATACATATATGTATGTTGTATTTTTACATGCTTTCAAATTAATTTATTTTATAGGTTGTTATCGCTGCTTTATACTATAATCCTCAATTGCTACTTTCCATTTTCGATAAAATGCCCCAACCCAATGGCGAACCTATTTCATCACATTTTATTAAACAATGGCTGCTTGATACCGATTGTTTCCTTGGGTAAATAATAATATTTTTCACATTTAGCGATAAAAGTTAATATCTTCGTAAACATTTTTAGCATTCATGATCGAAAATTGTGTGTTTTGGGTTTGTGTACACTTATTTCATTGGGAGATGCAAAGCCTCCGGTACTCAGCGAAGTTTCGGGTAAAATAATACCATCTTTAATTTTACTTTTCGATGGCTTAAAGCGGGCTTATGAGTCACGCGCTCAAGAAGAGGAGGAGGAGGAAGAAGAGGAAAATGAAGATTGTGAAGGTAATTTGATTAGAAATAACAAGAACAAAAAATCTTATATTATTTTTTTGATTGTGCAGAGGCCTTATCTAGCGATGAGGACGAAATCGATGAATTTGCTCCAAATTATTTGGAACAAGTTAGTACATTCTGTAAAACTAAAGCTGCAGAATCTGGAATTGAAATGAAGGCTGTAATTAAAGATGACGACGAAGAGTCCGATGACGAAGAAGAAGACTCAATTGATGATTTGAACGAAACCGCATTGGAAGGTTTTACGACACCTCTAGACGAAGAAGAAGATGAAAATGCTATTGATGAATATGTAACTTTCAAAGAAGTTATTACAGGTGAGCAATATAAAGATACACAAATTCGCACATATTTATTTTTTCATAATGCATTTTCATTATCTTTACCACTAGCTTTATCTACCCAAGATCAAGCTTGGTATTCTGTACTCACTTCTGGTTTAACACCAGAACAAGCAAAATCATTGCAAGAAGTTGTCGTTACAGCCGATCAACGTAAGGCTGCTAAGGAATCAAAATTAATTGAAAAACATGGCGGCTTTTTATTTACACAACAAACTGTACCGTCTTCATTCAAATTTGGCTCATAATAATGCATCGACTAAAGGATCTTCTAATTTTATATCTCTCTATATCAATCATATTTGCTAAAATGATAAAATAACTAATATTTTATGTAGGTAAAATAAATCGAAAATTAAAGTAAATAAACAAATTTCACATTCATGGATGAGCATTTTTTTGATGAAATTTAAAATTTATCTGTCCAACTTTCTACGAAAAGATTGTGAAAAATATCTTTAATTAAAAAAAAAATTATTTATAACATATATTATTTTAATATTTTTTGTAATGTATATTTATAACGAAAACATAGAACCAACAAAAGTTGTAGTAATTGCACACATTTGGTTAACTAAAACAAATTGAAAAAAATATGTTCAAAATTATAGTAAAAATATTATTAAATTTTTTCATCTTTTTAAGACTTGAAAAGATAAAAAGTAGACCTTGGTTTTTTTTTAATTTTTTAAACGTAAAATCATTGCAATTATTTAAATGTAGAAGTGAATTACACATATTCATGCAAGATCTCATTGAATGAGTAGAGTAGTATTGTAAATTAACTTACTGACCAAGGCGTTAATAATATTTTCTCAACAACTTAACTTTTTTTTTTTTGGTTTAAAAATTAATTTTTGTGAATTGTAAAATCTATCGACAAAAAGTGTTTACTTAAATACAATAAAAATTCGTATTTATTAAGAAGGTTAACATCGACTTTCTAAAAAAGTGCGTTTCAATTAAACATTTTTTCAAATTATTAAGTTTTTAATTTTTATTTAATTATAGTTACAGGATATAAAAAAACGAAACTTTTGCTATGTCCACTTTATGAATATACGATTAACCATATAAAATGCATGTATAAATAAAAAACGTATTTTAAAAAATAAAAAAATAATTTGTTGCATTTTTTCCTTTTTATGTAAGAAATTGAATTTGAACTATTCAATCAGTGAGCGTATCTTACACGTACATAAACGTACGCGACTTTTGTCCTAAAAATTTACATTAAGGGGTCGATTATGGATAGCACTTGAGAAACAATAATCGACCTATAACCTAGCGTTAGTATTAACGTAGTATGAAGTATTGAAGGGATAATGTCTCTTGCCACATTGTGTGAAAAATCAGAATTTAAATCAATTTCTTTTTTACTTTAAGAATAATTAGCCAGTTATAGAACTCGACATAATTAGTTGGAAATGGAGCTCGATTTTGGTGAGGGTTGCATTCGATATTAAGAGGTGAGGTCGATATTAGGCCGCAGCATTAAATATTATAAAGAGTGCAGTTACGACATGGTTAGATGGGGATTTGACATCAACATCTGTCTCAAAATACGTTGGGTGGTTAGGTTGTTTGTAGTTTGTACTTGTTTACTTCATAGGCAGGTGCTCGGATCGAAGCTACAATGGCGACTAAAAAATATTAAAGATTCAGATAATATGCATTTGAATTATAAATTTTTCATTGTAATATATTCTAATTATTATAGTCATCTTAGGAATCAGATTGCTTTCTAACATTAATTTTAAGATACATTTTACAATACCAAATAAAAATACACTTGTGGGAATAACTTTTTTATCAATGAATAAATAAAAACAACACAGGCCGACAAAGCAGGTTTTTTTTCTAGTACAGAAACTACATGATAAAAACATACGGTATACCAGTTTTAAAACTGCTTGTAATTATTTTACGTTTCCTTTTTAAAATATATAAAGCGGTTTTATTTTTTAGTTATTTGATTCCTTTTTTATTTTTTCCCTTAATTTTTCCTAACTGTATTTTGATGACGAACTTTCCGGTACGAGTATATGCAACTTGTAATCACAATTTACTGAAAAAGTTTGAAAAATTAAACGAAAACAGAAATGGTATTTAACGTGAATATAGAAACGACAGCGATATTTAAAAAATTCTTATCTCGAATAAACTTTTGTTTGTACCGGTTTCCTAAAGTTGTGTTCGCCATTTTTATATTGTTTTGTTTGTCTACTTTTTTTTAACATGATTTTAATTGCTTTAAAATCTAGATGAATTCAAATCCTTCGTATTTTTCTTCTGTTTCAATGTGTTGTTCCGCATACAATGTTTTGCCATATATATCAAATGCTGTTATGAATGTCGTAGTTTTTCCATTAAGTTCTTCAGTTTTTATTGCTACAATTATCCGATCGTCAGTTCCGGGAATAAATTTAAAGGAAGAAAATCCATGTGTAGGTTGAGTGTTGCTTGATTCCAATGGCACTGTTTCGATTTTATTAAAATCTTCGTCGGCTGTGATTAATAGGTTGCAGCCCATATGTTCATCAAGAGTTTCATTGTATCTTTAATAAAAAATTCAGTAATAATAAAAACTTTAAAATTATTTGTTGCAAATTGTATTTTTTTTAAAGAAAAAAACTACATTTTTTTAAAAAATAGTTTTAGTTTGCAAACTTTTTTATGTTTTTTTCAAATTGATTTTTGGCATGAACAATAATATGTGACTATAAAAGTACTCAAAAAGACAAAACGAAACATAAAATCTTAGTAAATTTATTTACCGAGATATGCTCCGATATCTAATTTCAAAAAGTTCTAGTCTATCTATATATGTACATACATTCATTTCGTTGGTGCTTGACCCAAATCATCAGTATCAGTGAATTTAAAAAATAAGATATTCAAAATAGAAAATGTAATCTAACTTATATTATAAATGTGAAAGTTTGGATGGATGGATCTGAGATGGATTATAGTCTGGAATAGCACATAGGCCACTTTTATTCCCGGTAAGATTTATGGTTCCCGTAGGATAGATTTGTTTTCATTTTTCTTAAAGCAAAAGATCGAAATGATTTTCTTGCAAATATAGTCATAGTTTAGGGTAGAAAAAATGACAAAGAAAAAGGACATACTTTTTATATCGGGGGTAACAGTGCGGGGCGCAGCTAGTAGTAAATAAAATTGTGTTTTATGAAAAAAATATATATTTTAAATAATATTATACATATGAAAGTTTGTATGGATGGAATGGATGTTTGTTACTCAATCACCATAAAATAGTTGAACTCATCTGAATGAAATTTGGCACAGAGATAGATTATAGTGTGGAATAGCACATAGGCTATTTTTTATATCGGTAAAATGTATGGTTAGCGTGGGATAGATTTCGATTTTCTCTAGTTTTACTTTTTGTGTTTTGTGTACAACTGTGCATACTGAACTAGCTTTCAACCATTTATTACTACTAGTGTATCCAGCTGTCGACTCAATCGACAGCATTCTAGAAACTAATATTAAACATTTACATAAATACATACGATAAAATACAAAAAAAAAACATTCTAAATAAACAATATTTGTTAATTTACGGAAAAGGAAATTATTAATTCATAATATTTGTTAATTTATTGCTATTTAAATTGTTTAACGATTTCTGCTCCTGAAGAAGTAACACAAAGGTGTAACGAAATATTGGGAATAAATTTGTATGTTTGTTTATACAAAAGTGACCTCAAACTCGTTTATCAATTAGAAAAGAACATTAAAAAAGTTACTTTATTTAACTTATTATAACTTTATAAGACCATTTCGAAAAAACAATTCCTTAGTCTGAACTAAGCATTTGTTCTTGAATCGGTGTTAAATAAACGTACATTATTTATATTTTTTTTATTTGATCTATTCGACACAAAAAAGCCTTAAAGGACAAAAAAATATTTTTTGTCAACCTCTCATCTGTGACCGATTATTAAGGGGTTTCAATTCTATTTTGAATAGCAATCATATACAATGGTGGCCACTAATTTAAGGCACGACATTTCACTTTTTACATCTAATCTACAAAGTTTTAGATCCGTGTTATTTTTCAAAGATTCTAGTAGTGTTATGAAAAAAATTAACAATATTTTTTTAACTATATATGGTTAGGAATTTTTATTTACATATACAGATTAATAAAAATTTTACCCCGGTCATGGAATAGGACATAGGCAAAGAAAAATTAATTCACTAAATTAACGCTCAGTTTCGTAAAACTCTTAGTATTTGATGGGAAATCTTATATTTTGGATCACATCAACGCATCTCCTGGGTATACTTTCAACTAATGCCATACAACGTTCATTTGGAATGCCATACAAAACATTTTGAATTTCTTCCGTCTTAAGTCTAGTTTAAAGACACAGCTCCAAATACTCTAAAAGAACTCTTCAAAAACTTTAAAATGATATCAATATTGGCCAAATACGTTTATAAATGCAGTGGAAAATCACGTATATATATGGAAACTTCGGAGGCCCATAACTCGGGAACTATACGCTTCCCCCAATTTTTTATTTTACATTTTCTTCTTATTTCACCATTTTCTACACCCCTATATTTATATATATATTTCTTTTTGGAGCTGTGTCACTAAACTAGACTTGTTCCCAAAAACAAAAAGTTATTTAAAAACCAGAAATTTCTAATGTTTTAAATTCGTGGACAGCTTAAAATTCACGTTTTTAAAATAATATAATAAAAATAGCCGCAACAATAACAAATTACGGTACTTTTTCTTAACATTACAGGGTACATTGAAAAATAAACAAAATTTAATTTGATATTGCTGGGTTATAAAAATTATCTTAACTACGCTCGTTACATGTCGTGTCCATCATTGTATACGGGAAAATAAATTAAATAATTGCGATTTTTTATGATGCCGCAATTATAATTAATACTAAAGAAATAATAATAATAAACAAACTCACTTATATTTCGAACATCTCCGTGGTAAGAAAAACCATTTCTTATGGATTGCAGACCATAAACCGCTCTCATGTATCATATAACCTGGCCACATTATTTGCGCTGACTCTTGGCGCAATCTTTTATAGTTATATGACCAGTCCAATGATCTCACTGAGCCAGATGGTGAAATTACCTTAACATACATGGGGTTTTCATTTTCAAAGTCACCTGTCCCCGTAGTCCATTCTTTACCCATTGAACCCACATATAACAAACGGTCTTTGACTGAAGCCCACTCTGATTTAAAACCTTTTGTGTTACGGCCGTTACCATCGAGAAGTATAATCCATGGTATTGGCTTATCACTATTTGTAATATCATACACTAAGCCAGTGCGATCATCAAAAGCAAGTATTTTGCCATTAAATGTAACCAATTCAGATAGTTCCATACCGCGCCCTTTTAGAGAAAAACTTGATTCAAGTACTGACGGTTCTCGACTATCCCAACTTATGCTTATTTCATTTTTTGATCTAACATAGGATAGATAGCCCTTTTTAAGGTAGCTCCTCCACACGGTAGCACCAAGATTTTCTGATTTCGAGTTTATATCCATATCAGCTACCATAGCAATACGAAATGTTATTGCTCCTGTCCTCGCTACTACAGCCTGAGTCAAAGGATATGCACTGTTATATGATGAAACTTCATCTTTTACGTTTGCGTTACTATTAATAATACTGACACCTAAACTTCGATGACCACTCGTTGAACTGGCATAATATTTTAGCCAAGACGCATCAGAGGAAGAAGTGCTTCCCCGAACATAGAAAAACAATATGAATAGTGCGCATACACCTCCTATCAGCAGTGCTATATGATAATTAAAACGTACTGTTCTGTTGCCAATTCGATATGTTGGCGGCGTCCGCAATGCAGAACGCCAGTCGCGATTATACATTCCTGTAATCTGATTGGACTGATACTGTTTGAGTCTCGATAGCAGTATTGCTGACGATTGTTGGGTGATGTAGAAGTATATGATGTCGTGGCGATTTTTTTTCTTCAGCATTAGGTAAACAATTATTCATTTAACAAGAATCGTTGACGAATTTCAACCATAGAAAAATGTGCATAAGCTCATACATTTAAATACACATCTATTTAGATAACTTAAAATAACTGCAGTAAATTTTACACGTATCACACCAATTGTAATAAATTAATTGATTTTTGTTGTTTAATGATAAATTAATATTTTAATTAAAAACAACATGCTCTTCTATTAAAAACTACTATAATTGACTATCAGCTGTTTTTTCTAGTTTTTTTTACATTGACTCCAGTGTGCCAAGATAGCGTCGACGAAATAGTGTTCGATTATTGTAATTAAAAACCGGGAAAATAGGGGACAATTATTGGGAATTTTATGGTTAGTGTCACAAGATAACGCCGATTTTGTGTATTAAAACCAGCGAAAATTATGGTGCGCAAAGAAAATCGTTGCTGATTTTTCCAAGCAGCAGTGTAGTTCTGCTTGTCCAAAGGCCAATGGAATATGAAAGACTAAGGTGCCAACCGTGCTAAAAATAGTCGCAGCCGTTTTCGAGAAAAGCAAGGGTAATGAGTGGCGAGACATCCCTGCAGATAACGCGACTACTCCAAACACACATGCAAAGTATACTCCATAAAGGACTAGGACCAGTCCAAAAGTAACCGAAATGTATGAAGAAAACATGGTCTATTTGTCCTAGGGCTGGACTATATAGCCCAAGTTTGTATTACATCGGACTAACTCAAAAACTACTCCATGTCATTAAAAATAGACCACTCGCAAGAAGTTTGTTAGGCACGAGTAAGTTCGTGGAAGCACAAACAATTGTCGTTTAGCAATAAGTTCTTGTTAGAAAATGACATACTCCATGACTGCATTACATCGGACCACCTTGTAACTTGTCGGTTTCAGGTTTTTCCAGGAGGATCAAGACCTCTGTTGGGCTTCTATTTTGGAAGGATTAGGGAATGGGCTCTGAGCCGAACTAATGTGCGCTATTTCCGGAGCTTATTCGAGTCGGATTCGTTGCTAGGCAAAAGGTCCACGTTAGCACCATAATGGGTATTATCAAGGTCCACTGTCTGATAGGCAGGATGGCGGTGAGAATAGGATCCAACTTCCCGGATATGTGCGGAACTAATAGGGTCTGTCTGATAGGCACGATGGCGATGAGGAGAGTATTCAACTTGTCGGATATGTGCGGATTATGTGAGGAGCTTGATGATCTGAAGACATTGGAACACATTCTGTGCCACTGCAACATACTGCGGAACAGCGGGCTGAGGAAGCTGGGAAGTAGATTCTTGGGCGAAATAGGGAATGTTTTAGGGTTTGGGGCTCGAGAGTCTATTGGGATTCGTAATGGGAAGGTCGTTGCTGCGTAGCAGGAGACTTGTTGCGTGGTGAATGTAGGAAATGTTTTGTTAGCAGGATTGTTCTCTTTCCTTTTTCTATCCCCTTTGTTATCATATTTCTCTTTTTCTTTTGTATAAAAAGTAAGGCGCCACAATGAACCATATTGGGCTCTGGATAATGGTGTGCCGGCAGTTCGCCAATATCACAACATCATCCGCGTAGGCCACTAATCTCTATCCTAACAGCCAATAGCCATAATTAAGGAGAATTAGCTCCCCCTATGGGGATTCCCTAGTTTCCTTAAGCGCTCACATCCTCAGTCCGAGTGAACAACTCTGCTGCTAAGCATCACCCAGACCCTGAAAAGTTAAGCAATAGGAGTGATAATCCTCCCCGGACATTCTGCAGCATCGCCGGGAAGACACCATCTGGTCCTGCCGATTTGTACGACCCATAATTATTAACCACTCATGCTACCCTATCCAAGGTGATCATAACCCCAACCACTTCCATTACCTCAATTCACGACCCCAAACCAAAGAAGGGGTAAGCACAGTCCATCTGTTCCACCGACCCAAGGTCCACGCACCCCGGGAAGTTAGTCTGCATAAGTAAATAGAGAGATTTGGTGCTAGATTCCTTCTACGAGTCGTCCGGTCTCTGAATAAAACCCGGGATTACAAGGTCCTTTGACAGAATTCTTCTGAACCCGGAAATCTTATTCGCAGAATCCACTGACTCACTAAATTTGAGCCACGAGCCCCTTTTCGCCCTCTTTATATCTCCTTTGTACCTATTGTAACTTATTATAAAGTTACTCCAATCCTCATCCCTATGCGAATTCTTCGCCCTACTGAATAACCTCCTGACAGTGGGCCATTGAGTCCTCAGCTCATCTGTCCACCATCTCGGTTGCTTGAGCCTGCTCGGAAGGTTCAGCTGGCAAGATCGCTCATAGCTGCTAGTCAGCACCTCCGTAAAGGTACCTACCAGTAGCTCCATACCGGTTGGAGTCGACCTCTAATTGTCTGTAACTCTAATTAAACTATTCACCTGTCCCCAAAAAGGAATCCCAATTCGTTTTCCTTGGATTACTATAAAGGCGCCATTTGACCTCTCAAAGGACAGAGGACTATGGTCAGAGAAGGAAAATTTCAAAGCCAACTTCCAATAGTTTACGAATACCCTATAGTTGGTCAATGTTATATCTATTACCGCCTCCCTATCCCAAATTCTGAAAGTTGGCGTATTCCCCCTATTACAGATATAAAGATTGTTGGCAAAAATAAAATCAAACAAAGAATCACACCTTTTGTTGATAAACACTACCCCATTGAATATGGTGTGCATTGGCGTCACAGTCTGGTACCAGTCTCCAACCAAATGCCGATGCAAGAGCCAGGACCGTTCAGTATCTGTCTTCTGTCACCATTACTGAAAGAATGAGAAATCATAAATTTGTGCTCATTACCTGTCAGTATACAAGTTCGTACCTTCTCATCAGTGTGGGGTACGAACAATGCGTATCGTCTTAGTTGCTGGGGTTTCTTAATATCACCAGACCTCACTCTCTTAACAGCTTAGTGGACTGGCCTTGCCCGGATTAAATTCCTTTAGTAATTCCTTTTTGGGAGTCACTGCCAAAATTGTCAAGACAATACCGGTCTTCATCGCGCGGTTAGTAGTGGGCAATTCATCCCCAGGCCTAGCTCCTTACATTGTGACCTACTGTCACTATTAAGAGAGCCGGCTGGTAAACTCTTACCTTCCTTCCGGCTGCGTAATTTGGGAATTCGACAGCAAGGCATCAGTAGCCCCTGCTTTGTATCCCGTGGGATAGGGAAGCTCTATGATGGCACCGTTAAAACCGCGGATTCTTTCGAATCTCGCAACGTTCTTCCGGTGTTTCCTCAGCAAATGTCTTTCCCGCCCATCTTGTAGTAAATAGTCCCTCTTCGCCAAATAGGCCAAGGAGCCTCTTACACCACTCTTAGCTTTATCTAAATTTTTTCGGCTTTTCGACGTCACCTATTCTGTCGCATCCTTCCGAAAAATCGATTTTCATGCAACCTCCATTCCCGTCTCCATCGCGAGTGCAAACACAGAGACCGGCGATCCCACTCTTGACTACGAGCCGTAATCATAGTTATTTGGTGCTCGTCACCAGAACCCAAGGATATATCACCGAATCTTTCCAAAGTCCCAGTACGAGGTGGGGAGCCGACTGGGAGTCCATTCGTGTTCTGTTGCATCCTGCCGAACAATGGGTTTTGATGCAATCGGCTATCTCCTTTCCATCCCGAGTACAATTGCCCTGGTCCTGACTACGAGCCGTTATCATGGTTGTTTCGTGCTCGTCATCAGAGCCCGAGGTCAAATAACCGAGTCTTTTCGATGTCCAGGTACAAGATGAGGAGTTCATCCCGTCTGTCACTGATCCTCTTGCAGCAGAATATCCCTGTGAATACCCAGCAGATCCCAGTCTGAATCTTACATCTAAGCTGCTGAGTTGCCGGCAATATCCCCTGCACCAACCAAAACACCCGCTTGTTCTTTATGTTTATATGGTCCAGTTTTTGTTCCTACGAGTGAGAGCCGTAAGAGAGAGAACATCTCGTGCAGTGACGGCTTGCACGAACTAAGCTAAACGTACAACTGACCTTTGCCATCTGCGCCAGAAAGAAGCTGTCAGCGATTAGTTTCTTTAAGCACTATCTAGTCATACAGGTCCTCGACACTGCAGTCCCCTACCTTAAAAGAGGAATTAAGGAGAGGCAGAGTATTAAAAGTGGTGGGAATAGGACAAGGACAGGTACCCTTGGTCATGCTGACCTTAAAGCATGTTCGGGCTAAACTGTCCGAATACAAGTTTCAAGACAGACACTGCAGCTAACATTTAAGCCGGCCACCATATCGCGGCAAAATCGTTATCCAGGTGGTGGTAACAAAGCAAATTTTTAGCGACTCTATGCCAGCAAATTAAGCCGAAAATGCATATGAGCGTTTGGTACTAATTTCCGCTAAAGTTAAAGATGATGCTATAATGTGATTGGCGAATTAAAAAGACACTACATCATTTTTTATTACACCTATAAATTTGTTTTTCACTATACATATGTATATGTATAATGAAAACAAACATGAACATAACAAAAAATAATTTTTGACAGTTGGGTTCTGAACAGTGACTGGCAATGCATCGTTTTTCGCTATTCATACTGACTCATTAAATTTTCTATATAATATGGAGCAAATCTTGGTGATTTTAACTAGATTTTCCAAAAAAAAATCTAGTTTGTGACTAGATTTTGTCGAATTCTACCCAAAATCTGGTAGTACTCAGTGATTCAACCGTGTTTTTTGCCAAATTATACTGAAATATATTATGCTCCTCAATAATAATATCGTAAAAGGTGTGCTTGTCATCTGTTTAGCATTTGAATTACAATTTTGTGTACGGAGTTTGGCACTTGAAAAGGAAAATTCCGATAACATATTGATGGTATTGATAAGAAATCTTGAAAAATGTCAGCAACAACCCAATGTAACACCCCGTCTTGACTGGCAATAATTTTATATTTAACATAACATATATTGCAGCAAATGTAAAAAATATTTAACAATGTACCTGATATAATATTTAATATATTTCTATCAGCAACCGTAAAATTTGATAGCAGATAGAATTATGATACGTGTGGACCTCCGTGTTAGTATTACTGCAATACTATATCTGATATTATAATATTGTTTTCATAATATATATGTCGAAAACAATATATTAATATCAACGGCCAATAAAGGTACACATACATTATGTATGTAGATGAAAGAAAATAGAGTTGTATATTGAAAAGTTTATTTTGTATTAAAATAAACGCCAAAAGTGATTTTTAAGCAATCGCATATAAATGTACATATAAAAATAATTGCCAAAATGTTTGTAAAACATATAGTACTATTAAAATATATAACGATGTTCACTGCACGGCTCCCTGTTAATTATGAAATATTTTGATATTTACAAAAGTACGTCTTCCCCTAGGTAGATATTAATATTATTTTTTCTTTTGATTCTGCCAACGTTCTCTCATATTATATCAGAGTTAATATCAGTTGTAGACGCTATGTAACGTATGCTGCCATCATATGCAATGATCTGTCTCCATTTGCAATAACATAGGTTTGACATATGCTGCAATATATGTTAATAAAAGGCGATACACATAACTTGATAACCGAACAAGCTAGGCAACCACTGTACAATGTTGATGTTTTAATGAAACATATGATTAAAAAATTTGTGCTTGGCAGTATTATTTTGCTTTGTTATTAAAAATCGCTTTGTTTTCGGAAAAAAGATTTGTTGTGGATTTGTGGAATAATGTCATCTCATTTCGTAAATATACTACGACAAGCATTAAAAACGTTTGATAGAGCCAACCAAATTGCTTTAAAGAGTAATTTAGCTATATTGAAACAGTTGACTGATCAAATTACTTACCGGGATATACAAGTTAATCAGGATGAACTTTTTAACGATGAATTGTTTCTGCGATCCGACAGAGCACCATGTACATTTATGCATATATTTGAAAATGAAATAGTTTCTATTAGCGTTTTTATAATGAGAGGTGGTTACACAATGCCCCTGCATGATCATCCTTGTATGTACGGCTTGCTTAAAGTTTTACATGGGCAATTAAAAATACAGTCTTACACAGAGGATATAAAAACTGATCAGATAACTTACAAGCAAAATATTAAAAATGTAAATGTTATTAGGGAGGATGTAAAATTTTTAAAACCAGACGGGGAATGCACCCTGCTAACGCCCAGAGAATGTAATTATCATGAAATTTCGGCAGTTGGCGGTGTCGCAGCTTTTTTTGACATCTTAGCACCGCCATATGATGCCAATGTTCCTGGCATTGGTCCTAGACGATGTACTTTTTATCAAGCCGTTACAAAACCAGATATTTCATTAGATATCAGTAGCGATGCTGATAAAAAGAGAATAGCAATGACACTAAATCGCATATCTGCTCCATCTACGTATTACTGTGACACAACTGATGCCAATAAATCTGTTTTAGAAACCGCTTTTCTTTGTTCACAAGAAGCCTATAGCGTTTTATCTTAAATAAATTAGAAACTATTAGCAATTAAATATATGCATGTATGTAAAATGCTTAGGAACTGTTGTAGAAAAAACCAAAAAGGAAATGTAAATTTTTGTTTGTTGTTTAAAAGGATTTATTGTAACTTTATTTGAATTAGATATAAAGTAGACATCACACTAAAAAAAGTAAATAATATACAAATTGCTTTTACTAATTTTTATTTATTGTATGTCTTGTGGCTCTATAATGGAAACACGCGTTTTAAGTTAATATATGTATGTATATAAATATAACAGTAATAATAAGTGTTGAGTAAAATCTAATTCACGACTATTTTCTTGTTAATAGTTCAAAATACACACCCAGACATACGGCTTGTTTTAGCATATGCTAAGTTTTTAAAACTAGATTTTAAAGTTATTAGAATTTAAAGACAGTGGTGTGTACTCAAAAATTCATTATATATATAAGAAAATTGTCAAAAAAAATTGAATTTTTAAACGGGTTAGAAATAACTGCAACACATATGTATAACACAATGATGAAACCACACTGAATTCGGGTCCACAATTTTATACACCTGTTCAACAACACAAATAGAAAGATTACAAAAATTACAAAACAAAGCTATGCGGTCAATATTAAAATACAACATACATACATATGTATGTATTTGCTCCAATTCAACTAATGCTAGACACACTGAAATGGTTAAATATTCAACAAAGACGAGCTAAATACACTGCAATTCATACAGGAAAAGAAAATGGGAAACGCACCGGAATATCTTACTGAACAACTTGGCTACGTGAGAAGTACAACCATACTACCTTAGAAACGCTGAAAATTTCCGAATACCGATGGTAACAACAACAGCGATGCAAAGATCTCTATTCTTTAAAGGAGTTAAACTGTACAATTTGCTAGCAGATCATATTAAAATATTAATGTACATATGTAGGAGAAATATAGCACGATATATTTAATCGTATTTTGTAAAGAAAAATGTGGTAAATAATCATATTTGAAAATTCTTAAAAATTGTTATACATAAATACAACTAAATAAATAAACTAATTTTTCGATTTATTCCGACTAAAATCTAAATGTTGCAATTAAAAATTATGCATTAAAATGGTTTAAAGTTAAAAATTAAAGTGTGTATAGACAACATTTTGATATAGAAATGTATATTGTGAAAATAAATTGCGACAAAGTATTTGTAAAAAACAAAAATATGTTTTCTTGACTGTAAATTGAAATACTCGATGGAGAATTTCAAAAGCAAGTTTGTATCAAGTTTTAAAAGTATGAAAGTATTAGTAAAAAAAGTGTGAGTATATTGAAACTTAATAGACAAAACTTGATCGTGTTACCCCTAAGGTAACACGTTGGGCAAACATTTGCCCAAAAAACCGTAACCACTACTTTTGTTTAAGGTTAGTGTGATTTAACTTGGTTTTTATATCACAAAATGAAGTCAATTATGCCGGAAAATGCTATTTTAATATTATTTTAAATAAATGCGAACCCATATTTAAAAAAATATTGGAATTAAAGAAAATGCAAATTTAGCTTGTCTGCTGGTTACGTTTTTTTCGGCAAATATTTGGCAAGTATGTACCTTAAGTAAACATAATACATATGAAGTGTATGTTTATTCTATTGTTTCAATGAAACTATTTTAAATAGGTATATGTAAAAAAACTGAAATTATTTTAATTTTTATCGAATTTACTTTGAATCTTTTGTTTTTGTAAATTGTCAAGATTTATCGCGTGTCTTTAGAAACTGTTTTGTTTGTTAAGTACATACTTTCAAAATAAATAATTATTTAATGATACATTTTATTTATCATATTTGGATCGTAGTTTCATATAAAAATCGATGAATTCAGTAAAATTGAAATTTTTGGTAAATATTTTACTTCCTTCAATTTCCTGGATCCTAGACAGTTTTATTTCCCGTTTACCCGGGAAACGAAAAATTGAGGGAAAAGAAAAACCCTAGCTATGATTTAATTCAAATTACAGAAACTTCAATACATACATATAATTAATGTATATGATCGTTTATATATATGTATGTAATATGTATGTTATTTGGTTTCGCCGGATTCCTTTTCTTTGTTTTCTTCTTGATAAATAATATGATTACGCCTTTTAAATTTTTTAATCGGCGGTTTCGGAGAATGCACTGTATCATTTGTAGTTTCTAATATTTCTTTTTGAGAATTTATAGGCTTATCCGAAACCGTATTCCGCGTTGTTAAATTGCATATATCATCTTCATTAATGTCATCTTTCAGATCTATTTTTTCTGCGTTTGAAATTGAATTTTCATCATCTAAAGTTTTAGGTATTGGCAAATTCAAACCAGAAAAACTTTTACGCTTTAAGGGACTAGAAACGGATGCAGTTGATGAATTAAGGCTGGACGGTTGCTGCTCTTCCTGTAGTAGAGAGTCACTTAAAGCAGAGTCTTGTGTATTATCAAGTGTGCTAGAATGACTTAATTCATGACCTCCAATCAACATAGCTAACGACAAAGGGTCATCAATGCCCAAGGTATCACAGAAATGTAATGATTGGGGATTTATTTGCGATTTTGGTTGTTTGTATTGCTGGTCCTTGCAATATGTATTAGGATCGAAAGCTTCAACCGTTCGACAAAAATTACAAGGAATTTTGAAATCGTTTTCAAATTTATTACGTATAAGTTGCTTTTCTTCTTCTGTGGGAGTGAAATCGAAGCGTTCACCATTAGTACTTTTTTCATTAGGCAGATAGTAGTACGATTCTTTCACATTAATTAAATGATTGGTTAAATATAAAATGGTTAACCATTCTAAATCATATTCAAATTTTAAATGACCCTCATCATCGGTATGATTTTCAGAACTTATATCAAGAATTTGCAAAAATCTTCGCTGAGGCAGGCATTTATCTAATGCTAAAAATTTCGTAAATGAATCAATAGGGCAAGCTTCATCGTTATCCTTGCAAGCAAACTCGGCATTTAATTCTTTTTTTTCTTCGTATGACACTGAGTTTGAATGTGGAACCAATGCCGAAAATTTGCAATGTAAATGCGCTGCAAACCAATACTGAGGTTGTAATAGATTTAACAAATCTTCACATGGACGACTTCCCAATTTATCGTTATCCATTTCCTCGCGTAAGAATGGTTTAAATCGAGCAAGCTGTTGCTTATTACCAAAATTGTATATGCCTTTAGGCCAATCATGTGACATGAAAATGTCAACTTTACCTGAAAGTTGTTTAAGGCGGAATACCTCTAGTTGGCGCACGTGGTATACGCTACGTTTAGCGCTTTCCGAGTAAGGAGAAAACTCAAAACGACCTTTCAAATAGTCATGACCTTTATAAATGCCTGAAACGCCTGCAATCCGAATTCCATTAACTCTGACTACACCAGCATAGCCTAAATAATAAATATTAGGGGCAACCCAACCACCGTAAGGTAACTCTTGTAAATAGTTGGACGCTTCATGATTCCCACCTATAAATATAGTTAGCATTGGAGCTCTCAATTCCCCGCTATAGTACCTGCAACAACAAAAGGAGATATATGAAATATTCATAAGAAATATTTGCTCTTTTACTTATAAAATGTACACATATTTTGATATTTTTGCGAAACAGCCATCGTTTGTAAATCCTCCATACTACGAGTGGCCTGGAAATCGCCACAGCAGAGTAACATATCCACCTTTACATTATCACGCCTTTCTAACTCCTTTATAGTTTCATAAATTTTTTCCAACTCGCCATGAGCGCAACCTTCGATAGCTACTTTCATTTCAAACATTAATTTTCAAGATATTGCCAATATTGCTGTTTCCAAATACCAAAACTGAATGAATATGCGTACCAGGGATGCAAAAGTTGGTACCATTGTACTTTTTAACACTATTTGAAAGTAAAAAGTACAATGGCACATCGACGTCAAGAAAACAAGTTTTTATATACTTTTTTTTAAGCAAGAGAACACAAAGTGGCATCTCTGGCAAGATTTTGCATATGGCATTGGAAAAATGTAAACATATGTTAAACAAAAATTTGCTAATTTAAATAGGCAATATAAATGGTCAAAATTAAATGAATTAAATATAAATATGAAATAAAAACTGATTTGTGATCTATTAAAGACCTAGAATCTGACTAGATATGACTGTCTCCAAAATCTTTTGAAAAATAGCCCATATAGAAAATTTCAGCCAATTACTATTTTGAGTGCGCACATCGCGATCTGTGCAATCTGTAGAGGACTTAAATACGCGTCAGGTACTCATATTCTCGGGGAGTCTTTTAAAACAAAGATAAAGTGTAGCAGTTTTTAATAATAAAAAATAAACGCAAAATTTGACTATTTCACTTATGGGAGCATCTAAGACTTTCTGGGAAAAGTTATAGCGCAGCAAAATTTTGATAAATTCAAGGCACTGAAAAAAGCTATTTCACTTATTCATTCATTACTCGGAAACTAAGTCGTGTGCACAAATCGCGCCACCTGCATTCGAAAGAGGGTTCCAATACGCGTCTTTAGTGGGTAATCTTACTATCTAAGAGACTTTCAGGAAAAGTTATAGCGCAAGATTTTGAAAAAAATTTTAAAGTACTGAAAAAAGCTATTTCTTTGTTCAGAAAGCATCCCCAAGAATGGGGACGTAGCAACACTCAAAGGGCTTTCTTCTTCTATGAATTGGAATTTCTAAACTAAACGTTCTTTTAATAACTACTTTAATTCAACATCCGATTCGTTTTCATCTAGCTTCGACATAAGCATTTTGAATAAGGGAATTACTACGGAAATTGTTGATGCATCTACCGAGATATCTAGTGTGGCTTCATAAAAGCATTCCAATAAATTTATGATTTCATTGACTTGTTTCTCTTGCAGAAAGAATTTTATTTTGCCTGTTTTAATGGCATACAAACACAAATTATCTTTTTGTTCTAGCCATCATTAAGTAGGTACTGTTCCACCTGGTCCGGTTGTGAAATGGTTTGCTGACGTATTTTTCAGTACATTTTTTGACATCGAAAGTGGGTATTTTTCAAACCGAGTTGAGGCGAGTCTACCTGTTATGAATTGGCCTTGCATGATAAGAAATATGTAGTTTCTTAAAAAAGTTCGGTTTAAAGCAAAGTTCTGTAAAAATGTCACCGAGCATTGGCCGAATACCATTTTTTCCGAACCCGAACGTTCGGTCGGACACTACATACCGTGTTAGTCTGCGTTCAGACCAGTCATGTCTTATTGACAAAATTCTTACTTTTTCTTCATGTCATGTTGACATATATGTACTTGCAAATACCTTCAGGATTGAAATTACGACAGAGCAAAATGTAATGACAGTATATGCATCTGAGTACTCGTTTCTTTCCTCCTCGTCTCTTTCGCAAATAGGCCACTGCTACACGTTCAATATATATTGTACTATTAGGATCGCGATCCATTATTCGGATTTTTAAATATTAAGTGATTTATCAGTACTTGAGTTAATATTGCATGCTAGACGTTCAATAAATATCGCTATACTGGATCGGGGTCATTATACATATATTGAACGGGTAGCAGAGCCCTTAAGGTCTAGAAATTTTACTTTATTACATATACATATACTTGTGTATGTACATACCAGAGAAAAGCAATAATCACTTTTTTCCTGATTTTATAATATATTAAATTTGTTATTCAACTTTTAGTCATGAAAAATAAATCAACGTTGAGTAAAATCAGCATCGTAGTGGTGAACACCTTCCTCATTTAAGTAAAAATCAGTCGAGTGATCAAACATGTTTTACTCACATCATTCACCTTACACTAAAATGTTGGCACACATTTAATCATGCAACAAAACTGAATGTTGAATCTCAAAAATAGATTGTGTTTTGGACAAATTGTTCAACATTTTGTTTTTATAATTAGGTCAAAATCCAAACCGAAACATCAAAATTAATTCAGAACTACACAATATTGCTAAATACATGATAATAATAAATATCACTGTACAACAGCCAATCTGGGAGTGAGAAATTCCAAGTCAGGGGGATGGTACTAGGTCAGTATAGTAACATCAACATCAAGATAAGGAAAAAATTTAAAAGGTCATAAAAAAAACTGACACATACGAACGCCAAACCCTTTGAGGGTTTTACTATACTGACCTAGTACCATCACCCTGACTTAGAATTTCTCACCCCCCAGACAATAATCCCAAAAATGTTCCATAGTGTATTGAGCGTGTATGCTCATGCGACACATGATTAAAATCACAGAGCCAACAACCACATGATTGGACTGATTAAATATCAGTAGGGAATACATATTTGTTTGAACAAGTTTGGTTGTTTAAACACAAACTCTGCAGATAATATTGGACCACGTGTCCATTATAGCTTAAACGGACTAGTTACAACATGGTCCTATGTAATGCAGTCAACCAAGAGATCATTGTTATACGACAATTGTCCGTGCTTTCGCGCCGAATAAACTACTTTGACCTGGTCCATTTTTAATGACATGGAGTAGTTTTTGCGTTAGTCCGATGTAATGTAAACCTGGACCATATGGTCCATCCCTAGGACATCGTAATTTTAAATAGACCATGTTTTATACAAACATTTGGGTTACTTTTGGACTAGTCTTAGTCCTTTATAGTGTATACTTTACATGCGTGTTTGGACTAGTCGCGTTATCTCCAGGGAAGGCATGTTTTTAGGATATTGATTACTTATGAATATTTTTGCTGTCAGATTTTGTCGTTCTCTGGTACACACATACATATGTGGAGCGCCGCATCGAAAGATATGTGCCTGTATTTTTTACCATGCACTCCAACATTAGAACGTTTTCAAAACGACCGATGAGAATAAGTATGAGACAAATTAAATGTCACCTTACGTAAGAGTATTTGTGATAGATTTTGCGACTCTTCAGGCATGTACATATGCCTTAAAAACACCATGGTTGGAAATTGACACATACATAATTTATTGATTTTCTATGGCGGACGATTCATTAACAATATTAATATGGTCGAACTTTGGATTGAGTAGCATGCGTAAGAATCCATGATTTATATTCCCGTTTTTTCATAGCCATCTGTTTATGGCGCGGATGAGTTGGACATATGACATATTGTCTTTGCTGGCGTACAACAAAATAACAATCTTTGCAGCGGCGTCTTAGGCGTCCCTTAACTTTAAAGCCCGATACCTGATTTATCATTGATGAAACCGGGATCAACAAACGTTGCATTCCTGTGATCAATGACATTGGCGATACCACATTGTTGGTAATCGGATTTTGACATAAAGTAGATGTTTCGGTAATGGATCTAGACAATGGCTGCATCATTCCGTGGAATGTACGTACAAATGATGGTGTAATTCCACTTCCTGTAAGATGTTTAAAGCCATTCTGAATCAAGGATGTAAATGCTTTTGTTGCAAAGACCATCTGAAACAACAAATAGTTTTTTTCTTTCTTACTTTTCTCAAAAATAAAATATCTAAACCTTAAACGATTTCTTCTTCACAAATCCAATATATTATGTTACATGAAGAACTTGACGCATGGTACAATATTACGAGGTAATCACAAACTACTAACAGACATGTAAAAAATGACATTTGCAAATGGTCCAAATCAGCTAAAGTGCCGGTGGTTGAAGAAAGAGACAACTATGAAATGAAATACCACAAAGCAGTTTGTGTAAAATACTTTAATACAGAAAATAAACCACAAAGAATGCAAAATATTTTTTCGATTTCGTTTTCGATGCCTATGCGTATAGAGGGAGTCGGAAAATAAACTTATATAGTTTTCCCCTTCTGTCACCTCTGTATGCTTTGTGGCTAATAGCACAGCTGACTTAGTAATTTTGAGAATACGTGCGTCACATAGACAATAGATTTTGACATAATCCTTGTACGACTCTACCAAAGTGAATTCAGCTAGGTGATCCTGTAGGCACAGCTGACAATTTTTTGCTTTGCGATCTTTTATACAAGTTAATGTCAAATATTGTTTATACAAGTTAATGCCAAAAATTTGTGCTACAAAAGCTCACAAAAAAGTAACCAACTAAGAAAAAATAGCCAAATTAAAATGCTTTTTGATTTAGTTAAAATATATATTATAAAAAATTTGTACTTCATAGTTGAAGAATAATAAACCAATGAAACAAAAATGTAGTTTTCTTACACATATATAAAGTAACAACAAAAAACTTAAATGTATTTTTATTATATATGCAGGACTTTTCTGTATTTCATTTGAAATTAAAATATTCTGATTGGAATACAGAACATGCCTAACAAAGGTTCATAATAGTTTTGATTTATTTGAAATACATTTTTTAATAAAAAAAAAGAATTTAAATTTGATGTATATTAAATAAATTCTTAGCAATAAATTTAAAGCTTTTATTTATTTAAAAAAAAATATGTTATAAAAGTGTTGTTCAAACAGATATTTAACAACGATGCTAAAACAAAGAATTGAGTAGTCTACACTTAACATCAACATGACGTCAAAGTTAATGTTAGTGAATTTATGTCTATGTAACGCACATAGAAGCCTGCAAATTTAGCATATAAAATAAAAACAAATTCTAAATTTTTGGTTTGAAAAAGTAATCAAGATATAAAAAAATACACAAGCACATATAAAAAGAAGTAAGCAATTTTGATTAAAAGTAGCCACAGCGGCAGTGCTGACCATACTACAATTAACAAGGTAAGTACCTTGACGAAGTTGCTCGCTTATGATGTATATCCTGATTGTCAAATTCAATATGAGAAAAAGCATAAGCAATATCTTTATGTATGGAATATACTTGGATGTAAAAAATATAATTGTGTTTGTTTTTTTATATTAACGGGGCTACCTTATCAATCATGTAATGGTTTGTAAGAAATGTCGCAAATACAAAAATATAAACGTATAAGAATTTCAAACTATTTAAAAGTGAAAAGTGCAAGTAACCCCCATTAATAGAAAGGTCAGTTATGTTTATTTTAATTTAAAGTTAACTAATTTTCAGTTAGTTTAAACTTAATATCAAATTGGCTGCTAAAAATGTTTTTAACAATAAAAAAACTGTTTTAACTTACTTTTATACTATTGTAATTCACAGCAGAAATTTATATTTGGGAAATGCAAACCACGTCTTAGCATGATTTCTGATAGGTATTTTTTTAGATAAAAAAGCTTATAAAAATATTTCTAATATGAACAAGAAGAAATTCATTTTTAAATGTCAGGTAAGAACTAAACTCAAAAAATATTTCAATAAGTTTTAATTAAATATTAAAACTTAATAAAGCTTTGTGTTAATGCATTTTTAGTAACTAAAGTTCAAATTTTGAGTTTGTGTTAACTTTAAGTTACTTTTTTTTAATTTTTAATGACCTTAACACACAAGATTTAAGACAATTTAAAGTGGAAGTGAATTTTTGAAAATGCGTTACTGTTTCGTGTGCAAAAAGAAAAATGTTCCTGGAAATGGAGTATTCTTTAGTGTCCCCAAAGAGGGAAATAAAAGGAAAAAGTGGATGACAATATGCCAAAAGGATTTTAAGGCAGAATCCCATATATGTACGTATCCCATGTATGTATTGACCATTTTGCTCGGGCCAATATTATAGCAACGGAGCGCCGATTTTTCTTAATGCCCAATGCTATGCCAATAGTAGAACAACAGCAAGAATCTGCGGTCCCAAGCCATAATATGCCTGTTGATAACTTAGACTTTTCTTGCCCAATGGAATGGAATGAATGTCAAACTGAGTAAGTACCTCTCTTATTTTCTTGTATGTTATTCGTTAAGTTTTTTGAGTTTGGTATAAATGTGCATATGTATGTACGTACATATATATATTCATGTATGTACGTAGTTATAACAACTGCAAAATGTTACAATAGCTATGGATTTTACGTTTTCGGTAACAATATACGTAAGTGCCATTTATCCAGCATGGATAGCTATTATTATACCCTTCACCAAAAAATTTGGAAAGGGGATATATAGGTTTTCATTCCGTATGTAATTTCTTCATTATTCATTTAAGACCCCATAAAGTATATATATTCTGGATCCTTATAGATATAAAATACTAAAACTTCAAATTCTTGATGGAAACTGGTGTGGTTGTTGTAAATTGTCACTTTTTGTCACACATTCATTACATACATACTGAAATGCGTTCATGGGCACATGTACACATTGTGTGTATGCATAACTAAACAATCGTAAAGCAAAAATTTGTTGTTTTGTTTTTGTTTGTTTCTTTAAAATTATTTTTGTACGTTTATTAGTATAATATTATGCATGCATATTACAGTATTTTTTATCGTTTACATTTTCTTTTCGTATATAATGAAATGTAATGGATCGTCAAGAAACTATGTACGAGTAGATATACAAAATCAATGAAATTGAATTTTAGTTTTGTTTTAAAAATGTATTTTTTTATGACTATTTGTGATTTCAGAAGAAAGGCAAAATTGATGCTTATATCCTGTTTTATACCTGTGTAATTTTAATTATTTTCTATATTCAGGTGCAGATCGTACCTGCAGTATATCAGAACACGGTATTATTATTATATTTGTACAATGTGATAAAAAATCTTTTGACAATTAAAATGTTTTTTGGATACTTAGTTACAGATAACAAAGCAGAAAAATCTCGTCCCGGCTAGAATTTGATAAGAAATGTTTCTTTCATTCTGTAACATCAGTGAGTTAATCTTTAAAAGCACTTCAATTAATTACCTTTTCTATAAAATAAAAACAAAAGTTTGATGTAAGAATTTAATTTGATATCAAGCTTACATGTTGGAGCATAGAAACTAAAAAATTGAAAACCCCCGAAAATAGCACATATTCTAAAAATTTCAACTGCAATATTGGAAATTATTCCCAAAATTTATTTAAAAAAATCATATAATTGGCAATCGGCACCCAAAAATCTTAAAAAATCTCTAAAATGCCAAAAATTCTTTAAAATATGCGAACATCAGGAAAATTGTATGATTCAATATTGATTAAAAAAAGCCAAATTATAGAGTAAAAAACTTAAAATATATCAATTCCATTGTGAAAATTAAACTTTTATTAAAAACTATTTTGTATTTGGAATAAAAATTTAAAATGCATTTGTATTTTGAATAAAAGTATTACCTACTTTCCACAAATTTATATTTACATAGCTTCAATCATCCAACTGAATAATTTAATGTTCGCAATTCATCAAATATTTTTCAAACAATCAGTTTCTATCGTATACATACATATGAACTTTGGATTTTTAGATCGGAATGTTTGGCGAAAATTTCAAAAACATTTGTAAAGCGTAGCGATAATAGTTCGCCAGCTGTACCGCATCTAAAAATAGTATATGTATACATATTTGTATTTTATTTAGCATATTTTCGTGTTTTCCCCGATTCACCATATACAAAATGATAAGTTAAGATCTTAGGAGATAAAAAATTGATTTCTTCATATTCATATAAAATTAACTGGTCTTACATTCATTAAAAACACCTAAAAAATCATAGTTTTGCGGAATATCGCATTGTCGATAGCACGCACTACGGAATTGGACGCGGGTTAATGGTAAAATATTACGAAAATAAGCCGCATTATGGGTTGGATTTGAGAACAAAAAGCTTTCTGTTTGCGATATTATCGTAATTTTTCATATTTAGTTCTCTGTCTCATTTAGTAAACGCAGAAGATTTAACTAAAAAATGTTTTTAATTAAATTCATCTGTTTTCTTAGCAGGCTGAATATAAATGACCGAATTCGTATTTTTTAAGTTTGAAATTCGATTGTGTTTCTATATCAGAAATATACAGGTTATATTGAACCAAAACCTTTATCGTCTGGTCCAAACGCAATACAGATAAGTAAATGGAAAAGTTAACAAAATTTTAAAAAGACAACTATCAGAATACCACTAATTTACATACATACGTACATCATACGAGTTTCAAAGAAAAAATTAAATTAAAATATGTTGTTATATTTTATAATTTTATATTTTTTCTTACACCGTCAAGTTATTTTTATTATTTTTGTTATTAATATTATATTATATCAAATAAAAACGTCGACAACTTACTAAATTCATTATATAATTATTTTATCACTGTACAAAATCCTATCTGATAACATATTGGATATTTTTGAAAAATAAACCTTTTATCGTTCATAAAATTGGAAAAACACAAAAAAAAAATAATTTTTTATAAATGAGATTGTGCCCTGGTTTTTTTTAATAAATTGTGGAACAAACTTTTTCAAATAAAAAGTAAAATTAATAAAAAAACTAAAATGTGTCGAAAATTCTAAAAAAAATAGCATTTTGTTGTGTTCAGGATTCGAAACCGTGCCACCGGGTAGGGTACGGTTTCAAATCCTGACCATTTATTATTTTTTTTTAACTTTTGATACATTTTAGTTATTTTTACTACTTTTACTTTTTATTGGAAAGTTTTTTTTAAGAATTTTTGATAGCTTTAAATTATTTTCAATATGAAGATAATATTGGAACATTTTAATCATTAGACTAACAGATTTATGTAATAGTTGGCGATTTTTTTAATCAATTTTGGGAGAATTTCTTCATTATTAAATCTTTTCTTACGTTTCAAATCATTTCTTTGTTTAGTCGAAGACCACTGGCTTTTTTAAAAGACGTTGAAACGCTTCTTGGATGTGTAAAATTATATAAGTGCTAATAGGGGTATGTTAATATTTTTATAATACACCCCAGGCAAGAAAGTGTTACAAATTTGTTACGAAATTCATAATTTATGGCTGACTTCATAAACGCAGTTTGCAAAGCAACACGAGAATGCCTTGTAAACTCATGCTTCCAGTGTTGCTTTGGAAGCTGTGTTTATGAAATCAGCCTATACTATGAAATAGAGATTAGAACCAACAATGCGTAATCGTGATTCATTTTTTATTTCCATCATGTGAGGGTGCGTCCGTGAGACGGTGAGTGGCAATTTTTTTGCTTTAATGTAATTTTTTCCATATAATTTCTTTTTTTTTAATTTTTTCGTATTTCGTGGGCGTGAATTTTCGTGATTCTGACTTCTTTCGTCACTCCATACTATAGTGAAGGGTATATAAGATTCGGTACAGCCGAATATATCTCTCTTTTTTTTTAACTTTTAGTTTTTAAATTCCTTAAAGGCTATTTCCAACATTGTTATGTATATGAGATAAAAGTAAACTTACAAGTATAGGTGAACATAAGCATAACAATTCAGTAAAAAAAACAAACATAAAATAATATAGAAAAAAATGTACTCGAGGTTTGGATTCCAAAACAAAAATATTAAATTTTTAAAACAAGAAAATACTTTAATAAAATAATTCATATTTTTTGGTGTAGGAAATAATTCTTTAAAACGCTTGAAGCGTTTATGGACTCGTCAGAAAGCCTATTTCTAATTTTATTAACAAATTGCCCTTCTACCGAAAACGACTGCTCCCTTTTTGCAGTTAAGTTGCCAATCCCGGGAAAGCGGGAAATTTTTAGATTGAAATAGTTCCTAAAAGAAAGATCAATATAAGAGAATTCTAAAATAACAAAAAATTTTTGTCGTTTTTTATCAGAAGACATGAACCCTTTGTGACGCACCCTACATGACTCAAGTTACATTTTTTCTATTATATTTCTATTCTGAAATTTCATACCTAATTTCAATGTTTCCAAAATAGTAAACAAAAAATTTTTTTTACTAAAATTTAAGTGAATTCAATGTATGAAAATATGGCTTTCGATCGAGGCATCTTCATTAATACTAAAGTAATAATATGAATACCTAGAAATTGTTAATTTCTGGTATGAAATTAGTAGATCTGAATTAAGGTAGGATTTGATAATAATTTGTGCATTAATGATCGTCGAAAAACATTTATTTTATTTATAAAATTATATATCTAGTATAATATTTCATACAAAAAAATAAAAAATAAGTTGGATCACTTTCAAAAAATTTTGTTTGGTGGACTGTTTCTAGGACTTACCCATATATCAATATTGAAAAATGTTATTTCAAAACTAACAATTGTTTCAGAAAAGCATATTTCTCAGTTAAACATAATTTTCCTCTTTTATTGCAGAATTTTCTTATTGTATATTCGATTTTTCTATTTGCATTCAGAAATTTTAATGTATAAATCAGAGAACTGCACGATCAGTGGTTTTCGTGATTTAGGTGTACTCGTCTTAAATGCGGTGTGATCGCCACCGCATTGCTTTTGCTCAAGTATTTACCACATCCGCACCCACTTGAGTATTGCTACGTTTGAGCTTTTAGCATACTCAATCATATGCGTTCGCGGTGACTGTTCTGCTTTACTTTTTTTACACATTCGGCAGTCGTACTTATGGTTGCGGTGTGATCGCGCCGTTCCCTGGTATAAATACTTATAGGTTGTGATTTTTACGTGAGTAATTCGTGAGCATGAGTTTTCGTGATTATTACTAACTTTTTTTACTCACGTGAGCCATAAATATGAGGTCGTGCGTGAGCGTGCATGACTGAAATTTTTTTATCGTGGGCGTGCATGAGCGTGAGTGAAGTCAGTCACGATCCCATCTCTAACTAAAATATTGCATATACAGGTCTGTTCTGAAATCACGGTGATTTCAAACTACGTGATTTCCAAAAATAAATTCTTATTATTGCTGTTTTTTAAGTTTTTGGTGTTCACAATGAAATATTTTATTTGATCTTCGAATGTAATGAATCGTACGATTTACTAATCACTAAAAGGACTGCTTTTAATTTTTAGAAATCACGTGATTTGAGATCTCGTGATTTACAGAACAGGCCTTATAATAACTACTGATATGTATACCAAAAATTTTAAATAACGGTACTTTACAAGTACTTTGTTATTGCTTTATTTGTTGGTTTTCGCTGCATGTAGACTTTTGTCATATAAATCTTTTAATAATTTGTGATTTTTTCACTCCGGTAGAAATAAAAAAAAAACATTTTTCTATATATTTGCGAATAAAATCAAATATAAAACTAACTCGGTACTTAGTTTTTCCAAACAAATGTTTTTCAAAAAATTAACAAAATTGTTGTTGCATGTAGACTTTAGTCCTTCACTGTACATGAACGCGGCCATCAACGAACATATTTATATGTTCTTAACTAAAACCCTATTTCGAATAAAAATCAGAACACCAAACAAACTGTTGCTTTATGGCTTTTCCACACTCAAAGCTTTCATTGCAAAGTTTTTTAATTCATCTGGGAGAAAGACAGAATAAGAAAATATTCGTCTCTCTGTCTTTCGCTCAGCTGAATTAAAACTTTGCAAAGTAAACTTTGACCGATAATTAATTTTATTAATAAGCACCAATGAAATGCATGCTGTACATAAAATTGGTTACTCTCTTTATTCATCTGAAATATTTCTTTTAATATTAATGAAATTAGAAATCTGCGTATATAATATAAAATTATTCAATGTTTATTACTTCTCTTGACATTTCACAAGGCGACTTTCTTATACGTTTTGATTGCTTGGGACCGTTTTCATCCTCAGAGTCTAATATTTCTGTCACATTATCCTCAGTCGGTTTACGTTTTAAAGCGACATTCTTATTAGGGCTTGCTACTTGCAATTTATTGGTAGCGGCTGTCACTTGTTCGGTTCTAAGCTCCGTCGATTCTCTAACTTTCTCATCATCATCCTCTTCAATAAAACATAAATCATCGTCATCCTCAATGACCTCAGTGATTCGGGCTTTCTTTGATGTCGACGGCCCCTCGTTCATATCATTCTCTTCAGCATTTGTGTTTTCTTTATCAGATGTATCTTTTGTATCTTCTTTCGGTTTGAGTTGATCTTTATCGGCAATAACTTCAAACATGCTTTCATCACGTTCGGCATCAATATGTACAATAATTATGTTGAGTTCGTAATTTTGGAAGAAGTCATCACATTTAAGAAGAACTCCGTCAACAATATCCATTTCAGACAACATTTTGCCTTCATTACATTCAGTTTCACCTTCCTCCGAAGAGATGACAACAACTCCCTTTGCATCAGCTATAACGTCAGGGTTTATCATATTTAAGGTTTTGATTAAAACTTCATCGCGAAATTCTTTAATGAGCATTCGCTTAGTATCAATGCGTAAATGTATGGCAGGTTCAGCAGCACAAACATAACAATTTGGGTTGGGAGCGGTAAGAAACTTTTCGGGAACTAGCAACTGTTGGCGTGGATTTGGTCTTAAGCGCATGTATACAGATTTGCATTTATCCAATTCGTTTTGTAAAACCTTAAAAGTTTGCAATACGACAACACCAGCCGTAATTGCATTTGTTGTAGCAATTGCCGGTATGATGTTTCCGGCCATAGATTTAATTTCAAAACGAGATTTCCGACCAATATCAAATATGTATCCTCTTATGTTAGCACAAACAGCAACAAAATCCATTCCGGGTTGATCATCTTTGTCCCACACTAATGAATCTCCTCCATCCACTTTTTCAAGATTTGCTTTCAACTTTTTTAAACAATCTGCGAAAATAACAGCACATTCAGCTAACGACCAGTTCTTGTGATATTGCCGCATAAAAGCATCATCTGCTTCTGATTCGCGTATTTTAAGTAAAACACTATCCCATTTAATTGGCGTTGGAGGCTTACGAGTTTTCCACAAATTTGACATCGACAAAAGGTATTTAATGTCATCGTAGAAGAACTTATTAAAAAGCGTCTCAGGGTCATAATTGCTGAGTTTAGCCCATTGTCGTGTACTAACACGAATTACGTTACCATCATTTGCTAAATTTTTTTCAATAGTTTTCTTTTCTTTCTCATTTCCAGGAACTTCTTCTTCTTCTTTACTATTTTCCGTTTGTGCTTCAGGATCAGCTACATCGGGAGAAATATCCTCATCATCGACTGTTTCGCCAAAAAGTTGACTAAAATTATATTATAAAAATATTGGCATTAGACATAACATTTTTATAACTAATGAAAATATAAATGATACGGCAGTTAGCATTTCCAAAACTTTTTTAGTGTAGGGAAGTATCTCACTCATATGTAAAAAAATAAGAAAACCATAAGAATAAAAAAATATAAAAAAAACTACAAACAAAATTGTGTAAGTTTATTCTAGTTTTGGCCAACTTGAAATTTGATGATGGTTGATAATTACTCTTCAGCTAGTATGGCCTAAATTGGTTTATGTCAATAAAAAACTTTTTTATTACATATTTTCCCAACAAAGGGAAGAAAAGGTACACCATAGAGTCTTCGTATACAACAAAACATAAACAAAACGATGAACTTGAAAGAAGACACCGACAATATCAGCGCAAGCTACAGACTAGCGATATCAGAGTAATTAATATAATGTAACAATTGTATGATTTCTGAATTATTTTTAAATTTTATGTAACTTGGGAACTTTTTAATTTGTAAGTTTTGTAATTATTGTATTGTAATTGTGATAAAAATATTTTTATTTAAATAGACGACACCCTTGAAAAAGTCAACATAAAATTTACGAAACGTTGGGTAAATATGTAATAAAAAAGTTTTTTATTGACATAAACCAATTTAGGCCATACTAGCTGAAGAGTAATTATCAACCATCAAAATTGTGTAAGTTTTAAAACTTTGTAAGCCTATATTTCCCTCTGCTTTGCTTTACATACATATGTACTTATATTATTGTTATAACTTTTGTCATTTTTTGCAAATATCAAAATTTGACAGATAGGGCTGAATAGTCCATGGAAAAATAAAAAAAATTGGGTTTTTACTTTTACGCAATCGTTAAAAAAGGTTCGCTCCAGACATCTGCAACAATACATAATACTCGCGAGCCCACTCGATTTTTACTAAGTAATTTTTAGGCTCGGATACTTTTAAGCACTCGCTTTTATTGATTTGTCCTTTTTTTCGCTCGTTCCTCATATGCCCGCGAGCTTCATGCATGACAATATACACAATAACTTTTTACTTGTACTTGTGTTGATTGCAGAAAGAAGAGCGCAAAAAAAATTAAGTTGCTACATATCACCTTCATACAACGTTATGCGCCCACAGAAGTCGCGACCACTGAAGATAAAGAAGCTTTCTACCAACAACTGGACACAGCTCTTAACAGAACGCATCGGAAAAACATAAAAATCGTTATGGGGGATTTCAATGCCAAAGTCACGTATGAGCCGTTTACCTGCCTGCTACCAACGACAACGGTATATTGAGCTTTGCGAAACGCATGGACTGTTCATTGCGGGTACAAAATTTCCCCACAATACAGATCCCAAACAGACCACGTTTTAATAGAAACCAAATGGCTCCGAAATTTAGCAGATGTACAAAATAAGCGAGGTGCGGACATCGTAAGCAATCACCTACTTTTGGTGGGAAAACTCACGCTGACTCTGAGTAGCCGCACTATTGTAAATCGTTGTTGTAGAAAAAAGTTCAATATATGAAAACTACGCAGCACGAACACTGCAAATAACTTCATATCGCAGTTTAATTTGACAATGTCTACACAAACTCGCGATCACAATATCACCTCAGAGTGGGCTAGCGTAGAAAAGTCACTAATTAGAGCAGCCACTTCACTCGATGTACTGTGCCGTGAAAGAAATGAGTGCATTTCAGATCGAACGTCGTATAAAATAGTAACACGAAAACATATGCTGCAGCTCATCAACAGCTGTAATAACACCAATATTGTACGCTTCAGAGAGTTAAAACAGCAATATAGCAACCTGAATTGCGAGATCAAACGCTCAGCAAGAACTGACAGAAGAACTTTTTTAACAAAGCATCTCGAAGAAGCAGAAACGGCGGCACGACCTTCGGAAAACGTACAAAGCTATTACATCTGTAACTTCAACATGCAAAAACACACGCCCACCACTATTCGATTCACAACGAAATCTCCTAACTTCGTAGATGGAAGGAGCATTTCACTACGCAACAAAACGGCAGAAATGAAGTTGTAGATAAATACTTTCTACTGCCGTCGCAACACACATAAATATCAGCCGATCCCCCCACCACAAGGGAGGTAATAACTGCAATCGCAAAAAAAATGTAATTAAACCATTAATCTGCAATGTATGAGTTAATAAACAAATCCCAAACCGTTGGAACGAAGGCCTTATAATAGCCATTCCAAAGAGAATGTAAGAACTGTCGGGGAATAACCTTTCTAAACACCATTAAAAAAAACATTACAACAATTGTAATACTAAGGCTGTCACTACTTTGCGATACGTTAAGGCAAGATCAAGCAACCTTCCGCGAAGGCAGATCATGCGTAGATCACGTGTCGACATTGCGAATTATAATGGAGCAAGCAAATGAGCACAACTCGCTCACTTATATGCTATTCGTGGATTTTGAGAGGGCATTCGATACAATCGTAAGGACGAGCATTTGGAGAGCACTGAATCGCAGAGGTGTACCGGAAACTATCATAGACGTTATAAAACTTATGAACTCCAACTCCCACAATCAAGTGATATACAAGGGGCAAACGTCTGAAACATTTACTATCGATGTGGAAGTACGTCAGGGTTGTGTAGTGTCTCCTCTTCTTTTCCTGCTTGTGCTAGATGATGTCATGTTAATAACAAATATTAAAGCACCAGACGGCATTCGGTGGACACCCTTCTCAAAACTAAACGATCTTGACTATGCTGACGATTTATGTCTCTTAGCACATAAGTTCGAGCATATAGATAACATATTGAAGGCTCTTCATAACAACGCTCTCAAAGTTAGTTTGCGAATAAACTTGCGGAAACACAAATTAATGAGAATAAACACCACCAATACCACCTGTCTAACTCTCAATAATAACACCATAGAGGATGTACAATCTTCCTGTTGCTTATGCTGCACAATCACAACGAATAGCGAAGACGTTTCTGGGCGATTCCACAAGGAGCGTCATGCCATGCATTTTTTAAAAAAAGTATGGGTATCATCCGATATATCAACACAACTGAAGACCAAGGTATTAAACACATGTGTGAAACCTATACGGGTGTAAAACTTGGGGTCTATCCAAAAACGACGTACGACGGCTGCAAGTTTTCACAAACCGTTGCCTACGAAGGATTATTCGATGTTTTTGGCCCAACACAATAACCAACGATGAGCTGCTCCGAAGCACGAACCAACAGTCAATCCAGTACGACATCCTGCAAAAGGAAATTTGGATGGATTGATCATACACCATCACTAACAACAGAATAGACAAAAACGCAATTTTACTAGAGAATCAAATTACGGTGGTTGAACTCAACTGCTGCCTAGGTAAAGTGAAAAGAAACTTCGCCAGGACACGACCGTATCTCTTATCAAATGGTCAAAAATCTTTTCCTTGTAAAAAGTTTTGTTCACATAAACACTCTTACTTGCCTCACCAAAACTGTGGTGTATAAAGTAAGATTAATTATGGGCTAGATATATACATACGATAAAAGTTCCAAAGCGAACCTTAACATAATAAAAAGCGTAATAATAAAAGCGTATTTAAAATTCAAAAAAACATATCGCACAAATTTAGAATACCTAATATACCAAAAACTGACTTTAATAAGCTAAATAGACTTAAAATAGGACATTGTTTATTCTCACATAACTATATTATTGTGTTTAAGCCAGATCGTTAATATTTTATATTGCTTCGTTCAATTTGTTTATTTAATTTTCATTTAATATTTACTACTTTGTCAGGACCCAAATTTACTCCTTTCTTAAATCATTCCTGATTTTTCGGAGTATTCTCTTGGATTCTGACTAGTAAAAATACCTAATGGTTTGGTTTTATTCGTTTGTTCGGTCCTTTGTTGTTTTTCTTATGTATAAACACTTACTTGTTAAAGTGGCACATTCCAATCGTTTTATACAAATTCCCATAATCGAAAAAAGGTAATAAAGAAATATTTAATTCGATTTGAAAACACTAAATCACAATTGTCTTTTTATTTATACCCCCCTCTTTACACGCAAACATTTGGTCCTTCGAGCCGGATTTTGGAAAAGCTAACAAATTGCAAAAGGTGCTAATTTTATTTTTTTTCTCATTAAAAGATCGCCATCAACCCCTACTTCTGAAGGAGTATTATAACAGCGTTTTTTTTTATTTATACAAATATATTTTCACGGGTTAATTAAAAGGTGCGAAAAAACTTTTATTTTTATTTTTTTAGAGTGAAAAAATAAAATATATAGGAATATATTTATAGTGTAAAGATAAAGATGGAAATAATTACAATTGTTGTTGTTTTCATATGTGATTGATCGCTTTGTAATAAAATTACAAGCAGACATATTTGTGTTGAAACGCCATCTGGTTTTCAACTATCCTTAAAAATTGTGACGTTTGCTTTGATTTATTTTTCATCGTGCTAAATAAATCAATCGTGCGTATTGTTTACGTGGACGGACGGATTTATTAAAATTAATTTAATAATTATTAAAGAAATTTTATTATTACCGGTGAATTTCCAAAGCGAAAATTAAATTAAGTTGCAAATATAAAATTCATTTGTGGTTGCCTGAATAAAAAATGGTGTTGTGATACATAAACACATAAATTTTTTGTGCTTTTTCTTTGCTTATATACTTGTTTAACTAGCACTCTATAGTCGGTCAAATTGGTCGAGATAGTTTTTATGGTAAATTTTTGTGAATAAATTTTAAGATATATAATTTTTTTTTAAATTTATTTAAAATTTATAGAAATTTACCCTATATTCGGTATATTTAATACGAATATTTTGCAACAAAAATTCCTTGAACAAAAAAAAAAAAAAAGAAGAAATAATAATAACATAAATTAGTATCGTAAAGAAAAACGATGGCAACTGAAATTTTAAAGAAATTTATTCGTGTATCAAATGCTGTTATTATATTTGAAGCAAAGTTTAACGATATACGTGAGGATTTGCATACTACATATACTTTGGATATTCACCGTGAAGAATTAAAAGAATTGTGGGGTAAAGTGAAAGTTGTTTATGAGGACTGTCTTGATGATATTGACAATAATGCAAAGGCAGATCCCAACGACGCAGCAACAACTACGGCTAAATATGACGCTTCTTACGCAGCTTATTTGAATTGTTTGTCGGCCATTAATGAAAAAATTAGAAGTTTTGAAAAGGTCCCGAAAATGAATGAATCTATGATGAAAGATGGTCATTCAAATAATTCTGATCATAATCTGACTTTACCTCCGTGTGATGTAAATATATTTGAAGGTGATTATATTTCATGGCCAGCCTTTCGAGAGCTTTTCACAGCTCTGTATATAAATAGTTCGCGTTTAAGTAATATAGAGCGGTATTGCCATTTACTAAGAAAAACTACCGGTGAAGCAAAAGAAATTGTATCAAAATACCCCCTTAGTAATGAAGGTTTTGATATAGCTTGGCAAAGTTTAAAGGACGCATATGAGAATCCGCGTATGCTTGTTAATAACCAGTTGAAGATTTTGTTTAAGCTTCCCGTATTTGAGAAGCAAACAAGTGACGGTTTAAAAACTTTGCAGCGTGGTGTCAATAATTGTTTGACTTCATTGGCAATATATAAGGCTTCAACTGAAAGTTGGGATCCAATTTTGATTTTCTTATGTATTCAACGGTTGCCCACGTCCACTATTAGTTTATGGGAAAAAAGTGCTAGGAATAAAGCGGAATTATCTAAATGGAAATATTTTGACGCCTTTCTGACAGAAAGGATTCAAACTCTAGAATGTGTTCGCGATCTTAGGGACTCCACAGTAGTAAAACCTTCAGTACAGAAGACCAAGGTTCATGTTGTGAATTCTAATTTAACTTCTTGTGTCCTTTGCCGTACATCGCACTGTGGCTGAAAATCGTTTTTCATTGGCCAAAACTCAAATTTTTTTTTGTCACCGATTTTTAAAATTTTTACGCCCTTTTGCAGCTAATATATCCAGATTAAGGTAGCCAAAAAATTAGGTTAAACTATTGATAATTGTGAGCGTGGTATGCTGTCAAACTCAACGGTTTTTTCTAATTTGAGAAAAAGGTGTTTTTCTGTTGTTTTTTATCAAAAATAAATGGTTACTACTCGCAAGCTATCATCGATAATGGCCTGCGGTCTTTTTTATAATATTGGTAGGATTATAGTCTTTAGTTTTTGTAAGTGGTCAGAGATCTAGCGTTTAATATTAAGGGCGTTACGGAATATTTATGAAACTACTATATTTTTCTCAAATTTAAACTTTAGTGGAATAGAACTTCTAGGGAACAAAAGGGAACAAGAAATGTATACCACCCGGAGAAAGGTGAAAGTGTCCTCTTTAACGCTATATATACTTTTGCACCCGCGACGAGCCGCCTGTAGAACACTTTTTTCATTTTAATGAAATTACTCCAAAGTACTCGTATACAATGGTGTATATAATTTTCACTTTTTTGCCTAAAAGTTTATGTTTTTTACTTTAGACTACGTAAAACTAAAAAAATTAAATATAATACCTGCGAAAGGGTTTAATGGCTTTGTTTTGATCAGCCAAAAATTGGTAATAAAATTATCACAAATTATCACAAAATTCTACAGTAAACATATGATCTCTTTCTAAATTTACCTGTTATCAAATGTTAGGGTCAACCAAAGTCATAAGCAATTTTATAACAATAATCGGGACATTAAACCACTAAAAATAAAAAAACAACCCAACAACAACAACAAATATTGGCGAGATACTAATCAGTTTTACCTGATACTAAGGTCTGGATAACACGTGCAGTTTTGTGCAATTTAAGCACTACCTGCTATGAAATTAAAGATCAATGTGTGAATAACATGTATCTAAAAATGTATAAAACTACGGATTCGATAAGGGATTACTCAGTAATAAGTTAATCCTCTAAGTGTACGGATAAAACATAACAGACGCAAATAAAAATATTCACAAAAATATGGAGAGCTTCAGTTATAAAGAACTGGCGGAAGAGTATTTTAGAAACAAATGATGCCATTAACAAAGAAGTTAGTGATATTAAGGCCCAAATTGCAACACTACAGCCATTACAATTACAGTTAGATGGGCAGCAAATTGAAGTATGCTACCAATTAGTGCTGACAATGATAGATGGAAAAGTAGGTCAGGCTTTGACTAACACGAAGGCTGCATCCAGCTGCATTATATGCCAAGCAACATCAACCCAATTAAACCAAATACCTACAAAATCATTAGATAATACCGATGCATATGCGATGAATTTGGATTATCACCACTACATGCAAGAATACGACTACTAGAACACATACTAAAAATCAGTTATGATTTGGATTTCGGGTCTTCAGGATCAATAAGAAACAACGAAACCAACAAAGATTTAAGAAGTTCAAAAAAGAAACATGTTCAAGATGAATATCGCAAATTAGGGTTGATTATAGATCAGCCAAAACAAGGGTCAGGCAATACAAATGATGGCAATACCGCAAGAAGATTCTTTTCAGATCCAGAAACAGCATCTGAAATAACAGGAGTGGATTTTAACCTTATTTTCAGATTTAAAATAATCCTAGAAGTACTTGCGTGCAATGAAGAAATTGACTCTAGAAAATTTGGAGATTATGCAAAGGAAACTGCAAAAATATATACAACCAACTACCCATGGAGAAATATGTCTGCAACAGTTCACAAAATCCTTTATCATGGAGAAGATGTCATTAAATATCATTTGGTGCCACTTGGAGATCTATCAGAGGAGGCTCAGGAAAAAAGGAACAAGGATTACAGATTTTATAGAGAGCACAATACTAGAAAAATTTCAAGAAATTCAACAAATGAAGATCTATTTAATATATTATTGGCAACGTCAGATCCGTTTATCTGCAGTATTCGAAATCAATGGAAAGTGGAACATCGGGATTTAGATGAAGAAGCCAAAAAACTACTAAAGAACAGAGATAGCACAGAACAAAATATGGAATATTTGCAATCAATATTTGAGTCAAATGAATAATAATTATAATTGCCTTTCATTGTTATTTAAGTACGAAAAACATAGTATTAGTAAAAAATAATAATAAACGAACCTACCATTGTTACAAATGCTATTAAAATTTATTGCAGTTTTTATTTTAAAATGTTTTTAAAATTATCAAATTTGACAACAAAAAATAATAAATTTTTCTGTAGTAATAGTAATATTTTTAGATAATATTATTAACGTTTTTTTTAAGTGTAACTATTCTTTGAGTGTAAACAAATTTGCAAATTTGTCAGCAAAAAATTTTTAATTTTTCTGTAATAGCAAAATCTCCAGTTGATTTTACTATTTTTTTCAGTGTAAAATTTTTTTTAAGTGTAACATAAAAAAAATTCCATTATTACAAAAATTATTTATAATTATTATTAATTTCCAAATATTCAATTTTTTTAATAAATAAAAAAATAATTCCATATTTCACTCAAAAAGTTAAAAAAAATTCAAAAGTTCAACTTTGACCTAGAATTCCTTAAAAAGTCCTCAATCAATTTTAATAAAATTTAAACTGAGTCAAGCTGAACTAAATATCTATCCAATAAAAAAAAAAATTACTTCAATATTTTGATCGGTTCAAAAGTTACAGAGTTTTGGCCAATGAAAAACGATTTTCAGCCACTGTGCATCGGGGCATTTCTTGAGGACATGTAAACGTTTTAAGAATCTCTCAATTTCGGAAAGGTTTGTAACAGTTAAGAAATATCGTTGTTGTGTTAATTGTTTGTCGCGAGAACATGAAGTCAAAAATTGTAAAAGTGCCTTTAATTGCACGACGTGCAATAAGAGACATCATTCATTGTTACACCGTGAGTTATCTAGTACTGAAGGTGCGTTAAATATGTCAGTGCGGGATGGTTCTTCGATACCCTCTGCTATTTCACAAAATAATAATAGTAATTCGTCCCTACCGTCTACTTTTAGTGACTTGTCTGCAAATCGACAAGTTTTTCATGCTACTCAGAACCGCAAAGTGCTTCTGGGAACCGCTATGGTCAATATTATTCATCAGGGTATGACGTATCCAGCCAGAGCTCTTATTGACCCTGCTTCAGAAACATCCTTTGTGTCCGAAAATTTAAAAAATCACTTGAAACTAATTACACATTCGACGAATGTTGAAGTTTCCGGTATTAACCAAACCGTTTCTGCTAAGACTAGAAAAGTTTGTTCTTTAAGAATTAGTTCGTTTGTGGATCAGACTCTTGTCTTAGAGACAAAGGCTTTTTTATTACCAAGCATTTCTGGTGCATTGCCATCTTTCTGTATAAGTTCGAGTCTTCGTAATAGGTTCGCAACTTTACAATTGGCCGACCCTAATTTTAGCAATCAAGACCGGTTGATATATTATTAGGGGCTGAGATATATCCGCAATTGATCTTGGGCGGTATTCAACGGGATGGTTTCGAATCTTTAGTAGCTCAGAATACGGTATTCGGGTGGATTATCACGGGATATGTTGTTAACACACCAATTCAAGTGTATTCGACTACTGTAGAAGATTTGCCTGAGGATAATCTTAATATAAATCTTCTTAGGTTTTGGGAATTGGAGGAAACCCCAATACGCAGAATATTGACATCTTTTGATAAGATTTGTGAGGAAAATTATCGGAGAACTACGCGACGCAACTCAAACTCAACTCAACTGTTTTTCAAAACAGAATGTCATGGCACAATTCTTGAGAAACGAATCTTCTCTGCTACGCAAACCTGATATTAAAACATTGTATGATGATGTCGTTGATGAATATAGGCTTTTGGACCATATGAGGCCTGTTTCGGAGAATGTTTTTGGTAACAATATATCATCGTGTTATCTTCCTCATCATCCTGTTATTAAACCTGATAGGAAAACTACAAAGTTGCGTGTCGTGTTTAACGCATCCAATAAGACTTCAAACGGAAGTAGCTTGAATGATTGCCTATATGTGGGCCCCACATTACAATCAGACTTGGTGCTTTTGATTTTACGTTGGAGGCTCTTTCGATATGTCTTTAATTGCGACATTACGCAGATGTATAGACAGATTCGACTTGATTCTGCTCATACTCCATATCAACGGATATTATTTCGGCGTTCTCCGACGGAGGAGGTCAAGGCGTATGAGTTACAGACTGTAACTTTCGGTGTGAATTGTGCTCCCTATCTGGCGATACGGACCCTTTAGCAATTGGCAGATGATTCAGAGAATGAGTATCCTATTGCCGCTCATATGTACGTTGACGACGTACTAACTGGTGCTCATGACATTTCATCTGCTTTGAAGGCTAGGGATCAACTTTGAACTGTTCTATCTTCGGCGAAATTTGAACTTAGAAAATGGACTTCTAATGCCATGGACATTTTAGATGGCCTTCCCTCAGAATATTTCGTAGATTCGAAGCTTTTAACATTTGTTGAATCCAGCAACTCTAAGACTTTGGGTATTCAATGGAATGCTCAATTGGATTCCTTTTACTTTAAGGTGGAGCCCATTGCTGATAAAATAGATTATACAAAGAGGGAAGTATTGTCCATAATAGCTAAATTGTTTGATCCCGTTGGTTGGTTAGGTCCTGTCATTATTGTTGCAAAAATTATTATGCAAAGGATTTGGGGTGACAACATTGAGTGGGATGATAAATTACTTCCTTCTACAGATATAGAATGGAAAAAATTCGTGAGTTTCTACACTGAGGTGAACAATATACAGATACCGAGATGGGTGAAATATGCGCCTAATACTTCCGCTGAACTTCATGTTTTCTCTGATGCCTCAGAGAAAGCATACGCGGGGGTAGTGTATATAAGAATTGAGTCATTTGGACGAATTCATACTTATTTACTTTCCTGTAAAACTAAAGTTGCCCCTATAAAGACGATTTCTCTTCCTCGATTGGAACTTTGTGGTACCGTACTGGCTTCCGAACTATTGAAAATCATTGTTAGGCAAATTGATATTCCATTTAGGAGATGCAAACGTTGTATACTGGATCGGAAACGCTCTTGCACTCAAATTATGGCAGCTTTGCCTCCAGAAAGGACTGTTCTAGAACGACCCTTTAACACCACGGGTGTAGACTTCGCTGGTCCGTTTGATATGAAGAGTTTTACTGGCCGCGTTTGTAGGATAACGAAGGCATATGTGTGTATTTTCGTTTGTTTTTCTACGAAAGCAGTACACTTGGAGGCTACAACTGATTTATCAACGGATGCATTTTTAGCAGTTTTTCATCGTTTCATTGCTAGGCGAGGTTGTCCATTTACTATATTTTCTGATAATGGAACAAATTTTGTTGGCGCTTCTAGAGATATTGAAAGGGACTTTCGTACATTTCTATTGGAATGTAGAGGACGAATGTGTTCTACTTTTGGCATACAGGGTCTTACGTGGCATTTTATCCCAGCTGGTGTCCCTCACATGGGTGGGTTATGGGAGGCTGCTGTTAAAAGTTTTAAAACACATTTTCGAAGAGAAGCTCAAAATCTGCGATATACATTTGAAGAATTGTCTACTATATTGGCAAGAATTGAAGAATGCCTCAATTCTCGTCCCTTGTGTCCCATATCGAACCTGTGGCTCTTACGCCTGGTCACTTCTTAATAGGCTGTCCTATATTGGCTCCTCCGGAACCAAGTATTTTGGAAACTTATGATAGCATTGCAAATAGATATCGTAAGATTAAGGCATTTTCTCAAGATTTCTGTCGACGATGGAAAGAGGAATATTTGCAAAATTTACATGAGGTATAAATGGAAGTTTCCTGAGAGGGATATACAGGTTGACGATTTAGTTGTTATTCGTCATGAACAGCTTTCTCCTACTTCTTGGAAATTAGGCAGAGTAATTAAAACCTATCCCGGGACTGACGATCATATTCGCGTCGCGGACATACGTACTGCAAACGCCATTGTGAAGCGACCAATCACAAAACTGGTCATCTTGACCCCATAAAATTTTGAAATTTATTAACTTCTACTATTTCCTAGCAATATGGACTCATTATCATTGTTAATGGAAGAAGCTCTCTTGGAAGAGACTGTGGAGGTTATGGAAGTAGCCCCTCCGGCTGTGGTGCTGTCTGGCAACATTTCTGCGGGTTTGGCACCGACTCCTGCTGCTGCGACTAGGCCTGATATTGCGGAGGTGGTGAAATCTACGGAGAGCCCAGCTATTACTGCTGGTGGCTTCGATGATATATCCAAACTGCCTGCTGCCGAGCGGCCTAAAGCTACTGCACCTGCTTGCAGCCTCTGCAAGAAACCGCATCCCTTGGTAGCTTGCTTCCGTTTCAGGCGGCTGTCACATGAAAAGAAGCTACGTCACTTATTGGTTTGGGGTCATTGCTCAAGATGTTTGGCCAGCAACCATAAAGTTAAAGATTGTGGCAGCGTGCGGAAATGTGGCAAATGCCAAGGAGATCACCACACTCTAATACATTTCTTTAGGCCGGCTGAAAAAGTACACCGAAACCCAAGGTTGTCCTCCCCCCGAAAAAGCAGAAAAATTTAACGAAGCCTGTGCTGTCGGGAGCGGGTCCGCCTAGTATAGCGCCGTTGCCACTCCGCCATGTTGTTTCCTTTTCCCCCACGGCGCAGGTTAAGTTGCAGGCGGGAAGTCATGAGGTTTCGGTGAGAACGGTGATAGACGTATGCTGTGCGGTCAGCTATGTAAGCGATCAGCTTGTCGCCAAACTGAAGCTGCCAGCTCCAGATGGATACTGTCGCTTACGCATACGCTCTATATATGATGCTGCGAAACACATATCCCTTACTGCCAAGGTGCAGCGCATGCATGGCATAAGGACGCCTCGAGAAAGTGTGGCAGAGGCTGTTAAGAACAGATTTCCGGGGTTACAGTTAGCTGACCCCGCGTTTTATCATTCTGGGCAGGTGGCACTGGTTTTGGGTCCGGAATTGAGCGGGCAGATATTGACTGGCAACATATTTTCGACTCCGGGTTCACCTTTGGCCCAATATACCATCTTTGGGTGGGTGATCTACGGAACGTCTCCGATTTAATTTTAATAATAATACAGTCCATTTAATGTCGATTGAATTTGGAATTTATTGTACTATTTTTATAAATACAAAATATAAGTTTCTATTATTGAATAACTTCGTTATTGCAAGGTGGCCGGCAATGTTTAAGCCAGATCGTTAACATTTTATATTGCTTCGTTCAATTTGTTTATTTAATTTTCATTTAATATTTACTACTTTGTCAGGACCCAAATTTACTCCTTTCTTAAATCATTCCTGATTTTTCGGAGTATTCTCTTGGATTCTGACTAGTAAAAATACCTAATGGTTTGGTTTTATTCGTTTGTTCGGTCCTTTGTTGTTTTTCTTATGTATAAACACTTACTTGTTAAAGTGGCACATTCCAATCGTTTTATACAAATTCCCATAATCGAAAAAAAGGTAATAAAGAAATATTTAATTCAATTTGAAAACACTAAATCACAATTGTCTTTTTATTTATACCTCCCTCTTTACACGCAAACAATTGAAAAGACACAACCTCCAGGTTGTGAGTGCGCGCAAATGCTAACCATCTCTCACATATTTAATGAATGCAATCTTTTGCAGGACAAACGTTCAAAATATAAAATAAATAACATTAATATCCTTCTAAGAGAAAATGAATTTGAAAAAATTTAAAAATTCTTGACTGAAATAAATATTTATAATTCGATTTAAATCTACATATGTATGTATATAAAATAATGTAAATATGTATATATTAAATAGAATATAAGTTTCTATGTAAAATTAATTGGCCTATATAACCTAATTGTGTTGGGGCCTTTATAATACCAAATAAAAAAAAAATAAAAAATAAAAAGCGTCTATCATCAAGCTGCTAGAGCCTCCGTCTATGCGTTTGGGACAATCCCATTTGTAATATCCTTTGCGAAGCCAATCTACAATCAATACAGACGGAATTTTTGTAATGAAATCTAGAACCCTACCACCTAAACTATTGAACAGGACAAACTCAGTCTTAGACAATGACGTTATCTCTATTATCAATGCAAAAAAACCTAAACGAATCAAATCTGCAATATCCCAATCTTTAGCATTATGCGAAGAGTTGAATATACTCCTCACCATTACTAAAAAATAATACATTATGAAGAACCCATGGAGACTCAAAAACCGCTTGATACGTCGTTGTCTAAACTCAAAAAGAATATTATCCCAAGAAACACGTTTCTAACCTTTCTGACAGCACAAAAAAAAACTTTTTAGAGAGCAACTGGCGATTTATCTATACTGACAGCAGTAAAGTACAAAATTCACCCCGTCTCAATTAACCACATCCTAAATTATTGCTCTACTTTTTCCAACCAAAGGCGGAAAAATTATGGGAACAAATCAGCTCTGCAGCTCCTTAAGAAACCATCCAAACTAACAAAACTTAAAATTTAAGAGTATAAATTATAAGGTTGCAAACTCATTGTAAACATCAATACATATCTATTAAAAAAAAATTATAGTAAATAAGGTATTAAACCAGAGCCGATAGCCAATGCTGCTAGTGCTCTCTAATTAAATCTAGTCTTAGAATTATATTCCTCAAGATTAGACACATTAATAATAATATTGTCGATCAACAAATATTACTCGATACCTGCAAAATAGCGACAACTGGTAGTATTCGCATGGAAATGCATCTCTAAAGGCCCCGTTAGCCGAGCGTTGCTGTACCCGTACCGTACCGTACTGTTAGCACGTTGGTCCACTTATAAAACATTTAAAAACGTACGTTTGTTTTATATTTTTATATTGTTTGTTTTATTGCCAGGAAAAAGGAACAGCTGTTTACAACACAGTGATGGTGTCTAAACTCGTTTGAAAATATTAAGTATATTTTTTTAATTAACCCTTTTTTCACTTTTATCTAATTTTATATATATTTTAATTTTTTATACAATGGGTACTAAAAATTTTCAGTTGGTGACTTGTGCAGAAAAAGTACCCAAGATATTTAAATGATATCGGAACTTTATTTTGTGTATGTATATAAAAATTATATATTATTTCACTTTTATATTATAAAATTATAATATAAAATACAAACAACAAATTAGTGTTTATATGTGCATCCAAAAAAAATTGATACCATTTAAATTATTTTATATACATATATGTATATATGTACGTACATATCACATTTATATAATATATGTATTTATTTATTATATGCATCTAAACATGTATATCGTCTTATCAAATGCAAAAGGGTCTATCTACGTTGTAACAAAATTTTCACTAGATAAAAAACTTAATAAAAACCAAACTATTGTGAAATATTGTCTTTTTCAGCATAGTCACATTAATTCCGATTTTATTAAAGATACTTCCTAGAAAAAATAGTTTTTATGATCACAATAGTTTGCTTTTTATTAAGTTTTTTGTCTCTTCTGAAAAATTAAAAAAAAAATAGATGGCCGTTTTGTATTTTATATGACGATATGTATGTACATATATATGCAAATATGCATTATTCTAAGTTGTTTTGTCAAAAGTACACAAATATTGTTATCAAAAACTTACTTACACCAAAGAAACAGCCCATCATCATTGCTTAAAAATGTCACGTAACAACGTTAGGAATTTCTATTTTATACAGATTGGTACGTTGCAACTACGGTACATTTAAATTCGGTAAGCTTTTTGTATTGCTTTTCCCATAACATAGACGTACAGCTGATACAGTACGGTACGGGTGCGCTCCGCTAGTTCTGCCTTAAGGAGGTGTTGTCTAACTTAATTGAGTCAATGCCACGTAGATGTGCGGCAGTTTTGTAAAAGAAGGGATACGCAACTAAATATTAAATATATTAAAATTTCTCTTACTTTAGTTGAATATGTGCTTTAATTTTGTCGCTTAAGGATAGCGAGTATTGCTAATTTTTTATGAATATTTTTGTTTTAAATGAAGAATATTTTTTAAAATTTATTAAAAGTATTTAATAACGCAAAACGGAAAATAAAATCTTAATTATTTTTTTATTTTTTTTACCTAATTAAGATTTTATTTTCCGTTTTGCCTTATTAAATGCTTTTATTGTCACCCGTCTAATTGTATAAAGGTTGTAAAGAAAATAAAATAGATTCATATCGAATATAATTTGTTTGTTGGGATTTTTGAATAAGTTTTTTTTTGTAATTTTTTGAATTCTCATTGGTTTTTTTAAAGTTTTTGTATAAGATAAGAGGTTTGAAACATTTAAAAAATATGGTTTAAGGCAGCGGTGTTCAAAAATAAAAATGAGGATGTATTGCTGAGAGAGTTACCCAGCACACATAATGTCAAACACTTAAAATAAGAAAACAAGAAAAAAGTATAGATTAAGAATTTTTGTCACATATAACCAACTTGTTAAATAAATGTACTTTAAATTTTAAAGAAAAGAAAAAATATACATTATACGGCCGAAATTCTTTTCAATTTTTAAAAATTTCAATATTTTTTTACGTCCTTTTTTTGTGTTCAATTGTAATTGAAAAGCGTGTGTTTGCTTTGCTTCAACCAACAACAACGCTTAATAAATTTCTGAACAAAAGACGATAGTCCGCCGCATGTGTTTTCATCGCTTGCTCAACGATGAATGAATAAGTGTTTAAAAGAGCGTAACAAATGTGTGTAAATTTTTTCTGTAATTGTACGAAAGAACGACTATGTGACATCGTAGCCTTGGCAGTTAATCTCCTTGCGAGAGCAGTTATTAGGCAGTGCCTTTTTAGGACTGCTACGAGTGTTCGCAGCTCTTGTCGAGGGGTACCAATAGCAGTTTCTCATGCATTTTGTTCATCCTTTGTCCTCAGAAAGATTTTAGAGAGCCCGATTATGCAGTCATTTACATCGAACTACTTAATGTCTTTTTGTCTGAATACTGTTTTTAACTTACTTGAAAAGATGTTTAGCCCATACAATGCAATGAATGGGCTCCGATGGGGTATTTCGTATAGTACAACCTGGGAAACTCTTTTGAGCGGCTTTAGGAGTACATTCGTAGCATTGAGTCAAACCTTTTTTAATTAACTCAACTTGACCATTATAACCGGCCGTGCCACTTTCAATCAGTGGGACTTCAGCATTAAGACACATACGATTGACATGATTTCGAGCAGCACGATTGTCTAATGCATTTAGAACAACATCAAATTTTTTAAAGAAATTTACTCCATAGTCAGTTCTGTTGGAAAAAAAAGCATGTAACTTCAATTAGTTTTGTTTATTTTAAGTTACTTACGCCATAATGCTATCGTGATATGCAGTTATTTTTACATCTGGATTGAATTGTAAAGCACTTTCTCGAGCAACCTGTGCTTTGGATTTACCCACATGCTCGCGGTGGAATAAAAACTGACGATTTAAATTACTTAAATCAATAGTATCCAAATCAATCTAAAAAAACGAAAGTAAAATTTTAAGCAAGATTATTAATATATAATGTAATATATGCATTTTATATTTGTATACTAACAATTTCAATTTCTGGAAAACCTGACAATACTAAATTCTTCAGAATTTCACAACCAATACCGCCAGCACCGACCACTAACAGCTTGGAGGCTTTAATTTTTTCTTGTAAAGTATTTGAAAAAACACCGTTTAATGTAGCCGCCATTATACTAACTTTCCACACTTTTTTATAAGTATACAATATAAAATGTTTAATAAAATTATTTTAAACAAGCCGTCTATCCTGCAACAAAAACTTTTCTTTTTGCAAAAAAAAAAAAATGAAATAGACGCCGGGATAGAGTTGTGTGATTATTGACTATTGGAGTACTGCGCAAGCATATATTTTTGATTACTCGGTACCAAGGTGTATTTAACTAGGTAGCCGCATTAGGAAAACAATTACAACAATACAAGTACAACAGGCAATTTTGTTTGTGTAGTTTCATTGCGTATGTTAAAAACCTAACCCATAAAACAAAGAAAACAGATACAGAAAAAAAGTAAAAGTATTTTGTATGTATTTTGACATTCGCAAAGAATAGTCAGCTGCCTCAAAGTAATACCAGAGGTGACACGAACGGCATGCTATTGCTGTGTCTGTCGCACAGGAACTCGTAAACAAAGAATTTTTCATGTTTTGTTGTGGATTTGTATTCTTATTAATTTCTGGCTCACTAAAAAGAGTTGCAGAAACATATTAATTTAAACAATAAAAAAGCAAATGGTAATATAACATTAAAAATAAAATAATAATAAAATTTCATGATCTATAGAAGTAAATTGCATTACAATTAATAATTTCTTACTTGTAAAATGCTTTAATTTTGTTTTGTTTATTTTCTGTTATTCTTACATTATATTGCTATCTCTTTTTAACAGCAACTAGTGGCACAAAAAAGCTGATTTGGTCCAAAACATAACCTCAAAGTTACATCTCTGATTACCCTGTGCAGCTGCTGTAATATTGTCACCTGGTTAAATACTTTACCCGACTAAATGTCAGTTGTGTAAAATTAAAATTTGTGTTGATAATATACTCGTAACGTGGTTCAGCCGTGCTAACAGTGGCACCTGATTATGTTTAAGTTTTGACAGTAGCTCAGGTATTTAAAAAAAATTGGTATTGTAGAATCACTACTACCTTGTAGATCTGCCTTGTTAGTTACTACAAAATTTTTGTATTGTTGTGGAATCATTATTACCTGGTTGGTCTAAATAAAATTTTTTATATAAAAACGATGGATTATGGTCCATTGAATTTGGTATTGTATTTAATTATTCATTTATAAAATTTTACTTTACAAGTTATTTATACAGGCACATTTTCATGAAAGAAGAGCTGATAAGCTAATAAAAAGACATCGTTATGAAGAAGCATTTAAAGCAATAGAAACTTCATTGCTATATGTGGAAGACGCATACAAAAATGTTAAAATTCCGAAAGGCTTACAGGTTTTGAATACTCAGAAATGGGACTATAAAAGAAAGTTAAATCAAATACAAATGCGTAAACTACAATACGACAAAATGAAATCTAAAGAAATTGTCCCATCTGCCCAAGTTGAAGTAGCTTCCAATAATATAAAAAAAGAAGCAAATGCACAATCAATCGCAAGATCAATTGATAAAACTATTAAAGAGTTTAACGATAGATACGGCAGTACATTGTTGGAAAATGTCCAACAAATGGAAATGAAGGGTAAAGAAAACAGCGCTGCTAATAGTTCTATTGAGCAAAAAGGGAAAGAGATGCTAATTGAACATATGGAAGCAAACATTGGAAACTTAAGTTTAATGGATGGTACTTTGCAAACCACAGATGACGATTTACCTTCTTTGGCACCTTTGGAACTGCCCGCATTTGATTATAATGTTTTTGGGGCTTAGGATCGTTCCATATATGCATAGGTTATTAAACTAAATATCTATCTATTTACATTAAATTTACTACTTAATTCTTTGTAAATATCAGCAGCCTTACAAAAAAAATTGGCATATACATAGTTAGCATAGGTGATGAAATTTAGCGGATTTTAATAAGTTTTACAATATGATTTGTCATTAAAAATCGTGCGATAGTGTAGTCCATTTATAAAAAGGAAACTCGTCTTATGTGAAATTATAAAAAGGAAACTCGTTAAGGCGCGATCAGTTTCTGTACTTACGCGAACTTCATTGCAATTTTTCACAATAGTGTAACAAAATATTAAAGAACGTGAAGTTTGAAACAATTTTAATATAGAGCCAGCTGTCCAGCAACCTTTGCATCTATTGAAAACTGTTAAGATACTCTATGTCAATTGAAATTTGATCGACAACGAATGTCTTAATCTGGCCTTAGGCTTAGGGTAGAGCAGAGATGAATCAATAGTTTGGTTTTAGTTTAATTCAGCTTTTTCCCACATCAGATAATAGATGAAGAGAGATGTCATTTATGTATTATATAAATTATATAAGATTATCGAGATAGAATAAGAACTACTATAGCATGCTGTCTAGTGTCACCTCTGGAGCCTTTTGTGTCCCAGGATATACCTACATAAATGTACTTAGTTCTATCTGCAAAGCAACCATACCATGAATCATTAAATTTATTAATAAAATAATTTTAATAGGAAGATCGTTGAGTACATTAATGGCCTTATTCACAAACGCTTAATAAAGTTAATGTGTACATTAAAACCGGTTTTCCCATATAAAAATCCAACATTAAACCTACAATAACTTTGTTAATCGTTTGTGAATAAGACCATAAAACTGTAACTGCCTGTTTTTGAAAATAAAATGATTTTAGGTTGGGAGAATAAAAAAAAATTTTAATTAATTTTTTCTGCCATGATCCAATTAGATCATGGTGTCTGCAAAGTGAGGTTTCACTATATTTTTTTATTACATATTTGTGTTATACGGCCGTCAATTTTCCAGGTTTTATATAATTTTTTGTTGCAAATATGTTTTAGTTACAATGCAAGTGTGCATTCTTTCATTATGTATTTGGGGTGATTTCGCAAAAACTTGCTTGCTTGCGATAAACTTTAGTGATACATAATTGATTAGAAATTAGTGCAGAGCCACGGGAGCCAAAACATTTTTTAACAATTGCCTAAACAATAAATTTTAAAAAGTGCGGAAGAAATTCTCGTGTACTAATAGTGTGTACTTAGAAAGTCGTCATTTTAAATAATTTAAGCTTATTTTCAATCTTAACGGTAAATTCAAATATATGGAGAACAACTCATTATTGTGTATGCATAGCAACTTATTTACTGGCGGTTAAAAAACTTCAATTCAGTTGCGATGAAATCGTCTCAAATATAGTATTAAAAAATAGGTGAACGCTCCACTTGTATGTATGTATGTATATAAGTAAATTTTTTGATAGCTGTGCTCGTTAAGCAGAAATTAGCATAATTAACAGAGGTCGAAAGAATCACGTCTCGGGCGCATACGTACCGACCGAAACAAATATTGAATGTGGACTTTGGAATTTAAACGACAATGTATTAAACATGAAAAATAAAAACCAAGATTGTGTCAACGGTCCCCTTGTAGAATTGCGCCAATATTTGAGCAGACCAGTGTTTGATCAATGTGTAAGTCCACTAAAATATGGGAAACAATGTAAAGCAATTTATCCCACCGTTTATGAAATATCAAGATAATATTTGTGCTTCCTTGCGACATCAGTGCAGTGCGAACGTTAGTTTTCTGAATAGCCGTCTGAATAACAACCCAGGAACGAAACAGGCTAAGCACTTACCACATCAATGAATAACTTTTTATAACATATTAGCGAATAACATTGATTTTCAACTAGCATTCGTAAAAGTTGCTCCCAACCGAATTTAGGCTTCCTTTAAAATAGTTTTCAGCTCAATTATGAACAGAAATTCGTCATAAAATTTTTCCCTATTATGAATAAAACCCCTCATTTTACTTTTTATTCCGTTTTTATAAACCGTGTAAAAGGGAGAAAAATTAAAAAGCTAAAAAGTAGTTATGGTTTCCCCTAAAAAAAATTCCCTCACAAAACAGAAGAGTTTGAATTAATTGAAGATTTTTTTGTCGAGAAAAAACTTTCCTTATGAAACAAATTCCTTGCAAATATTTATAATTGGACTGTTTATGTTTAGTTTCCTTTTTGTTTTTTGATGGTTATTTTCTATGAATACAGTCGTTAAGCAGCTCTGGGCTGAAGAACAGCTATCGCGTCATCGTAATTATTTCTTAAGTGCGGTCAGGCTTACGTGTGTTGTTTGGCCTTCGAGAGTTTTTCGTCTCGCTCGCACTGGTTGACTGACTTGCCACGGATAACCGTATAGTATTGGTACTTCCTATGTGAAGGCATAGGTCGGGTATAGTCAGTCACAAAAACATCTCTAAAATACTATTAATAACATCATGGACATATGGTCTAGTTACAACATGTACAAAAACCACACGCATTTTGTTTTTGTAAAATCATTGTACGACGCACAGTGGCTGAAAATCGTTTTTCATTGGCCAAAAGTCTAATTTTTTTTGTCACCGATTTTTAAAATTTTTACGCCTTTTTGTAGCTAATATATCCAGATTAAGGTAGCCAAAAAATTAGGTTAAACTATTGATAATTGTGGACGTCGTGGCATGCTGTCAAACTCAACTGTTTTTTTTAATTTCAGAAAAAGGTGTTTTTCTTTTGTTTTTTATAAAAAATAAATGGCTACTACTCGCAGGCTATTATCGATAATGGCCTGCGATCTTTTTTATAATGTTGGTAGGATTGTAGTCTTTAGTTGTTGTAAGTGGTCACAGCTCTAGCGTTTAATATTAGGGGCGTTACGGAATATTTATGAAACTACTATATTTTTCTCAAATTTAAACTTTAGTGGAATAGAACTTCTAGGGAACAAAGAGGAACAAGAAACGTATATCATCCGGAGAAAGGTGAAAGTGTCCTCTTTAACGCTATATAAACTTTCGCACCCGTGACGAGCCGTGGGTGGAACACTTTTTTCATTTTAATGAAATTACTCTAAAAAAATTCAAATAACGATAATTTAAACAGCCCTATAACTACTCGTATACAATGGTGTATTAAATTTTCACTTTTTTGCCTAAAAAAGCCGTTGGCTTTGAGATCAAGCAGTTTTCCATTTTTGTTTACTTTATTTTTGTCTTGTAGTTGACTTTCTTAGTATTCGGCTTTGGAAAAAGCAAGAGAGTATGAAATATTTGGAATAATTAAAAATCAGAGATGGAATTTCGTACTAACCGAAATTGATTTAACTTGTAAGAAATGAATAAGTTGCACTTTTCGTATTCTAATTCGTTAAATAATACTGTTAAATAGTTGATATTCCTAGTTACTAGTATCCACCGTCAAAAGTGGTAAAATCGAACAAAGAACGCTGATGAGATGGTGTAGCGACCCTGAAATCAGTACTGATCCGTTCTGCTAGTCTGATGAATAAATTGTTTCAAATAAAATAGTACTCTCTTAATAAAATATAATGAATTTATCTAAATATAATTTCTTAAATTAAGAAGGGTAAACTCAGATTTGAACTTAAGCCAAAAAATTTTCATTTTCAATATAAACCTTAATAAAATAAATAAAAACGAAGGCACCCGTCAAAAAACCATCATGTTTACATTGTCACAGGTGGTTGAATACTAAGAAAGTCAACTAGAAGACAAAAATAAAGTAAACAAAAATGGAAAACTGCTTGATCTCAAAGCCAACGGCTTTGGAAAAAGCAAGAGAGTATGAAATATTTGGAATAATTAAAAATCAGAGATGGAATTTCGTACTAACTGAAATTGATTTAACTTGTAAGAAATGAATAAGTTGCACTTTTCGTATTCTAATTCGTTAAATAATACGGTTAAATAGTTGATATTCCTAGTTACTAGTATCCACCGTCAAAAGTGGTAAAATCGAACAAAGAACGCTGATGAGATGGTGTAGCGACCTCGAAATCAGTACTGGTCCGTTCTGCTAGTCTGATGAATAAATTGTTTCAAATAAAATAGTACGCTCTTAATAAAATATAATGAATTTATCTAAATATAATTTCTTAAATTAAGAAGATATGGGTAAACTCAGATTTGAAGTTAAGCCAAAAAATTTTCATTTTCAATATCAACCTTAAACAGTTCAACAATTACGAATAAATATTAATTAAAAATTATTTATAATTATTATTAATTTCCAAATATTAAATTTTTTAATAAATAAAAAAATAATAAACCCATATTTCACTCTAAAAGTTAAAAAATTCAAAAGTTCAACTTTGACCTAGAATTCCTTAAAAAGGTCTTAATCAATTTTAATGTAATTTAAACTGAGTCAAGCTGAACTAAATATCTATCCAATGAAAAACGATTTTCGGCCACTGTGCGGCTCCATTTTTGTGCAACCATATTCTGCAAATTTACTTTGTAGAATATGTACCAATAAATAAATTTTTCTATGAATAAGGTATTATTGTTTTAGAATTATCAAATATTATTCTGTTGTTTAGCATAAAAATTAAATAGATTTTAAAATAAAATAGATTTTGAGATCCAATTAGTCAATTGTGGATATCGAAATAAAAAGTTTATCGAAAACAGACTTGGGGGGTCTACCATTCCCTACCTAGTACCACTTTTAATTATCGTATTCTTCCAATTTAATGAAATTTTTATTACAATTTTATTTAAATAGACTACGTATTTATGCAATGCACTTTCGTACCATGTTGATGTAAAATTTTGTAAAAAGTGGGTTTGCTCCTAAAAAGTTAACAATTTTAAGATTTATTCAAAAGTTTTCATATGATACCAATATTGGCCATATATGTTCAGAAATATAGTGGATACTTGGGTATGTATATGAAAACTTCAGAGGTTCATAACTCAAAACTATGCGTTTCCGAGACTCCATCTAAAATGTTCTTATTTTCCATTTACTAGAACCCTTTTTTTTTATTTGAAGGTGCGTTGGTAAGATAAAATTAAGCCAGAATTTAAATTAATAACTTCTTTTCTCCTTTTCTTGATATATGTATGTATGTATATAATTTTCCCAATCAAATAATGAGTTCACCTTCATATAAATTAATTTGGCGAATGTAATGAAATATAACGTAGCAATAAAATTGTCGACTGATATACATATGTATATGTATATACATACATCTATTTCTTTAATAAACTCTGCAGAAGTTCTTCCATATCTGTTTCGGTTTCAACATCCTTCAAAAGAAGTAAGACCTCGGCTTCCATTTCGCATAATATTGCTGGTTTTTTATATGTTATTATAAGAGTATTGTACTGATGGTGTACTGAGATATTTTCCTGTGTTGGTAAAGTTCCACAACGCTCCAAGTCAGGTACATGTAACACTTTGAAGTACTTTTTATTGGTGGTTTTCAAAACAATTGCTTTTTTTGCGGCATCTGCTTGTACTTGATACACTTCAATAGAGTAAGGAAGATTTCTGATGCGCCATTCAATATTTTTCTTTGTTATTCTTTTTGTTAATATGGGTTCTGTATTACTTATTTTCACTGCAAAACTTCCATCATCATTTCGCAAATCGCTATTATCATTTGCAGCAGCTAATTGTCTGAAGTCCTCTCCCAATTCCACTTCCCATTCCGGTTCACCCATTAGCTGTTTACACTTCCGCCAAGCTCTTTTTTGTATAACGCCCGTATCCAAACTGTATTCCTCAGCCATTTGCTGGCCATCCGGAAACTTATAAAAAATTTTGCGACATCTTCCACTAATCATGGAATTCTTTTCGGCACTCCTCAAAAAGTTTAACCAATTTTCATATGACATTGTTGAAAATAAATTTATGTACTTCCTTCAATCGAATTGAATTATTTTTCAAAGGAAGCAAGGTGTATTTAAATACGCCTTGAAAGGAAGCATGCAAGTCCAAGGTACATAGATCAAGAAGGTAGTAGCGGTTGCACAACAACACAAATTTTGTTGTAAAAATACCTTACAAGCTGTCAAATGATGTACAAAAACCGGTGGCACCGTCAGCACAGATAAATATATTACATATTGCCTATACTTGATATATCATATATAGTTCTATAAGCAAACGTCAAATTTCATAGCAGAGAGAATTATTTTACTTGCGGACTTCAATATTAGTAATATTGAAATATATCAGATATTATAATATTGCTTTATTAATAAATATTAAGAAAGCAATATCATGATATCAATTGTCAAAAACGTACACATATGTATACAAGACAGATATGCAACAATGCAAGCTTTGTTGTGGAAATACCTAACTGTTGAACCACTAACAAATGTCAAACATCATATAAAGCAGTATGATATCAGTCATGTTGTTATATGTAGGTATATTATCATCACAAATTGAATTTTACACATACGACATTTAGGTAGGTTAATCAGTTGGCCTATAACTCCTACCTTATTGAACTGTCTTGCATACAGCCAAAATAGAAAAACCTAAGGCGAATTCATAACAGGTGAACTTAATACTGCGCAACTACAAAAACCACAAGCATTTTGTTTTTGTAAAATCAAAGTACATTGTCAAAAATATTTGACTGAGGCGAAAAAATAAAATATTGAAAATTATTATTACATACTTCAAAAAGATTTTTAAGGGTAGTTTTTTTTTAATTCCTTGAAATATTTAACAAATACTATTTTGTTAAAAAATCTGTTGTGTGGATATGTTTTGAAGATCCGCTGATCAAGTATTCGCTCCTGCTATCCGTTATGCCGTTCAACGTCGTTGTAAGTCGGTGATAGCCTCGCCACCCACCACAAAAATTTCCACGGATGTAAGTACACATTAAAACTCCATTGAGGAACAAAGTGTTAATGCTTTGATGGCCTGTGCTGTGGGTGCTGAATCGGAAATTAGTTTTATTTTGCACTGTAATTTAATTTAAGAAATATCCTATGATTGAAAGCTATTGTTAACAAATCTTATCACTACACATTTATTTAATGTATATAATCTTTAATCTTTTCAACTTGTTAAGCTTCATAAAATGAGTATATTTTATGAAACCTTTATTTCTTGATCCTTAATTTATACTGATATAAGAAAGTAGTTTATAATTTAAATCAAATCACTTTTACAACTTGATAAAAAAGCCATGATTAAACAATTTCTTTTCACTATTAAATTTTTTTTATTATAAAAATTTTCAACTTAAATGTAAACAAAAGAAATTTTGACAACCAAAACAGATCAAAATGTAAGGAGATGCAAGGAGCAAAAATAGTCTCCGGAGCTGCAATACCACCTGTTATGATTTCGCCATGATAACAAGACAAGAACCACTATGGTAGATTAATATATGTAGGTAGTGTCGAAGCTATAACAACACTGCTTTTACACAAAAGAAAAATGACAACAAATTTTATATTCACATGTGTCTTTGGTTGCATTTTCTGTTCTATAAAGAATTTTATGTTTTTTTTTCTTAATTGCATTAGAAACATTTGTGTGCGTTAATTTTGACAGCTTCGAGCCAAAAAAAAGTCCGTTGACGCTTCTAGCATGAGAACAACATGAATTTTTTATAGTGTTTCTGCCAAAAACGTTAGATACAGAAAAATATAAAGCCACTCTTTTAGACATTCGAAAAACATAAAGCATAAGAAAGTCAAAAATTTTCAGCTGCCGTAACGATTTATACGCCTTGATTATGAATATATCAACAACATCAACGGAAATGTAATAGGCTAGTCAGGTGTTCTAGTTTCACTTATTGGTTGTTCTGCCTTTACTTTTGTTTTTTCATATCGAGCTTGACAATTATGATATATATGGCATTTGTAACTATCTGTTTCTACAGCTTCACCTTGTTTATTTTACCATGACGTGACTTTTTGATGCAAACAGTGATAAAAAAGAGACAAATATCTAATGATTTTACCGGTTTTTAATATATTTCTTTTACACTTGCATGAGTAACAGTTTCCATTAACTTAACAAAGGGGCGAGAGTTCTTAGAGGGAGATTATAATTTTTTCATAAAAAAGATTTAGTACGTGGATTTGCAAAAATTTCATCAGTTTTGTAAAAAAAACGAATTTATTAATAGAAAGTAAGAACATTTATTATTTACTTTAATCGCAGTTTCTTATTACAGAATAAAATTTTCTTGCTTTCCGTAAAACAGCCAAGTGGAAAAATCTATTTTTACAATATACTAAAAATCTATAAACGAACAAAATGAGTCTTGTTTGGACTTTGATAGCTGGTTTTCTGTATGCCGAAATTGCCGTTGTGCTATTACTGGTCTTGCCAGTCGCTAGCCCATACAAATGGAATCGGTTTTTCAAATCAAAGTTTTTGGCCATGTTGGCTCAGCAGGCTCATCTATACTTTTTTCTTATTATGGGTGTATTAGTTTTATTTCTTTTGGATGCCATTCGAGAAATGCGCAAATATTCCCATCACGACCATTCAACAGATGTCCATTTGAACCTAGAAATGCAACACAGTATGCGTCTATTTCGGGCACAACGTAACTTTTATATATCTGGTTTCTCCATCTTCCTCGTTCTGGTAATTCGTCGTTTGGTAACATTAATTTCAGCGCAAGCAAACCTTTTGGCACAAAGTGAAGCCTCTTTAAAACAAGCTCAATCTGCTTCTGCAGCTGTTAAGTCTTTGATGTCAGAGAAAACCACAGAGAAAGCAAAAGAAGCTACCGAAGACAGGACATTGGGCGAGGTATGTTGTTCGACTTTAAGGCAAGAAAAAGCAACACTTTATGTTATAAGTTTAATATTTAAATAGCTTTAACTAATCAGTAGAATTGTAAGTATCGGATTCGAAGTTGTTAGGCATGCATTTGCCTTGACAAAATGTGTTTAGGAACACATACCCTCTTCCAAAGCACAACGTGAAGCACTACGCTAATGTAATTTTTTTTTTGGGATTTCTTGCTTCTCGCTGTTTTGAAAACCTCATAATTAAAAAATGGCTGGTCCTTTGACGGGATTCTACTGTATTACTTTAATTTTTGATAACGTTGCTGGTATGCGCGTGGTGCGCACAGTTACTACCAGGGACCGAAAATAACAGTTATTTTGAAATTTAAAAACAAAGAAAGCAAATAGAAGTAAATGTCGGAAAACGGGTTCAAGTATACCATATTGATCCTTATGCATTAGTCTATGATAAAATAAGTTGCTTTTTAAAATTTTGATTTTTATTTTTTCGAGCAAGAATAAAAATAATTTTTTGATTTTTATTTTTTCGAGCAAAAATAAAAGTTATTTTTTGAATTGTATTTTTCGAGCAGAAATAAAAGTTATATTTTAATTTTTATTTTTCGAGCCAATATCAAGTATATTTTAAACATCAGAATTTAGTTTTACTATCATTAGAGCTTCCAAATTGTCCACTGACAAATTGTACCGCAACTCTCCCAGAATCAGTTTAAGGGCTGAAAAGGATCTCTCTACACTAACTTGTGTCGCAGGTACAGAATGCACAACAAAAGCCAGTCTACGTAGCCAGGGAACTACATATTTTAAGTAACATCTTGGTAGACAAATTTTTGGCTTTCTAGTAACTCTGGTTAAAGTAAAAACGATGAGTAAATTGTGAATACCCGAACAACTTGGTAACTCGGGTAAACCAGCGCCCACCATTGATTTAGAATAGTATACAAAAATGTGGGAAATCACAAAAAATGTGATCATTATGGGGATTTTTTATGCACATTAAAATAAATATTTAATATTAACTAAATTATTGTAACACGTACATTTCGTTAGAAAATAAATTTTATTTTTGCCCAAAAAAAAAAAAAATAAAAATCAAAAAATTCCTTTAATTGTTGCTCGTAAAAACAAAAAGCAAAAAAAGCTTTATTTTTCCTCGAAATATAAAAATCAAAATATAACTGTTATTTTTGGTCGAAAAAATAAAAAGCAGAAAAGAACTGTTACGTTTGCTTGAAAAAATAAAAAGCAAAAAATAACTGTTATTTTTGTTCGAAAAAATAAAAAGTAAAAATTAACTGTTATGTTTGCTCGAAAAAATAAAAAACAAAAATTTACTTTTATTTTTGCTCGAAAAAAATAAAAAACAAAAAACTGAAAAAAGGAATAATTATTACGGTCCCTGGTTACTACGGCGTCCTTTTCACTATTTTTGTAAAAACGCAGAAAAAATTTTTGTTTAAATAAAGATTTTTATTTCTCAAATTATTAAAAACAAAATGAAAATATCTCTAAAATCGTTATTTTAATTTTCGTCAAGTGGAATAAGTATTATACATATGGTCGAATTAACAATTAATAAAATATGTATTAGAGTATCTAGTATGGAACTTTTTGGCTTTCATAGAAGGTGGTAATCTTACAGGTTTTAATTACGCAAATATTTTTATATTCAAGGATTATTCTTATATATTTTTTCGCCCTTCCGTTTTTTAAATGAATCTAATTTATCTCGAGTACTAGGTAAATTTTTTTAAAAAACATTGACATTTTATTTACACAATTTTATATGTACATATATCCCTGAAGAAGCAACACCAAGAAATGGCGAAATATCGTTTTTTTAAATAAAATTTTGCTAATGTTATTTAAAAAAAATTTACCTAGTACTCGAGATAAATTAGGTTCATTTAAAATATTGTAAAAAAGACGTGTGGCACTCGGGGACTGCCGCGGCAAAGTTATTGCATTGCATATTTTATCAGCTTATGCAATTATAATTATTTATTTATTTTTTATTTATAAAGTTTTTTTTTCTTTGATATTAATTCAAGTTTTTTCTTTGATATTTTCTTTGACCGATAAGAAACAAATTTTTTTCTTTTATTGAATAAATGAGAAGTTAATATCGCTTAAAATATTTTTATTATCTTACAACACAACAATACAAGTAGGTTATTCAGGAATTTTTATCATTGAAACTATAAGTTTATGGTAACTGAAATAAGAAAAATAAGTTTGAGACTTGATATCCTCTAAATATCTGGAAAAACCCGCTTAAAACCTACGAATTGTCTGTTTGTTTGTGTATATCATTTTTTGTCAACCAAGTACTCCGAAATATCGGTTTATTTTAATAAAATTTTGTTAATGATTTTTAAAAAAATTGACCTAGTACTCTAGATAAATTAGATTAATTTATATTCAATGATATTAAATACCTTTCTTCGACAAATCCATTTTCAACTTTTACACTAGATGAAGGTGGGATTTTCTTTGGATTTTCTTCAGGATTTGACTAATCTATTCTCCAAAAACCTTAATTCTACAATCGGCATATGTAAACTGCTAATAAAATGTGTTATAAGTTAAATAGAATCGCTTTTTTGTTTGTTTGTTTTGCATACTCTAAACGGATCGTGGTGTTAGGGCACACACGAGAATTTGTTATTGCCACTCTGCTATTTGAACCAGGAATGTAATGCCAAAAATTGGCTTTTACAGCTAAAATTTATGGGGGAACTAAAAATAAGACCATGCACATGAACATTTTGTCCTTTGCAACGTCCGAAAACTTAGTCTCAAAGGAAATGCGAGTTTCATGCAGTTCACTGAATTAACATGGCAAGAGAATGATTGGCAACAATCCATGCAGAGTATCCCTTTTAATAATCTAGTTTCACCATTTTTATAGTTTCCATGAAACTGAAAAAAAATTTAGCGTAATTAAAGGCAGGGATTTTATTCGCTGCCATGGAAGCCAAAAAGTTCAATATAAGATATGTACTAACGACGTGCATTTGTGTAACATCTAGTATTACGAAAACAGTTCTAACATGTTACATTCAACATACTATAAGTATAAATGAGAAAATGAGTGCTACTGTTATTGTAATACTTCGCTCTCACTAACTCACTCTACTCAACAAACCAAAAAATTTTACTTGTTCTCTTGCGTCCAAAACAACATTCCACTGTTAGTATTTGAGAAAATACTATTTGTACAACAAGTATAAGTGAGGAACTTATGTTACAATAAGTAAAGTTATAAAGTTGATGTGGGAAAGTGCATAAATTTTAAAACAATTTATCGAACCGGTAAATGGCCCTGTATTATGCAACATTTATTTATTATTTTTTATCCATTAAATGTTTTTATTATTAATAATAATAAACTATTAAATTTATATTAATCGAGATTGCCTCGATATCTCTTTTCAAAGATTTAAAAAAAAAACTTGAAATGCACCAATGAAATGCATGTATATAGACTAGCTAAAAAACCCTCAACAAACAAAAGTTTTTTTTAAATAATAATAAACTTTAACTAAAGGCAAGTTGTAATATTGGCCCTTGATCTAATGAATACAAACAACATACATATGTACATATGTATGAAATAATTTATTTTTGAAATCTTTGTTATTAATACATATGTATGTACACTAATTTTGATTTAGAAGCACCATCGCCTTTGCACAATTTTTTGTGCAGATAAGTCAAAAAAGCTGTTATCTTAAATGTATGTACATACGTTTATATGCACATACATACCAATAAAATATATGAATTTTAATGACTTGCATTTTGTGTGACTTGTATGCGACATTTCTTAATTTAAATGGCATAAGTTGGATGTTTATATAAAAAAGTGGCCGCCATATTTTTTTAATGTGTGCAGATAACTTTGATTTTTTATATGACAATATTTTAAAACTGCCAAAAAATATGGTTAATATGCAGGTACACAAAATGCACTTAAACAAGGTTTAGGAGGAATAATTACAGAAAATATGTAATTTTGAGCAGTTAAGTAAAAATGCAGCTAACGTTTACTTTTTGTATGAAAATAATTTGAAAATGCCAAAAATTTTGAATAGTGACTGAAATTATTAACTTTGTGCAGTTAAGACAAAAGTGCTCTTAAGCAAAAGGCAGCTACTCTATAACGTCTTTTACTGAAAACCCCTTGCATTTACATGTGTATTTATGTGTGCTTATTTAAAAGAATGCGCACAAACATACACACATACTTCCCAAATGAAAACATGTATGAAATGCGTATTTAAAAAATGGCATACAATGAGTTACTTACTGTATTGCGTCTATATCTATTGTGTTTTCTTTGCTAAAAATGTACAACACAAATGTGTTACTCTCTTTTTCTCTTTACTTCAACGCACTCAATCTATATATAAGAAGACAAAAATAGCAACTAATACAAGCGCTAATTTACGTACAAGTACACACAAGAAGCTATGATTTTAAAAACTTGTATCATTTGTATGGAACAATGCACGTCTTTAAAAATGTACTTAAATAAATATTGTTAAATAGTTTTTTTCAACCGTATGTACATATTTATATTTATGTTACTTGATGAAATTTAAAATTTAGTTTGTTTTTAATAAAATAAATTTGTAATATTGTTTCAGTTGATTTATTAAGAAAAATAAAAATCGTTAATTAAATAATTCTTTTTGCGTTATTCACAAAAATTATAAAAAATGCGCGTAACTGTGTGTACATTAAAAAATAAGTTATAAATCGATTACACATACATATGTATGTATGTATATGATTATGATGATTAAATCAGCAATCCATTTTTCGGTATCTTGAATATATGAATTCTGACAGTCCAGTCACTCTATGTGTAAAACCATGTCAATTTATTTTTTTTAAAACATAGTACTTGGTAAATATTATTAGTGTAATGCTACGGTCACATCTGACATAAAGGGACCAACAGACAAGCTGAATTTCCATTTTCTTTAAGTCCAATTTTTTTTTAAATATGGGTTCGCATTTATTAAAAATAATATAAAAATATCATTTTGCTGCATAATTAACTTAATTTTGTGATATAAAAATCAAGTTAAATCACACTAACCCTAAGCAAAAGTAGTGGTTACGTTTTTTGCCAAGTGTGACCGTACCTTAAGTGGCACAAAATGTTTTTGTATATTTTTTTATTAGATCTTGATAACACTGTAATAAATTTCAGGTCATCGCCGCCAGCCTCTGCATCTCCAATGGGAAATGAAAGTTCACCATTAACTTAACAAAGCTGCCAAAGGGTTTTGTTATCTCGAAAGTTATTTTTATGGCCCCTTGAAGATGGCCCCAGCTTGAGTGAAAATTTAAAAAAAGTATAAAAACCCTTTCGCAGTTCTGTTTACTTAATGGTATACTCTCATTTCCCATTGGAGTTGCTGAGTCTCGTTTTTCTTGTTGCACTGTGTAATTTTATATTTTATGTAAAAAGTTGTTACGACATTAAGTTTGGAAAAAACACACGTTGACAACTCCTAACTGATTTTTACAACGTTTTAGTAGATGAAACCATATTATAATTAGAATGAAAGCGTTACTAACAACGAAATAAAATAACTTAAAATTAATTAGTGGATACCATTAACTAATTTCGATTTTTTTATTAGGCGGATAGGAATGTTTCTTTAGCTATTGAGTTATGAGGTGTCAACGTATAAGCTATCGACAGACATTCCATATCGTCTTTCTCGAGAAATTATTCTTGTTCCATGAAGAGGGGTGACAAATCTTTCTAAACATTTAACAACATAAAAGCAGTATGCAATTTTTTCGAACTTTTGCATAAGTGTGTTCAAACGACGTTTATTTGTAATATCCTTAATTTGCTGTAACAACGTCATCATAATTAAAAAGTACTAGAATTAATCGTATTTTCTTATAGTGTAAAAACTTATGATTATGTCTTTATTTTCCCATTGAGTTGTGAGTAAATTGAAAACTTTAAACACGATGCCGATTTAAATATGTCTTAAGGTAAATCTCCGCGCCGTATATTTTCGCTTTTCAAATATGTATTCGCTTTCCAAGTATGTTTTCGTTTTATAAATATGTTTTTGCATTCCGGAATCCATTTGAATATTTCTCCTGGAGATTTTGTAATTTCTGGACAAGTTAAGATACATATATTATGGGTTGGAACCTATAGCGTTTTGAAGGTATTTCATCCTAGATTCATAATATATTTAGAAATTCGCTGGGGGCAAATGACAACATTCGATATCAAACGAAATGTCATAAAATTTTTTTTGAATTTGTATGGAAATTTCGTTCGATATCAAATGCCGTAATTTGTCCGCTGGATCTATTTTTAAATTTTTTTATTCTTCGCAACCGGCAGTATATTTCTCAGAGGGATTTTGCACTTTCGGGACCAACTAAGATAGATTGCGGAATCGGGCATATCTCGTTTGGTTCAAGTGAAAAAGTGATATTGCCTAGATATAAACGCTGAGTTAATTTCGATTGCATGAATGGCTTGTTTGTTATTTTCAAATATTAACAGAAACAAATTTTTGATTTCAAATCATCTACCTATAATTTGAAACTTTTTTAATACTCATTTCAACAGCTTACCAATTTGAGGAGACGGGTACAAGGACTCACTGCAAGTTTGTCACAACCAATATTAAAACACAAATATACCTAATTTTCGAACAAGATACACAGAAAAATATTAATTAAGCAAAACTTAAAAATATTTACAAATAGACTCTCATTCACATCCGCAATCATTTTTCCTTATACATATGTATGTCGAATAAAAAAATATGTATTTTCAGTTTTAGTGTAATTTTGTTTCTTTGTGGAATAGCACTAAAAATGATCAAAAGCAAACAAATTTAAAATAAATTTTTTGTCTTAATTCTTCATTACATACAATAGATTTCACAATTGAAAGAACGCATCCATGAACTAACCTCTGAACTTAATCGTGAAAAGATGGATAAAAAAGCGTTGCAATCGCAAGCTGAAAGCTTAAACAAGGAATATGATCGCCTAACAGAAGAGTATAGTAAACTGCAAAAGAAAATTACTATTAGTGGTGGATCTGAAGGCAGTAGCGTTGGTAAAGGCAATTCTAAAGATGATTAAATTTCAATAAAAATTTACTAATAAAAAAGGGTAAAGGATCATAAGAAACAATAATATAAATATAATTTTTTTATTCTATAACAACTGAATTTAACTCTAACAATTGTCTTTATGTAAAAGTAACAAAATTAAAGTTATCTTTATTTGCTACACACTTGTCTTCTGAATTATATCATTTGTTAATTTAATAAATTTCTTTACTTTATAAATATTTATATCTAAGAATATTTTTTAATTACGAATTGAATATTAAAATAAATGAGTTTTAAATAAAGTTTGCATTTCAACCGAATTTATAGGTATATTTGAAAACGGTAACAAAATCTGTTACGTTATCTTTGTTTTGTTTTCATTCTACACGTATGTCTGTCTATTAAAATAAGTAGAAAGGTAAAATTTACATGGCTCTAATTGTCAACTGTTTTATTTTAACACAGGTTAGGTTAGACTGCAGCCACACGCTCAAGTTTTTCACACATACTACTTGTCAAAATAAATTTAAAATGATTGCTGTGACGTAGCCTGCACGCAATTTTAAAGGAATTTTATTATTCAAAATGTCTTTGTAAAAAAAACAACTTAAATGTGTTATAGTTTTTTGTTTTACTAGTTTTGCGAACTAATCAAAACATTTTCTAAAAAAATTAGTTAATAAAACATTATCAAATTTAATCGCACTTTGTAGCTTGGCTTTTATTATAAAATACATTGTATGTACATACTTATATGCATATTTAAGATCTTTCTTTTAATCTATGTACTTATTTGTAACATTTCGACTCGATTTTCACCAGGAATACAAACAAATAACCAATTTAGTCTTTATTTAGTTAGAAAACTACTGTACAGAAAGAATGCTAACTGTGTAATAACGTACATAGAATGACCAGAACAATTACAGAAAATGAATAAGAAAGAAGATGAAGTGATGAGCTAAAGTTGCCAGATGGTTGATCTCATAGTCGTTTATAAGTGTTGCCGTAACATCTCCCTTAAGTAGGAGGCGGACTCCTGGATAGCGTCTCGACTGGTTGTCTTCTAGCAGTTATACGGTTAGGGATCTGGTTAGAACTAGTACTCGGCAGTGTCTGAGAATTTTGTTCCGGTGATGTGTTGATTGAAAATTCATCCAACAGTATATCGAGAGGTAGAGTTTTGTTGGTCGTCATCTGCATGTTGACGTCATTGGGTAATCTTGACTGTAGTTGATCAGCGTGTACCCGGACAATTTTCTGGCGATGTTCTCCAATTTGAATATATGTATTGTAGATGACGTTTCCTACTTTTTCTATAATTTCGCCAGGAACCCAGAAACGTTTATTGTTTTTAAATTCTAGTACATATGTATACAGGATCACCGTTTTCGAAATGCTTTGACTTCGTGCCATGTTTGCGGTTGTATCGACACTCCATTCGCTCATTCTATTGATCGATGGTGTTTGAGGTTTCCTAATGGAGTACATGATGGTTCTCATTTTTCTTCCTATAAATGACTCGGCTGGAGATGCTCCATTTGGGGAATTTGGATTCGGTGTGCAACGATATACTTCTAGGAAAGTGTGTAGTATTTCTGTTCCTGTTCCTTCTCCCTCTAATTTTTTTTAATCGTTCTGCTTGACCATTAGAGCTGGGATGATAACGGACCGTCCTTTTGTGTTGTACTTCGCGACTCTTACACCAAATTTCAAATTTTTCCGAACAAAATTGTGTACCATTGTCGGATATGATCTGTTCGGGGTTTCCGAATTGACTGCAGTACTCACCAAGAAATTTCAGCGTAGCACATGTTGTAATGGTTTTTGTCTCATAGATTGCAGGGTACTTAGAATAGGCATCTATGATGATTAAGTAATAATTTCCCTTTTCAGGACCTGCATAGTCTATATGTAGCCTTTCAAGATTTCGAGTTGAAATTTGCCAGGAATGTAGATCTGTTTTAACTGGAGTTTTTGCTGCTAATTGACACTTTTCACATCTTTTTACCAATTCTTCTATATCTTTGTCGATGTTGGACCAATAGACATAGCTACGAGCTAATGATTTGCATCGTTCCATTGCAAACTGTCCACGATGTAGTTGTTTTAAAATGCGTTTACGATATACATAACTTTGGTATTACTATGCGAGTATTGAAAAGTAAGCAGTCATCTACGATCGATAGGGAGTTTTTTCTGTTAAAATATGGCACTACTTCCAAGTCCAAATTATGTGAGCTGTGTGGCCAGCCAAAATTCAAAAAATTCAATATCTTTTGAAGAACTTCGTCGCTTTTAGTCCCTCGCACAATCATGTCATAAGTAACAGGAAGTGTTGCAAGCGTTTCAGTGAGGTCATTTTGAAAATCTTTTTCCAAATTGATGGACGCAATGATGAGATCATCTGATGGTTTTTCGTAAGAGCTTATGAGTCTAGAGAGGATGTCCGCATGACCGAAATCCTGGGTATTCGATGTCAAAATCGTATGCCAATAACGTAATAACGTGAGTGCCCATCTCTGTAGGCGATTTGCTGTATAGACGGGAATGCCTCTTTTTGAACCAGAGATCGAGAGAAGGGGTTTATGGTCAGTATGTAAAGTGAATTTACGACCGAAAATCATGCAGTGAAATTTTTGAACAGCAAATATTAGAGCAAGGCCCTCCTTTTCGATCTGGCTGTAATTTTTTTCAGGAGCTGTTAAGGATCGTGATACATGGTAAATGGCCTTGAAACCGTTGTCAGGAAACGTATGATATATAATGGCACCAATACCGTAATTTGATGCGCCGGCCGCTATGTGTATAGGAAGACTTGGGTTGTAATGGGTAAGAAGCAAATCTGAAGTGAGAATCCTCTTGAATTCATCAAGAACATTTTGACATTCTGACGTCCATTTAAAAACATGTTCCTTTTTAAGGAGATCATCAAGCGGTTGTCTTAATTTTCTCATGTTTGGTACGTATTTTCCATAATGATTGATAGACCCCAATAATGATCTTACTTCTGAGATGTTTTCAGGAATTTTTAGGTCCTGGATGGCCTTTATTTTTTCGGGATCTGGACTGATACCAGATTTGTCTATTATTTGACCGAGGTGTTTTATTTTGTCTTTGAAAAATTTACATTTTTCAAATTTGAGACGAAACACAAATTTATCAATTCGTTTGAGCAGTTTTTGAAGATTAATTCTGTGATCGGATAAGTTTCTACTTGCTAACATGATGTCATCAATGTATGCCTTTGCGCCTTCTATGCCTGTGCATAGCTGGTCTATGATGCGTTGAAATGCGACAGGCGCAGACTTTATTCCTGGAGTTAAACGGTTAAAGCCAAATAAGAAGCCCTTGTGGGTATTAACGGTAAGTAATTCTTTGCTCTCGTCGTCGATTTCTGCCTGTAAAAAGGCATCTGATAAATCCAGATGACTGAAAACTTTGCAGTCATATACCTCGGAAAATATATTTCTTCGGGTGTTGTCAGTGGATATTGATTTGATTCAATGACGCTGTTCAGGCCTGTAGAATAATCGCCACATATTCTAATTTTACCATTACGTTTACTTACAACAATAGGTGCTGCCCATTTCGATGTGTCCACTGGTGTTATGATACCTGCGTTTTGTAGCCGATTTAGTTCAGTTTCAATTTCCGCGCGCGCTGCATATGGAACGTTTTTGTATGAAAACTTCCTTGGCTTTCTGGTTCATATATAAAATCAGTCATTGAATTTGCCAATGACTCCATGAGTGTGGCTCTCGATGTGCTTGGTTCATTCTTGGCAGTTGTTGGGCCTGCTGTCTGTGAGATATAAAGTTGGGTCAATTGATTCAACAACTCTGTTTGTTTTTCCATAGAAGCTTGCTGTTCTGCCAGCAATTTAACAATTTTCTCGTCAGACATTGTTGTTGGGTTTTCTTACGCGTGTTTGATGATGCAGAAAAATAATTTGGATGCAATATTATTTTCTTTCAATCCTCGTCGCCACAATTGTTATGTTTACCGCTAACCAATTTAGTCTTTATTTAGTTAGAAAAACTACTGTACAGAAATAATGCTAACTGTGTAATAACGTACATAGAATGACCAGAGCAATTACAGAAAATGAATAAGAAAGAAGATGAAGTGAAGAGCTAAAGTTGCCAGATGGTTGACCTCATAGTCGTTTATAAGTGTTGCCGTAACAATACTATTTATCAATTGTCTTCGCTGTGCTCGATCCCAATGCAATCTTTTCGTCCTCCCCTTAATTTCTTCATTTAGGGTGGCAATATCTATACCACCATCAACATCGTCGTCATCACTGTCACCTGTTTATTATAAACTGTAGGATATTGTGTAAAGCAGTCTTGCATAGATCGAAATGCTTCATAACAATCGGACCCTTAAGGCTTCAGGTAATTCAACACCACAAGGTCCGGTAGCCATACCACTCAAACATGGACAACCCCAATTAATTTCGGCTTCTTTTGTTATTAGGCCCTGAACCGGTTCTCCGGGTGGCAGATCTATATTATGAGGTATTGCATGGTCTTCTTTTGGGCAAATATTACAGTATCTTTGTCAAATGTTTGTTTTAAGCTGTAGGACATTTCGTGAGGTGTAGAGGGGTTTCAGAAGTTTTGAAAATTTAAAAAGAAAATTTTCATCCCTAGTTTCAAGATTACAAATGGGTTTTATATGAACTTACAATTCCATATCAATGTAGTGATAATTTTTCATAACTCAGTTGCTTTAAAGCAAGTTATTCCCATATACAGTAGTTGTTATCAGGCATGTTTGTTAAAGCGAATTGTTCGTTATATCCAGTATAAATAAAAAATATCGTCGTCTATTTTATTCATCTATATATAAATAGGCAAAGACAAATATTTAGATCCCTTTTTCTACTTTGTTTGCCAACCGATTTTCTTCATTCTCTTACCAAATGGTAAACTTTGTAGAGCTTTAGTGACCCGACTTTATATTATTTAAATGGGATCAGTACTAAAGGAATAAAAGGCTCATGAAGTTGACACCACTACAAATGCTGAAAATACACACGTACATAAGCAAAGCAATAAGAGTGGTTAAGAGTACAACATACATATATATGTAGGTATATGAGTAATACGATTTTTTTTTATAAATGTGCCTGTTTCTATGTAATTTTATATTGTTTTTGGATTTGTCCATGGGGAAGAGAATAAGTAATTAGGTAGTTTTTTCTCGTTAAATGCATGCAACTAAAATAGGTATACGTTTAAACTGGCGGTCGAATTTCGACCACTAGGCGTACTCTAGTAACTATAAATATGTTTACTGTTTTTTTTAATATTTTATTAAAATTATGGTAATTTATTATAAATATTTCTTTAAAAATATTTATAAGGAAAGGAAAAATTCATAATTCATAAAAACACCGTAATACAAAAAGAATTTATTTCAAAAATTTGTTAACCACAGTCTGCTTATTGGAATTGATATCTTTTTTTAATGGCATCTTCTTGAAGCTCTCTCAAAAGCATTAAATTTGTGTTACTAACATTGTTTTGCTGAGCCCATTTAACAAAAACTTCGAAGTGCTTAATGACATCTGCTTGTTTTATTTTTGGCTCCGGAATTTCACTTTCATCAAACTCTTCATCATTTTCGTTTTGTTCATCGTTTTGCTTTACATTTGTTCGTTACACGGAGTATAAAATAAAAATTTTATTCGTAATATAAGGTACTTACTTACATACTTAGTAGAAATAAAAATTTGGGTGTTTGCGATGTTTATTAAATCGAATGTTCGTTAAATCAGAATATTCTTGTATGGTCGATTTTATGAAGGAGATTTTTTGTGTACAGTTCTAGGAAGGTTTCTACTAAAAATAATTGAAGTGAAAGACAAATTTTTAGATTCCTTTTTCTCCTTTGTTTGCCAACCGATATTCTTCTATCTTTTACCAAATGATAAACATTGTTGAGCTTTAGTGACCCAAATATATATTATTTAAAACGGTTCAGTATTAAAGGTATTATTAAGTTGATACCACTACAAATGCTAAAAATACACACGTACACGCACTCACTTATGTGAGTATTGGTTTAAGTAAAAACATAAGCTAAGCAATGAGAGTGTTTAAGAGTACCTGCATATGAATATGAATAATAAGATTTTTTTTATAAATTGCATTCAATTTTATTTCGTTTACTGTTTTTTCCATTGTGAAGGGAATAAGTAATAAGTTTCATCCGGCAACACTGCCTTGAGTTGTAAACAACGTATACTTTTGCTCGCGGATTAATAATAAATTTTCATTTTAAATAACACAGTGTTACAAAATTGAATGAAGTAGAAAAACCTGGGACCGGATATTATTTTTCTTGTAGGGCTTGTCGAGTAAAACTAGATTCCAATAGTGAAATATGCCGGACACCTCCAAAATCCGGATTTACGGTTAAAAAACCGGTTTTTGTACCTTTGCGCACTTATAAGCCTGTAATTTTGTTGATAATGATCTGATTTTAAATTTCTTATTAGATTTGGAAAGAAGAAACTGAGATCTTTCGAATGGCATATAATTTATCTTCTACTAGGAAAATAATATCACACCCAGTTTTTTTTGTCACACTGTGTTAATGGATTAATAAAATTTGTATGAAATGTTTAAAAGTTTATTTTCATGAAAAGTTAAATAACTCAGTCAATAACTTATCTATTTTTAAACCTAAATATGCGTTGTAATCGTAAATAAACGTACTTTTTGAATAAATTCAACAGTATTATAGTTTCTTAATAAAATAATATATAAAAACGTCACCAAAGTTAAAATTTTTTTGAAAAATCTACAAAATTTGTGTTTGCTCCACAATAACACCCAAATTTCTCAAATTTTCTTAGATAAGTTATATGTCATTCGAAATATCTCAGTTTCTTCTTTCCAAATCTAATAAGAAATTGAAAATCAGATCATTATCAACAAAATTACAGGCTTATAAGTGCGCAAAGGTACAAAAACCGGTTTTTTAACCGTAAATCCGTATTTTGGGGGTGTCCCGGAAATTTCAAATACAGAATCCTGATCTACTCGACAGTAGCTACTAGAAAAATAATATCACATCCCAGGTTTTTTTTTTGTCTCACTGTGTAATTTATCTTTTTGACTGACTATGAATGGTCAAAAAAGGAGGAAGTTTTGGGGCAATTGCCCCAAATACAAGATGCCCAAGATAAACGACGGGCCGAGTACCAGCAACAGGTTTCATCTGCTGTCCGAAGATGAAGAAGACGATTTATTAAAAAAGGAGAAAATTCCACCGATAATTGTGGATTCCAACGTGAGTTTTTCCAAAGTGCTAGGCTTAATCGGTGAGAAATTTATGTTCAAAAGGATGTCGATTGGAACTAAAATAATTTCAACCACCATGGCGCTGTATGAAGAGGCTCTGAAAACGCTAAAAAACAACAACATGCATTTCTACACACACGAGGTAAGAGATGGTAAAATTTTCAAGATGGTGCTGTTTGGTCTTCCCCGACAGGCGAGAACAGGAGGAATTTAAAAGTACGCACAACATTACTCCTGTAAGCGTTAAAGAAATTATTACCAAAAGATCAAACGAAGATGACACACTGTATCTAATCGAATTCGACAGGCAACACGTTTCAAAACGTGAAATTTTAAAAATCAGATTTTTCTGTAACATTGCTGTTTACTGGAGAAAACCTTTTAAGAGTAATAAAGGTCCTACACAATGTACTAAGTGTTCGATGTACGGTCCTGGAGCCAAAAACTGCAACAGAGTCAAGGTATGTACAGCTTGTGCGGGTAACCACGATTACGCTGATTGTTCACTAAACAAAAGCTCACCTGATTTCAGTATAGTGTACAAATGTCATAACTGTACAAATAAAAATTACAGAAATGCAAACCACAGGGCAGATGACCCTAAATGCCCGTGTCGTAAAGAATACTTAGAGATACGACAAAGACTCACTACAAAAACTATAATGACTAGTATAAGACATAACAGTAGTTATGTAATAGACGAGAGTGATTTCCCAGAACTATCGAGCCAAGAACATCATGGTATTGCACAAGACTCCCGGTTCCAAGGGAAAAATATGTTTTCTGAAGTGACTAAAAGCAAAACACGGGACAACAACAACGAGTTATCCAATGATAAACTATTGGAAATATTTTTTAATGCAGTAGATGCATTGGAAAAATGTCAAACAAAGTTTGACAAACTGAGAGTTTTAGGTATGATGCTTAAACATGCCATATAAAACATTTGTTGTAAACAATGTTCATGTTATGCACTGGAACGCTCAAGGCATAACAACCGAGTCAGCAGCTGCACAGCTCGAGCAAGTCCTTCACGACGAACAAGTTGATATACTGTTGCTCAACGAGACGTTTTTAAAAACGCATCACAAGCTCCAACTAGGAAGCTACAAAATTTATCGTGAAGACCGGCTATCACATGGCGGAGGAGTACTAATTGCGGTAAAAACTAACATAGCTCATAAGTTATTACTTAAAATTAACACAAAAATCATTGAAAATATTTCTATACAGGTTACTATTAATAGTCGTCCTGTAGTTTTTACTGCTGCTTATAATCCAAATTATACTGTGGACTTTAAGGCGGACTTAGACGCACTCACAAACTTCTCTTGTGACTTTTTCATTTTTGGTGATTTCAATGCACATCACACACATTGGAACTTTGTATCTAATAACACAGCCGATAATGAGCTTTACAGACATTGTTTGCTTGCAAACTAATACATTTATTTTTCATTTGCCCGATTCGGTCAAAACTTAACCCAGGTCCAGTCCTCTACAGTAGACATTTTACTATATAATTCCAATATCCCTTTTTCAAGCTTAGAGTCACACCCAAATATTTTACAGTCAGATCATGTTCCTATTTCAAGTTCCATTTATGGACAGTTTCAAAATAAATTAAATACAGTAGCCTTGTATAATCGTGCAGACTGGACAGCAATTAGAGTTTGGGTAGAAAGTGAAATTAGACGACAAAACATTGACCAAACAGAGTGTATTCCTAGCAACGTAGATTTATTGCTAAATAAATTAATTTCAATTGTTAACGCTGCATTTAGCAAGATTCCCGTAGGGAGAAAAAACTCGTGGCAGAGAGAAATCTCAAGTACATCTAAGATGCTTATTGCTCAAAGAAATAAATTCAAATGTAAATTTCAGAGATGTAGGGATCCGATTTACAGAGCCCACTTAAACCGTATATTAAGGCAGTTAAATAGTCTAATTGAATTCCACCTTAACAAAGATAGAAATGACTCCTGAGCAAGATTTATTTCAAAACTACCCCCGGGGTCCAAAAAATTCTGGAAACTAACAAAAGCTTTAAAGGGAAAGAACTCGTCTTAAAAACCGTCGCAGAAAAAGCTAATGCAATTAGCTGCTGGTATGAGCATACAGTTGATGGTAAACTGGATATTTTTTTATCTAAGCTAAATAATGTTTTTGAAAGGAATGATCCTTTGCGTAGTTTTCGTGTAAAGAACAACCTTGGTATACTCAGGAAGTGGAGCACTCATTTCGGCATCGTAATAGAATTTACAATTCATGGAAACGCAACCCTACACCTTTATCTAGAATTGCTTACACTAGAGCTAGAAATCGCGCTAATATGTTAGTCAGCCAGCCAAAACAAGTATATTTTAAACAAAAACTTAATGTGTCCTTGCCCACAAAAGAGTTATGGAAAAATGTCAGGAAGTTGGGTGTATATTCTCGAAGCTCTAATATGAATGTTTTAGATCTGGATGAATTAAATGACTTTTTTGTGAGAATAATGTGGTTAATAATAGAGATTACAGCCAATTACCTTGCACCAGCAGAAATTGTGTTTTTGCTTTTTCGGTCGCTTCTGAAACTGATATCTTCAATACGCTTATGAATATTCGATCTAACGCCATCGGTGAAGATGGTTTACACTTAAAATTCTTGAAGATTGTCCCACCTTTTATTGTGGGTTCACTTACCCACATATTTAATCACATTATAACTACATCTATGTTCCCTAAATTGTGGAAAGTCGCTCGTATAATTTTGGTTGCAAAAACACCTGCTGCCAAATGTCCTAATGATTACAGTTCTATCAGCATCTTGCCTGTTCTAGCAAAAGTTTTTGAGTCCCTTCTGTCTAATCAAATTACAAAATATTTAAAAAGAAACTCTCTCATACATCCGTTACAGTCCGGATTTCATGAAGAACATAGCTGTACTACTGCTGCGTTGAAAGGTATGGATGATATTAGATCAGAATATGATAATGGTAATTTGACTCTGTGTTTTTTAGACTTTAAAAAAGTCATTTTATCTTATGTTTTAAGCTCAAAAACTATTTTGGATTTAGCTGCAATGCGTTAGCACTTTTAGGAAACTATCTCTTTGGTCGTTCGCAAAAAGTCGTTGTTGGTGAGAATGTGTCAGGCCTGAAGAGTATTATCTCTGGCGTACCTCAAGGATCCGTTCTTGGCCCCCTTCTATTCAGCATGTTCGTCAATGACATTTTTAGTGTTGTGAATTATGCAAAAATACATGCATATGCTGATGACATACAGTTATACATATCTAATCGTGTAGGTCTTCTTGAGGATATGTGTCATAGATTGAACAGCGACCTGATTTCTATTGTTGGCTGGGCTACCTTTAATAATCTAATGCTTAATCCAGTAAAATCATTTGTCTTACCAGTCACTAGAACTAAACTAGACTTCATAGATCTTCCAGATATTTACCTTAATGAAACTGTGCTCAAGTATGTTGACAAAGTGAAATACTTGGGTTTCTATATTAATTCAACCTTAACATGTAAAGACCATATTAATATTGTTGTTCGGAATGTTTTTGAGAATTTGAGAATGTCTTCTGAATTTGTCCCAATAGCGGTTAAAAAGAAACTAGTGGTTCAACTTATACTACCACTGATAACTTATTCCGCAGAAGTGTATAGTAATATCGATTCACAATCACTACATAAGCTTCAAGTAGCTTTTAACAATGTTTATGGCATAGATCGGTATAGTAGTATTTCTTTTTGGCGTAAGATGATCCTAGGTTGTGATTTACTTGACTATTTACGCATAAGAAACTTGTTATTTTTGCGTGGTTTATTAAACTCCGTCATATTTGTATGAAAAACTTAGTTTTGGAACTTCCACCCGTTGTATGATTCTCCTAATACCAAGATATTTACATCTTAATACATCCAGATTTTTTTCATTAATGCCATTAAATTATGGAACACTTTACCCTTAAATTTAAAATGTATCCAGCGAAAAAACACTTTTGCTAAAGCTCTCTTTGACTATTTTTCAAGAAATAATTAACGTTGCCTTTCTTTCTACTTTATTTACTATCAAATACTATTTTCAACTCATATTTGTATTTTTTAATGTTATTTTTAAAAATTATTGTATTAGCTAAATATAAATTGATAATATTACAAAAATTTCCTTAGTATAATAATGTTTCGATGTATTTTTCTATTTTTTTATGATTTTTTTGTTTGAAATGTTACTGAACTATAAAAGAATTATATTCTTAATGTTCATATGATAAAATAAAATAAATAAATAAAAAAATTGCCAATGCTTTTGGTAGCTCACACACTATTACTATCAATAACCAATCGCCTTTGGATATATGTGTATCTGATTTTGTTAATTGTCTCGATAATGATTCTCCTATTGGTATTAATAATATTGAAAGTACAAATGCCACTGAGGTTAAGACATTTACTATGGTACTAAAAAATATGCCGGACTGCTTTTATGAAATTCTAAGTAAAATATTCAATTGTTGTTTAATTAATGGCCTATTTCCCCGTACTTTCAAAAACTCGAAAGTAATACCGATTCATAAAAAGGGAAAAGATCCCAAATTAACCACCAGCTATAGGCCGATAAGCATTTTAAGTTTACTGGATAAGGTCTTTGAAAAAATTATTCATAAAAGTTTAGTTGATTTCGCCGATCAAAATAATATTATTAACCACCAACAGTTTGGATTCCGTAAGGAGAACTCTACCGTACACCAAATAAAGCGAGATGTAAATTATATCGAAGATAACATAAGAAATCGCAAGAGTACTGGCGTTGTTTTTCTCGATATAGAAAAAGCTTTTGATACCATCTGGCACAATGGGATGTTATACAAACTCAATGAATTAGGTTTCCCATTGTATTTACAAAAAATTATAGAAAGTTTTCTAAAGAACCGTACATTTGCTGTGTGTGTTGACGGGGACTTCTCAACAGAAAGAACAATCCCAGCGGGATTGCCACAAGGGTCAGTGCTATCACCCGCACTCTACTCATTGTATACGTCTGATGTTGAGCTGCACAGAAATCAGGAAGCAGCATTTTATGCTGATGACAGTGCTTTTAAAGGGTATCCCAACAAGAGCGCAATTTTTAAATTTTAAATAAAACACAGATATTTAAAAAAAATCGTGAAACTTTATTATATCGTAAAGTAGACAGAATGAGGTTATGTATGGAACAATATATCGTGCAGATGGCCGCCGCGGCTTTGATGGCATGCACGCGATCTTTTATTGAAATTTTCAATGACCGTTTTGCATAAATGCTGCGGTATTTCATTAATGCAGCGTCTAATTTCCTGTTTTAAGGCTTGAGTCGTCGTCGGCTTATTCGCGTAAACCATCGACTTCTAAAATCCCCAAAGAAAAAAATATAATGGTGTTAAATTGCACGATCTAGGCGGCCAATTCTGATCTCCAAAACGCGAAATAACACGACCGGGAAATGACTGATGCAGCAATTGAATTGTTTCTCTGGCTGTATGACATGTGGCGCCGTCTTGTTGGAACCACATGCCCTCCACATTCATTTCTTCAATTCTAGGCAAGACAAAACTGGTTATCATTTCACGATACCGAACACCATTGACTGTTTGCGCTTGACCTGCCTCATTTTCATAAAAAAAAGGTCCAATGATTCCTCCAGCGCAAAAACCACACCACACAGCGGCACATTGAGGATGCATTTGCTTCTCGTGAATCACTCGAGGATTTTCCTCACCCCAAAAGCGACAATTCTGCCTATTTACGAAGCCATGAAGATGATTTTATCGGCAAAATCAGCATTTTCATGTTGTCTCTTAAATACCCAATTAACGAACTCCCTTTGTTGTCCATGGTCAGCTGGCTTCAGTTCCTGAGTCAATTGAACTTTGTATGCATGAAGATGCAAATATTTCGTCAAAATTCGCTGCAAAGTGGATTTGGAGACACCAATTTGCTGAGCTCGGTGTCGAATTGAGGTGGATGGAGTTTGAGCGACATCATCACGTACAGCTGCGACATTTTCGGTCGATCGACCTGGTCGATGGCGCGTTGTTGTCTTTACATCACTAACAGACCCAGTTTTCTTTTGGAGCATTATTGTGACCCCAAATTGATCGCAATTTGCGAACTGTAGCCGCAAAACTTTCACCATTTTGGTAAAACAATTTCACAATGAGAATGCGTTGTTCATTCGTGTAGCGCTGCATTTTTACTAACCTCGTACCTTCTACTAGCAAACAATAACAATTGTTCAAATGTCAAACAATGACACTTCGAATTGCGTTCTTGTTGGGACACCCTTTATATGCAGTGGAATACTTTCAAATGCAATAATCAAGCAATGCAGGAGCGTCTTACCACAAGCCAAAATATTTTAATAAGTGGAAAATAAAAGTAAATGATAATAAGACGCAGGCCATTATATTCCCGTATAATAAATCACGTATTCCTACTAAAATTTTATACTGTCTGGGAAACGTGATCCCCATCAAAGACGATATTAAATATCTAGGTATCACTTTAGATAAAAAACTTAAATTTCAACAACATGTGAATTACATTTGTGACAAAGCTATAAAGTGCGGACGTGCTCTATACCACATACTTAATAGGAGATCTAAGCTCAACCTCAAAAATAAGATATTGTTGTACAATATGTGTATTGGGCCGATACTGACTTACGGCAGTCCAGCATTGTTACACAAAACTGCTAAGACCCATAGTTTTAAAATAATGAAGATATTTAAAAATTTTAAAAAGCATTTGAAAGAAGACTCCTCAGGCTTCAATATATGTACAGGATTTGCATGGTCATAGGTTAGCCGCGGCACTGTGCACAGTGTCGGCTTTTGACTATTTTCATTACGAACATCATAACTTTTAAAGTAATAAAGATATTTTAAAAATGTATAAAGCATTTAAAAGACAACCCATTCGGCTTAAGAATAAGTAACCTGCATGGCCATAGGCCCACAGGGGCACTATGCACAGTGGGTTTTTCGATGCAAAAAGCATAATTTTTGAAGTTATCAAGATATTTCTAATGGTTAAAAATCACTTGAATTTTAAATCCTTTAGCTTCAAAAATAAGTGCTCCTGCATTATGATAGGCACTGGGCACGGTGACACCTTTTGGCCATTTTCTTCGCAAAAATCATATCTTTTGAAATAATATTTTTTAAATTTAAAAAGCATTTAAAAGACAACTTGTGCTTCAAATAATATTGTCATAAGGAAGTCTAGAAAAAAAAGAACACTAATATGAGATGTTAGACTAATATTATATTTTTCGTTTACACTACAGATACACATTTGTAAATTATTTTTAATATAGAATGATATTAAATTATTTAGTATATTTTTTCAAACTAGTATAATTTTTTTTGTTCGTTAGTTTTCTATGAAATAGTCATTAATATTCGGAGCGATATCCAATAGACTTAACATATCGGAGCTATAATTATATTTTTCCAAATTCTTTCGAGATCTTACATGTCTCCGTGTTGAAGTTAGGGGTTCTGAAGAGGCCACCAACATATTGAAAAGGTCGTCATTCTGTCTAATCCGTGAAATTTTGCAAGTATTCGTGTATCTGAAGTGTTCGTAGTCTTTGCATTCCTGGGCTTCTGATGATAATTCTCCAATTATTAAGCATTGATATTCAATTAAATTTTTACCATGAGCCAAAATCTTATGAACCGTAGGAGTAAGTTTCTTCTCTGGGTATATTTGAGCCAAAAGTTGGGCAGTTTTTGATGCATAACCATTAAACTCTGTGACATTTGCCATTTCTCCAGAGGTTATAACATTTAGGATAACTTCCAACCTTTTTATAACATGATTGTCGACCCCAGTAATTTGGGATGTTACCTCATCATTTTCAGAAAATGCTTTGGTAATTCTATTGTCAGTCCAAGCTTCTTAAGAAAAGCATCTTGTATAATTCCTTTTCGAGCAAATAGTTTTTCTTTTGATGTTGCGTTCTTATCAAAACATTCCCTTCTCGCGGAATTGTATACCATAGCTTTAAATTAAACTCCATGCAGCTAATTCTGGCATGTAACGGAAAAATTCCATATTCATAGTTTTGCTCATCGCTTGAATCATCAAAATTTTAAAAGTCTTTCTGCGACTTTTTGCAAATCGAACACTTCAAAGTTGACGAAGCATCTGTTATTACATTTAAGACTTTGCCATAAATCATTGTAAGACAAAATTCACAACCAATGAAAACAGTTTTTCCATTCTTCATTTCAAGAACAGAAGGCTTTAGTTCAGAAATTAATCTTTACATTAGATGGCACTGCTTCTTTTTGGCAAATATAACCTTTTTGTATCCAGGAAGCATATTCACATGATTCTTTAAAGAGCTTCGTAAAATAGAATATTTTTCCTTTGACAATCCCAAGTCCATAAATAACGCTTAGGCTATGCTATACTTTGTGGGTAAAGCATTTGGAGGAGTTGGAATGCTGTCTTTAATCCTCTGCAGGCGATCTGGGCTTGCCAGCGCCACAGCTTTTGTAATGATAGACCTCGATTTATCTTTTACATACATAACACGTAATGCTTCTGAAAGATGCGATTTAGATATATCTTTTGTGGCATTTTGATGTTTACGTTTTTTTGTGTACTCCGAACACTCGCTTATAGTTTTTGCTGTAAGAAGATGTAAGCGGTTCTTCGATGTTTTTAAAAGGTGTTACTCCATTTATCCAGTCTGAGCCCTTTTCCATAAAGGTTTTTGTCGTACGGTTTGTGGCAAGCCATTTTTTAAAATTAATTTTCAAGTAAACGAAGTAAATTTTAATTATAACATCCTTTTCGTGGTATCGTGTAATTTTTCCATAATAGTTAATTTAAATACATTTTTTCGAAATGACATTCTGGTACTGATCACTAATTTTACAAAGTAAAAACTTAACATATATATGTACATATGTATGTACGAGTATATGTTTGTTTCGATTTGTTACTCTTCGATAAACCAAAACTGCAGTTATTCCTATGTACATATACATACATATAATTTATATTAAACACTCAGTTCCAATCTAACAACACTAGGAATATTTATTTACATATTTATATGTACATATGTATGTACCAAATTCTACAAAGTAAATTTGCAGAATATGGTTGCACAAAAATGGCGCCGGTAACTAGACCATATGTCCATGATGTTATTAACAGTATTTTAAAAATGTTATTGTGACTGACTATACCCGCCCTCCATATGCCCTCACATAGGAAGTAGCAGCAACGTGGTTGTCAAAGAAATTCCACAAAAGAACCGCAAGACTATACAGTTATCCGTGGCAAATCAGTTAAGCAGTGCGAGCGAGAAACACTCTCGAAGGCCAAACAACACACGCAAGCCTGAACGCACTTAAGAAATAATTACGATGACGCGAGAGCTGTTATTCAGCCCAGAGGTGCTTAACGACTGGGGGAATAGGAATATATGTATAAAAAAAAGCAGAGTGGGCAAAACTGTATAAATGCGGTTATGAAACACATACACATACATACATATGTACATATGTATATCCGAGCTAGCATTTTGAATCGTGAAAGAGCCTACTGGGAATCTCATGAAGAACGTTTTTAATTGTCGACGAGCTCATTTTTTAATCATAGAAGATTCCTTGCACGGGAGAAACTGTTACACGAACTGAGTCTTCTGTGAGATTCTTCCATAACACAGCGAAAGACGCTTATATTAATCGTAGAGAAAATCGTTTGAGATTTGCGTATTTAAACAAAGTGTAACACTGTTCTTTTCGTACTCTTCAAATAATCATTAAAAGATTTTTTACGACTTGCATATTAAACATTCCAAGATTAAAATACGAGCGTGTCAGAAAATGTGTAAAAAAGTCATAATCAATAAAAAAAGCAGATGTTTTTGTTATTGTTACTCGTCAGATCATTATCAGAAGATTCTTTTAAAAGTCGTATATTAAACACAATCGTCTAATAAACATCCTATGCTAGCTGGGTATATTTTTATGTTTCTTCAGCGAAATAATTTTTTTTGCTTATACATATGTACTATGTAGGTACATAAGTATGTATGTATATAGTAAAGATAGAAATCAGAAATTGAATAAAAGTTCTTAATATACAAACTACATATGTACTCGTACGTACATACATACATACATATCGTCACCTTAAAGACCAAACAACCTATCAGCAGTTTTCAAAAGTTTACAGGAGAGAAAACTATTTGCAATATTGAAACGAAAATTATATATTCTGATTAAAATGAAACCAGAAGTATATATCGGTTGAGAAAGCTTTGTTTTTTTAAACACAGCTTATGATATGGTGCTTAGGTTATTTGGAATTGTAAAAATCTGAAACCAAACAACCTATCAGCAATAATAATTAGTATGAATAATTAACATTCCTTTGAACACATGAATATTATTTACATTAAATAATAACAGTTATGGTTTCTTTTACATGTTTAAACAAAAAAAGTGCTTAATGTTCGCTTAAATTACACTATGCAACAAAATTAAAATTTCATCATGATTTTTGATGATTTATTTTTCTTTTTTGGTACGGTGGTACGGCCTTCTAAGGTATAATTTTTTTAATTTTCCTAAAATTTTTAAATTTAGCTATATAACGCTCATTATCTTACATGCTATTGTCTATTGGGAAAATACATGGAAGGCCTATCAATATAAAATAATATTTGATAATTTTGAATTATTACGCAACAAGTTCAAATATGAACTTAAAAGCTCCATAAATATGGGTCGTATACGTTTGTTTGCAGTTCTACTGTACGCTCTATTAGTGATTTATATGATTATTTTGATGTTCATTGTTTTTATTCGATACATAAAATCGTTAAATGGATTTCGATTATTGCTTCTACAATATGGTGATATAATACTAAAATTAAAATTAGTGGAATTTGTTAAGACATGTAGTTATTGTTCATTATATTTGTTATGTTCTTTACTTAATAAATTTGGTTATATTTTTTTAATATTAATATATAGGCCAGCTGGCAATAACCTTTAATTGCAATTTTATTCTTATTTATTCAATTAATAAATTCGCTTACTCAACTAATAAAATTTTATATTAATATATAGGTCAGCTGGCAATAAACTTTAATTACAGTTTTATTTATTTGCTTACTCAACCTATTGACTATTCATATTAATATCAACAAATAATGTATTATTAATTATTAAAAAATCAGTTAAGCATTTTTTAGTCCAATATGTAAGTTTTGCTTGATTTGTAATTCAATGTTGGACTTCCGTATAACTAAGCATTTTTCTTTAATGTCTTAATTATATTTAAACAGAAGTAAAATAAAGTTTTTCTTTAGTGTTTTATAATACGGCAATTCTATTGTTTTATTGTTTAACACCGTCCTTCAAGTTTCCAAGTGCTTGCAAGGAACAAAAACGCAAATTAGTGAAGGCCTAAATTTATGTGTTTAGACCACCAACCACTAATTCATTCACATTAAACATTTTGGTGACCCCGAAATTTAAAAAATACGCAACCATTTTTGAATGCGTCAAGGACATCTTCCTCATCATCAAGGATATTTTGCTCATCATCAAGGCAAAGCAGTGATCTATCAAGACATTACCATCCATCCTCAACAAATTATTCAGCGCAGGAAAAGTCAACATGTCAAGCTTGGAAAATCTAGTGTCTCAACAGGAGGTGAGGGCAATTGAGATTGAAAGAATAGTCTCTAATATTAAAAAGGCTCCACAAGATCGGAGGACGGTAGAATTTTACGAAACCAAACACGAAGAATTAAGGGAATTATGGATAGCTTTTGATAAAACGGAAAATACAATAAGAAGAGATCCAACATTGGCAGATAATGATCCATATATTACTAAAAATCTGCACAAAACAATTGGAAATACATATAGCACAACAATTGAACTAATTGAGACTCAGATATCTAAGCTACGCGAGACAAAGGGATACCCGAAGCCTGTACCAACAACAAGAGAGAAGCAAATAGAACATGCTAGAAGTGATCAACATGTATCAAATTGCAACATGGGTTTAGTTAGGATGCTAAAGGCCCGTATGACGGCGTTGACACGCTTGGTGAACGGGTTATCATCAATAAATAATGACCAACCATCACAATTTTATAAAATCAAAAGTGAAGGTATAAAGAACTTGTGGTCTCAAATTCAAAATTTATCTGATGAAATATGGCAGAAGGTAGAGGTTCCCTCAACATTGGGATTTGATCAAAATGAATACTATATTCTAGACGACTTAGTTCAACAGTCCTTAGTAGATTTGGCCGTAATGGGAGATCAAGCCAATCAACTCGTGAACGATAATTTACCGAATTTACCAAACAATTCAGCAGTATATGGCACACTGCCTCTTCCAAAAGTGACAATTCCGAATTTTAATGGGGATTATTTAAAATGGTGTCAATTCTACGAACTATTCACTGAAATGGTAGATAAACAACTATTGCCTCAGGTACAAAAAATGTGGTACCTTAAATCAAACCTGTCTGGAGAAGCAGCAAGACTCATAAGTCATCTATCATTAACCGAAGAAAATTACAAAACGGCCTGGACACTGTTGCAGGAGCGATTCAATAACAAAAGAGTCATAGTAGCAACTTTAGTAGACAAAATTTTGAACCAACCAACAGGAACATTGTCGAGTGCATCAATAAAGGCACTTCATGACACTACAAAGGAATGTTTACTGGCGCTAAACAACCTACACGTCGACACGACATCCTGGGACGCTATGCTGATCCAGCTAATGATTAAAAAACTGAACCGATCCCTTTACGTTCAGTTTATACAATCATTAGCGAAACCCAAAGAAGTCCCAACAATTAAAGAATTCTTGTCATTCTTAGAGGCGCAATTTGAATCAATGGAATCAATTGGGTACAAAGAAAAATCGACTATCCATCAAAGATCTGTGTCCTCAGTAGCAGCAATGGAAAATTGCAATAACAATTGTAAAGTATGTAATAATGGTAAACACCTCATTTATCAATGTAATCGGTTCTTGGCAATGGCAGAATCCGAAAGACTAAGATGGATACAACAACAGAAGTTATGTGTGAATTGCCTTAAAGCCAATCATATGGCCAAAACTTGTACTCGTGGCTGCTGCAAGAAATGTAACAATAAACACCACACTTTGTTGCATTTGCCAAAGGTATCGCGAGGTGCACAAAACCCATCTGTCCACATTACTACCACTAGGCACGATGCATCCCCCGTTAATACAGTGGCAGTTTCTTCAGCTTCAACAAAAGAGCAGAACTACGTCATGTTAGCCACAGCAAAGGTCATAGTCAAGGCTGCAAACGGCATGTCAGAGGAATTCAGGGCCGTACTAGATTCAGGTTCACAAGTCAACATTGTGACTGAACGACTCATCAAGAAGTTATCCCTTTCAACAGCAGAAGCCTATCTGTGCATTGACGGAGTTGGAAGGATCCAAAAAAAAGCATCCCATCGTGTAAATGTGGAAATGATATCCATAAATAGCGACTTCTCAACAAACTTAGAAGCATTTGTTCTACCAACTATTATCCCAGTGCAGCCAAATCGCAATATTGATATTTCTACTTGGAAAATTCCAAACAACATTCGCTTAGCAGATCCCAAATTCAACATGCCTGAGAGGGTAGATATTCTTCTCGGAGCAGAATTTTACTTCAGTCTTATGCAACCTGGGACAATAAAACTAACTGAAGATCATCCAATACTTCAAAATACTGCACTTGGCTGGATTGTCGGCGGTTCCATAAAACAGTACTCTGATTCTCGTCCATCTTCAACACTGACATGCGCAATATTTGACGGTGAAAACTCATTGGAACAAGCAATAGAACAACTGTGGAAGCTCGATGATGTAGAATCAAACGAAAACATCATGTCTCCAGCAGAACAATTATGCGAATCGCACTTTAATCAGCACGTTCACAATCACAAAGATGGACGTTTTATTGTCAGTCTCCCATTCAGAGATAATCCAGCAGCATTGGGTAACTCACATCAAATGGCATACAATAGATTTATCAGTCTAGAGCAACGACTTCAAAAGAATGAAGACATTCGAAGTCAATATATTCAATTCATGAAAGAATATGAACAATTAGGACACATGCAAAGAGTACAGCTTGATAGTTTACCAAGTCCAAAATATTTCATCCCGCATCACTGCGTGATAAAACCTGACAGTACTACTACAAAACTTAGAGTAGTCTTCGACGCATCTGCGAAAACATCGACAGGACATTCTCTCAATTACCTCATTTATACTGGACCAACTGTCCAGAGTGAACTTTTTTCAATTCTACTTCGTTTCCGACTGCCAAAATTTGTCTTTACAACAGACATAGAAAAAATGTACAGGCAGATATTAATCAACCCAGACAATCACCAACACCAATTAATCATTTGGAGAGAAAACCCATCACTACCAATTACTTATTATAGGCTTAATACGGTAACATACGGCACGCGAGCAGCTCCTTACTTAGCCACCAAATGTCTACAACGAATTGCAGAAGAAAATACAGATCGATATCCACTGGGTGCGCAACTGCTAAAAGAAAATTTTTATGTGGATGATGGGCTTGGAGGTACAGATAGCTTGAATCTCGCGGTTGAAACCCAAAAGGAACTGAGAATTATTCTGAAGAAACACGGATTTAATTTAAGAAAATGGTGTTCAAACAACCCAAGGCTACTAAAGGATATACCACATAGTGATAGAGAAGTCAACTTAGATCTCGATGATAGTACGAACAAAACAATAAAAACTTTGGGCTTATCTTGGGTGCCCAAAACCGATAATTTTTGCATCAAAGTAAAATCTAACGAGCAGCAAGTAATTTCAAAACGTTCAGCAACTTCTGAGTTGGCAAGATTGTTTGATCCTCTTGGCCTCCTAGCTCCTGTTGTTGTCAAGGCGAAAATATTTCTTCAACAATTGTGGCAACACCCATTCGATTGGGATGAACAATTACCTGAAAATCTTCGTAAGGTCTGGGAAATCTTCAGAAAGGTTTTGGAGACTTTGAATAACTTCAAGATACCAAGACATATATTCAATGGTGAGATTCCTGTAGAAACACAATTACACGTATTTGCTGACGCATCTGAGAGGGCCTTCGGTGCGGCTGCGTACATCCGTGCAGTTCTCCGTGATGGAAGAATAATCGTGCGGTTGCTATGCGCAAAATCAAAGGTGGCTCCGTTAAAACAACAAACACTTCCTCGATTAGAGTTATGTGCCGCAGTTGTAGCAGCTAAACTTGCTCAAATAGTGAAAGTTGACTTAAAATTGCAGAATCAGCCTATGCTTCTGTGGACCGATTCTGAGATTGTATTATCCTGGATAAGTTCACAATCATCCTCTTATAAAACATTCGTGGCTAATAGAGTTTCAACGATCCACTCATTAACACTTGCTGAGCAATGGCGCCATGTAAAATCAGCGGACAATCCTGCTGATATTTTATCGCGAGGACTTCAACCAAGCAACCTGCCCACAAGTAGATTATGGTTTCATGGACCAATTTTCCTTCATGGACAAGAAAACTTATGGCCGTTAAAATTTATACCCAAGCTGTCCGAAACAAGCAGCATTGAAAGGAAAAGAGTGATTACAGCAACGGTGGTAGCGACTAACAGCGACATGATATACATGCTACCCCATAAGAATTCATTTAGAACCCTGCAGCGAATTCTGGCATACGTACTTCGGTTCGTAAATAACTCAAGGAAGTCCATGAATGAGCGAGCAAAGCACACTTCGCTAACTCCAAAGGAATTGGACGACTCTCTCGGTGTTATCATTCGAATAATACAATTGTCAGATTTGTCTACAGAAATAAAACAACTTCAAGATGGCAAGGAGGTTAGTAAAAATAGCCCAATTAGTAGCCTAGCGCCATGCTTGGATGAAAGAGGTATTCTTAGAGTAGGAGGACGACTAGAACATTCCAACCTACAAGCAGATGCAAAACATCCAATAATTCTACCATACAATGATCCGCTTGTAAAATTATTATTTACTATGACACATGAAGATAACAAACATTGCGGGTCACAATCACTATTATATATAATGAGACAGCGTTTTTGGCCAATAAAGGGAAAAATAACAGCTCGATCGGTGATTCAAAGATGCGTAAGATGCACTAGAGCACGACCACAATTACATCAACAAATCATGGGAAACTTACCAAAGACAAGAGTGGTTCCTGCTCGTCCGTTCATAAATTCCGGCGTAGAGTACTGTGGTCCATTCTGGATACATCACAAAATCTGGGGGAAAAGGCCAACCAAGGCTTACATAGTCGTATTCTGCTGTTTCACAACAAAGGCAGTTCATTTAGAACTGGTGTCTGACTTAACAACTGAGGCATTCATTGGTGCCCTTAAAAGGTTCATTGCTCGCCGAGGACACTGCCAAAATCTCTACTCCGACAACGCTACCAATTTCATCGGAGCAAAAAATCAATTAGCGGAATTATCTGAAAGCATACAGTCCGCTAAGGCTCAAGAAACAATAATCTCCGCTTTCAGCACTAAGGGTATAAACTTCAATTTCATTCCACCGAGAGCACCCCATTTTGGAGGCTTATGGGAGGCTGCGGTAAAATCGGCAAAACATCTTTTGATACGCAGTGTATCAACAGAATCGTTAACGCACGAAGAACTGGAAACAATAATTGTGGAAATCGAAGCTATTTTAAATTCGCGCCCCTTAACACCAATCTCGAATGATCCAGATAGTCTTGAAGCACTGACACATGGTCATTTTCTCATCGGTGAGCCGCTTGTGTCCCAAGTAGACAGTAGAGCCGAAACTCGTAATATGTCAAGTTTGTCTCATTGGAAGTTGATTTCGCATATAAAGCACCAATTCTGGAAAAGATGGTCAACATAATACTTAACCGAACTACAACAGCGTTTCAAATGGAAGAAAAAAATCTGGCAATCTCAAAAGGGGAGACATGGTTATTCTCAAGTAAGACAATCTACCTACAATGAAGTGTCCATTAGGGAGAGTTGTTCACGTGTATCCTGGTGATGACGGGGCTGTGAGAGTAGCTGAAGTTAAAACGGCAACAGGAGTGTTTAAACTACCCTTTCACAGACTGGCGCCATTACTCCAAGAAAATGAAAATCAAATACCATTGGAAGAAGAACCGTCATTGGTACAACCGAGGTCGAGAAATGATGATCTCATTCCATCAAAAAGACCTAAGATCCAAAAGATGACGAATACATTTGCAAAAATAAACAATCGAAATTAAAAAAGAATTCTGATGTCAATCCATGTGAGATCAATATTTTCAACAATCTATCGACAACCAATTGCAACTTGAATAGAATCCTAGAAACAACAGCATGGAACCAATTGTTTGATCAAAACTACTGGATTTTTGCTACTACCACAGACGTTGAAACATCGCTGGTGTGTGGCACGGAAATAGGGTTGCCAGAAGGGCCTGATTTGGCCTGATTGTCAAGTTTTTTAATGCGCGTCAAGTGTCAAGTGAAAAAGTGATTTGTCAAGCTTTTTTGTAAGTTAATTTTTTTTCTCAAATTTATTCTAGCTATGTAATAATACTTATTAAAAGTATGTGTATATTTCTAAAAAACAAATCTAAAGCCCATATTTTTACTATCAATAGAACTAAGGACTAATATGATACATATTTTTTTGTGCAATTATAGTTTAAAAAATAACTATAACTTTCTGTACAATTATTATAAAAGTGCCAACACTGATATTTACCCCATTAATCAATACTAGTAAATTGACAACATTGAATTAGAGAAGCAAGTCGTGGACTTTTCGTCGGCGGCGGCGCAAGTACGAAAATTCGTCGGCGGCGGCGGCGATTCGGCTTGAGCCGGGGTTTTACCGGCGCGCCATCCTTCTATCAGCTTAGCCGACTTGATATACCCATGGTGGAATAATACAGGCGGTTTTTCATTGTTTTTTTTAATAAAACTTATGTGTTTGAAGAATTGTCAAGTTATTTATAAAAATTATTATTTATTTATTATAGACTAGCTAAAAACTCTCAGCAAAATTGTTTTTACGAGTAAAAGTTAAAATTCAATTCGTATTTCCAATAATAATTATCCAGAAGTTCTTCTTTAAAAACTAAAAATCTCATTTATATATTTAGTATGAGGATTTTTATTTGTCAAGTTTTTTTTTCAAAATCAAGTTTTTTTTTGGTCAATGTCAAGCTTTTTGGCAAATTAGATCTGGCAAGCCTACACGGAAACCACATTTATTATACTAAAAAACACTGGGTTGATGAAAATTGCCCCTAATTGTGTAATCAAAAATAACTTCATAACAATACAAGGACACTGGTATATCAAATTATGTGCATACGTCATACACAAGACTAAAACACATAGAATCCATTAGTGAACCACAAGAAATAGAAAAGGTATTGGTTAACACTACAAATCATCAGTACAAGACCCAACCAGAGCAGCTAAGCAGGCTACAAAGGCAACTAAATGAATCAACGCTAGTACAACTACCGCAAATCATCAATTCTAACAGCCAACATCATCATGCAGTGAGTTACACCGCACTAATATTTTCCATAATACTTGCAATCGTTCTGCTGTCCTGGAAATTTCATCAAAAATTTTATAATGGCAAACAATCTACACCCAAACCAGCTCCACGAGTCCCGGTTGATGTTGCAGAACCCTGAGGACGTTGCTGTAATGTTTTGAACAAGATTCAACGCGCGGGAGAATGTTAAGACATGTAAGTTATTGTTCATTATATTTGTTATGTTCTTTACTTAATAAATTTGGTTATATTTTTTTTATATTAATATATAGGCCAGCTGGCAATAACCTTTAATTGCAATTTTATTCTTATTTATTCAATTAATAAATTCGCTTACTCAACTAATAAAATTTTATATTAATATATAGGTCAGCTGGCAATAAACTTTAATTACAGTTTTATTTATTTGCTTACTCAACCTATTGACTATTCATATTAATATCAACAAATAATGTATTATTAATTATTAAAAAATCAGTTAAGCATTTTTTAGTCCAATATGTAAGTTTTGCTTGATTTGTAATTCAATGTTGGACTTCCGTATAACTAAGCATTTTTCTTTAATGTCTTAATTATATTTAAACAGAAGTAAAATAAAGTTTTTCTTTAGTGTTTTATAATACGGCAATTCTATTGTTTTATTGTTTAACACCGTCCTTCAAGTTTCCAAGTGCTTGCAAGGAACAAAAACGCAAATTAGTGAAGGCCTAAATTTATGTGTTTAGACCACCAACCACTAATTCATTCACATTAAACAGAATTTATACTATTCGCCGCTATAGTTATGGCTCTAGAAATGGAACTGAATACCTATTTGTTGCAATATATAGATGAAATAGAAGAGCCAAATTCTTGAGTGGCATCTAAAGCAAGCTGTTCTTAAAAAGTTTTATATTTTACAAGAAATGCACAACATTTTAATAATTACTGTAAGCTACATTGAGAAATATTGCAATTGGAGTTTACCCGGCTTAATATTGAAAATGTTTTTTGAGTTTACGATAACGGCTTATTGGATATACTTTAGTTTTGATTATAAAATATCCGTATTGTTTCAGTTGTGTAAGTTTTTTAAATACCCTTAATGAACTGAATAGATACTTATTGTAAATATTTTTTTATTGTAGATGGTTTTTGTGTGACAATTTTGAACTTGATAATTTTATTTGTTGGTTGCAGCATTTGTTCAAAATGTGAAAATCTGGTAATTCAAGTAGAACTTAAATAAACTTTCTCCTTAATTTTTTACTATTACTGACCGTCACAACTATCCAATCCCAAAAAAATTGGCGCTTGTCTACTTGTGATGGACAGTTGACTACTAACAGCATCTTACCTTTTTCTATGGGTTAGAGAATATTAAGAGGATCCCTTATATCGATTTACATTCAAACTTATTACGAGTGTTGTTGGCCTATTTCGATATCGACAGTCTTCTTCTAGATTAACTTCCTGTTTTTATTTTTTGTTTTTATACAGGCAGAGTAACTCTTACGCCCGATTTCACCATCTTCGGTCAAATATTTGTTTAAAAAAATTAACTAACTGATGGTTTGCTAACTGGTATTATATATTCAACGGTTACCGATTTTCATTTCACCATCCATCAGTTAGTTAACAAAATAATTTGATGAAAATGCGGCAATACCACCAGTTTGTTTACATGAAAAACTATAGAAAAAGGCGGTATTTGTATATACATATGTGTTCAAAAGAACATGGGAAAATTGATAATTAAAAAACGATTTAAAATAGACACAATTATTTGCTTAAATTAGACAGCAGTACATGTGAAAATCGTTAAGCAAAACGGTCCTAAATAAACACAAGTGTTTTCTTATATTTTTTGTAGATAAAATATAGGAATGCCGGCGACTAGTTAATGACAATTAATACATTTATCTGTAGCCGTTATCTCCTGTGTGTTCGATAACAAAGAAGTGGTAACACATGCAGACAGTGGTGTGTTTATTTAGGATCCGTTCAGAATAGATAATAAGTGATAAAGAACACTATTAGATGCAAAACCTGAATTCGTTTAGTTTTAACGTAGTATTTAAATACCTCAGTATGCTATTTAGAATTTAGTATTAAAGTTGTACTCAAAAAAAAACTAATGCATTTTTCTTTACATTGGTCAATCGAGCCATTAAAAAATATATAATAATTATTAATTAATAAAAGCGTTGTCGTGGCTAAACAGCGGCAAATTGTGAAAATTTTCTAAAAATAATAAAAGCGTTGTCGTGGCTAAACAGCGGCAAATTGTGAAAATTTTCTAAAAAATAATAAAAGCGTTGTCGTGGCTAAACAGCGGCAAATTGTGAAATTTTTCTAAAAATAATAAAAGCGTTGTCGTAACTAACAGCGACATATTAAAAAAAAAAATCATGTCGACCAGCAGAATCAAATATTACACAAAGCAGAGTGATTTAAAATCTGCGATTGAAAGTATTGAGGCTGGTATTGAAACCACTAGACACTGTCAACTAAAACCAAATTTGGAAAGGTTGGAGAGCTTATGGAAAGATTTCGACAGCAATCACCAAAAAATTTTAAAGGAGCATGGGGTGAAAGATGACGAATATTTCAAATACAAAACATATGAAAATATACAAGTCATGGTAGATGATATATCAAAAAGAATAAAGTGGTTGTTAAGTTCAGAAGCGATGGACTCGGATGCTATTGCTAAACAGCAGTTAGAAACAACACAACCACTTAAATTTCCAGAGTCAATAATATTAAATGATGTAAGTAAGCAGACAAGATCGCTGATGTCAGAATTTTTCAGATGTGTGCAAGAACTGAAAACTAATTTAGAAGAAGCTGATTTCATTAGCACAAAATTATTGCTGGAAGAAGTTTTGGTATCCTGGAAAGAAGAACTGGATCACGTTAGTGACATGTATATGAAACTTCTCGTTGATCATACTGTCTCAAATAAAGAAGTAATCGATGCCTATAGAAATGTAAAAAGCCAGTACAGATCAGCTAAACTTAAAGTACTGCAAAAGTTGAACATAGTGTCTGCAGAGAAGAAGGTGGTAAAATTAAATGATATTAAAATTCCACATTTTAATGGAAATATTGAGGAATGGTCTTGTTTTCATGACATGTATACAAAATTGATACATGAAGACGAGACAATCTCGAACGTGGAAAAGATGTGTCACCTCAAATCTTTAGTTAAAAATGAGGCATTTAAAATTATTAAACATTTAGCAGTATCTGAAACAAATTACGATGCAGCATGGGAAATATTGAACCAAAGATTTAATAACAAACGAGTATTATTCCAATCTTTTATGTACAAAATATTGGATCAACCAAATATAAACAGTAACAGCGCATCGATGATTAAATCATTACACGACACTACCAATGAGTGTGTTCAAGGATTAAAAGCAATGGGCTACAATATAGAAGATGCAGATGCAGTTATTGCTTGTATAGTAACTCGAAAATTAGATAAAGAAGAGTTAATGCTGTACGAACAACATACAAGAAAATCAAAAGAGATACAAGCGCTTACTGATGTGCTCGAATTTTTAGAACAACAGTACCAGAGCCTAGAAGCGTCGAAAAACAAAAAATCGTACAGTTTCAACTATAACCGCAATCATATCGAAAGAAAACAACAATCAAAAGCTATAAATTTTTTAACGGAAAAAAATGTTTGCTTGTATTGTAAGAAATCAGGACATACTACAGATATTTGTAGGCAATTTCTAGCACTTGAAGTAAAAGAACGACATGCCTGGGCTAGAACTGAAAAGGTATGCTTCAAATGTCTTAAACACACATTTGCTTCAAAATGTGAAAGCAAACTAAGATGTACCACGTGCGGAATGGCTCATCACACAACATTACATTTAACATCATCAACAAAATCATGTGTTACAAGAGCAACTAAAAATGTGTTATTAGCAACAGCACAAGTGCAAGTAAAAAGTGCAAATGGAGAAAGGGTCGTATTAAAAGCACTTATTGATCAAGGTTCACAAACAACCTTCATTAGTGAAGAAGCTGCACAAACTTTGCAGCTAAAAAGAATGAAGATAAATACTGAGCTACACGGAATTGGAAACATTTTACTTGGCGTAGCTAAAACCAAAATGGAAATAGAAATATGTCCTAGATTTAAAAGTAATGAGAAATTTAAAGTTGAAGCATTGATTTTACCAACTCTGTCGTATGTTAATCCAGATCCTTCACTAAATTTCCAAATTAAGGAATGGTCTAAATATAAGTTAGCTGATCCAAATTTCGATAAAGCAGAAAGAATAGACATCGTAATAGGTGGAGATTTGTTTGCTGAAATTCTACAAGGTGGCGTTTACAAAAAGAATGGAATACTTGGACAAAACACTAAGCTCGGTTTAATCTTATCAGGCCAGTTGCAATTTAAGAAACCAAAAAATAAAACAATTGTGAATATGGCAACTAGTATTGAGCGTTTTTGGGAAATTGAAGAAGTTCCATATAACGACGACACTTTACTTCACGAAGACGAGATATGCGTGAAAAATTTTAAGAATACTGCAACAAAAGATGATGAGAACAGATTTGTCGTTAGACTGCCATTTAAAAATGAAAAAGCGCTTGGAGATTCCTACAAAAAGGCGATGGCGCGTTTTATGGGGTTGGAAAAAAGACTTGATGCAAACCAGGGCCTGAAAGAAGAATATATGAAGTTTATGAATGAATATATATCCCTCGGACACATGATTAAGGTGCCGAATAATAAAAACGCTAAATACTATCTTCCACATCAGCCAGTAATAAGAGAGTCAAGCACCACAACTAAATTAAGAGTTGTATTCGATGCTTCATCGAAAACATCAAACAGCAAAAGCCTAAATGATATTCTATATGTAGGACCGAGACTTCAAAAGGATGTTTTCGATATATTGATTAAATTCAGGTTCCATAAATTTACAATAATAGCTGACGTAGAAAAAATGTATCGGCAAATTAAATTACATGAGGAAGACCAAGAATATCAACATATTATATGGAGAAAATCAAAGAAAGAACCTATCGAAGAATATAAATTAACTACAGTTACTTATGGGACTGCTGCAGCCCCATTCTTAGCGGTTCGATCATTATTTGAAATTGCCAATGAATGTACCAACGAAAATTTGAGCAATATTATAAGACAAGATTTTTATATGGACGATTTACTAACAGGAGCAGACACAATACAAGAGTGCCGAAACATAAAAGAAGGTATTTCAAAACAATTGAAAAAATATGGTTTCCATCTTCGTAAATGGGGCTCCAATAGCAAACAAATTGTAGAACAGCAACAATGTACAGGAGAGAATGAAATAATCAAGAATCAAGAAAGTGACAAAATAAAAACACTCGGCATGTATTGGAATCCCTCAAAGGATGCATTTTCTTTCAAAATCAACTCCAAAAATAAGGTAAAAGTAACGAAGAGAATGGCGTTATCATATTTAGCAAAAATATTTGACCCGATTGGAATTTTAACACCTATAACAGTCACTGCTAAATTATTCATTCAGCAATTATGGATGATGAAGATAAATTGGGACGAGGAACTTAATAATAATTTACAAACAGAATGGAACAAGCTCATCGACAATCTGTATGCGGTGGAAGAAATAAAAATTTCGAGATGGGTTAATACAATATCTCTGAATAAAGTTCAACTTCTGGGATTCGCAGATGCATCAGAAAAAGCGTATGCAGCGGTGATTTATATAAAATCTTCCGATAAAGTATCACTTTTAACTGCTAAATCGAAAGTGAACCCAATAAAAAACAGAAAAACACTTCCAAAATTAGAACTATGTGCTGCTCAACTTTTAGTAAGGCTTTGCAGGAAGGTTAAAGAAATAATCAACACCGACGCAGAAGTTAATCTATGGAGCGACTCAATGATAGTGCTTGCTTGGATAAAAAATAACAAAAACAAAGATAAATTCGTCCGAACAAGAGTGACTGAAATAACAGCAACAATTCCAAATGCAGAATGGCGATACGTTACATCAAAAGAAAATCCAGCTGATTTGGGCTCTAGAGGTATTCCAGTAGAAAAACTTTGCAAAACGACTCTTTGGTGGAATGGTCCAGTATGGCTACGAAATCCAAAGGATCAATGGCCAGAAGAGCCAAGTGTAATAGTTACGACAGCGACTGTAGATACAATACAGAAAAACCAGGTGCTGGAAATTCTGAAAAAATATTCATCGTTTAGAAAGCTAAGAAGAGTATTGGCTTATGTTCTCCGGTTTATCACAAAACTCAAAGGTATAAAAAATCTTCCAGAATATTTGACAACAGAAGAAATCCAAAATGCAGAAATATTAATAATAAAAATGCATCAAACAGAAGAATGGCTTATGGAGTTAACAGAACTACAACATAAAAAACAACTTAATCATCGCCATAAATTAGCTCCGTTGCATCCATATATTGATGAAGATGGTATTATGAGAGTGGGAGGACGACTTCATTTTTCGAATTTAACCCAAAATCAAAAACATCCTGTATTGATACAAAAGTCATCATTGGCATACCAAATCATTAACGATGCTCATAAAGAAACTCTTCATGGTGGGAACCGTCTTGTCGAAAGTACGATCAAGAGAAAGTTCTGGATAGTAAATGCTAAAGTTTGTATAAAGAAGTTCATCAGAAGCTGCGCGATCTGTATTCGATATAAACAAAAAACAAGACAACAATTGATGGGTAGTTTTCCAGAATGTCGTGTAAATCTTTCTGCTCCTTTTGATCACTGTGGAGTTGATTACGCAGGACCCATACAGATAAAGTTTTCAAACGGAAAAGGACAGAGGGCGTACAAAGGTTACGTAGCAGTATTTATTTGTATGACGACAAAAGCTGTGCATTTAGAAGCAGTTAGCAGTCTAACATCAGAATCGTTTCTGGCCGCGTTGAAAAGATTTTTTGCCAGAAGAGGTAAAAGCAGTCATATGTACTCCGATAATGGCACTAATTTTATCGGAGCTTCAAGACTGTTAGATAAAGACTTCGTAAAAGCCATACAACAAAATTCAACTCTGGCACCAATCCTGGAGGAACAGAAAATTAAATGGCATTTTATTCCGGCGGCAAGCCCTCACTTTGGAGGAATATGGGAAGCGGCAGTAAAATCAATGAAGCATCATTTAAGACGAGTAATTGGTGACACAAAGCTAACCTTTGAAGAGCTAAGTACTTTGCTAGCTCAGATTGAAGCAATATTGAACTCAAGGCCGTTACAAGCATTGGGTGAAAACGACATTGATCATCTCACTCCTGGTCATTTTTTGATCGGTCGTCCTTTGATAGAATGTCCAGAACCATGTGATGATAGCAGAGTCGGATGTTTAGATAGATGGAAGCTGATTCAAAAACTAAAACGTCACTTCTGGAAGCAGTGGACGGCGGATTATTTAACATCTTTGCAACAAAGGTATAAATGGAAGACAGTTCAAGAAAATTTAAAGGAGGGCCAAATTGTCATCGTAAAAAATGAAGACACATGCCCTGCAAGATGGCCGCTTGGTAGAATTACAGAGGTGCACCCCGGTAAAGATGGTCTAGTAAGAACAGTAACGCTAAAAACAGAAAATAACATAATAAAAAGGCCAATTACAAAAATATGTCCTCTTGAAAACGCCAATAGAGAAGAAAGTCAGCCAAATGCTACAGCAGTAAATGTTGTGAGAAATAAGCCGAAAGCAGCCTATAATATGGTATATATGTTGACAGTTATACTAGCTATAATAGCAGCAGTTTCAACACAACCGACGAAAACTGGATGCACAATAAACGAGCTCAAGCCCAGTACTGTATATTTGGACAACATAGGTTTTGTCCATGTTACGTCTTCGTATTGGAATTTAGTCGTATATTTCAATATGGAATCTTTTTTCAAGGTTATAAATAAATCAGAGGAGGTAATGGGTACTATGACGACAACTTGCAGTAAGCTAAGAGGTTTTGAAGATCAATGTAGTCACTTCCTTGATGCAATGAAACGTCAATTACATAGTATGAAGACCACCAATCAATATATGTTCCCCTCCGGAAGCAAAAGAAGGAAGAGAGCACCCTTTGAATTTATTGGATCAATGCAGCATGTACTCTTTGGTACAATGGATGCAGAGGACCGAAGAGAGTTAGAGAATAATATGAAAAATATATTGGACAATCAATACGACTTAAAGTTTCTAATAAAAAAACAAACTTCTGTCATTGATTCTACATTAAATATACTTCGACGAACGACAGAAGAGATTAGTAGTAAATTCAGTAGCATTGCTGACCGCGTTAATAACATCTCAGAGACAATGAAAGAAGTATACTTTGTTTATCGAGAATCAATAAAGTTTTTCATGGTTACTAAAGAGCTGCAGATGGTTATTGAAGAAAATGATAAAGTGCAAACCACAATGATAGAAATGCTGATAGACATTAATCATGGAAAATTGAATCCAGCGCTCATAACTCCAGTACAACTGCAAGAAGAAGTTATGAAAATAAAAGATCGAGTTCCTGAAGATCTGAAGTTACCCGGAAATAAGCATAATCAATTGCAGACAATTTATAAGCTGATGACAGCTAAAGCAACAATCATAGAGAACCAGCTAGTGATATCTGCTACAATACCTCTATTTAGTGATCATGTTTCCCAAATTCATCGCATTGTACCTATACCAATCGATATAATGGGAAGCAAAATGATTATACAACCTAGAGGGCACTATCTGATATATAATTTTAATATGTTTACATATTATATAATGATGCAATCAGAACTTAACAATTGTCAAAAAATCCTCAAAGACGAGTTCGTGTGCGACGGAGGTTGGCCATGGATTGATGCAAACGACCAATCATGCGAAGTTTCAGCACTAAAGCCACAAATAAAACCACACTGCCAGTTTCAGGAAATAAAGATAGAATATTTTTGGAAAAAATTGCATCAAGCTAATAAGTGGTTATTTAAACTATTTAATAAAACCTCAGCTCATATTCTCTGTCAGCCTGGTCGGCAGGAAGTGTTCGAATTACCATTGCAGGGTACAGTGCTTCTGGATCCTGGATGTACTATCAGAGTGCTGGGAGCTACAATGAACGCTCCATACATGATGGAATCGAAAAGAAATGAAGAGGTAGTATCAATGCTAACAACTGACGTCACTCAGATGTCAGAGTTAAATATAATGCCCTTGGGTACGATGATGATGAATCATTCCAACCAGATTGAGGAACTGATGAACCAGCTAGAAGACCTTAAGAAGGAAAGTATAGAACTTCGCGGCTTAAACTTTCATCATACCAGCGGACATTTATCATTAATCATAGTTTTAATTATTTGTTTTGTACTTATTATTTTATCATTAAGAAAATTAATATAAACAAGAAGATTGAGAGCATTAAATTTTGCACCTTAAAATGTTAAGAATTATCATGAATTAATAATATTTCATATAACACTGATACAGTCCACTAATCTAAAATTAATGCCCCCTGGAGAATGTTCAAAAGAAAATTGATAATTAAAAAACGATTTAAAATAGACACAATTATTTGCTTAAATTAGACAGCAGTACATGTGAAAATCGTTAAGCAAAACGGTCCTAAATAAACACAAGTGTTTTCTTATATTTTTTGTAGATAAAATATAGGAATGCCGGCGACTAGTTAATGACAATTAATACATTTATCTGTAGCCGTTATCTCCTGTGTGTTCGATAACAAAGAAGTGGTAACACATGCAGACAGTGGTGTGTTTATTTAGGATCCGTTCAGAATAGATAATAAGTGATAAAGAACACTATTAGATGCAAAACCTGAATTCGTTTAGTTTTAACGTAGTATTTAAATACCTCAGTATGCTATTTAGAATTTAGTATTAAAGTTGTACTCAAAAAGAAAACTAATGCATTTTTCTTTACATATGTATGTATGTATATAAAGCGAAACTTTGTTCCAATAGAAAAATGAATGCAAGTAATGATTGAAACACTCTTAAGGTCGCCAGACATGTTCAAAATGCTTGCTAAGCATGGTTATAGTATAAGTGAAAATTGGATATTATGTGTGACACCAACGACGCCAAAATGTTCTGACAAGGGTTTTTGTCAGAATTAATTATAAGTCCAATGGTTTTTTTGTTTCAACGAATTTTTATTCTAAATAAATTCTTCACAATTCAGATGCATGTACATATACATACATACGTAAGCTTTTCAAAGATGTAATTAAATTTAATTAATTACAAAGTATTTTGCAAGGGCGATTAGTGCGAGGATTATTTTAAAACGAATTAAATTAGCAACTTTACTATTCAGAGGTTGAATCCGAAGTGAATTCAATTTGGCATACAATCATTACGTTGTATTTTGACACAAGTGAATAACAACAATTGTTCATGATTAATGATCACATACCAAATTAAAGATGGCTAATTCAGCAAAATAACCGCAATAACTGAATTTTCCGTGTTTACATTATTTACACTAGCCTGCACGTAATACTTTGCAATTACATAGGTAATTAAGGTTGATAAACAATTGTAAAATAATAAAATGTAGATTCTCACTTAACACCGGCCCTCTTGCACGGCTGCTGAATCAGGCTGCAACTCATCATAACTAAGCATCTCATGATCATTTAGAACAGGCAATGGGGCAAGTTTGTGGATGGGACGCTTAAAAATACCGTTTTTGGTCTGCACCTCTGCGACCCTTACTTTGCCATCTTTTCCTGTTTCCACAGCAACAATTTTCCCTAGGAGCCACGTTTGTGGCGGTACGTTGTCTTCGTGTACGGTTCCGACTGCGACGTTTTTGACATCTTGAGCCCATTTTGCTCTCTGCTGTTGTTGAAGAATGTAGTCCGTTTGCCATGCAGACCAGAACCGAGCCTTCTGGCATGATAAGGCTTGATACCGTCTCAAGCAACTGAGATTGCCTGTTACTAAATTTGGTTCTGGCATCGCTTTGATAGAAGACCCTATGAGAAAGTGCCCCGGCGTCAGGGCCTCCCCATCGCATGGGTCGCTTGACAATGGTACTATTGGTCGCGAGTTCAATATTGCTTCTATGTTTACTAAAACGGTGCTGAGCTCCTCCAAGGTTAGATTTGCATTTCCTGTTGTTCTTATCAGGTGATATTTGGCGCTTTTGACGGCAGCCTCCCAAAGTCCCCCAAAATGCGGAGCTCTGGGAGGGATGAACTGAAACTCTACCCCTTTTTCGGCCATGGCCTCCTCTATTTTCCGACGCTCTTTCTCGTCGGCGTGTTTCGGGTTCAGTCGATTTGCGGCACCGATGAAATTTGTTGCGTTGTCGCACCAAATCTTTTTGGGAAGTCCCCTCCCTCCCACGAACCTAGACAAGGAAGATAAAAAGGATTCTGTCATTAAATCTGATACAGTTTCAAGGTGGGTGGCCTTTGTTGCAAAACACACAAAAACTACAATATAAGTTTTGACGGGAGGCCTTCCGCGAATTTTTGTACTCGTAAAGACGGGTCCGCAGAGGTCTACACCACAAATCCAAAATGGTCGCACCGCGGTAACCCGGTCTTTCGGCAAATGTCCCATTATTTGACTAAAAAGTTGGGGCTTGTATCTACAACAGAAAACACAATTGCGGACTGTTGCTCTGGCTACCTTTCGCGCGTTCACCAGCCATATTTTCTCTCTAATCAAAGCAACTAGCATCTTTGCACCTGCATGAGAATTTGTTCTGTGCAGATATTCTAAATAAACTTTTATAAAATGGGAGTCTTTTTTAAATAACAATGGAAATTTTGTTTCCTCATTAATAGAAGCATTTAACAAGCGTCCACCGACGCGGAGTAATTTTAATTTTATGCCATGCTCATCATATTCCTGTACAAATGGACTCAAGCTAATAATGCTTGATTTTGGCATAGTTCCCTTTTGTAATGACTTTAGTTCATCAGGGAATTCGACGGACTGTAGTAGTTCGGTAAATTTCATAAATGACAAATTTAATTCTTTGGCAGTGAGCGCACCATTAATAGAGCTCATGCGCTTGGACTTTATTACGGCCCTCAGTACATAACCAAGCATTTTCATAATCTTCCTATACGAAGAGTAATTGTTAAAGAACTGTAAGAACGAATTTCCTTGTGATTCGGTCAATACCAAAACTGCCTTTGATTTTTTCTTTTCCAATGTTGCCAGCTCAGGGATCGGTTGAAAATATGCATTTTTAGGCCATTTTTCTGGGTTAAGGTACACAAATTCAGGACCTTTAAACCAAGCCGCTTTTATTAGACTATCAACATCGCTGCCATGGGAAACTATATCGGCTGGATTGTCTTTCGACGGTACGTGTCGCCAAGAGCTCTTCTCTGTCCACTCCTGTATTTCACTTATTCTATTGCCAACAAAGGTAGAAAAAGATGAAGGGTGAGTTTGCAACCAATGGAGCACTATAATCTGTCCAAAAAGTAGATTTTTTAATCGAATGTGGGAGTAGCTTTCTAATTGTGTGCCAAAGGTTTGCCAATAAATGTGCTGCACAAAGTTCAAGTCGTGGCAATGATTTTACTTTCAATGGGGCGACTTTTGACTTTGCTACTAACAGTCTACATGTAGTATTGCCATTTGAGGTTTCACTTCTTACATAAATGCAACAACCATAAGCCCTATTGGATGCATCGGCGAAACCAAGTACTTCACGGTGTACGTTAGCAGTTATGTTTACAAAACGAGGTTTTTTAATGTGAATGAATTAGTGGTTGGTGGTCTAAACACATAAATTTAGGCCTTCACTAATTTGCGTTTTTGTTCCTTGCAAGCACTTGAAAACTTGAAGGACGGTGTTAAACAATAAAACAATAGAATTGCCGTATTATAAAACACTAAAGAAAAACTTTATTTTACTTCTGTTTAAATATAATTAAGACATTAAAGAAAAATGCTTAGTTATACGGAAGTCCAACATTGAATTACAAATCAAGCAAAACTTACATATTGGACTAAAAAATGCTTAACTGATTTTTTAATAATTAATTATTAATAATTAATAATTATTTGTTGATATTAATATGAATAGTCAATAGGTTGAGTAAGCAAATAAATGAAACTGTAATTAAAGTTTATTGCCAGCTGACCTATATATTAGTATAAAATTCTATAAGTTGAGTAAGCGAATTTATTAATTAAATAAATAAAAATAAAATTGCAATTAAAGGTTATTGCCAGCTGGCCTATATATTAATATAAAAAAAATAGAAGCAAATTTATTAAGTAAAGAACATAACAAATATAATAAACAATAACTACATGTCTTAACAGTGGTATTATAACCTTTTCGCTATCTGCCAATGAGACCTTTATGTCGGACCATGTGGTATCGAGAAATTGGGGTATAGATTCATCCCAATCGAGCCCTCTTTTCCACAATTCTTGCAGAAGAATTTTCGATCTAATTATGATTGGAGCCAGTAGACCCAATGGGTCAAAGAGCCTTGAAGAAATTGAAAGAATATTTCTTTTAGTGGCTGCCAGGTGATTGAAATCATCCTTCAAGTCAAAGCCAAATGAATCATTTTTAGTATTCCAAATAAGCCCAAGCGCTCTTGTGATATCAGGCTGGTCAAACTGGAGATTTTTCTCTGGAGTTCCATCATTAAACTCATCATGATTGGAAAACCATAAAGGATAAACTGCTTCGAAGAGGTTCGCAATTTCCTTTAAACATCGTATTGCTAAGAAAGGAGCTGAAGATGTACCATACGTCACCGTATTCAGTTTATAAATCTGAATCGGTTGCTCACTGTTTTCTCGCCGTAAAACCAATTGAAAATTTGTATCGCTATTGTTAACCACTACTTGCCGGTACATTTTTGTCACATCGGCTGTGATAGCGAATTTGTGGAGGCGAAATCTTAAGAGGATTGAAAACAAATCACTTTGTATCGTAGGTCCTGCCATCAGTGTATCGTTTAACGAAATATTTGTGGAGGTCTTACAGGACGCATAAAACACTACTCGCAATTTTGTTGTTGAACTGTGGGGCCTCAACACACATTGATGGGGAATTACATAATGGGGCTCTTTTAAGACCTCGTCATTAGTGGGGGACATGTGTCCAAGATGCAAATATTCCCTCATAAAATCATTATACATTTTCTTTACTTCGGGGGTTCTATCTAACCTTCGCTCGAGGGAATAGAATCTTCTTCTCGCAGTTTCATATGAAGACCTAAATTAGCAGGTTCAATCTTAAATGGTAATTTCACTTGGAACCTACCATTTGGCAATCGTGCCGTATTTGCAACAAAATGCTGCTCGCAAGCGATATGCTCCTCCGTTAAAAGAGGTCGTTGAGGAATTTCCTCCAATTCCCAAAAACGGTGGACTAATGTATTTAAAGACAAGTCCTCTAAACTTCTATCCTCAGTAATGACGTTACATATTTCAGAATTGGCACCAGGCCCACCATTCTCATATTTTCCAGAAACTATCCACCCTAGTAGAGTTTTCTGTAGGGTTGGGAGCGATGTCCCTAGCTTGATCTGGCCCACTGATAATAAGTCCATGAAAAATTCGCACCCCAAAAGTAAGTCCATTTTTCCCGGGTTGTCAAAGGAGGGATCAGCTAGTTGAACATTTGACGGAATAGAGAGTCCGTTCCTCGAAATAGCATATTCTGGATGATTTCCTGAGACAGCTCGCACAACGCAAAACTCTACAAGAAATTCGAAATCTGTAACTCTTGACTTCACAGCAGTAACCAATTTATGCTTTACAGGAGTATTTGCACCACCTATACCTACAATGTTGAGGCAGCAGTGTTCTCTTTTTAAATGTAATTTTTGTGCAAAGTTTTCTGTTATTAAGTTTACCTGCGAACAAGAATCCAACAAAGCCCTAGCTAAGTGATATTGATTATTTTTTTCCTTCATCCACACCACTGCAGTGGCAAGTATAATCTGATGGGCGTGCATACTCATATGCATGCTTGATCGATTAACATTCGATGATGATGGTGATGCTAAATTTGACCTAGAAGTACTAGGATGTGGCTCATTATTGACATCAACGTGTTCTGGTCCATCATTTTTATCAGAACATTGTTGATACTGTTGTCCCCTTTGAACAACCGATTGCGAACGACTGGTTTCATTTTGACATGCTTGACCAGGTTCGTACCTGTGTAAAATGAAATTGTGTGGTTTGTAGCAAACCTTACACTTAGTCCCATTGCATTTTGTTACCATGTGACCTCGCTTCTTTTTCACATATGAAAATCTTTGTGACATAGTTAAGCCTAGAAATTTAGAATAAGTTTCTATATTGCGCCCTTCCGATTAGCAATAAGAACAATTTCCTATCTTAGTCCGAGTACAAGCGAAAGCGGATTGTGTGCTACGCCTTTCATGTTTGTGAGCATGGCTTGTGGTACCATGGCCACTCTTTTTGTCCTCATTTACCTTCAAGAATTGACACCTACGAATTAAAACTTCTACGCAAGTATCCCATTTCGGCAGTTCCTTAAAATCCTGCCGCTCATCCCATTTTGCCTTTGAAACATTATCTACCTTGGACAATACTAAGTGCACGACTAACGCATGCATAATATCCTTTTCTGAACCTAGGTGGGACAGAGAATCTAGAATTGCCGACACATTGTCAACGACCTGTCGAAGAGCTGAGGCGCTAGGTTTCATGATCTTTTCCATATTAAGAAGGCTAGTAATGTGATCCTGAAAAATCCAGCATTTATTGTCAAATCTTTCTTTTAACCTATCTAAAGCACTCTGATAATTGTCTTCATTGATCTGAAAAGCCTTCACTGTGCGCAATGCATCGTCATTTAAGCAAGAAATGAGATGATTAAATTTCTGTATTGCAGAAAGTGAGGCGTCATTATGAACGAAACTATTAAACGACGAGATGAAATTTTTGTAATCAGCATACTTGCCACTGAACTTGGGTATTTTTAAAGCAGGTAACCTATTGTAGTTATGAGCGAATCCGTTAAGGGTTTCATTGGCGATACTTTTACGTCCATTATTTCCTAGCATCGATTTTACTAAAGATTTCGATTCGACACAGAGCTCCTCTAGCTCACCACGTTTCTGATCTGAGGGTTCCAACCGCTCAATATTAGTTTGATAGGCCATTAAATTTTTAATATACGAATTTATTAATTCCGACCAACTTTCCACCTCTAGAATTGATAACGTGGTACGTTTCTTTTCCAAATTTGATTTTATCCTCGAGATATTTCCCTTCGTGGTCGATCTTTGTTGTCTATAAGTCGCCAACTTAGCGGCACTATTGTCAGGACACCCTATGTCTGAATCTTTGGACATTGCGCAAACTACTTCCCAATATACCTATTCAAACAAATCCGATTACGAAGTCAATCGTTGAATTTATATGTGGTAATCTAATCTTAGAGCCAATTTTGGTTTCATTTGTTTTAAACAGTATGTACCAGAAAAAACTGCTCTACAACTTAACTAATTGTATTCTTCCAATAAATTCGTATATGAGTACTTACATACACACATACATCGGCAGAATTTTAATTACAATTACAAAATAAATCAGGGTAACAATATATAATCTTATTTGAAAATCATACATAACTGATATGTAATAAGAACTATTCTGAATTAATACTAAACAAAATGTAGAAAATTAAAAGTTTTTAAAGTGGTCAGTTTTGGCCAATATATTTTTTTAAATTCTCCAAACATTCAGTCGATATCCATTGCGTTATAATCGCATTGAATTCCTCATCCAAAGAGTTAACGATTACATCCAAATGACTATTTATAACAGTTTTTTTCATAACGCGATACGACTTAATTAAAAAAATAATAACATTAGCTTAGACTTCGAATAATACATAAACTTACCTATTTCATTTTCCATTTATGGACAGTTCCAAAATAAATTAAATACAGTAACTTCACAGAAAAAACAGTAATAGAAAAAAACTAATAAAATAGAACAAAATTAATAAGATATCTCTATGATTTTTTTTCAAGAAGGAAGTCTTATTATTTTAATAAGGAAAACCTTTTTGAAAAAATAAAGAAGGAAACTTAGGGTTTTTATTAGGTATTCTTCTTGATTTTTTCAAAAAGGTTTTCTTCTTGATTTCATTAGGCTATCTTATTGATTTTTTTCAAAAAGGTTTTCTTCTTGATTTTATAAGGCTATCTTATTGATTTTTTTTTTAAAAATAATTCTGCTTGATTTTATTTGATAATTTTATTGATTTTTTATTAATAATTTTATTGATTTTTTATTAATATATTTACATAGGAATTCATTTGATATAATAATAAAAAGTAAGTGCTATTACCAGTATTTTTTTACTCGAATAACTTTAAGTCCATTGTTCAGTAAGTAAAAATAGATGGGCGGTCCGTCTAAATCGATCAAGTTTATCACGGCATATGTTTCGGTTTCATTGCCGATTAAATAAGATTGAAATCTTTGTGAAAAGTTCAGGTTTATAAATTTCTTACCAACAATTTTTGTATTGTTTTCTTTGCATAAAAAATCAACTATTTATTTAGTTAAGTTTAAATTTTATTTTAAAATTATTTGTCAAGTTCAAAGAAAATAAAATAACGGGGAAAAATTGTCACTATGTTGATTTATATACACATAATCCTATTTTTACATTTTTTTTGTAAATAGCACCACAAAACTTATTCAGTTTTTACACGTTTTTTTGTTAATGGACAAAAAAATTTAATTTTAATTTATCTGTTCCTTTTTTATATGATTATATACGTACGTATGTTATATAGGATTTACAATTTTCTTTATATGATTATTGTATTTTCCATTACGGTGTGTCTTTTTTTACACTATTTTTTTACACAATATTTTCTGGAACGTATGTACCGTGTAAAAAGAGGATTGGGTGAAATAACAAATATGAAATAACAAGCAACCTAATGAAATCAATAAGGAATACCTTTTTGAAAAAATCAAGTAGAATACCTAATAAAACTTAATGTAGTCAAGAAGATTTCCTTATTATTAAAATCAAGGAGATGATTTACACATGATCATACAGGAACCAAATGAAATCAATAAGGGAAACCTTTTTGAAAAAATCAATTAGGTAGCCTAATAAAATCAATAAGAAATCCCTATTTTATACAATTCAGAAGAAAACCTAATAGAATCAAGAAGCTTTTCTCTATGGATTGTTTTTTTGGTGCCAAAAATAACGGAAATTGAGTGAAAAAATTGTGAATAACAAGTTTTCTTCTAGATTTTATGTTTTTTCCTTCTTGATAAAATCAAAAAGATTTACCACATGAAAATAATAAGGAATCTCTTCGGAAAAATCTTCTCTTCTTTCTGCTGGGATACCCCTTAGCCTAAAAACGTTTCATAGAGAAAATCTTCTTGATTCTATTAGGCAGTTTTGGCTCTGTGTTTGTATAATCGTGCAGACTGGACAGCAATTAGAGTTTGGGTAGAAAGTTGAATTAGACGCCAAAACATTGACCAAACAGAGTGTATTCCTAGCAACGTAGATTTATTGCTATATAAATTAATTTCAATTGTTAATGCTGCATTTAGCAAGATTCCCGTAGGGAGAAAAAACTCGTGGCAGAGAGAAATCTCAAGTACATCTAAGATGCTCATTGCTCAAAGAAATAAATTCAAACGTCGATTTCAGAGATGTAGGGATCCGATTTACAGAGCCCACTTGAACGGTATCTTAAGGCAGTTAACTAATCTAATTGAATTCCACCTTAACAAGGATAGAAACGAGTCGTGGTCGAGATTTATTTCAAAACTACCCCCGGGATCCAAAAAATTCTGGAAGTTAACAAAAGCCTTAAAGGGAAAGAACTCGTTTTGTTCAGATCTAAACTACAATGATGAAGTTTTAAAAACTGGTGCAGAAAAAGCTAATGCAATTGCAGATGCTTTTGGTAGCTCACACACTATTACTATCAATAACCAATCGCCTTTGGATACATGTGTATCTGATTTTGTTAATTGTCTCGATAATGATTCTCCTATTGGTATTAATAATAATGAACGTACAAATGCCACTGAGGTTAAGACATTTACTATGCTACTAAAAAATATGCCGGACTGCTTTTATGAAATTCTAAGTAAAATATTCAATTGTTGTTTAATTATTGGCCTATTTCCCCGTACTTTCAAAAAATCGAAAGTAATACCGATTCATAAAAAGGGAAAAGATCCCAAACTAACCACCAGCTATAGGCCGATAAGCATTTTAAGTTTACTGGATAACGTCTTTAAAAAATTATTCATAAAAGATTAGTTGATTTCGCCGATCAAAATAATATTATTAATCACCAACAGTTTGGATTCCGTAAGGAGAACTCTACCGTACATCAAATAAAGCGAGATGTAAATTATATCGAAGATAACATAAGAAATCGCAAGAGTACTGGCGTTGTTTTTCTCGATATAGAAAAAGCTTTTGATACCATCTGGCACAATGGGATGTTATACAAACTCAATGAATTAGGTTTCCCTTTATGCTTACAAAAAATTATACAAAGTTTTCTAAAGAACCGATTCGATTCGACACAGAGCTCCTCTAGCTCACCACGTTTCTGATCTGAGGGTTCCAACCGCTCAATATTAGTTTGATAGGCCATTAAATTTTTAATATACGAATTTATTAATTCCGACCAACTTTCCACCTCTAGAATTGATAACGTGGTACGTTTCTTTTCCAAATTTGATTTTATCCTCGAGATATTTCCCTTCGTGGTCGATCTTTGTTGTCTATAAGTCGCCAACTTAGCGGCACTATTGTCAGGACACCCTATGTCTGAATCTTTGGACATTGCGCAAACTACTTCCCAATATACCTATTCAAACAAATCCGATTACGAAGTCAATCGTTGAATTTATATGTGGTAATCTAATCTTAGAGCCAATTTTGGTTTCATTTGTTTTAAACAGTATGTACCAGAAAAAACTGCTCTACAACTTAACTAATTGTATTCTTCCAATAAATTCGTATATGAGTACTTACATACACACATACATCGGCAGAATTTTAATTACAATTACAAAATAAATCAGGGTAACAATATATAATCTTATTTGAAAATCATACATAACTGATATGTAATAAGAACTATTCTGAATTAATACTAAACAAAATGTAGAAAATTAAAAGTTTTTAAAGTGGTCAGTTTTGGCCAATATATTTTTTTAAATTCTCCAAACATTCAGTCGATATCCATTGCGTTATAATCGCATTGAATTCCTCATCCAAAGAGTTAACGATTACATCCAAATGACTATTTATAACAGTTTTTTTCATAACGCGATACGACTTAATTAAAAAAATAATAACATTAGCTTAGACTTCGAATAATACATAAACTTACCTATTTCATTTTCCATTTATGGACAGTTCCAAAATAAATTAAATACAGTAACTTCACAGAAAAAACAGTAATAGAAAAAAACTAATAAAATAGAACAAAATTAATAAGATATCTCTATGATTTTTTTTCAAGAAGGAAGTCTTATTATTTTAATAAGGAAAACCTTTTTGAAAAAATAAAGAAGGAAACTTAGGGTTTTTATTAGGTATTCTTCTTGATTTTTTCAAAAAGGTTTTCTTCTTGATTTCATTAGGCTATCTTATTGATTTTTTTCAAAAAGGTTTTCTTCTTGATTTTATAAGGCTATCTTATTGATTTTTTTTTTAAAAATAATTCTGCTTGATTTTATTTGATAATTTTATTGATTTTTTATTAATAATTTTATTGATTTTTTATTAATATATTTACATAGGAATTCATTTGATATAATAATAAAAAGTAAGTGCTATTACCAGTATTTTTTTACTCGAATAACTTTAAGTCCATTGTTCAGTAAGTAAAAATAGATGGGCGGTCCGTCTAAATCGATCAAGTTTATCACGGCATATGTTTCGGTTTCATTGCCGATTAAATAAGATTGAAATCTTTGTGAAAAGTTCAGGTTTATAAATTTCTTACCAACAATTTTTGTATTGTTTTCTTTGCATAAAAAATCAACTATTTATTTAGTTAAGTTTAAATTTTATTTTAAAATTATTTGTCAAGTTCAAAGAAAATAAAATAACGGGGAAAAATTGTCACTATGTTGATTTATATACACATAATCCTATTTTTACATTTTTTTTGTAAATAGCACCACAAAACTTATTCAGTTTTTACACGTTTTTTTGTTAATGGACAAAAAAATTTAATTTTAATTTATCTGTTCCTTTTTTATATGATTATATACGTACGTATGTTATATAGGATTTACAATTTTCTTTATATGATTATTGTATTTTCCATTACGGTGTGTCTTTTTTTACACTATTTTTTTACACAATATTTTCTGGAACGTATGTACCGTGTAAAAAGAGGATTGGGTGAAATAACAAATATGAAATAACAAGCAACCTAATGAAATCAATAAGGAATACCTTTTTGAAAAAATCAAGTAGAATACCTAATAAAACTTAATGTAGTCAAGAAGATTTCCTTATTATTAAAATCAAGGAGATGATTTACACATGATCATACAGGAACCAAATGAAATCAATAAGGGAAACCTTTTTGAAAAAATCAATTAGGTAGCCTAATAAAATCAATAAGAAATCCCTATTTTATACAATTCAGAAGAAAACCTAATAGAATCAAGAAGCTTTTCTCTATGGATTGTTTTTTTGGTGCCAAAAATAACGGAAATTGAGTGAAAAAATTGTGAATAACAAGTTTTCTTCTAGATTTTATGTTTTTTCCTTCTTGATAAAATCAAAAAGATTTACCACATGAAAATAATAAGGAATCTCTTCGGAAAAATCTTCTCTTCTTTCTGCTGGGATACCCCTTAGCCAAAAACGTTTCATAGAGAAAATCTTCTTGATTCTATTAGGCAGTTTTGGCTCTGTGTTTGTATAATCGTGCAGACTGGACAGCAATTGGAGTTTGGGTAGAAAGTGAAATTAGACGACAAAACATTGACCAAACAGAGTGTATTCCTAGCAACGTAGATTTATTGCTAAATAAATTAATTTCAATTGTTAACGCTGCATTTAGCAAGATTCCCGTAGGGAGAAAAAACTCGTGGCAGAGAGAAATCTCAAGTACATCTAAGATGCTCATTGCTCAAAGAAATAAATTCAAACGTCGATTTCAGAGATGTAGGGATCCGATTTACAGAGCCCACTTGAACGGTATCTTAAGGCAGTTAACTAATCTAATTGAATTCCACCTTAACAAGGATAGAAACGAGTCGTGGTCGAGATTTATTTCAAAACTACCCCCGGGATCCAAAAAATTCTGGAAGTTAACAAAAGCCTTAAAGGGAAAGAACTCGTTTTGTTCAGATCTAAACTACAATGATGAAGTTTTAAAAACTGGTGCAGAGAAACATAATGCAATTGCAGATGCTTTTGGTAGCTCACACACTATTACTATCAATAACCAATCGCCTTTGGATACATATGTATCTGATTTTGTTAATTGTCTAGATAATGATTCTCCTATTGGTAGTAATAATATTGAACATACAAATGCCACTGATTTTAAAACATTTACTATGCTATTAAAAAATAATAAAGGCCCGGGGTTAGATGGCATAAATAGTACTATCCTAAAAATGTATGCCAGACTACTTTTATGAAATTCTAAGTAAAATATTCAATTGTTGTTTAATTAATGGCCTGTTTACCCGTACTTTCAAAAAATCAAAAGTAATACCGATTCATAAAAAGGGAAAAGATCCCAAACTACCCACCAGCTATAGGCCGATAAGCACTTTAAGTTTACTGGATAAGGTCTTTGAAAAAATCATTCATAAAAGATTAGTTGATTTTGCAGATCAAAATAATATTATTAACCAACAACAGTTTGGATTCCGTAGGGAGCACTCTACCTTACACCAAATAAAGCGAGTTGTAAATTATATCGAAGATAACATAAGAAATCGCAAGAGTACTGGCATTGTTTTTCTCGATATAGAAAAAGCTTTTGATGCCATCTGGCACAATGGGATGTTATACAAACTCAATGCATTAGGTTTCCCTTTATATTTACAAAAAATTATACAAAGTTTCCTAAAGAACCGTACATTTGTTGTGTGTGTTGACGGGGACTTTTCAACAGAAAGAACAATCCCAGCGGGATTGCCACAAGGGTCAGTACTATCACCTACACTCTACTCATTGTATACATCTGATGTTGAGGTGCACAAAAATCAGGAAGCAGCATTTTATGCTGATGTCAGTGCTTTTATATGCAGTGGAATACTTTCAAATGCAATAATCAAGAGAATGCAAGAGAGCCTGCCTCACCACAAGCCAAAAATATTTTAATAAGTGGAAAATAAAAGTAAATGATAATAAAAAAAACGTATTCCTACTAAAATTTTGTACTGTAGGGGAAACGTGATTCCCATCAAAGATGATATTAAATATCTAGGTATCACTTTAGATAAAAAACTCAAATTTAAACAACATGTGAATTACATTTGTGATAAAGCTTTAAAGTGTGGACGTGCTCTATACCCCATACTTAATAGGAGGTCTAAGCTCAACCTCAAAAATAAGATATTGTTGTACAATATGTGTATTAGGCCGATACTGACTTACGGCAGTCCAGCATGGTTTCACAAACTGCTAAGACCAATACAAAAAAGCTTCAGATTATCAAGAATAAGAATTTAAAAATAATTCATAATCTTCCCGCTAGATTCCCCACTGACTTACTGCACATTAGATTTAAACATAAAAAGTTAAACGCGTTTGCCAATGATCTGACGCTGTCATTTAATGAAAAATGCACACTGTCTAATTTTGAAACAATAAGAAATTTACTAAACAGTCGCTGAGCTGATATTCTTTTGTTAAAAAGAATGTTACTAGCGATTGCTTACCAAATTTCATTATAACATTTTGAAAGTTTGTAAGAGGTTTTTGTGGCAAATTTTCCTCAAGACAGTATTATTAATAGTTTCCTTATTCAATTATAAGATTTAATTGTTGTAGTACGTAAGTAAAATCTCATAACTCGAACACACTTATTTTCATTGTGAACAGTTGTCCAAAAAATCGAAATTAAAAGAAAATTGGAAAAATTACTCGCTCAAAGAAAGTGTTAGAATTAAAAGAAAAACAAAGGAATGACTGATAAAGAAAATATAAGTGTTAGAATTTATTAAACAATTGGGGTATTAACACGGTCGTCATAAAGTCATATGTCTTAAAATAATAACACCAAAAAATATGACGGCTGTGAACAACCCCTCATAATTTAGTCTGCTATTTTAAATTTGAGTCAGCTGATAAAAAAAACAATAATAAAACGGACAATCGTTACAATCATAAAAATTTTATATATTGGAATGCCGAAAACAAGTGAAAAAAACGAAAATAATAGCTAGTTTGTGCAAAAACTACACTACTGTTTAGTTATGACAAAACAAAAACACAGCATAAATAGTCTTATTATTTTAGGCCTTTTTTGTTTGAAGCACAAGAACAATTTCTTTAAGACGTCATAAAATAACAAGACATTATGACATGATAGGACACCGTGTGAATACCCCAAATATTTTTGTTATTAACATTTCGATATTTAGCGACTTTGTTATATTTGTTTAACTAAACGAACAGCACAAAATCAAAGTAGAAATGAATGCTTGGTGGGTCATCAAGCGTGGTAACATCAAGCCAGCAAGCACACGTACACGAACTTGACAGCAAGCATTTTGAACGTGTCTGAGGCCCTTTATACATAAATATATGTACATAGTACATGCACAATATTTGTATGAATATTAAATAATGTAATTTTTTTGTTTTCAGTATGTTCCCAGTCGACTTTGATTTTAGTTCATCAGTTATATTAGTGGTGTCATTATTTTTTTTCGCGAAATTAATTTTTTAATTGAAAAATATTACATATTCATATTTCTATCCATTTTATTTGTTTTAATTTCCGGTTAAAGTGCTAACCGGCAAATTTGCTTCGGTTAAATTTAACATAAACTTTTTGTTAAATTATGTCGGTTAAGAGTTAATCATACATTGCGTAATACAATTTAGCCAAACTTTCGGTTAAAGTTATGGTTATTTTTTAATCAAAGATGGTGAAAACGGGCGTTATTATATTTTATATTTTGTTAATTTTTTTTTCGAACGAACTCAAACTGCGAAGCCACCGGGGCTCCTCGTAAAAACGTGTGATAGTCAATATGTGAATAGCTGTCAACAAAAATAAGTTTTTTTATTAAAAAAACGCTGACACGCTTAAACTTCTTAAAATTAAATTCGCGAAAATTTACCGGGATTTGCACTAAAATAATCTCAGGAAATATATTGCCCGCATGAGAACTCTAGGGAAACAATTTCGGCAGTCAAAATACGACACTCGTAATAACGCAAATTTTAACCAGTTGGGCTAAAGCTAATTTAAGTACGCTGAACTCAGTGGCCCTAGCCGTAATTGCGATTTAAATGTTGATGCATAAGTAAGTACAATAAAAACGGTATAAATATCTATGTACATGCATATTTACATACTTTGGGACCGAAAGTGTAATAAATAAAATTCGCGGTATGGGTCGATGCTTCTAAGTATTTCGAACGTTTACATACATATTTTTTTACTGTAGTGGAATATTTACCATAGCCTACGCCCTTTTATATTTATTGCCTGTTTTTTTTAATAAAATACAAGCAGTTTATATTGAAAACAATAAAAATTAGTTTTTATTTAAAAAAACAAGCTTTCAATCCATATGAACAAAGAAATCCTTGCTTTAAAAAATTAAACCCTAAATCTAATTTTTGGATTTAAAACCATAATTTCTTCTGTCAATTTCAGGATAAAGAAATTTCGAATCAGTTACATATGATAAGACATGAGCGATATGATCCGTTTTTGAATGCTTGCTTAAATGAAATCTCTTTGCAGTTATGGCATCAAAAACTATTCTTTACAGCTGGTGGCTACGTTAATGTTAACAATATATTTTTTGGAAAGGTGCGTTTTATAAGATTTACTATATAATTACCAGGGCTCTGATTTTTATGCACCGGGTTTAAGAAAAAGCAATACCTCGAATAAAAGAAATAGTAGGTGATGATTGCGCTAAAATTTTAGATTTTGCAAATATAAAAGTTAAAGAGGACTTTCCACGAAATGACTACATAGAGTTCCTGGAATTGATTATCATATTTCTGGGTGGAAGTCCTCCTAGTGGCATAACATTTTTTAAACCCGGTGCTCTTCATTTAGCTAGATGGATGGCTAAGGGAATATATTGCCTTAAGATATTGATGTTTCGCAATCAACTCCCAGAAATCACAGAATTGGAAATAAATGGTCTAGTTGAAGTTGCAGGTTTTGTTATAAAGTGCTATGCATTTTTCTGGTTCAATTCAGATAAAGCGGAGCAAGCTCCCTTAAACGACATATTATTTTTGAGAAATTTAGAAGATTATAGAAAAATAAATGCACAAATTGCTGATAGAGCCATAACAAAGTTTATTAATCATCTATATTACTTTAATGAAGAATGCGTAGCATTCAGTTTATTCGATGATAGAATAGACTTTGAAACAAAAAACAAAATGGCTAAAAAAATTTTGACTTTTATGGAAGAAGAAAACCTTGAGGAAGAAGAAATTTTGAAAAAATTTTTTAATTAAAAAAGAAAATCTTAATACTTTCCTCGCTAAAGATAATTCATCAATTTTGATTGAACTTGTATCCAAAAATACGAAAAGTGTTTTGAAGAGATTCCAAATTTCAATGGATTTTTTACAAAAAGACCCAAGTAGCTGGAAAGATTGTGAAGATTATAGAAAAGGAAAATTTATTATTCAAAAACTAAAGGTTGTTAATGACTGCGCCGTACGAGGTATTAAGCTTGTTGAAGATTATCATGAGAAGATCACAAAAGATGAACAGCAGCGACAATATTTATTCAAAGTAAGTTATATTTAAATTTAACTAATTTACATTTAAATAATTATTGTGTTTCTTTTTAGGTTGTTCAAAACTATCGACAACAATATACGAAGCATGCGAATTTAAATAATTTAAGAAATTACATTTAATCAAACTTACCGAAAAAGACCTTTCAAGTTGCCTTACTTTTTATATTAAAAACATATTTTTATTCCAAATAAAATATACTGCATTTGCTTCTATACGAAAAACATTCACATAAATATATATTTTTAAATATTGGTTTTAAAATTTCAGTTTTTCGTTTTTAGAAATAATATTTTACACTTTTTTTAAATATTGGATTTATAGCTAATTTAAGCAAATGTGTAGTTTTGACCCCCGTTGCAAAAAAGGGTTAAATTTACTCATAATATAACAAAATACTTTTAAAAATATCTAAAACATCCAGTTTCTGAACAATTTAAATGAATATACTTAAAAAAACGATATTTTTAGATCAATTATAGTTAAATATACAGAATTTCCCAAAATTTGAACTTTGACCTCAAAGGTGCACGGCATAGAGTTACCCGATTCGGCTAATATTTTCAGCATGCAAGTTCAACACTATGTGGCACATTAATCCCATTGGATTTCGGTATAATTCATATCGAAAAGCTATTTTTTTAGCTCCAATATTGGCGAATACACTATATTTCCCAAAATATGAACTTAGACCTCAAAGGTGCACGGGATAGAGTTATCCGATTTGGCTCAAATTTTCAGCAAGTAAGTTTTAGACCAAGTGGCAAAAGAATCTTCACATTTATCATCAAAAATCCAAAATTGATTTTTCATTGTCACCCTAATATATATATACAGTATTGCAAAAAATAATAGGGGCAATAAAATTTCCGGGTTTATTCGTAAATACAGTAGCTGTGCAATAATTAGTTTTGTCGTACAGTTTAACGCTCGAAAAGAATCGCAAGTTAAGAAATTCGGTAATGCAATAAATTTGTGGAACGACTATCAACTATTTGCATAAAGTAACTTTTGACGAAAAAATGTACTGCCAAGTGATGCTTACCGATCGCTAGACTTTCATTATAAATATAGCATCCCTATTCTGCGTTTCGATTACGTTCCCGCATTCAGTTATGTTCGAATCGAAAAATGGTATCCCAAAAAAACCTAATCGAAAGAACAAGAAGAAAAGAGCATATTTAAACCAGCAGGTGCTTTGATATGAAACGTATGAAATAGAAACAGAGAAAATAAGCAATTTTGTAATTGTTAAATTGTACAAAATTAAATTTAGTGAAAATAATAGTGATAAATATATAAAAAAATATATTGTCGCAACTCTAATTAAATAAACAGATATGTAAACACGGAAAGTAAGAAAAATCCAGATTATGAGTAAATGGAATTAGTGGCCAAAGTATTCCAGTGTGAAGAATCCTGTAGCGCCGGAGGTGATATATTCATTTTATATGCATCATTCGGAACTTCATCCCAGAATGCCTGGACTTCGCGCAAATCTGCAAAATAATTCGCAAATAAACATAAATCATATCCCTGATGCAACGGACGAGTAAGTATCAAATTTGTTATTTTAAAAATACTATATTTTCTTGAAACGTTGAACGTGTTATTCGAAAATGATAAAAAAAATAATTTTTAAATAATATTAACCGCCTGTTTGTCGTTATCGAAAGAAACATTTCTTTCGAATTATTACATTTGAAACAAAAACGAGATTTAAAATTTTGTTTTTGTTTGCAATTTAACTACATGTACGAAAGAAAATTTTCTTTCGATATCGACGCACCGGCACACAGTGGCTGAAAATCGTTTTTCATTGGCCAAAATTCTGTAACTTTTGAACCGATCAAAATATTGAAGTAATTTTTATTTTATTGGATAGATATTTAGTTCAGCTTGGCTTGGTTTAAATTTAATTAAAATTTATTGAGGACTTTTTAAGGAATTCTAGGTCAAAGTTGAACTTTTGAATTTTTTACTTTTACTTTTAGAGTGAAATACGGGTTTATTATTTTTTTATTTATTAAAAAATTGAATATTTGGAAATTAATAATATTTATAAATATTTTTTGTAATAATGGAATTTTTTTAATGTTACACTTAAAAAAATTTTACACTGAAAAAAATAGTAAAATCAACTGAAGATTTTGCTATTACAGAAAAATTAAAAATTTGTTGCTGATAAATTTGCAAATTTGTTTACACTCAAAGAATAGTTACACTTAAAAAAAAACGTTAATAATATTATCTAAAAATATTGCTATTACTACAGAAAAATTTATTATTTTTTGCTGTCAAATTTGATAATTTTAAAAACATTTTAAAAATAAAAACTGCAATAAATTTTAATAGCATTTGCAACAATGGTAGGTTCTGTTTATTATTATTTTTTACTAATACTATGTTTTTCGTACTTAAATAACAATAAAAGGCAATTATAATTATTATTCATTTGACTCAAATATTGATTGCAAATATTCCACATTTTGTTCTGTGCTATCTCTGTTCTTTAGTAGTTTTTTGGCTTCTTCATCTAAATCCCGATGTTCCACTTTCCATTGATTTCGAATACTGGAGATGAACGGATCTGACGTTGCCAATAATTTATTAAATAGATATTCATTTGTTGAATTTCGTGAAATTTTTCTAGTATTGTGCTCTCTGTAAAATCAGTAATCCTTGTTCCTTTTTTCCTGAGCCTCCTCTAATAGATCTTCCAGTGGCACCAAATGATATTTAATGATATCTTCTCCATGATAAAGGATTTTGTGAACTGTTGCAGACATATTTCTCCATGGGTAGTTGGTTGTATATATTTTTGCAGTTTCCTTAGCATAATCTCCAAATTTTCTAGAGTCAATTTCTTCATTGCACGCAAGTACTTCTAGGATTATTTTAAATCTGAAAATAAGGTTTAAATCCACTCCTGTTATTTCAGATGCTGTTTTTGGATCTGAAAAGAATCTTCTTGCGGTATTGCCATCATTTGTATTGCCTGACCCTTGTTTTGGCTGATCTATAATCAATCCAAATTTGCGATATGCATCTTGAACATGTTTCTTTTTTGAACTTCTTAACTCTTTGTTGGTTTCGTTGTTTCTTATTGATCCTGAAGACCCGAAATCCAAATCATAACTGATTTTTAGTATGTGTTCCATAAGCATCGTTAATATCTTTAAGTTTCCGTCTCTAAGATCTTGTAGTGCCATCACTGTTGGCACGCAACTCTGTCTTTGTTACCTTATTTAAGCAGCTCTGTCTTTGTTACTATATTTAAGCAACTATACACATAAGCAAAGAATAAGAATAAAAGAACACTTACAGTGAAGCAGCCAACATGTAAAGACGTTGTGTTTTTATTCAGTTAAGCACAACATTGGCACAACATGGCGACCGTGACAATAAAATAAATATAAGCCGCCATTTGCTTTCGTGTTTCAGTTTTTTTATATTGTCTAGCGAACACACACAAACTATGAAGTGAAAAAATTAAATTTGAAATTCCTTCATGCCTTTTTTAATAGAGAAGAAAAATAATTAAAAAAAAATACTTTAATGGACAATTGTTTGTGAATAAGGAACAAAAATAATATTCATATAATATCATTAATTGTGGTGAAAAAACTGATGTACAGAGATTAATGTAAAAAAAAGAAAAACAATTAAAAATACATGTATGTACAAGACCTTGAGCGAAAAAATTGAAGAAAAGTTTCAATCAGAAAAACTAAAGTAAAAAGTGGAGTGGAATAAAAACAACATAGTGAAAACACAATAAAATATTGTAATGAAATGTAAAAAGTATCGGTTAATAAACAGTGAAGTGTTATTTATTTACCAAAAATAAGTATTAAAAACGAACAAAAATTCGCTGTGAGAAAAATGCCAATATAACATAAAATAACAACAATAGGAACAACAATAATAGCAGCAACCGCAATGTTTTAAATTTCTTAACAGCAACAACAAAATCCGTCAATAATTTAAACATATACACACAATTATACATATTAAAAAAAAAAATCTGCAAACAATAATCCAAAAATATCACTATGCCCAGCAGCAGAATTGCTCCAACCAAACACCTTAACACAATTGCATAATGGGTTTTTCATCAACTAAGGATGTTGGCAATTCTTTCTGTCTGTCAGGCAAGTGCTTGTGATCTCAAGTTTATTACAAAGCAACTAAAAACAAAACTATATTTTAACTTTTAAACAACAAAAAAATGCAAAATAAATTATAAAATACAAAAAACATACTTATCCATCATATGAGATAATAATTAATAATCCAACAACAAAAACAAAATGCCAAAAAATGCAAAATTCATAATCATCAATATCTTGCAAAAAAAAACAAAACCCTAATATACCAATATACTCTTTCGATTGTTACATCTTAAAAGAAAAATACAAAAATATTAGATATTTTGCCAAAAACCAAATACATATATACAATTGAACACAACTGTACTAAAATTCCAGAACATTCAGACCAGAAAAAGCCGTTAAAATTGTGAGGTGATATAAAAAAAAAAGAGAGAACAAAAACAGTAAAGAAACAACAAAAAAAAAAAATGCAAACTAACGGAAGAAAAAGATGTAAAGAAAATTGAGAATTCGAAAAATATAAGAAAAGTTGCGTAAAGAGAGAATTCAAAAACTACGAGAAAAAATGAAGAAAACCAAAAACTAAATTGGCAATTGACAGAATAAATACACAAATAAGAAGAATGAACAACAGGTATCAACAACACAAGAACAACAGAAGCACCGAGAAGCAGATGCCAGCATAGTTTAGTAAATATTATATAATATATAAACACATGTACATAAACATATAGTACACATTTCTTTTATACATATTTTTTATATACAGTCATTTTTTTAAGTAAGAACATTTTTATATAACACAGTAAACACCACAATTCCACTCAACAACATTCACACACAAACAAAACATAAAATACAAAACATACAACAAACACACATTTCAACACAATCGACAAATAAAAATAAAATACAATACAACAAAAAACTCAAACATTCCTTTTTATATGTATGCACATGTGTATGTAAAGACACAAACCAAAGAAACATGAGAAAACGAAAACAAACAAAAAACCATACAGAATTAATCAGAAAACATAAAGAAAAAAAATAGGAAAGACGATACAAAAGGAATTGCACTTTAATAAGAAAAAAAAACCTTTTGTTGAAATCTTTAACCCTTGTACCACCCAATAGAATTTCAAAGACTTTGTACTATTCATGAATTTTTTTCAAATATTTACTTAAAAATACAACTAATTGCAATTAACATTGAAATGGAAATATAAAGAAACCGATTAAAATTTTTGAATACGCAAATTTAACGGAATTTACTGCAAAATTAAATTTATTTACATCTCAATTGAAACATAAACTATCGTGAACGAAAATAAATTAATTTTTTAATTAACACGAATGACTGAGGAACAGGGAGAAAAACCTGTATGGACAGAAATTTTATTGCAACTGCAAGACTATAAAAGTGCTTTCGAAAAAAGTTATAAATGTTTGAACAAATCAAAGTTGCCAAGCGTAAGTACACAGCGTAAACATTTGAACCTACTAGTGATTCATCACAATCACATAGTAGCCACGGCCAGAAATATAAAATATCTTTTAGACAGTAGCAGTAACAAACAGGTAGAGGAGCTGATTTCTCATATAAAAGGGAAATTGCAATATATTCTGACGAAACTTAATATCGATGAGAAATTGTCAACGTCGTTAGAAGATTCTTTTTTAATCAACATAGAGGAAGACAGTGACGATACATCGTCAGAAGACAATTGCGAACGATCAAAAGATATTCCCAGCATCACAATGACAGACAGGGTAAAATTTATAGAATTGGCATGTAAAATACTGCCAGATTTTGATGGTACCGTTGAAAATTTACAAAGATTCATTGACGCCTTAACCCTAGTAGACACTTTAAAAGAAGGTCACGAATTAGTAGCTATTCAGTTAATAAAAACCAAACTATTAGGTACGGCCAGAAACTATATAACAGTAGAAACGACAGTCCAACAGATAATAACAAAACTTCAAACCTCGATTAAAGGTGAAAGTGCAGAATCTCTCACGTGCAAAATATTAAACACAAAACAGTTAAATAAAAGTACGACAGACTACACTAAAGAAATAGAACATTTAACAAGGTCATTAAATAATGCGTACCTTGCAGATGGGTTAGGACCAGATACTGCAAAGAAGTACTCGACACAAATTGCTGTACAATCAATGGCCAAAAATGCCAACAACGAAAAAGTTAAGCTCATTATGGAGGTAGGCAAATTTGACAGCATAACAGATGCAACATCCAAATTTACCAGTGTGGCAAATGAAAGCCAAAATAACCAACAAATTTTTCACGCGCGAACGCAGCGTACAAATAATAATAGCACAAACATATATAGGGGTACGAGTTCCAATAGATACAGAGGTAGAAGTCATTTCAACAGTTACAGTGATAATCGTAACAACAGGTCATATCAGAATAGGAACTATCAAAACACTCAAAACAATAATAGAAATTTTCGTAACAATGGTTATAACAATCAGAGGTTACAACATAATAACTCAAGAAGAGACGGAAGAAATGTACGCGTAGTAGAGCAAGAGTCGGAAAACTAATAACACCCCTAGATGGGAGGGGGTTAGGAAAGTTTGAAAATTTTGAAGGGCGCGAAAATAAACAATTTACTTACGAATCAGGAAATAACCCAAATTGTTATAAAAATAACAATGAAATAATTTACAGTCTGAATTTAAATTTTTGCAGTTGTGTACAATTAAGTAAAATATCAGGAGTCTTACCAAGCACTTTTCTTCTTGACACTGGTGCTGATATTTCCATAGTCAAAATAAGCCAAGTAAAAAATAACACGAATATAGATAAAAGCCAGATAGTATCAATAAGAGGCGTAGGAGATGGAACGTTCAATAGCATAGGATCAATCTATTGTAAAATTTTTCTTAAAAACTATGCAATTAACCATAAATTACTAGTAGTGGAAAACAACTTTCCTATACCATGTAGTGGTATTATTGGCCTAGATTTTATAAAAACAAACAATTGTATTTTAAATTACAGTGACAACAATAACTTTTTAGTAGTTCGACCCAATGAACTCCATTACGGAATTGAACTGCCAATTATTGATATTCAAACTCCAGATCAATTTATTGTCCCTGCACGATGCGAAACTTTTAGAAAAATTTATAATTTAAACCACACGAAATCATATTTTATACCTAATCAAGAATTAGAACCAGGCATATTTATACCGAATTGCATTATTTCTGGAACAAATGCATACGTTAAAATATTAAATACCACATCTGAAGACGTGACGGCTAAGAATAAGCACATTCACTTTGAAGATTTAAACGATTATAACATTTTTACAATACAAAACACACAAAAATATAGAAATGACGAAGTTATTAGCATATTACAGAAAAATTTCCCGAACTTTGTTTCCAATAATTTAACAAAACTGTGTGAAGAATACACAGATATTTTTGCGTTAGAAAATGAAAAAATTACAGCGAATAATTTTTATAAGCAAAAGCTTCACGTTAAAGATCAAACACCAACATATATTAAAAATTATAGAATTCCACAGACACAAAAAGAGGAAATAAATAAGCAAGTAGCAAAATTGTTGAAAGACGAAATAATTGAACCGTCATTATCGGAATATAATAGTCCACTTCTTCTAGTGCCAAAGAAGTCACTTCCAGGGGAGGAAAGCAAAAGATGGCGTTTAGTTTTTGATTATAGACAAATTAACAAAAAATTAGCAGCAGATAAATACCCGTTACCAAGGATAGACGAAATTTTAGATCAACTCGGTCGAGCGAAATATTTTTCATGTCTAGATCTCATGTCAGGGTTCCACCAAATTGAGCTGGATGAGAATTCTAGAAATATAACATCGTTTTCTACACAGCAAGGCTCTTTTCGTTTTAAACGTCTTCCTTATGGATTAAAAGTCGCTCCCAACTCATTCCAAAGAATGATGTCGTTAGCTTTTGCTGGTCTAAAACCTGACCAATCATTTTTATATATGGACGATTTAATCGTTATAGGCTGTTCAGAAAAGCACATGCTCAACAACTTGCGCGACGTCTTCAAAACTTGTAGAAAATATAATTTGAAATTGCATCCAGGCAAATGTAACTTTTTCTGCACAGAAGTAGTCTTTCTAGGGCATAAATGTACCAACCAGGGCATATTGCCGGACGAATCAAAATTTAAAGTTATTAAAGATTATCCAACCCCCAAGAACTCTGAAGAAGCTAAACGTTTTATCGCATTTTGCAATTACTATAGAAAGTTTGTACCGAACTTCGCAAAATATGCATTGTATATTACGAAGCTTACACGCAAAAATGTAAAATTCAATTGGTCAACAGAATGTGAAAAGTCATTTCAATACCTAAAAAAGGCACTTCTTAACCCAAAAATTTTAAAATATCCTGATTTCGGTAAAGATTTTTACATAACAACAGATGCGAGCAAAATTGCTTGCGGAGCGGTACTGAGCCAAGATTATCACGGCAAACAGATGCCTCTAGCTTACGCTTCACGCACATTTACAAAAGGAGAGTCGCATAAGTCTACAATTGAACAGGAGTTAACGTCAATACATTGGGCGATTAACCATTTTCGACCCTATGTATATGGAAGAAAATTTATTGTACGCAGTGACCATAAGCCACTTACGTACTTATTTTCCCTAAAAAATCCGTCATCAAAGTTGACTCGCATGAAATTAGATCTAGAAGAATACGACTTTGTAGTCGAATACATTAAGGGTTCGGAAAACTTCGCAGCAGATGCACTCTCAAGAATAGATATCGAATCTATTAAGACAGTAAACCAGGCAAATGTGTGTGCAGTAACCACAAGAAATCAAGCTAAAAAGCAAAATTTGAAACAAACAATCAAGAAAGACATTAGAAATAACAAGGCAACCATAGTAAACAAACCAAAAGCGTTTGAAATAAGTAATTTTAGGGAAGCTAAAAAGGCACCACTCCTTAAGTTCGAATTAAATAGGAATTACCCAAAAGTAATTCTAAAAAAAGGCAAAATAATCCTAAGTGAATTTAACATCGATGACTGTATTTTAAATGATAAAATTGTTCTAAAACAATTAATATCAAAGCTAGAAATTGAGGCTAAAAATGCGAAAATCGAAAAAGTTCAAATATCACTAAACGACGACTTGTTCAACTACGTTTCAGTCGAGGATCTTAAAGCTAATTCAGAAAAGTATCTAGATACATTAATCATTATGATTACTCCAAGAATAAAACTTGTAAAAAGTAAAACTGAAAAGGAAAATTTATTGAAATTTTATCACAACGAACCACTTACAGGAGGACACTCAGGTGTAATGAGAACCCTAAATAAATTAAGAAATTACTGCTATTGGAAAAATATGACTAAAGATGTCATTAAATATGTTAAATCTTGCCTTTTATGTCAGAAAAATAAATCGTTACCAAGGAATATTGAACCATTAAGAATAACAAACACACCAAATAAAGCATTTGATACAGTTATAATTGACACAATAGGACCATTCATGACTTCGAATCATGGAAATGTATACGCCGTGACCATAATTTGCGATCTTTCAAAATATCTGATTTCAATACCAATCCCATCAAAACAATCTCAAACCGTAGCCAAAGCTATTTTTGAAAACCTTATTTTAACATATGGACCACCAAAGAAAATTTTAACAGACTTAGGTACGGAGTACAAAAACCAACTAATGGATGATATATGTAAATTACTTGGTATTAACCATGAAACGTCCACAGCTTATCACCATCAAACATTAGGGACCATAGAACGCTCACATAGGACCTTTAATGAATTCGTAAGAAGCTATTTATCAACAGAAAAGGTAGATTGGGACGATTGGTTGAAATACTTCACCTATTGCTTCAACACAACACCATCCACAGTTCATGGCTATTGCCCATTTGAATTGGTCTATGGTAAATTGCCGACCACACTGGCATTCTTAGAAACATACGACGTAGAACCAATATACAATGTCGATTCATACGAAAAGGAGGTAAAATTTCGCCTACAAACAGCACAGACCAGAGCAAAAACATTAATTGAAAAAGCCAAAAACAAACAAAAATCTTTTTACGACAAAAACGTAAACAGTCAAAAAATACAAATAAATGACATGGTCTTACTAGAAAACAATGCAGGACATAAATTAGAATCGTTGTACACAGGCCCGTTTCAAGTAGTGAATATTGATGAGTATGGTAATTGTATGTTGAAAAGTAAAGAAAATAAATACCAGACGGTACATAAAAACAGATTAAGAAAATGTAATATATAATTCAAACCAATTACTAAGTCAAAACAAATTAAACACACGTTTAATACAAAAAAAAAAAAATGAAACAAATTTTGTAGTAAAGTAAAAAAAAAAAAACTTTTAATAAAAACCAAAATGAAAGAAATTTAAAACAAAATAAATGTAGAAATTTCAAATTAATAATAGGCATTAACAAACTTTTTTATTATGCACATAATTCAAATATTATAAATTACAACAATAACATGGCATACAAACAAAAAAAACAGAAAAACCAAAATTTTATAAGTTTAACTTTAAAAAAAAAATTTTTAACTTGTTTATTTAAACAAAATTCATTAAAATACAAACATATAATTCAAATATATTTAATTGTAAAAATAAAAATGAATTAAATTGTACAAAACAAATACCTTAAATTATATGAAAAAAAATTAAATCTTAGAATTAAATAATAATAAGATAAAAACAAATTACTAAGAATATAATTTTGAATTTATAAATTATATACTTAAACAAACAAAACCAATAATATTATATTATTTGTAAAAAAAAAACAAACAAAAACAAAATTTTTTTAAACATATGAAAATATTGAAGCAATCAAGATTGATCGATCACATTGCTTGATTCAACATTTTCAAAAAAAAAAAAAAAAAAAAAAGGGAGGTACATAGGCCATAATATATATAAGCTATGATTAATTTATATTTTTTTTTTCAAAAAAAGGGGGAGGTGTAGTGCCATCACTGTTGGCACGCAACTCTGTCTTTGTTACCTTATTTAAGCAGCTCTGTCTTTGTTACTATATTTAAGCAACTATACACATAAGCAAAGAATAAGAATAAAAGAACACTTACAGTGAAGCAGCCAACATGTAAAGACGTTGTGTTTTTATTCAGTTAAGCACAACATTGGCACAACAATCTATCGCTGAAGTTGTCCAATGATTTGCGTGGTCTTCCAGCCTTATCTTGCTTTGTTGTTTCTGCAGCGACAGTAAGTTGGCCCTCTAACCACTTTGCACTTTTTATATAAAAGTTTTGTTTACTGTAGCGAACTTCTTTGTAGCGTTTTTTAGTGCTTTGACGAAATTAGATAATTGCTCTTGCATTTCGGTGCTACACGAATTTAAGTTTAATTTTATTTTAACGTAACTAAGAACATCTTCCTGGTTTTTGTTTCTAAAATACTCTTCCGCCAGTTCTTTATAACTGAAGCTCTCCATATTTTTGTGAATATTTTTATTTGCGTCTGTTATGTTTTACCCGTACACCCCTCTAGGTGATTACTGAGTAATCCCTTATCGAATCCGTAGTTTTATACATTTTTAGATACATGTTATTCACACATTGATCTTTAATTTCATAGCAGGTAGTGCTTAAATTGCACAAAACTGCACATGTTGTCCAGACCTTAATATCAGGTAAAACTGATTAGTATCTCGCCAATATTTGTTGTTGTTGTTGGGTTGTTTTTTTATTTTTAGTGGTTTAATGTCCCGATTATTGTTATAAAATTGCTTATGACTTTTGGACCTAACATTTGATAACACGTAAATTTAAAAACAGATCATATGTTTACTGTAGAATTTTGTGATAATTTGTGATAATTTTATTACCAATTTTTGGCTGATAAAAACAAAGCCATTAAACCCTTTCGCAGGTATTATATTTAATTTTTTTAGTTTTACGTAGTCTAAAGTAAAAAACATAAACTTTTAGGCAAAAAAAGTGAAAATTATATACACCATTGTATACGAGTACTTTGGAGTAATTTCATTAAAATGAAAAAAGTGTTCTACACATGGCTCGTCACGGGTGCAAAAGTATATATAGCGGTAAAGAGGACACTTTCACCTTTCTCCGGGTGGTATACATTTCTTGTTCCCTAGAAGTTCTATTCCACTAAAGTTTAAATTTGAGAAAAATATAGTAGTTTCATAAATATTCCGTAACGCCCTTAATATTAAACGCTAGAGCTCTGATCACTTACAAAAACTAAAGACTATAAACCTACCAACATTATAAAAAAGACCGCAGGCCATTATCGATGATAGCTTGCGAGTAGTAACCATTTATTTTTTATAAAAAACAAAAGAAAAACACCTTTTTCTGAAATTAAAAAAAAACCGTTGAGTTTGACAGCATGCCACGCTCACAATTATCAATAGTTTAACCTAATTTTTTGGCTACCTTAATCTGGATATATTAGCTGCAAAAGGGCGTAAAAATTTTAAAAATCGGTGACAAAAAAAAGACTTTTGGCCAATGAAAAACGATTTTCAGCCACCGTGCGGCAGTAAAATAATCCAACACTACGAACTCATTCGCCTTTTCTGGCTCACAAAAATTTTTCAGCAATAGATTAATTTTTTTTATTCATAAACCTTTTTCTTTTTTGTAGTATACACAGCTTTACATCATTAGCTTTATCATCCAACCTAAAAATTAAATTTATTCTTAACTCTTCCATTTTGGTTATATTTTTTCATTCGTAAAACAATCGTATTATGCTGTGCAGTGATGAATTTCCGAACAAGCCCAATGCTTTAAAAAATCAGATTTTATTAAAAAATATGTAATTAATTATTAAATTTATTATTCGATATCTCTTTTAGGGTTTTGTTTGTTGAGGGTTTTTAGCTAGTCTATATACTACATGCATTTCATTGGTGGTAATGCCAAATCATCAGTAGACCTTAAACCATATTTTGAAAAGATAGAATGAGGTTTGAAACTTTAACACCTTTTGACATTACAAAATAATTTTATAATATTTTACACTTATGTACATTTTATTTAATTATTATACTCTTTTTTTAACCACAAAAATCGAACAAATTTCCATTAGTAAACAAACCACTTGGAAAAACGTAGCTACGATCGTAATGCAGAATATATGTATATGCACATACATATGTACAATCGAAATGATACAAACGTATAAAACGGCGATTCGAATAAAAACGCAGAATAGGGGTGAATATAGCGATTTACTAATCGAATGCTGCGACGTCATAACTCAAAAATCGTGATTTTAGAGTTCATAACGCAGAATTAATCATCATATTGTGTAAAAATTTCATTCAAACTTAAAATTTTTTTTTTGCAAACTTTACAAACTCGTTTTCTGTAAAACTAGTTTATTGAGTTATGACGTCATTCAGTAAATGAGCAAATTTTGTTGTACATATATTATCCATATCTATTATAAATTGATATTTATATACATATGTACATATGCACTTGCAGAGATCGATTATGCAGAGACCGAAAATATTAATTTTCCAAATTTCAAACAAAAAACTCAATGAAAGAAACAAGATTAAGAAGTACACCCAACATAATTCTTGCTGTGGGCTTCATAATTTTTATTTGAGTTTTATTAAAAAACTATCTAAACATTATTTTCAGTTTTATTTTTTGCTCGGTTTTGTTTAGTAGTGTTAAAATGCGGCTACTTTTGACTACTCCATAATTTTTCAATTGAGTACTCGATACTTTTAACGTTTTTTTTATATCAAAATATATATACATATATAAATATGTAGGTTAAAATTAGATTTTATTAATACACGTATTCCATAGTAATTCATGGATTCGCACATTTAATAATCCATTTAAAATATCTAACTTAACGGCCAGGCTTATTAATTGTTGCAAATGATGAAATCATTTGCGCTTAACTTTCCTCAAAACAGAGTTGCATTAATGTGTCAAAAACAAGAATTTATAAAGGAATTTTATAAAATAAATAAACTTTACGTTCGTGCGCACTTTGATGTTCGTTCCTCAGCAGAAAATTAAAGACTGTCAAGGGTTGTAGAGATCAACAAGTTCAGGAGGTTATGCGGTGGTTGCCAGATGTGACAGCTCGGCCATTCCTGACGACAAATCGTCTTCGATTTGAGACTCGTTGTCACTATCATCTCCTCCTTCAAACGCATCCAATTCAGGATAGATTCCACACCATGGTTTCAACTTGTCTGATGAATAGACTGAACAATATTTACGTGAAGTCACCTGCATACCAGGAATGTCTTCTATTACGTAACGATCCTTTCCGAGTACTCGGCTTACAATGTATGGTCCTCTGTATTTGGGATCTAATTTGTGCGTTTCACCGGTAGCACCAGATTCGTATTCTGCCAGCACAAGGTCGTTTTCTGCATATTGGCGAGGCAAAATATGTTTCTTGTCAAAACGATTCTTCCACTTTTCGCGTCCTTGGCTAATGTTTTGAAGCGCCAGTTGGTATTTTTCATCTGGCGGTGTGTTGGTCACGCTGTCGGCAGGATCACTTTGTATGGCGTTTACAAGATGGTTTTGAATGACGTCCTTCACTTTAAAATTTAACACGAGCTCGTTCGGGGTAAGACCTGTTGTTGTATTGATTTGAGAATTCACAATCCACTGTAGTTCGTGGAGGTTTACGTCCGAGTTCTTTGAATCTTCATCTGTAGTTCTGAGGTAGTTCAATATAATCGCATTTGCCCTCTCGACTTGCCCATTTGCGCGAGGAGTACGGACCGCCGTTTTTACGTGTTGAATGTTGTGGTCGTCACAATATTTTCCGAACGCCTTTGCCGTAAACGCAGTGCCTCTATCGGACACAATTTTTGCGGGTAGGCCAAAATATCCAGATATCTCATTTAGTACGTTTATAACAGGAGCTGTTTTAGTGCTTTTTACGGCTTTTACAATTAAAAACTTTGAGAACGCGTCGGAGACTGCTAAGATATGGGTATTTCCCTTACGCGAGCGTATAAACGGGCCCAGATGATCGATGTGGATCAACCGAAAAGGAACTGGGTCAGGCGGATCGAAATGCATTCGCCCTTCAGGTTTTCCTCGTTGTGCTCGGTTGTAACAGCATGTTACACAGGATGCTATGTACTCTTTAACATACTTTCGCATTTTAGGAAACCAGAACAATTCTCGAATCCGCAGTATTGTTTTTTCAAGCGCGAAATGTCCCATGTCATCATGGAAGTGCCTAACGATTTGCCACCTCACAGCAATGGGTATCACGAATTTTAGTTTACCATCTACTTTCCGGTACAATCGATGTTTTAATACTTCGTAGTCGAGTTTTAGTTGAGTCTCCTCCGTTGAGCTCACTTTACCGGTCAGAACACCCATAATGTAATTAAGCCGCTTGTCTTGTAACTGCATTGTCAGGGCCCAGTCGTTAATATCATTGGTGACTTTAAAAATGAACCCAGCTGGATCCACCTCGTTAGAGGGCTCATCAGGCGATCGGCTCAGTGCGTCAACGTGAGTCAGCTTGCTACCCTGTCGATGTACCGTTTCAAAATCAAACTCTTGTAATTTCAGCCACCATCGGGCAATTCTCGATTTCAGCTCTTTTTTTCACGGGCTTTAGCAATTGCAGAGCAATCGGTCACGACTTTAAACGGTTTTCCTAATAAGTAGATTCTGAAACGTTCTAGCGATTCCACTACCGCCAAAGTTTCCAGTTCGTAGCTGTGATACTGTTGTTCCTGTGGTGTACAATGTCGACTGAAGTAAAATACGGGATGAAAGTCTTTGCCATTTTGTGATTGAAGCAATATACCCGCTAGACCGATAATACTTGCAGCAGTGTGCAGTTCATGAATCGCTGAGGAGTCATATAAAGCCAACACAGGGGCGTTGATTAACACGTGTTTTAATTTTTCGAATGCGTGCTGTTGTTCGTCGCCCCACATAAAATTATTTTTCTCTGATTTCCTTAACAAGCTTGTGAGTGGCTTAGAAATGAGAGAATACTCTGGTACAAATTTGCGAAAGAATCCAGCCAGTCCGAGGAATCTGCGAGTTTCCGTTACAGTAGTAGGAGCTTTAAAATTCTTAATCGCGCTCATCTTCAGTTCGCCAGGTTTTATGCCTTCGCCATTTATTATGTGGCCGAGGTATGAAATTTCGTCTTTTAGGAAACTGCATTTGTCGAGCCGCAACGTTAGGCAGTATTTACCCAGGATATTAAGAAATTTTTCCAAGATCTGCAGCCCATCGGTTACAGTTCTGCTCGGGATGATTACATCATCTAAGTATACGAGAATTTCTCCACGATTCATCTCTGATGCAATTTGGTCCATCATTTTCTGAAAACTAGCCGGGGCCTTTACCAATCCGAACGGCATGCGGTTATATTCGTAGTGGCCGTCCGTCGTTACGAATGCTGTATATTGTTTTGACGATTCTTCAATTTCCAGTTGATGGTAACCCATTCTTAAATCTAACGCGGTAAATATACAATTCCCAGCCAGCTGTGCAAATTGCTCTTCAAGTACAGGCATTGGGTAGGGTGTCTTTATCGTGACGCTATTCAAAAGCCTGTAATCTACGCAGAGTCTATTTTCGCCATTTTTTTTCTCAACTAAAACGACTGGCGCAGCAAATGGTGAGTTTGAAGTTCGAATTATTTGGCATTTAAGTAAGTCATTTATAATATTAGAAACAATAGCACGTTTGGCGAAGGGAGTGCGGAAGAGCCTCAAATTTATTGGCTCTTCTGTTTTAAGTTTTATTTTCATTTTAGCAATAGTGCACTTACCCAGCTCAAGTATGTTGTTAGCAAAACACTTACGATTTTTGGAAATAATTGATTTTAGCTCTGATAGCTCTTGTTGATCGACGGAATCACCCACGTTAATGTTATTTTTGGCTTCTAACCAACAGTCCTGGCCTTAAATCACAAATCTGTTTCCTTCACGGCATAAAAGGTCTCGGCCAACCAAAACGTCTGCTGGCAAAAGATTATCGTCAACCAAAAATATATCCGCATTCAAAACACAACCGTCGATTTCAACAGGCGCATTTATTTTCGCTGAGCATACGTATTTTCCACCGGCGAAACCAGATAAAATCTTCGAGCAATTTTCAACATCACCAATGTCCGCAGCACGACTTTCGCGGATTAAATTAACTGGACTTCCCGAGTTAACAAATGAAGTCGTCTCACGTTTATTTACCAAAATTATTTTATTAAAATTGTCATTCGGTTTATCATCCATAATCTTATGGACATTACTTCTAATGTCATTGTGCATTTTACGAGAGCACTCTTCACTTTTATGGTTTGTCTTTTGACAGTGAACACATCGCGACTTACGCGGAGGTTCGGGACAATTTACTGAGATATGCCCTTTCCGGCGGCAGTTGAAACATTCAATATCGCGAACACGTTTGTTATCTGTCTTTACGGCACTTGGTTCAAAGTTATTATTTACGACATGTTTATTTCGATTAAATGATTGCATATTCTTTGTGGTATTATAGTCTACACTCTTATTTCGACTGTATTTATTAGGGGTTTTCACGGAATTATATTCACAGTATATTGTAATGTCGCATAGCAATTCACTTAGATTTTTGTATTTCTTTGAAATCATTTTTCTCAAATCACTGTCATTTATTCCGTTGATTATGTGAAACGCTACATCTTCATCGCGTAAACTCATTTTATTTCCCATCGCTGTCATTTTATAAAAATATTCTTGGGGTGTTTCGTTTACCTCTCTATACGTATTCGACATTTTTATGTGGACGCTTGCCAAATTATCTTCACACGGAAAATCGATCAAAAATTTCCGTTTGAATTGTTCCCACGTTGAAAAGATTTCCTGGGAATCGACCCACAATTTTGCCGAACCGATACACTTTTGTTGTACAACGAATAACAACGTGGTATCCGACCACTCGTATGCTTCTTTGAGCATTTCAACGCGTCTTATAAACTGTAAAGGATTTAACGAGTTATCACTCATTGGGTTGAACTCCGGTAATAACGCCACGATGTCGCGAACATTTTCAAAAACATTTCTTACCGGACGGTCACTTACATTTCCGTTATTGTTTCTCAAATTATCAACAATTGTATTATTCACACTGTTTATGTTATTGTCGTTCACACTGTTATTATTGTTCCAATTGTTTGTTGCCATTTGAGTTTGGACAAATGACACTAAATCTGTCATCATCTTACTCAATGAGTTCACCTGGTCACGTAGCATTTGCATGCTATCGTCACCTGTAACGTTCGACGTTGTATAGTTCTTCATCTCCGACGACTCACTCGCAATAAATATCTCGTCGCTTTTTATTGCTTCACACAACCGTTGCACAAGTTCATTTTTCTGCCCCGTACTTGGCAGTTCTCTTTCGCGTAGTAAGTCTTTCAGTTGTTCAACTTTTAGAGAATTTATTTTCAACATTTTAAATTATTTATTTCACCGTTCTTTTAACGTTAAACGGTTTATTTCGTCCCTTTTTTTCTACGATCGAATTATTTGCTTTCTTAGCAACCACCGCTTCAACTAACACGCCGCTGTTATTTTTTATTTCTTTTTTTCGTCACAACAATATAAACGTTATTGCTGCGTTCTTTTCTTTAATCAAACTCGTCTTATTTACTCTTTTTTTTTACACGTCGTTGCCTTTTTTCCTAAACACATACATATGTATACGAGTATCTCTTTTTTCTATCAAATCGTTTTCCTTAGTTTGGACACAACAATATGCACGTCGTTGCTGTGCCAAAATACATAGTAATACCGAAAATTTCAAAAACAAACAAAAAAAAACACCGTTCGCAACTGCAGAAGTAAACGTCTTACTGCTTGCTTAGTTTTTCATTCCTTCTCAGTGTTGCCGTTTTGGTACTTTTGGACCAAAATTGGTCCTTTTTTTTAGACATTTAGAATTTTGGTAACTTGGTAAGCTAATTTACGTTTTGGTAACTTTTGGCTACTTTTTCCAAATATTTAAAAAATTCCTTAATCTTTCATTGTTTTGAGCATATTTTAATGTGATTTTATTCACAACTTCGTATACAGTTTTATTCCTAAGATTTCTCATTATGAATATGCAAACTTCGCGCATATTTCATTGTTGTTGGCAACATTTTGCTATTCTTACTTGAGATTTGTTAACTTTGCGTAAATACTTTAGCTTTGTTTGGTTTTTCTTTACGGCAAATGGTTTTTCGTGTTTTGGTGTTTACTATTATACTAAAAATAAATAAGTCATTTAATTTGTTATGAACAAAAAACCATTACTCAGTATTTTCAAAATAACATGTTGCGATAAACAATAAATATAAATAAAATTATTTATAAATTATAATACGTTATGTTTAAAAAAATAAATTTACGTACACAGTAAAAAGTTTTGGTTTGATTTTAATGCCGAGCCGGTGTGTATATATAACAAATCCAAAAAAGAATTAAATTTATTCCAAAATAGTATATTTGTAATCTTAAATGGAGTTAAAACAATAAACTTTTTCGGAATTAATTGTAAATTTAATTCCAAAGTAGTTTAGAATGAAAACTGCTAAGTTATAAAAGTTCTAAAAGTAAACCAAAACTTTTTACTGTGTAGTAATTTTACATAAATTTTCAAAAAGTGTTATCAAAATGTAATTTATTTAAAAAAAAAGTACTTTGAAAATTAAAATAATTAATATGTACGAATTGTTTGTTTACAATAAAAATTATTTAAAAACTTTTACAGTTGTAAGTTTTTTACAAAAATATAGCAAGACAAATTTTGGTACCTTTTTGGTAACATTTTTGTAACTTTTTGGTCCCAAAAAATGTTAGTCTGTGGCAACACTGTTCCTTCTTAAGCACGAAAAAAAACACGGAAACGTAATGATCACCTTTATCGCAATGATCATTTAATCGCGAAAACACACACAAACGTTAGTTCTTCTCTCATACGAGAGTATCCCACGTCTGAGTGTCAAAAACAAGAATTTATAAAGGAATTTTATAAAATAAATAAAATTTACGTTCGTGCGCACTTTGAAGTTCGTTCCTCAGCAGAAAATTAAAGACTGTCAAGGGTTGTAGAGATCAACAAGTTCAGGAGGTTATGCGGTGGTTGCCAGATGTGACAAATGTAAAACATTTTCAAGCAATATTTTCGTATTTGCATATGGAAATGAATCTCTGAAAATATTGGATACTCGGTACCCAAATACTCAATACTTTTACACACATTTGCGCTTAACTTTCCTCAAAACAGAGTTGCATTAATGTAAAACATTTTCAAGCAATATTTTCTTATTTGTATATGGAAATGAATCTCTGAAATTATTGAGTACTCGGTACCTTTGAAAAATAAAACATAAGAAATTGCAAGGTCCGACCGAATACAATTATTCAGGGCTAATCCTTTTTATTTTTGCGTATTTGTTTGTGTTCGACAAAAATTTGATCAAACGTCAACCGAGCACAGCTTTCAAAACAAAAAAAACATGAAATAAGTATTATTTTCCAAGCAAAAAATAAAACTCTGAAAACAGCTATAATTTTCCAAGCAAAAGAAAACTCTAAAACTAATCAATGAAAATAAATTTTTGAGTAATACCGGCAACATGTGATTATAGATTCAAGCCGATCCTCATATGGGTTGCCAGTTGCTGATTGTTGTCAATTTCAGTTGACATTTACATACTTCTTTTCTGGCAGTCACAAATTTTCTGTTTCCGATTTAATTTTAATCAGTATCCCCATAATCTACCTATTAGTTAATTGGAAATCATTGAACATCGTCTCTTTGTGCTGACAGGTTCATAGTGCTTGGTCTATAAGTGGTGTGCTGAACATAGTGTTTTTGTTGAGACCGTATAAAGATTAAGGAATAATAAGAATCTTAATTTTTCAACTTTGTGAGTGCTACATAATTTGTGTGTAAGTGTTTAATTTTGTGTTATTTCTTAGGGAGCTTTGAAGAAATTTGGAAGGTGGTTACTGGCAAAATGGAAAAGGACGCTGCGGCGTCAATAATTCTGGATCGTATATGCAATGAGGATGAATTCATATGGGCTCCTGTGAATAAAGGTAGGCCTAAATGTAAGAAATTTTCAGTTGACAGGAAAATTGTGAAAAATTATTATGGAAGTGCGAGGGGAAGAAACTCAAAAAATTAGCAAAATGGCGCTAAAAATTTAAAGACACGACATGTGAATACATCGTGTGTTTCAGATAGTGATATTGACGAATCCTCTGGAAATGTGGGAAATAAAATGGCGGAGGATGAAACTCAAGTAGGAAAAAATATAACGGAGAATATGAATGATGAAAATATGGCTGTGACCTCTGACAATAATCTTTTAGAAGATGGTAAAGAAAAATCAAAGCAAAACGTGTTTTTATATTCCCGCAATCATATTGGTAATTTTGTTGTATTAGTTGATACGTCGAAGGTAGATGAAAGCAACAAAAAAAAATGAAAAATGGCCTCTTTTTATATGAAAAAATAAGGTGTTTTAAGTTTGATGGTATTGGTACTATTAAGGCTGTTGGCTACTCCTTATATAAAATATTTTTTAACTCTGCATTGGCAGCAAATAAATTTGTTAAAGATGAAATACTAAGTCAGGCGAATTTAAGGGCTTTCATACCCAAGACCTTTATGGAAAGTTATGGTAAAGACGAGGGTGCGGTTTTCAATCCCACCTATACGGTGAAGATTGGTTTTGTTGGAAACAGAGTACCCAATGAAGTAGTTTTAAATTTCACGGTTTTGAAAGTAGATGTTTTTTACCCAAGAATAAGGCAATGTTACAATTGCGGCAGACTTGGACACACGAGATTTTCATGCAAGTCAAAGAAGAGATGCATGAGATGTGGAAATGAAGGTGGGTGTGAAGATAGCTGTCAGGCTCGTCAGTGTGTTCTGTGTGGCAGTATGCAACATGAGGCAAAGGACAGGAGGAAGTGTACTTTTTGGGCTAAAGAAGAAAATATTAATAAGATCATGACGGTTAAGAAAATGTCAAAGAAAGAGGTTTTACAAACATACTTGTCGTCGAGTAATAGATTTGACATGTTGAAAGATGAAGAAAATTTTCCGGAGCTGCCAGCTCGTGTACCGAGGTTTAAGAACATGGACAGGGAGGTCAACAACATTTTAGCTCCACGTGCTTTTAGTTCGGTGGTAAAAAATAAGAACGGGGCGCCTAAGGTTAAGCCGCATTTTGATTGTCCGGAAAGAATGTTTGTTGAAACAGGACCCTCGCAGAGAGTCTTTGATTACCCAAATTATAAAAGGGTGAGTGAATTAGAAAAAATTACAACCGAAATTTTGAAATTCATGAAGGACTTTTTTACCAGCATCTCGAATGAACGTGGTCTGGAGGCTTTTAATCATTTTTCAACCAGAGTAAACAAGCTAGCAATTGATATTGATCATGAAGTGATCAGTCAATCAATAAGAAGCAGGCAAGATGAAGATATTGCAATATAACTGTCAATCTCTAATTACACAATTACTTATTTTTTAAATAAGTTCGAATAAGTATGACATTGTCTGCCTTAGTGAGGTTTTTTCTAGAGGGTCTGATGTACCCAACAGAATCAACAACTTTAACTTAATCGAGAAGAAAAGGCTTGATGGCTATGGTGGCGTAGCCATCGGTCTGAAAAAAATATAAGATTTAAAAAAATCGTATATGCTAGTCAATTTGATATTTTAATTATTAAAACGCTAAACTTACCAAAGAATCTTGTTATATGTTCAGTGTATTTTCCACCTGCTATGGGTTTGGATGATTTTGTTGATAGCCTGTCTAACCTTTTCCTGCTTCTGGAGAATATGAACGATGTTTTTATACTTGGGGATTTTAATGCCCGTAATTTGATGTGGGGAGATTGTGTGACACAACCAAAAGGGAAATGGCTGGCTGAAAATCTTTCCTTTTTTGGTCTTAATATTTTGAATGATGGTTCTGGTACTTTTGCTAGATCACTTACAGCCTGCGGTATGTCAGTTCTTGACTTGTCTTTTACGAATTCATGTATACCATGTAACTGGGAGGTGCTGAACACTAAACTTGGTGGTAGCAATCACAGCCCGATATCACTGGAATTTCCGGATGTGGAAATTAATAGGGGGAAATTTTTGGCCAAGAACAAACTATTTAAGTCCTTGAAAAACTTTAGACCTGGCACGGAAATGAAACTTATTCTCGACAGCTTTAAAAAGAAGATTAGAGAGGCCACGTACAGCATTGTTGGCAACAGATCACCTTAATATTGGTGGGATGATAATCTTAGTGTGGGATATTGTCGTTATCTTGCTGCTATTAGGAAGTGCAGGAAATATCCTACTCTTAGTAATTTTGAACAATTTAAATTTGAGGAAAGTGTGTGGAAAACCATGGTTGCAGAGGCCAAAAGAAAAGGATTAATGGTGCGATTGAAAATCTAAATTGTCGTCCAGGGTCAAGGGAAGCCTGGAGATTTGTGAAGAACATCAAGAACAGTATACATACTTCTGGTATATCGTCATGGAATCCTGAAAATAATTCAATTTTTTTGAATTTTCTTAACCAACAAGTGTCAGTATCTGATGACCTACATATGTAATAATATGCAGTACAGCAATGGGGGTTTTCATGGTTTTACCTATGAAGAATTTGAAGATGTGTTAAAGGGCAAGAGGAAATCATCTGCGGGTGGATGTGACCGGGTAACGTATGAGATGGTAAGGGCTCTGGATCCTATGGCAAAAAAATATGTTTTTCTGACGTTGAATCATGCGCTAATTAACAACAATATTGATGAAGAATGGCGTTTAATACGTGTGGTACCTATTCCAAAGCATGGCAGAGATTTGTCGGACTGGAGAACTATCGGCCTATCTCTCTTATCAGTGTTTTTCCTAAGATTCTGAATCTAATGATCAAACAACTCATTAATTCTATGGTAGAGTCATCAAATTTCCTTCCAGACAGAAATTTTGCGTACCGTAAAGGTAAATCTACGGCTATGTGTATCAACGAATTGCTCCATAATGTTGCAATTCTCAGGGATCGAGGTAGACGGGTGGTGTGTTTATTTTTGGACGTATCTGATGCTTATAACTGTGTAAGAATAATGAAGTTAATCAACCTTTTATGTCGAATGGGTTTAAACAATACATTTATTGGATGGCTTTACAACTTTTTTTCCAACAGGAAATTAATACTTGGTAGCGACTCAATAGTAATAGCTGATGGACTGCCCCAGGGGAGTTGTCCGTCACCCCTTTTGTTCAATATCTACACCAAATCACTCCATGAGATTGAGGATAGTAATACTCATGTATGTATATCAGTATGCAGATGATTTTGTTATTATGTCGCACTCCAGCTCATATGAGGAAGCTATACAGAACCTATCTGAAAAAACTATTGAATTTAGTAGTAAGTGCTCTGTTCTTAATCTAAAGTTTAACATCAACGAAGGGAACGAAGTATTCTCTTGACTGCCAAAGAAATATTTAAAATTAAATGTAATAACAACTTATACCTGCGGATTGCCCAAGACAATTTTGCAAAATTTTGCTTTTTTTTCTCGCTTCAACTCCATTCAAGAAGTTTTAAAGCCTAAAAATGTTAAATTACTCAGTCAATTGGCTGACTTCGTTTGTGATGCAAAACTAGAAATATAAAAAAAAGAAACCCTGAAATGATTTTAACTTTCGTTTTAATTGCCATATAACATAATAATATCTAACACACAACTATCGTTTTATGTAGATACAAACCTCACTATAGTACAGTCTCAACACCAGCTGGTGGCACAGCAAGACCGATAAGTTGCACTTAATTTCTTTAATAGTGTTCTTTACTACCTGAAGTTTTTTACAACCTGGCAATATGCTTTACTGCAGCCATTAATAGTCAAAACAAAAAAAAATAATTGAAAATATTTTGATTCGCAGAAACAGTTGATGGAAATTGATTTCGAGTTGCTGAATACAAATATGCATTTGCATGAAAATAAAGGCCCTGGTAATCAGCCTTATCTGGGCAAAAAATATAAATATTACAATGAGCGTATTCGGAAATTGTTCAGTGAGCTGCATTTGATGCATTACGTTAGGAAAAACAAGTAAAACTATAAATTTCAAATGCTTTATAATGCATTACGAAATATGCGCGAGTACTTTAATCTCGTTACGTTTCCATGAACCCATGCACATGACAATATTCAAAATGATCGGTTTCATTCATGTTCAACTAAAGGCCTAATTAGTTTTTAATTTTTGTTGCCGTTCTTATTTCTTACTAGTTCTGTGTCTGAACTTTCGGATGTGGACGATATAATTATAGGATTAAATTTTGTAATGTTTTTTACTTGACAAAAATATATAAATCTTTAATAATTTGAGTTAAAATAAAATATTTAACTTTTAAAACAAAATTTGTAACAATTCATTCCACAAAAAACTAATACATACAAACTCTTGGCTATCACTTAACGTTATATTCTATTTTCTACAGAATAGTCCGCAACAGAACAGAACGAAAAAGTAATAACAAACCAAACCACACAGTTTTTCAATTGAACAAAAACAAAACAGCTGATTCGTAACAGAACAGAACGTACAAACTAATTGTTTAAGTACGAAGTCGTTAAACCGCGGTTGTACTGTTGTTAACTTTGTGAGCATTTTTTAACTAAGTTTTAGTTCAACCCTGTTGGAGACTTTTTGGGGTTTTCAACGAGTAAATTCCTAGCGGTATTTAAACGTTGTTGTGCTCCGCTTTTAGGTATTTTGATATACATAATTTAATCATTCGCAATTTGGATACTCACCCGAGCATTACGTACATCTTTGTGAATAACACAAAGATTTGTTTCATTACCAAGGTAAACTATTTTTATTTATGTACATATATACTAAATAAAGTGTGAGAATTTATTCTCACTTTTGAATGAAAATTAAATATTTCTTGTTTTTTATTTCTTGCAACATTTTGTATAATCCACCCCATCGTATATACGCCGAAACATTGGTCCTTCGAACCGGATTTATTACAAGAAATCTACAAGAAATCTTTTCAAGAAGCCTCTACGAGGAAGTCATCAAAAAAAAACAAACTTAAATCATTTCATCGCAAAAAAAGGAAATCAGGTTAGTAAATTGAATACTGAGTGATTTGTTAAAGAAAAGAAATTAAAAAAGTGCATATACACAAACATACATTTAATTTGTGTGTATGTATGTATGTATGTAAAACAAGTGATCGTAATAAAATTGATAAGACCGCGCGGTATATAAAGGATAAAACAGTGCACTTATATTTGATAAAACGGTTGGTAAAATTAGAGTACTTTTTGTTACATTGCAAAATTTGATCGGCACGATTTTTTTCAAAGCTGTGTTTGTTTACCGGACGGACAGCCACATAAAGAAAAAATATTAAATTGTGTGAAATAAATTAATTAATAAATTAATTGTACGCGAAAATTATTCAAACTTATCGTAAAAGCTACCCACCGTGCGTTTTAATTGCGATAAAGTTTCGGTACAAAAGTTTTCACACAATTGTTGGGCAAGTGCATTTTTAGATCAAGTTTTATAATATTTGTGCCAAAGAAAATTATTTATATTTACTTATAATTTATTTATCCATTTTTATTTAAAATTTTTTTAAATTACAGCCGGGTTTATTAATGAACGACAATTTATTGAGTTATTAAGTTTTAATTTAAACCAAATATTAATTACATATATACTTGTGTAATTCTTCCTCTTTCCATCATCTTTCTGTGGTCACCCTACCGTCGGTCAGTTTGACTAACATATCATTTGTTAGAAAATAACGTTGCTTATTATTTCAAATTTAAATTCTACGGGATTTAATTCTTATTTATAATAATTAAATTTTAAAATAAAGTTAATATTTTTTTACGAATAAAAATAAATATATAGAAATAATGACTACTTCATTAGAAAAATTTGTTAGGGCCACTGATGCTATTGTCATGTTTGAAGCTTGTTTCAACGAAATTCAAGAGGACTCACATACGGTGTTTACTCTAGAGCTTCATGACGAAGAATTAAAGCCTTTATGGGAGAAAGTCAAACTGACATACGAAAAATGTCTTTATGGTTTGAAAACTCCGAAAGGTACTGAAACCACTGATGATACAGAGGCTACTGATGCGAAAGTAGTTACAGCTAAATATCGAGCTGCGTATTCTTCATACATAAGTTGTTTGGGATTGATACGAAAAAAAAAGCATGAGTATGAATTAGTTCAGAAAACAAATGACTCTACCAACGGATCAGAGCAAGACTGACAATTCAAGTCACACTTTGAATTTACCTCCCTCCTTGTGATGTGGATGTGTTTGGTGGGGATTATTTGTCATGGCCCACCTTTAGGGATTTATTTACAGCCTTATATGTGAATAATTCTAGACTTAGCAATATTGAGCGGCTATGTCATTTACTTCGTAAAACTAGTGGTGAGGCAAAAGAAATCGTTTCGAAGTGCCCTTTGTCGAATCAAGGTTTCGATATTGCGTGGAAAAATCTAAAAGACACATATGAAAATCCACGAATGTTGATTAATAATCAATTAAAGTGTCTTTTTTCGTTAGATAACATCACGAAAGAAACTAGTTCGGCCTTGAAAATTTTACAACGGGGAATAAATGGGTTTTTGACTGCCACGTCAATTTATGAAATTGATACTACTAATTGGGATCCGATTATTGTTTTTATTTGTATACAACGTCTTTGTCTCTGTGGAAGGATTTGGACATGTTTTTAACGGAACAGATTCAAACCCTCGAATGTATACGTGATCTTACTAGCTCTGAAAATGAGAAGAAAATCGGCGAACGGAAGGTAAAAGCTCACGTTTCGACTAAGAGCGCTTCTATTACCTGTGTTTTGTGCCCCAAACAAAATCATGTATTAAGATTTTGTCGTCGATTTAAAAATTTGTCTATTAGTGATCGATTTTCGACTATTAAAAAATATCATTGCTGCATTAACTGTTTGTCGAAATCCCATGTAGTCAAAGATTGTACGAGCGATCATCTTTGTTATAAGTGTAATCAAAAACACCATACTATGCTTCATCGCGATGAGCATACTACAAATTCTGCTACTAATTCTTCAAATATCTCGGCTTCAAATAATGCAACCTATAACCCCACTTTGCGTTCAGCCGAAATGGCAACAAATAAACCATCGACCTCAGCAGTTGCTTCCGCAAACTTCAATCGCCAAGTTTTTCACATTTCACAGAATTCGTCTGTGTTATTGGGAACTGCTTTGGTCTCTATCATTTGTCGGGATATTACGTATCCAGCAAGGGCATTGATTGATCCAGCTTCGGAAACTTCCTTTATTTCCGAACGTTTGCGAAATCAATTAAGACTTCCGTCACATTCTACGAATGTAAAGATTTCCGGCGTGGATAAGGATGCTTTTACGACCTCGACAAAAATTTGTCCCATTCGAGTGGGCTCTCCATTGGACAAGAAGATTAATTTGGAAACATATGCTCTTGTTTTGCCTTCAATTTCACAAAATTTACCTTCATTTGTATGTCCTTCAGAGATTAGAGGTGAATTAAACAGCCTGCAGTTAGCTGACGTTAACTTTTATAAGAGCAGGCCTGTTGATATTTTATTGGGAGCTGATTTGTATCCTCATATAATTCTTGGTGAAGTTCGTCGAAACATTTTAGGATCTCTTATGGGTCAGAAAACAATTTTCGGCTGGATTCTCACAGGACCCGTAAATTCTTCAAGGAACAAATCAGTTAATGCATTTACAACTACTGTCACGTTTTCCGAAGAAGATAACTTAAATAAAAATCTTTTGAGATTTTGGGAGTTGGAAGAAGTCCCAAGGGGAAAAATTATGTCGCCTTCTGACAAATTTTGTGAGGAATTTTATAAAAGTACCACCAAAAGGGATACTACTGGTCGATATTTTGTATCACTCCCTTTCAAATCAGAGTTTCCCCGCGAAATAAATTTGGGTATATCAAAGACGGGTGCTATGAAGCAATTCTTTCGTATTGAATCTTCTCTGCTACGCAAACCGGAAGTAAAATGCATGTATGACGATGTCATTATGGATTATTTAAAATTGGGTCACATGCGACCTATTAAATCCATTAACCAAGCCGTCACTAATTCTTGCTATTTACCACATCATCCGGTAATTAAACCCGAAAGAAAGACTACCAAATTAAGAGTCGTATTTAATGCGTCCAATCGGACTTCAAATGGTAACAGTTTAAATGACTGTCTTTTTGTAGGGCCTACTTTACAGTCTGACCTAGTTAATTTGATTCTACGTTGGCGATTGTTCGAATTTGTATTCATTTGTGATATCTCAAAAATGTATAGGCAAATTTGGGTTCAACCATCGCATACACCATTTCAACGAATTCTTTATCGAAGTTCATCTGACGAGCCAATAACCGAATACGAGTTACAAACGGTAACATTTGGATTGAACTGTGCTCCATACCTGGCGATTCGTACCTTATTGCAACTGGCGGAGGATTGTGAAGATCGGTTTCCAATGGCAGCTAACATTCTGAGGAAAGGAATGTACGTCGACGACGTTTTAAGTGGAGCTCATGACGTTTCTACTGCTGTGTCTGCGAGAAACCAATTAACTGCCGCGTTGTTATCAGCTGGTTTCGAACTTAGGAAGTGGACTTCGAATAAAAGTGCCATTTTAGAAGGATTGCCATTAGAACATTTAATAGATGCAAAACTTTTAAAGTTTGAAGAATCTAGCTGTTCAAAAACCTTAGGGATTTTTTGGAATGCCCAGTTAGATTCTTTCTTTTTCAACGTAAGCCCTCCAGAAGTCAAATCAACATATACGAAAAGGGAGGTACTTTCTGCCATTGCTAAATTTTTTGATCCTGTGGGATGGGTTAGTCCGGTAATTATCACTGCGAAAATTATAATGCAACGCATTTGGCGTGATAATATTGACTGGGATGAATTTCTTCCAGCTTCAACGGAAAAGGAATGGACTAAATTTGTTGAATTTTTTAATGAAGTCAATTTGATTAAAATCCCAAGATGGGTGAAATATAAATCTTCGAGAGTTGAACTTCATGTTTTTTCAGATGCCTCAGAAAAGGCATACGCAGGGGTAATTTATATTCGCATTGAGAACCCCAGTGGCGAGATACATACTAATTTATTAGCTGCTAAAACGAAGGTAGCTCCAATAAAATGTGTCTCTTTACCTCGTCTTGAGTTGTGTGGTGCAGTTTTGGCATCAGAACTATTAAAAAATATAATTAGGGAGATCGAAATTCCAATTACCAAAATATATTGCTGGACAAATTCTACGATCGTCTTAGCATGGCTCCGAAAAACCCCAAATTCTTGGACCACTTTTGTTGCAAATAGAGTTTGTCGAATTCAAGAAAACTCTGGAAGTCACAACTGGTTTCACGTTCGGTCTGAAGATAATCCTGCCGACTTAGGCAGCCGGGGGGTAGATCCGCGCACGCTATCGGAAAGTGAGCTCTGGTGGCACGGCCCGTCATGGTTGAGCCAAAACAAAAACAATTGGAGTACAAACACCATATTAAACCTCGATACTGACATAGAAAGTAAAAAGGTAAAAGTCCATGCTTCATTTTTTTCGAAATTTGAAGATATTTTAGACAGATTTTCTTCACTCGACAGAGCTTTGCGTGTAATTGCATACGTATTTAGATTTTTTCATGCTACCCACCGAGCTCATAAAGGACGTTTCAATCATGAAACTGCTCTTGTGTCTAATGAGGAAATTAAGGGCGTAAAATTACGTTTAATTATTGTCGCTCAAAAAGCGTTTTACGCTGAAGAGTACAAATGCCTTTTAGAAAAAAAACCTTTACAATCGAAAAGTTCGTTATTATCATTGAATCCGTTTCTTGATGAAAATAAAGTAATGCGATTAAACGGGCGACTTGTCAAATCACCCTCGTTATCATTTCGTGAACAGTACCCTATTATTCTGCCTTATTCTTGTCGATTTGCTAAATTAATGGCAGAATTCATACATTTATTATCGATTCATGGCGGAAATCAACTTATGTTAAGGATTTATCGCTGTGAATATTGGGTACCTCGACTAAGAGTTTTAGTGCGTACTGTTATTCATCGATGCAAACGTTGTATTATTGATAGGCAACGTTCATGCAGTCAAATAATGGCTGCCCTTCCCACTGAACGTACTACAATTGATAGACCATTTACGAATACTGGTGTTGACTTTGCTGGACCTTTCGATGTGAAAACTCATAATGGTCGATCATGTAAAATAACAAAAGGTTACGTTTGCATTTTTGTTTGCTTTTCTACAAAGGCAATACATATAGAAGCAGTTTCAGACTTATCAACTGACACATTTTTAGCGGCCTTCAATCGCTTCATTTCTAGAAGAGGTTGCCCACATGCAATGTTTTCGGATAATGGTACAAACTTCGTGGGCGCGTCAAATGATCTGACGAATGATTTTAAAACATTTTTAAAAGAATGTCAAGCCCGAATGTGTTCCACCTTTGGACATAAAGGTCTGACATGGCGGTTTATACAACCTGGTGCCCCTCACATGGGGGGTCTATGGGAAGCCGGGGTTAAAAGTTTTAAGCTTCCCTTTAGAAGAGATTCAATCTTGTCGATACACGTTTGAAGAGTTCTCTACGATTTTGGCTCGTATAGAGGCGTGCTTGAATTCTCGTCCCTTATGCCCTATGCCGGATAATCCTGGCTAACCAATCGCATTAACGCCAGGACATTTTTTAATTGGTTCAGCTATACTGGCTCCGCCAGAACCAACAATTTTTGATAGTCCAATCAGTATCGTGAATCGTTACCGAAAAGTAAAAGCTTTAATTCATCAGTTTTGTAAAAGGTGGAAAGAGGAATATCTCGTCGATTTACATAAACGTTATAAGTGGAAATATCCACAAAGAGAAGTTGCTGTGAATGATTTAGTCGTCATTAAAAACGAACAGTTACCTGCCACGTCGTGGAAGTTAGGAATCGTTATAAAAATTTATACGAGTTCTGACGGTCATGTTCGAGTCGCTGATATTCGCACGCAAAATGGGGTAGTTATTCGTCCCATAACTAAACTTGTTGTTTTACATGAATCCTAAATTTAAATCACTTTGTTCTCAATTTACCTTTATTAACATTTTTTCCTAGAATAATGAACTCCAACGCTGAAGCCAGTTTCTCAGAATCCTTCGAGGAGGGTCTTTTAGATTACGAGGAAGCAATGGAAATAAGCGCTCCCGCTTTACCTCAGACTGTAACTGTTGGCACCGCTAAACCGTCTTTGGAAACGATTTTAGTAACCGAGCTTCCTCAGGTTTCAGCAGCAACTACTATTACTGTAGCAACGCCGGAAACAGTGCCCCCGAATGGCTCATCCGTGTTGCAAGTGGACGCTTCTGGCGAAAAAGCCCTTCTGCAAAAACGCTCAAAATGCCCGATTTGCGCGAAAAATCACCCCATCCGTTTTTGCTACAAGTTTCGTGACATGAGTATGGGCGGAAACTACGTATGGTGGCTGTTCATCGTGTTTGTTGCCGATGCTTATCTACCAATCACGTTGGTAAAGATTGTCAAAGCACGGCAACTTGCAAACACTGCAAACAAAACCATCATTCATTGTTGCATGAACACACGAAAAAATCATCCAAATCTCGCGCGAAATCGAAAGCCAATGTGCCCGCGCTTCCAGTTCCGATTCGGCAAGCTGTTTCTTTCTCTCCAACATTGCGATTAAAACTTTGTTTTAACAAATCTAAAGTTCCCCTACGAGCTGTGCTGGATGCTTGTTGTCAGAACAGCTATATCTGTTCTGAATTTGTCCACAGGCTCAAGATCCCCGCCTATAATGTCAACGAGGAAAAGTATTGCCGAGTCGAATTGGAGTCGATTCGTGATCCGGGTCAACGATTGTTTGTTACCGCCAAAGTTCATAAGATGCGTGGAATTAAAACTCCATCCTCTTCGGTGACAGACTCAATTTTGGAGTCGTTTCAGGGCCTACAATTGGCGGATCCGAGTTTCAATCATTCGGGAAACGTTGCGTTAGTTTTAGGCCCTGAAGTAATGCCGCTGCTTATGAAAGGACGTATACAGGCTAGTCCGGGGCTTCCACTTGCGCAATATACCATGTTCGAATGGGTTATTTCGGGGTTGTCGCCGTACTAACTTTTTAATATGTTAGTTAGATAAGGGTCGTATCGGCCCACAACAGGAGTCCTTCATGACTCAATATATTAATAAAGCAACAGGGGTCCTTCATGGCCCACTTATTTATATATTTGAAAAATAAAAAAATGTTATTTATCTTATACATATAGTCCACCGGAGTCCCTAATGACTCAACTCATCAGGAGTCCTTAATGACTCAATATTTTATAATTAAGTATTTGCAACTTACATCGTTGTTGCAAGGTGGCCGGCAATGTTTAAGTACGAAGTCGTTAAACCGCGGTTGTACTGTTGTTAAGTTTGTGAGCATTTTTTAACTAAGTTTTAGTTCAACCCTGTTGGAGACTTTTTGGGGTTTTCAACGAGTAAATTCCTAGCGGTATTTAAACGTTGTTGTGCCCCGCTTTTAGGTATTTTGATATATGTACATAATTTAATCATTCGCAATTTGGATACTCACCCGAGCATTACGTGCATCTTTGTGAATAACACAAAGATTTGTTTCATTACCAAGGTAAACTATTTTTATTTATATACTAAATAAAGTGTGAGAATTTATTCTCACTTTTGAATGAAAATTAAATATTTCTTGGTTTTTTATTTCTTGCAACATTTTGTATAATCCACCCCATCGGATATACGCCGAAACACTAATTCTGCCTTAAGAATTATCCGAATTCATTTCAAATTCTAAAAATATAATTGATTGATTGGTAAATGTTTTGTACAATTTTTCTAAAAAAAAAATCGGACCAGATGATCTTTTTGGTAACCCTACTTTTTGAGTTAAGGCGTTCACGAGATCATTTTTTTGTTTCAAAGGCTTGTAGCAGTCCAAGAATAACTCTTAATATAAAAATATTACGATCCCTAAAGGATTATGAATACTTTTCTGTTTACTTTTTCATTTTACAAAACCATTTAATTGTATTTTTTCCTTTCGAATCGAAAAGAATTACGTATACGCATCAGATACAGAGCAATGACACATTTCCGATCATCCTATTCAATATTATGTAGTTTGAATTCCACGAAAATAAAATTTTCCAGAAAAGGTTAGCAAATGCAAAACAAAATTTATTATAATAAATTATTTATGTATTTTTAAATTATTTTTCAGTATTTATTTTCAGCTGTTTGCTACATAGTAATATTAATCCAATTCCACATGTCTGTGTAAAAAGGAAACGAGAAAGAATTTTTACTCTTCATAAAGTTGAATTTTATTAAGGATATTAAAATAAATAAATACTACATTCATTAAATACTATTTAGAGACTAACTAAAAATAACATAATTTTGCTTTAGATTATAGATTGGCAGTCATGTGTATGGTTGTATTGATTCATGAAAAAATGATCGTAGATTATCTGTAAATTGAATATTAAAAAATAGGAACATTAAAAAAACAACATAAATAAATGAATAATAAGAAAATTAAATAATCAGCTACGTAAATATTAATCAAAATTTATTCATAGTCTAACATATTATGTAGAAAACATCATAATATTTTCAACGTTCATAAACAAAAAACTACAAAAATATTTACCTCCTTTAGAAATAACATGTACATACATACATACATCGTACAAGGTTGAGATGTGATCTTAAATGAAAAAAAAAACGAATAAGGCATGAATAAATAAATATAAATATATAAATAGCCATCAAACTTGATTTTTTTCAGTTTTACTAAAATTTTACACAAATCATGGCTATTATCATAGGTGTCCCAAGGTAAAAACATTGCTCATCATAAGAAATGTACAGGGCATTGTGGAAACCAACAATATGTTCTAAACTTACCTTTCACAATAATAAATTCATTGTACAGGATTTGTAGATACACTTTCTTTTCTGCAATTGTAACATTAAGTTTTATTACTAAACAATAATTATATTTACGGTAATATTGCAAACTCAATATAAGATCAGTTAGTTATTTTTAATCAATGTAAAGTTATTTAGTCTAACATATTAAGAGAAACATCATTTCAAAAGAATATTTACAACAAAAATTAAACACCTCACCTTATCCTGCAAGCAGTTCTTCCTGTTTTATTAAGCATATAAATTAAAACTACAATATGTACAGAATTAATCTGAAAAAGAAAAAGAGAATATATATATAAAAAATGTTTTCATGTTCTGGATAAAAGGAAAAAAAAAATATTCTAGGCGTACTACATGCAGTGTCGGACAAAGTAATGTGCAGATTAACTTTTTCTAGAACAAAGTATACATAATTGATATTTAACATACGTACATAATGTTCAATATTAGATTGATGAGCCATTTTGGTCAATATGTATGTATTTTTATTCATCCCTACGGAATTAGGTGCACATTTAGGAATAAAAATATGTTACCGAGCTTTGTCTTGTCCGACGATATAAGCATGTAAATACTTGTTCAAAATTAAAATTCAGTTTAAAATATTTTACACTAATCATAAAACAACTCATAGGTGTCCCAAGGTAAAAAATTTATCATCATTCAACAAAATTATTAAATTAAATAAATATAACACTATATCGTACCTCTTCATCAGTATACAATAACATTTAAACTCTGAAATATCATTTCATCTACATCTTTAGAATGCGTAGCGTGTTCTAATGTCTTCCAACTTCTTGCAAACTTGATTTGGTGTTCGAAACATATCGGTTGCAATTGATTTTTGTTTAGCCGGATCTATTGATAGATACTGTTCACACAGATCACCATCAATTACATTTTTGACAGGATAGTATGCACTACGATAGCTGAGATGATCACGTCCACACAGCGGTGGATTCTCATTGCGCATATGCATTTCAAGGTGTTGAAAGAAATCGAAATCCTCGCGACTAGTGAATGGCACAAATGCACCCACTGTACCACTAAGAGTAGTATAAATCATGGCCTCTGACCCGCCGGGTATAAGAGTAGACTTTTGTAGAGACATAATTATCTCACCAACGTGAAAGGTTGAGATATTTTCAGCCTTTTGAGAAGCACCCGAGAGTAAGCCACGATCCCATAATGATTTTGTACCCGTTGGATCTTCGTCAACGTCGTCAGTAACGGAATGTGGTAAACGTTGTATGCTCATATTGCCAAATTTATCACCAATAGCTATAGTATCATAATCTAATAGAGTTGTGGCGGTCACCCATCTGGGGTGTGTATCGTCGGCAAATATAATCAGTTGGTTCTCTGCTCTTTTGTATCGTATAAAGAAGATAGATTCTTGAACATCTGAAGCATAAACTCGATGACCCATGGCTTGTATGTTTACAATTTGATATGGTATGTGTTTGTTTTCACATTTCCGCAAAAGTTTTTTCTTTCCCAAATCATAAATACGCAAAATGCGACCACAGCCGGCTAAAAGACGTCCTTGGAAGCCACAAAGAGCACCCGGTACTTCCTCTAATTCAGTGCGATGTAAAAAATCCAATTGGGAACACGTGGGATCAATTTTGTAAACATCAATGAATCCACCATTTGTAATACGAGGATTTAGAAGAAGTTCTTTCGCTATACCCACAGCTAAATAGTAACGTCCATCTTGCGCCACCGAAAACTTTAAAATTGCCATAGACATAATGGCCTCGTTTTGTGTTAAAGAAATTTTGAATAAAGTTTGTCCATGTATGGGATCCAAAGCCCTTATCTGAGAAGCCCACAAGCCCACGCCAGCTTTTGGTGCTGAAAATATATCTTCGGGTAAAACTTCATTTATAAAAGCATTTGCCATTTCATTGGCCAGCTCTCGCTCTTCTTCTCCAGCCGCCATACGCATTTCCTCAGCCATTTGTTGCTTGCGGGCATTCTTAGTTTCTTCAGTGTATGCATTATGATCCGTTTCGGCCACTATCATACGTCCTGTGTCCGGATGTATGACAAATGTTCTTGGTGTATATTCCAATCCAAATGAAACCTGATTAAATACAGCACCTAGCTTTTCTAAAGCCAAAATACGAAGAGTGTTCGTAGAAATGGCAACAATTCCTTCATTACATTGCTCACTTGAAAATCCGGAGGCATATTCTAAGGTCTCATAGGATAGTGGAGTCAAATGAAAACGATTTTGATAATAGTACGATAACCACGAACGACTTGACATAGCCAACACCGCTTCTGAGCCTTGCATGCGTATACGGAATAATTTAACAGGCCTTGATCCCAAATAACGAGTTCGCGTATCGGCCAAGTCTCCCGATACAGGATCCAAAACTGTACGAAGCAATACTCCGTTGCTTAATCCAATATTCAAATAAATGGTTCCACCCTTGGAGGGTACATTTGTGCGTTCATTTGGATCATCATTTGCAACCGTTGAGCTTTCCGTATGTCCCATTTCAACAAGACAAAGAGATTCTGCTGGTGAAGGTAAAGCCTGCATTGAGCACGGTGTCAAACAATCGTTAGGGTCTAATGAAATAATGCGAACAGTATTGTCCGACAAACCAACGGCTAAAAACCACGAACGTTGTTCGCCTTCGGGAACTGTACCCAAAGCCATACACATTATTTCTGCTGGCATTTCAGAGCGTTCAGTATATTCATTAAGTTCACCTGTCTATAACAAAAAAAAATCATCATTAATATGTTTAAAAAATAAATACAACGAACAGAAAAATAAAGTGAAATTTACTGCCGGTTTTTATAAAATGAAAACAAAATTGTGAGTGAGAATTAATATTGAAAACAATAAAATAGGAAAAATTGTATTTGTTTTAAATACAAATTTTCACTCAGTTTTGTTTTCATTTTATAAAAGCAGGCAGTTAAACTCAGCACTGCAGGACACATAGTGTCTCAACACGATTATTCTTTAAAAGTGTTTTTGTCATCATTGCTATTTTTTAAACAACATAGTTGTTTCAACGGCGAAAACATCTCAAAACCTCATATTCGTTGTATATACTATATACGAAAATATGATTTATTTAAATAAAGACTTACCGCATCCATTTCAAAATAAACCAATTCACGGCCCGATAAGGTAATAACGACCTGCCTTTGGTTAACAGCACATTTAGTTATGGATTTTTTTCCGGGTGCTCGCCATTCGTTAACACGCTTATCGGAGCGAATATGACGTATTCCATCAGGATATACCTGTACTAGGGCATCCTCCCCCAAGGAAGCACAACACAAAGTTGGAGTTGTTCCCAGAAAACCGCTATCAGTAACTTCTTCCACGGTTTCACCAATGCTCAATACTAACGTAGCATTTACAAATGATACTATTATATAAGCGTCAAATTCATCTGAATAAAAAAATTAAACAGTTTCGTTAAATATTTGCATTATCGTTTACGACGGCCGAAGGGCCACTATGGGTGAAGGAAAATGTTTTTGAAAATCAGATATCAAAGGTATAATCAAATAAATTCAGCTGAAACACGGTGATAAAATCACATCATTTATTGATCAAAAACATTTTTTTGTGCCTCCACGAGAAATATCCTGAAGTGATATGTATGCAATTATTGATTCATATTAGTATTGCTGTAGTATCTGTATCTTTTTTATATTCTTTTCACAGCATTCTTTTCTGATCAATGTTAATTTTTTAGGTTACGAAAATGTTGCCTTACCTATATTTGAGTAATAGTTTTTAATTTTTTATTTAATAAAAGTAGTATGGAGGAGAGTTTTGTGTGCAAACAACAACTCTTTAAGCACTAGACGACACACTCTTGTGTGTTAGTGTGTGTGGGTAGGTTTAATTTTAATACAAAACCACTCGGCTTTATTCAGCACACAAGAGTACAAGCGCCTGAAACAATAAAAAACACTGGTGTTTGATTTCTTCTTTATTTGGCACAAAATATGATTCATTCGTTTTGATTTTAAAAAAAGTTAGGGTAAAATTCAAAATCACCAGTTTTACTTAAGCAAATTCTTTACAAGGAGAGAATATTATTCAGGTATTTTTTTAATTTAACAACAACAAATATAGGCACAAAATGCAAACAAATTGAAATAAGACTAAAATTTCAATTTATGTGTATTTTCTAAATATATGTTTGTATATTATAAACTGCCAGTAAAATAAACTGTTAATTATAGTAAAAAAAGACTTACCATCAACACGTTTTTTGACTGTCCATACGGCATTAGGATTACCGGGCAGTTCGGAAACAGCCATTTCAGATACTTCCAAACCGTGTCGTAATACACGCAAACTTGATCTAGGCCCTCTACCACATAATACATATAATTGTGGTGTATCTTCATTGGCTAAATCAGCTACTTGGGATGATATAATAGGAGAAAATGAAGGCATTTCATCGACCATCACCAAATTTTTCAAAGGTCTAGGAGCAAAGAAAAATGTTTCACCTTCTTCTAAAGGCATAGCTGAACTAAACTCAGGCTCGTCGTCATCATCACCCAAATGAGCAATTTGATACAGGTAACTATGTAGAAGTAGAAATTTTATTATGAAACAAGTTAACAAAGAATATTAACTAAAAATACTTACTGATTGCCAAATTCACATGCAACGAATAAAAATCCTGTCTTTAAAACACACATAGATACGGCCGGAGGTACTGTATCAAAATATTTTAATTTTATTTCGGACACTACATCGTCATCAGTCTCGAGAGTTACTTTAAAAATATCGCCCTGCTCGGTTTGAACCAAAAAGAAATACATGCTCTTTGTTCGATGCGTAGCCGAACAAATAAAAATCATTCCACGTTCTGGATCATCCAAGTCATTGCGTCTACGTGGTATGGGGCAACGTATATCATGTTGATCACCCAAGTTTTTGTAAGTCAAGTAGTTTTCAGAGCAAATTAATACGCCGGAGGGACCATCATTACCGCCCGGTACTGATATAAGGAAATTAGCATGTTCCTCCAATGGCTCCGAGTATTTACGTACTACATGATTAAGACCCAAATCTAATTCATAGAATGTCAAAGTCTGTTGGGTACGTTCAGCAGCTTCTCCTACAATAAAAGTAGAAGTATATTTATAATAATTTTAACAATAATTAATGTTTAATAATGCAAGATTTATATTAGCACTTAAGTAAACTAGCTTAAAATCAATTTCACTTAATTTTTTTATTTACTACTCATTCTTAGTTTCTTAAAAAAAAATATTGTACAATATCACAGATTTCGAATTTGATTTTTTAAACATGCTGGGCTGGGCGCTCTATTGTTAATGCTAATTGGGAGTATGCTTTTCGAATTTAACGATCGTATTCGCTATTTAAAACTTCGATGCTAAACTAACATCAAAATTATATTTTTAGTAGGCGAATGCCCGCAGCCAGTCCTTTTCTCTATATACCTTATTGTAAATTAAATTTGCATTAAATAAATATTAATAATATTTTTAGCATGGCTAACTTCCAAAACGTCAATTGTCATCGAACAAAGTATAGTGTTTTATAAAGCCGTAGTACAAAACACTGCCAATAAAACGCCGTCGACAAGTATTAGTAACACATTAAAAAAGCAATCAGGGTATAGGTTTTCAGGGTAATGCTTTGATTGTTTACTCCGTATAATTTAAAATAAAACAAAGAGGAAACGAGACTCTCAAGTGTAAGTTAATTTATTTATGTTTTAATACATTTTCCAGTGAAAAAATTTCCAGTTTTTACTTTTGTAAACAATAAATATAATTCATTGCATCACTTATATTTCATAGCACATGGTTGCATTGTTTCGGTAATTTGTATATGTATGTACATGATTTGAATACGGTAGCAGCACAACTGTATACAAACTTTGTATTGATACGTTTTGGAAGTCAGCTGAGATACTTTTTTCATTTAACCCAACTAAATTTTACATCGAATTTGCGACAGCGACAATTTGTCATAGATTAAAGAAAACATCAACGCAATTACTTTAATCTAGCACAAATCGGAGCTGTCGAAAATACGACTTTCATATTGACTTTCATTATGTGAAAAGAGCGTTCTAAAATTGACAAATAGATCATGGGTATCTCAATTTGTGTATTATGAGTAGTGACTAAACGAGAATTTATCAACAATAGTAATAGGTTGCCCTGATTTCATAGCTTTATAGAAGTAAATTAGTAGACGAAATTTCAGATAATCAGAAAATCTGCAACCTAGTAATTGAATTTTACGCGAATCCGAATAATTGCTCGGGTAATACTAAATATTTATTTGTTGTTGGGTTAAAGCTAGTCCATATGGTGCATTAATTCCAATACATACAGCAAATATACAACACAAAATCTTTGAAAAAAGTTAAGTTTTAACAATTGCTTTCTAAATAAGACGTAGTAAGAAAGCAAACAAGGCATCGGTTTTATAGTTGATGCATTGGCATTTAATTTTTGACGCGCCATTGTTGAAAACTAAAATTAGGAACAATGACCAACTCAAGTAAGTTAACTTTTTTTGTAAACATTAAAAAACACAATAATAATTTTTTTAATTATATTTCAGCGAAAATAAATGGAATTATCATCTTCCTTTCAAAACGTTAAAGTAAACAAAGAACATAGTTGCATTGTTTCGGAACTTTGCATATGTATGTGATTTAAACACAGTAGCAATACTGTATACAAACTTTGTATACGAACGTTTTGGAAGTCAGCCATAATTTTAAAACGAACTCATGGTCTTAAAAAAAACAAATTCTCTTCCACAATTTTTAATTTGTAAGCAACGTATCAGTGAAGTAATTGTAAATAAATTTATTGCAAATACCAATGTTTCAGATGTTTAGTGCTTACACACTTTTATCTTGCACTTTGCTCTATAGGTCAATAATCCAAAAGCTGACGTCTAAAAAGTGCAGTTAAGAAACATTTTGACGTTTTATTTTCTAAAAAAACTTGTTACTTCAAAGTATTTCATATATGTATGTATGTACAGTGAAACTCGTTGATAGCAAACTCAGTTATAGCGAATCCTCGATTGTAAGGAACTAATTCACAAAAATCCATCATCATAGCCAACTCTTTTTTTATAACTAATCCTTGCTCTCAACAAATTAATTTTTACGGTCCCTTTTATAGCGACATGAATTTCTAATTTTACTTTGAAAAAAATGCCAGTCGTATAAATTTTTAATGAAATAGACAAATGTAGTTAGTATGTACATTAGGGTGGGCCGATTTGAAAGCTCAAAAAGTTGCCGATATTGTGCATCGATAGCTTTTGGCACGAGGGATAAAAGTTACACTATGATACATAAAAAAAAATATTTTCGAGGCACTCAAATTTTTTTTTTTTACTTTTTTCCAACTTTTATTTTTACAAGATCGTGATTGCGTGCATCATTCATGTTCAACCTCTTTACTTCAATCTCTAACAGCCTAGGCATGTGATTGAATGAATATGATTGACAAATGCTGCTATCATCTGCAAAAGAAAGATAGGATTTGATAGGTCATTTAGAAATACAGTAAAACTTCCCTAATCCGGACACTATCTAATCGGACTATCCAGTAATCTGGACATTTAAATTTTTCGGAGTTTAGAAATTTGTCCAGACAAGTGTCCATTTTTCTCAGTAAATTTTTTTTCGTTATTTCACCACTAGAGAAAATAAGCATTTAAAATGTAAAATATTTTAGTTTAATTAAGTTTGCGTGGCGAACTTTTTCCAAAAGCTATTTTATGGGCTGAACAAACTATAGCGACAAATAAGGATATTTTATTTTTAGACAAATTTAAAAATAGAGCTGACAAATTACATAAAGATGTGTATTCATACAAAAATAAATTCTTATTTTTCAAAATGAATGAATATTTTTCGTCACTTTTAGTATGTTTGTTTGTTTTCTGTAAATAAATTAAATACAAATTAATTCTTATATGTACTTATTTTTCTTTTTGGTAATAAAAATTAATTATGCATTTTGACTCAGAGCTGAAGTGAACCAAGTCATAAAATATGAAAAATTTCAAAACTAGTGCGAAATTCTCTGCGAAATTTGACTCTATTTAGTTCTGTAATGGACTAAGAAAAAAATGTTTCGTTCCTAAGGTAGCAGTAAAAAACCCAATTCAATGGCTCTTATTTTATATGTTATTTATGGCAGGTTCATTTACTGAAACTCGAAAAAATATCTTCGAATTGTCTTTTTGTGACTTTTTCACTTCAGCTCCGAGCCCTCCATTTATGTATTGCGTTTAAAATTTTATTTTTACTGTAGTTCGGACGACTCACTAATCCGGACAGTAGCTGAAACTATATCTGTCCGTATTATGGAGGTTTTACTTTACTAGTATTTCCTATGCCCGACGCAATCGATCATTTCAAGCTATAATTAATTAAATATCTCCCGAATAAAACAAAATCTCTTTATTTTTCAACTTCTCATTTGAAGAGAAAAAATATTATTACTCATATACACATGTAGGTACTCTTAAACACTCATCGTTTTGATTGTTTTACTTGAACCAATACATACATACATACTATGTGAACAATACCATTTGGTAAAAGAAAAACGGTGGTCAAACAAAGGAAAAAGGATCCAAAAATTTGTCTTTACCTATTTATATAATAGATAAGAAATAGGGTAGGAGAAAAAAACGGAGCCTTGCGGTACCCATGAATTAATCATGAACTCGTTTGATGAAATCCCCCATCTATAACAACTCGTATAGCGCGATCCCTGAGGAAGCACGATATAAATCGAAAGGTCAAACTTGTCAACCACAACATATATAAAATTTTTTAAATAAGTTGTTTTAAAAATTTACATAAATAATTTTAAATCGAGCTTTGATGATTTTAATAAAAATTGCCTTAAAATTTGTAAACAACGTATCAGTGAAGTATTTGTAAATAAATTTATAGCAAATACCAATGGTTCAGATGTTTAGTGCTTACACACATTTATCTTGCACTTTGCCAAAGTCAATCTATAGGTCAATAATCCAAAAGCTGACATGTCTAAAAAGTGCAGTTAAAAATATTTATATAGTTTTATTTTCTAAAATTTTTTTTTTTGAAAATTTGCCGCATCATTCATGAGTAAATTTCCGTCTTAAAATAACACTGAATTGCAATTTTTATAAGATAGGAAAGGGTAGTAAATAAAACAAATATATATTTTGTAGATAAGAAGCCATTAAATATAGTCATATCTCACCTGAGGGATCATTATCAGCCTCTTCATAATCAATTTCTAAACAAGCAAACATGGGATTATCAAAACCTACATCAACTCCAACCATGTGATATGTAAACGTATTTGATTTGTGTGCTTCCAGTGGGGATGAAATGGTTAAACGTGCTTGGGCATCTCTATTAAGAATATACGCCAACTTTTGCTTCTCTACAGCCCCTATCATAACAGCACGACCTTTGGGATCTATTGCCAAATATTGGCCAGGTACAATTCGGCGACTTCCAGATTTACCGAAGGTTTCTTGATGAACCTTATCCAAGCAATTTTTAGAAGAATTGTACTCCAAAATAACAATGCGGCCAGAATCAGAGCCCACAACAATATAATCTGAAATTTAATACATAAGATTTTATAACAAACTAAAAATTAGAACTTTTATCTACTTTTTAAGGTGCTGGTTAATAACACCCGGGTATTATAAATTTATAATTCTATTAGTATTTTAAAATACTAATAAAAAATATACTACTACTACAATAGCAATACCTTATTCATAAAATTGTACATTTGAGATTACATATAAACATTTTCCACCAATCGTGAACGGCGGGCCTGCTCCTAACTTCTTAAATGCGCCGCATGTTATGCTCAGTACGTTCATAAACGCAAACAGTATCAAATATACAAATTTAAAAATACAACACTAGTGTATTATGCGTAAATAAACACAAATCATAAAAATTGCTGATGCAACGGATGAGTAAGTATATTTATTTTATTAATTATAAATGATAAATGATTTATTAATCGAGATCGCGTCGTCATCTTCTTTCAAAGATTTTCAAAAACTTTTGTTTGTTGAGTTTTTAGCTAGTCTATATTAGAGACGGACACCGCTCACGTGATTAGCGTGAATCATGCATGATCGTGAGCAGTTTTTTGTTTCAATCACGTGAGCGTGCATAGGCGTGAGTATAAAAAAACTTAACGTGAGTGAGCGTGCAAGAGTAAATTTTTTGCGTGATTGATTCGTGATTGTTCGATTTTGGAACTTTTTTCATATTTTTAATAGGCACGTGGTTTTCAATTATGTCATGAAGAAATAAAAAAAGTGGCAATGCCACGTATTTAGACTGGCGAACATTTGGATGGAAAACATCTGCAGACGAACAAGACCTAGAAATTTAGTTTTTAGAAAAAGCTAAAGATCTTTCAATTCTGCAAAATTTGGCTAAACAAATACTGTGTGTACCATCCAGTTCAGCTACAGTCAAAGGAATTTTTTCAACGCTAGGAAGAATACTTGAAGAGATGTGAAACAGACTTCACGGGAAAAATTTTGACATTTTATTTCTGCATAAATTTATTTATCTATTAACGCTAGAGTACAAGATCCTACTTATTCTTAATATTTTACACAGATTGCCTATGAACAAGAGTATTAATGATTTTAATTAAAATATTTTAAATATGTGCATACATAATTTTAAATTTCACTTCAAAACTATAAAATAAAAGAAAATTTATATTTTCTATAAGAATTTTCAATTGTATTCAATTGTCAAATTTAATTTTAACTACAAAGTTTGAAATCGTACGATACATATGTATGTACATACATACATATAGTATGTATGTAAATCCCGAGTTTTGTGTCGCACGCTACAAAAAAAACGGAAGTAACTTTGAAAGTTAAAGTGTGTTTTTGTAATTTTTTGGGAATTTTGCATAATAAAGTACACAAAATATAGTTCCTAAAAGAAAGATGAATATAAAATAGCTTATTTGCAACCAAAAATTTTGTCGTTTTTTGTCAGAAGACATGAACTCTTTGTGACGCACCCTACGTGAGTCACATTGAGTTTTTTTCTATTATATTTCTATTCTGAAATTTCGTACCTAATTTCAATGTTTCGAAAAATTGCAACACAAAATTTTTTTTACTAAAATTAAAGTGAATTCAATGTATAAAATGATCGGTCCATCTTCATATTAACCTAAAAATTGTTAATTTCTAGTATGAAATTAGAAGATCTGAGGTAGGGTAGGATTTGATAATAATTTGTGCATTAATGATCGTCGAAATACATTTATTTTATTTATAAAATTATATAACTAGTATAATATTCCAAAAAAAAATAATTTGGACCACTTTAAAAAAATTTTGTTTGGTAGACTGTTTCTGAGGCTTATCCACATATCAAAATTGAAAAATTGTATTTCAAAACTAACAAATTGTTTTAGAAAAGTACATTTCTCAGTTAAACATAATTATCCTCTTTTATTGCAGAATGTTCTAATTGTATTAGATTTTTCTATTTGCTTTCAGAAATTTTAATGTATAAATACTTATGAATTGAGTTTTTTTCGTGAGCGTGACATGAGCCAAAAATTTGATGTCGTGCATTAGTGAAATTTTTTTATCGTGAGCATGCATGAACGTGAGTGAAGTCACTCACAATGCCATCTCTAGTCTATATACATGCATTTCATTGGTGCTTATGCCAAATCATCACTAGACCTTAAACGAAGGCGTTATGTTTTTGACATACTTTACTAATACTGCCACCAATTTAAAGACACCTTGCCTTAAACCATATTTTTGAAAATCTTTGAAAGATATCGAGGCAATCTCGATTAATAAATTTAAAAAAAATAATTAATTAAGATTTTATTTTCCGTTTTGCCTTATTACTTTTATTGTCACCCAAAGGGAGACTAAATAAAGGTTGTAAAGAAAATAATATAGATTTATATCCGAACATAATTTGTTTGTTGGGATTTTTGAATAAGTTTCAAAGCCTACTATGCTTATTTACACTTGTTTTGATATTCTCATTGGTTTTTTAAGTTTTTGTAAAAGGTAAGAGGTTTGTTTGAAACATTTAAAAAATATGGTTTAAGGTCTACCAATGATTTGGCATTACCACCAATGAAATACATGTATAAAAAACCCTCGACAAACAGGTTTTTGAAAATTTTATTTTTTTATTTCGCCAATATCGTTGATTGGCTTCTTCAGGAAATATTTCCTGAAGAATTATACAATAGATTTGAATACAAAAAATAAACGCGTTTGCCAATAATTTGACGCAGTCATTTAATACAAAATACAGATTGTCTAATATTGAAACAACAAGAAATTTACTAAACAGCCGCTGAGAATCTTTTGTTAAAAAGAATCTTACTAGCGATTGTTTTACCAAATTTCATTATAACATTTTTGAAGTTCGCACGAGGTTTTTGTGACAAATTTTCCTCAAGACAGTATTATTGTTTCCTTTAGTGTCCGACCGAAAGCACTTTTTCAGATCAAAGTCGAACCCGAACTTTTAGTCATTAAATCTGAACAATTGTGCTTTTTTATTTGCACTTTCATAAAAATGCATTACACTTTAAAAGGAATAAGTCCAGTTTAGTGAAACAGCTCCAAAATAATGAAAATTACATAGGGGTGCAGAAAATGAAAAATATAAAGTTGGGGGGGAAACGATAGTTTTCGAGTTGTGGGCCTCTGAAGTTTCCATACAGTATATATCGTCATATAAAACGTAAAACCATGTAACTACACTTTTTTCGATTTTACAGGAGGGAAGAAGCTTAATAAAATATTTAAGTAAGCAACCTAAAAAATTGTATTCAAAACTTGCTCAAAACTAACAGACAAAATCTTAGTTTGTGGGAACGTGCATATTCACATGGTACACAATATTCAATAAAAACCCTATTTTGAAATTGTTCTTACTTACATGATTTTACGTTTGATATGGCGATGTGATTTTAAACTCGATTTCTAAACATATATGGCCAATATCGGTATCATTTTAAAGCTTTTCAACAGATCTTTTGAAATATTCAAATGTATTCAAAAATGCTTAACTCTTTAGCTCTCTATACAGTTTATACATTTTACATGAAAATGTTAACTAGGTAAATATGAAGTTTATTCAAATTATTAGAGACCCATAGCTCGAAAACTATGCGTTTACCTCATATTTTAATTTAAGATTTTCATCTTATTTTTCCATTTTTCTATCCGCTATGTAATTTTTTTTTTGCCATCACTAAACTGGACTTAAGCCGCAAAAAGGTACCTAATGTGATAAAATAACTGGAATTGTAAATTTTGTTATGCTTTAAATAAAATGTTGGCAGAAAGTTCTTTTTGTAGCTTCCATTCCTTTAGTGTTAATTTCGTTAGTTCTCTTTGAGTGACTGTTCATACACTTATTTCTAAGTCAAAATATTGTACCTCGAAGTTTCAGTTCAATGTGATATTAAATGAATCACATCAAATGCGACGCCAAGATTTCACATATCATCTAGCACTTAGTCGTTTTTAACTTACTGAAACTCCAGAAATTATACTATGAATTTCAATAGGGTTTTGTGCTTAATGAATATATGTATATGCAGTTGAAAATTCATTACCTTTTGCGCCACCTGTTAAACGGAATGACATCAAAGACCTAACACATCCAAATACTTCAGTCGAGAGCACAGTATGCACTTTGCCGGTATTAGAGTCGGGCCGAACTAGTTCTAAGGATTTGCCACGAGATATTAAAACTTCTTGTTGCTTGCTTCCGGAAAAATTGCCATGTACAGCATGCGTAATGCCCGTGGCTTTTTGAAGTGTCAGATTATACAAATACATCTTTCAATTCATACCTGTAGATTAAAATAAAATTTCTTAGGTTAGGTTTACGTATACTCTCAGGTATAAAAAATGTACATAAAAAATTTGTTCTGCCCTTGTAATTCCATGGTGATAGTAGTGCAGATGAGCTTCAGTATCACCTAACGATGCAAATGAACAGATTTTAATCTCGCACGTTAAAAATTGCGACCAAAGCATAAACATATTTTATGACTCTGGAGATACATCGTGCATACTCTCCAAAATATATAAAATAAAACTACTACCAATATCTACTTTACTAGAACGTGCATATTACCTTTAAACTTTTTTTAAGAGACATTGACTTTGCAAAATTGAGATGTTTGCGGATTTGATCAAACTGTACAACAGATTGGTGCTAACATGACGCTATCTCATCATACTTACATAGCACCGATCCAACAGAATATTACCGACTCTTTCTCTGCGCCGGTTGAAATTGAAATGAATAGTAAAATAAATTTCATTTCCCTTTTGGAAAAGTATTATAGTTCTCTTCGTTAGACACGTTACTCTATGTAATTATGTGTTCCTTACCTACCTGTCAAACCGCATATACCAAAAAAATTATATCAAGTTTACCATATGCACTTTGATGGAAATAGATATTACACCATCAATTTAGATGCTCTAACCAGTTCATCTCATTAAAATTCATTCCCAAAATAGATGTATAACTGCAGCCAACTTCACTGTAACTTATAAATTGGCAATCAGGGCTGCCACATCACATTGCTAAACCAAATAACTTAGCGCTTACACATGCAACTTCTACGGCACACACTGAAGTTTTTTCACCAATTAGTACTCTTCCACATATGCGACATTTCTTGCCACACATTTTTTTAATTCTCTTTTGTTCTAACCTGACAGGGGGTCTCACGTGCAAAAAACTTGGATATAATTATGTTTTCAACTGTCAAATTCTATTGCCAACACAATATGTTCACGTGTGGACCGCACAAACATTTATTTGCACATGTATTGCGAAATAGTTGTTCAAACTTATTTTCAAGCAATTATGTTGGAAATAAACTGTCAAATGTGGCTGTCAATTCTCTGTCATTTGTTTTTCCCGCGAATTAAATAAAAAACCGTGCAAATATGTATGTATATATTTACTTATTAGCATCTGCTAAGCTTTTTGACCAACAAAAAAATCAAACAAGCACAGAAAACGCTGAAGCTAATGTATTCATTCACAGCGAACTTTTTAATTTTATGTCCAATGTGCACTAAGTGTTCTCCACCTAAAAACATAAGCTTGTAAATGAACATATTTGTGACGTCATGCTGCCGACGTTATTGCTTATGTTCGGAAATAAATATTGAGCGTGAAGACGTGCCGTGAAGCTTTTAGATATTGGAAATTCATAGACAGAAATTTCTTCATATTCGTTTTCCATTTATTTTCGCAGTTTGTTTACTTATTACTCAATATTTATTTTATTTTGTGGCTTAATTAAATTTTCAAAAAACATATAAAATAATTTTTTGATCAAAGGAAATTTGATAAAAAAAAAGGAAACTAGTTTATTATTGCACAAAATTGGCATTAGAAGATTCTCCCGAAGAAGACGACTTGGGCTTGAGAAATATTATATTAAGCAACAAGCTAAAAATTGCGAATATAACAAAAGAGAAACAAAAAATGAACGGTACAGAGGGTCGTGTACTACGCATTCTGCATCTTCGGCCCTTCTTCTATAAACTTCTTCTGTCTGTCTTTCAATTGTCGATATGTGAAAGGGGACTAAGGGCCAATAATTGACTTCGCATTTAAATGCCATTTAGCTAATTGCCACTTAAATTTAAGTTGCATTTAAATACAGTTTGAGTTTTTCAGTGTGAAATTATTGTTTGTATTTAATTACGATAAAAATATGGCAGCCTCACGAAATTCTCTCAATTTTCTTAGAGAAACAGCTGTTGAAAAAATTATAGAAAAATTTCTAATGTGGATTCTTTTTCAGGCTGAAAATAACAACAATGATAGGTTGCTGCAATGTTTTAAAAGTCTCTACTTAAAGAAGTAGCAGTTCTAAAAAAGAGCAACAGGAAGGTTAATAGTGGTGTTGGCGTAATATTAGCAGCGAATCGAGAAAAGGAAAGGGAGAAACGAGAAAATGTTTCACCCAAGGAAGAAATCACAACAGCAAATACTGCAACGGAGTCATCCGATAAAGACGACGACAAAGATGAGACCAAGGACGATCTTAAAAGTGAAGATTCACGCGATTCACGTGCCAGTACTAAGGAAGAGCCCCCCAAAATCACTAAGATGGAAGAGGAGAATAAAGACGATGTTGAAAAACGTGAAGAACGCGAAAAAAGTGTTAAGAGCGAAAAAAGCGACAAAAGTGAGAAAAGTGCAAGGAGTGAGAATAGCGAACCCAACAAAGATGAGGAAGTTGAACGTTCTAGGTCTCGCTCTCGATCTGGCTCAAGGTCAGTTTCAAATTCACCCTCTCGATCAAAATCACGTTCGCGTTCTCGTTCTCGTTCTCGCTCACAATCTCGATCACGGTAGAGATCTCACTCACATTCTCAATCACGATCTCGATCAGGATATCGCTCCCGTTCAGGTTCACATTCACCCTCACGTTCGCGATCGAATTCGCCCGATTCAAATTAGGAAATCACAAATAAGAGACCTTTCTCTTATTTCATAAAATTTGAACAGCTAATAAAGTAGCCGGTTTTCGTTTTGTAATTGTTCATTTACCTCGTTCTTTTTTAAAATATGTACAATATAAAAACATTTATTGAACATAACTGATGTTTGTGTGTTTAAAAATAACTGAACAATTTGAAATAACTATTTAAATGCTCATAAGTTTTACCACAAAAAAATAAACAAATTTTATTAGCTGATTTAAGATGTTTAATAATTGTTCTTTGATTTTACGAAATTTTTCAGAAAAACTGTCTTGGTTTGATTCAAAGTTTTACTCTGGTTTAATTTCGAGGATTGAATTGGTTAATTCAATCAGCATTTGTTTAAATTATTATTACGAGAGGAACAAGGGTAGGTTAATTAATTCAATTAACCAATTTAATCGTTCAAATCAAGTCAGATTGATTAATAGCTTTCAATTAATTGTTCTTTTATTTATATGCTCTTGAAGCAAAAGTAAAAATCTTTTTTTTTTCTTTAAACTCTATAAAATTTTTTTTATTTTCAATTTTTTTATAATTATTAAATTTAGATTAAAATTATTTTTTCATTTATAATTGAATTATAATTTAGTTCAATGTTATTGATTTTTTTCTGTTCCATTTCTACTTGTATTATCAAGATTAAGAAGGAATAAAAGAGAAGTGAAATATTGCATGGGAAAATTTTCTAAGATGCTTATCACGCTTTTCTATTATTTCTTATATTTTAGTTTAAGATGTATTTAAATTTAAAACAAAGGATATTTTCTGCAGAAAATGCAGCATGCTTTGTTCCCTTTGCTTTGCCTTCCAGAATAAACTGCAACTAGGAGTTGGCCAATTAACCCCAAATGAAACCAAAGTTTATGTTGCTTGTGTAATGTGAATTTATTGTGGTTTCATTACGTTATGTTGTACATATGAATATGCGCTGCGTGGTATTTAGCGCGGTGTTTGCGTTTATGCGTTTATTCTCTAAATAATATAAGAAATATTTAAATGATTGAAATACATAAGTTTTAACAATAATTAAATATAACAAAGATAAATACGATTTTTTGTAATGACTATATTACCACTTACTTATTTTTTCTGTGTCAGCAAAAGGAATAGATTTATAAATGTGCTGACTGCTTATTTATAGCAATTTATACAATACAAATTATAGCACTAATACAAATGCACAAATAAAACATAACACAAGATACTTGCATACATATAGCGCCTCTCTTCTAGGCTTGGGATATTTTGGCCATTTCAGTGTTGACAACGCGTTCGTGTTGGCGACCATCAACATCTCCGCCTCCGTGAAACGATCCAGTGGGTGTGGATTCACTTTCATTGACCGCGACGTCCAGGATGGCTAATTTAGAAACTGGTCTTCGATACACGCCTGTGCTGGTTCTGACTTCAGCGGATCGTGCCACACCATCTTTGCCGCTGTACAATTCTATGACACGTCCTCGCTTCCACTGTGACCTGGGCGCGTCGATTTCACAGATGAGCACTAGGCACCCGACGTTGAGTGGCTGTGTCGGAAGACACCATTTTGTGCGGCGAGTCAATTCAGGCAAATATTCTCTCATCCATTGGTGCCAAAAGCCATTTTTCAGATTTTGAACCATTCTCCATTGCTTTCTCAGACACATTAAACGAGGCTCGTATGGCGCGGGAGTCTGCGTAGAGTTAGGGCAACCCAGTAAGAAGTGATTTGGAGTGAGTGGCTCTGAGTCATCGGGAGTAACTGGTAAATGTGTCAAAGGTCTGGAGTTCACCATGTTTTCGGCTTCAATTAAAAAGGCTTGCAAAGTGTCTAGTCTGGGCGCATGCTCCTTTAGCATTATGTACAGCGCTTTCTTTACAGATTGGACAAGACGCTCCCATACCCCACCTTCACTTGGGTTGGCCGGTGTATTATATACCCATTTTATGCCTAGGGAAGTCAAACCTGTGGTAATGGTATTGTTGTCCAAAAAGTTATCTGAACTCTTTAGTTCTTTGTTGATTCCTACGAAGTTGGTGCCGTTGTCGCTGCGAATCATAACAGGCACCCCTCTTCTGTTGATAAAATTTCGTATACAGAGCAAACAAGCATCACTTGACAGGTCTGAGGCGATTTCTAGATGAACGGCCCGAACTGAAAGGCACGTGAACAGAGCCACCCATCTCTTTTCCCGTTTACGACGGACTGTCACTAACAGAGGGCCAAAATAATCAAGCCCTGTGTACGTAAAGGTTCGAACATACGGTGTGAGGCGTTCTACTGGCAGAGCGGCCATCTGTGGTTGGCGTGGTTTTGCTCTACGAAACCTGCAGACCTGGCACTGGGATCGAACACTGTTCAGTAGTTGTCGAAGTGATGACACCCAAAAGCGCAGACGAATTTCACTCATTGTGGTAGATATATTTATGTGACAAAATTTAACATGGTAATACTTAACCAGAAGTCGTGTAAACGGGTGTTTTTTCGGCAAAATTATTTGCTGTCTGGCTTCGATCGGTAGACAGGTTGCATGTGCGATTCGTCCTGAGATTCTCAGTAATTTATCGTTGTCTATAAAGGGGTTGAGCATTTTTATTTCACTGCTTGAATTTACAAACCCGTCTTGTCTTAAATCCACGATTTCCCCAACGAATACTTCTTGTTGTACATAGCGGCAAATCCATAATTCGGCATTATGCTCCTCTTCGGCAGTAAGTTCGCCGGCTGTAATAACATCGCCTCTTATTTTGAGCAATAAATTTTGCACATATCGCCTTACCCATGCCATGGCTCGTTTAAGTCTGCGATAGTTAGAAAAACGATTAAAATTTAATATACCAGCGCCTACCTTTTGAGCCAGCAGAACTTTGTATTTCGATTTAAGTTCTGATTCACTGCGGTCAACGTTTCTGTTCATCAAACCCTCAGCTGGCCATCTCGACTCGTCATACTTCAGGAAGTCAGGGCCATTTTGCCACCGTCCCCCTACTTCATAATTTTCTGAAAATTTTCCTCTAGTAGCTTCATCCGCTGGATTTTCGAGGCCAGGGCACCACCTCCACTCCTGTGTGCTGCTACTTTCTAATATCTCTGCCACTCTATTAGCCACATATTTCTTGTAATTACGATGGTCAGAACGGATCCACTGTATAACTGTATATGAGTCTGACCAGAAGAGTACCTTATTAATGTTTTTGTTATGATTTTTTAATATAGCGTCCTTCACACGGACACCCATTACTGCTGCTTGCAACTCAAGCTTTGACATCGTATGGTACCTCGTAGGTGCACAACTGGACTTTCCCATAACAAAGACGACCCTAGTACCTTCCCTTTTCACCGCACGCCAATATGCTACAACAGCCATTGCCTCCTCGCTCGCGTCTACGAACACATGAAGGTCTACTATGGCGCTAGCAAAGTCTGCAAAATAGCACCGGGGCTCTTTGAATTCTACCAATTTGTTAAGTTTCTTTAACCACATTTTCCATTGGGTGTATATCTCAGCTGGCAACTCCTCATCCCATTTAATACCTGCTTTCCAAACTTTCTGCATTAGGGTTTTTGAAGTCACCATAAAATCACAAATAAATCCAAATGGGTCATATATGGACATGTTTAACGACAACATTTCACGTTTAGTAGGAACTTTTTCAAATTTTAATATCTTTGGGTTGACTTTGTGCAATTTCAATTGAAAACAAAAAACATCAGTCTTTGGCAACCAATGCATGCCCAATACTCTTTCCATGGTATCGGGGCTACAAAACTCAGCACTGTACTCAGAATCAGACATAGGGTTACCAAATAATTTTATAATTCTTTCTGAGTTGGAGACAATATTACGGAGATGGAAACCACCCGCTGTGTGAATGCGAACAACGTCTTTTACCACCTCTTCAGCTTCGTCTTCAGATTGAAAACAATCTACATAATCGTCCACATAATGGCGCTCAATCACTGCCTTGACTGCTCTAGGTGATTCCTTCAAAAAATTATTTGCATTTAAATTTTTTACATATTGTGCTATTATAGGTGAGCATGTGGCACCGAAGATCATTCGTTTCATCCTATAAACTTCTACCGGCTTGTTCGTGTCTCCATTTCTCCATAAAAATCTTTGGCTATCACGATCGTCTTTGGCAATGGCAATTTGATGGAACATTTCTTGAATATCTCCACATACGGCTACTGGAGCTTCTCTGAATTTAAATAGAATAGAAATCAATGAATTATTTAAATCAGGACCTGCAATAATAGCTTTATTTAACGAAAAACTATTGACTTCGGCTGCAGCGTCAAACACGAGGCGAATTCCTTTTTTATTAATATTTTTAACACCAAAGTGCGGCAAATAGAAAACATTATCACTTTTTCTTTCTCGTTCCTCCAGAGTCAATTTCCTGGCATAACCCTTTTTCAGGTAGTCTTTAATTTTCTCACAATATTGTTTATAATACTCACAGTCTTTTGCCATTTTTCGCTCAACCGTATACAACCTATTTAGAGCCATTTGGTACGAGTCCGACATTGGCGGCACCTCTGCTTTCCATAACAGTGGACATTCGTATCGGCCGGAAATTTTTATAGTTTTTTCTTTTAATAGTTTCAAGGCCCTGTCATGGTCCTTTGCTATCAACGGTCTTAGATTTGTCTTTATGCCCTTCGTTTCCACATCAAAATAGTTCCGCATCATATCATGTAACTCTCTAAACAAATCATTGTTATCTTCCTCAAAACACTTACGAATATGTAAATTCCGCATTCTCAATGGGGTTTTCTCACCCGGAATCGGCCCATAAATAATGGCACCCAATCTAGTAGTTGAGACCATTGGCCCATAATCTGTTAGCATACGGGGAACCTCCAATGGTACTGTTAAAAACGAATGAATTAGATTCAAAATTAGTTTGGGTTGCACATTAGAATAATCCTGCATAGGCATTTTGGCGATTTTATCGCATCCGCGGGATTTCAAAATATGTGCGACGTGGCAACTCTGTACCGGCAATGACAGGTTTGTAGAAATATAAACATCGGAAATTGTAAATTTTTTGTCATTCTTACCGACCCCACTTATGGTCAGATTAATCTTTTCTGTTTGTTGTGAAATGCTATGCTTGTTGAGCCACTGTAGCTCTAAAATTTCAGGTTCTCCACTTATCTCGAGTTCGCATGCGATATCGCTGTCCAACATGGAAACGTTGGCACCATCGTCGACAAAGGCGTAAGTCGTTATGGTTTTGTTGTTTCCGTACAAGGTTACAGGCAATATTTGGAATAAGACACGATCGGTGCTGCAAGAGGCATGGCAATTTCTATTTTCGGCTTGTACTTGTCGTAGTTCAGACGTATTTTGATGGATGTTACGAGTTTCAGTAGGCATTATAGGGGCTTGCCTTGTTGGTAGTACTGGCTCGGTTGAGTTGTGTAACAAATTGTGGTGAAACTTGGGACAATTGCTTATACCACATTTCCTCTTATTGTTGCAACCTTTTAACTGGTGGCCTTTTTTTAAACAGCAAAAACATACCTTTAGAATTTTTATCTTAATCCAACGCTTGTTTACTGACATCTGTAAAAACTGTTGACAATTTTTTATGCTAGTGCACTCACCTTGACATATACTACAATTATGACCGATGGCTATGCAGGCATACTTGCGGTTGTGAGATGCGGACGAAAAAGACTGACGACGGTTGCTACTGTTGGATGTTGACGGGAGGAGGTCATGAACAATATTGGCATGTTGACGTAATAATGTTAACCAATCGCTGAAGTCAATGATCGTGGCAGATCGTTTCAGTGATAGGGATTTCTCCGCCCATTGCATTTGTCGATTTGTAGGCTATTTTGACACTAACTCACTAAGTAGCGAAGGGTTTGACAAATGGTGTTCACCGTGGACATTCTTTAAAAAGGTTGACATGTTAGATATTTTATTGGCAAAATTAACGAGGGCTTCTAAATTGTCATTTATTAGTGGTGGGATGGCTCGAACTTTGTCGATTTGGCTTCGAACCAACTGTTCGGGACGACCAAATGTTTCTTGTAGCATCTCCATTATGGCGGTGACGTTAGCAGAGCTAGCTAGCAACGATTCGACCGATTCGCGCGCTCGACCTTTTACTGATTCTCGTAGACGCATTATATTATGATGGTTGGAGTAACCAAATTCATTTGTGGTGCTTTCAAAGGCTTCGGAAAATGTCTGCCACTCTTCTGGAAGACCTGTAAAAATAGCAAGGTGGTAAATTTTCTTTTGAGGAATTACTGCTGGCCTATGTGGATATGGCATTGGTATGGAAGCATCAGATTCATGCGAACGTGGTGAATTCTGTAACGATGACGAAAATTGAGACGGTGGCGGTGGGTTATGCAGCGTCATTGTCTGCTGCGACGGCAAGGCTTGTTGGCTAATGGCAATGTGCGCCTGCATCTGCTGGCTTGTACTGAGTAGCTGCGCTTGCAATTGACGCGTTGAATTTAAAAACTCGGCTTGCATCATTTGCATCTGTCGTTGAAGTTGCTCTAGATGTTGTTTAAACTCACTTACTTCACTTGTTGATTTTGGCGTTGATAATTGTACTTTATTGACTGAAGACTTCTGAGGCGGCTGATTTTTTGTGCTAGCGGCGGCTATGGCTGTGTCAGCCTGGCTTGCTGACGGCGTAGATGTAACCGGCATAGTTTGTGGCTGAACGGGGTTACTTTTATTCGCCGTGTCTTTTAACGGCGAATGTTGTGTAGGCATGTCGACAATGTAGGACTCAAATCTGGCTGGTGGAACTCCTTGAGTTCGTCTGATTGTCCTTCTAGGCTGATTTCCGTTTTCTGACATAAAACGGACACGATCACTATGACACTACTTACTTTTACAAACAATTATATCATCACACAAGCGGCTTAGAAATAAAGAATAGAGATGTTCCCTTTGCTTTGCCTTCCAGAATAAACTGCAACTAGGAGTTGGCCAATTAACCCCAAATGAAACCAAGGTTTATGTTGCTTGTGTAATGTGAATTTATTGTGGTTTCATTACGTTATGTTGTACATATGAATATGCGCTGCGTGGTATTTAGCGCGGTGTTTGCGTTTATGCGTTTATTCTCTAAATAATATAAGAAATATTTAAATGATTAAAATACATAAGTTTTAACAATAATTAAATATAACAAAGATAAATACGATTTTTTGTAATGACTATATTACTACTTACTTATTTTTTCTGTGTCAGCAAAAGGAATAGATTTATAAATGTGCTGACTGCTTATTTATAGCAATTTATACAATACAAATTATAGCACTAATACAAATGCACAAATAAAACATAACACAAGATACTTGCATACATATAGCGCCTCTCTTCTAGGCTTGGGATATTTTGGCCATTTCAGTGTTGACAACGCGTTCGTGTTGTCGACCATCAACATGCTTATAAACACACATATACATATATGTACATGTTTCAATACATATCGTCCTGAATTCATGAAAGCCTAAGTTACACTAAAAAATTTTTACAAAATTGTCAGAAACTAATATAAAAAGTTTACCAACATTTTTAAAATTTTTTTCAGCTTATTTCTTATTAAGGAATCAGTAAAATTTTAATATGTACAATTTTCCAGCGACATGTATTTTGATATGGTACATCGTAATCAGCCAAGAAGTTGATTTTAAATTTTTTGTAACTTAGGGCTTTTTTAAAATCATATGACGATATGCATTTATGCCCATGTGAATGAATGTATACGAACATGCAGAAATATGTTTGCAGATAAAAAGACGTTAGCATAAATTATAATTGAATTTGTCAAAATTTTACATTTCATTTTTAATTGTATAATACTTGTACAAAACAAACGCAACCGCAGTAACTACAATAATAAAAATAGCAATTTGCGAATGAAGTTGTAAAAGTGATTTTATTTTAAATAGAAACTACTTTCTTATAGCAGTATAAGATAAAGGTCAAGAAATAAGGGTTCCATAAAAAACGTGCAAGTATTTTGTATTTTAAATACTTATAATAAATAGAAGTAGTTTCTATTTTAAATACATAAAAAATGGCAGTATTTTGTATTTTAAAAACATAGTTTACAAACGACGATGATTTTGTTGTTTTCGTAGATAGGGATGATGGTGAATTGAGGACATCAAATTTGGAGTTGGAATTTGTCAGTTTCCTCTGTGACAAGGGCAAAGACGTTATCACTCTTGACAGATATCCAAATATAAAGAGTATTCATTGAATTTAATACAAGTTTGTGCTCATAAGGACCTGTAGAAAGATTATTTTCTTCAGCAGGTTTTATTTATTGTATGTAACGAATTTTTTGGTTTGTACTTACATCCGTGGAAATTTTTTTGGTGGGTGGTGAGGCAATCATAGAATTGACAAGGACCTTGAACGGCATTACGGATGACAGGAGCCAATAATTGATTGGTTGACCTTTACATATCCACAACAAGATTTCTTCAGCAAAATAGTATTTGTTAAAAAACAACCCTTAAAAAATAAAACTTTTTGAAATTGTAATACTTTACAATTATACGTTTGAATTTTATATGTTTTATAAATAGTTTTATTGAGAACAGGTATAGAAAAATGTTATAAAAATGTGTAGGTTTCCACACTACCATTGAGGTACTACACTTAGTGCGTTGCCAATTATTTTTAATGGCTGACTTCCCCAATAGGCCTAAACCATTATTTACTTAATTATATACTTATATAAAAAATATGCCTTATTTAATTCATGCAGTTGCTTTGAAAAGAAGTGCGATTTTTTGTTTATCACTCATTTTTTATCATGCATGTACATAAGTATGTACGTTAATTACTTTAATACTTAAGATAATATACAGAGTAACAAATAATTGTTACTCTTGGCTTTTTGGCATTTTCAACACACTTCTTTATATTAAGATAATGTTACTACATATTTTACATACAGTGAATGCATTTTTATATATATTGATTATACAGTCTTCACAAACATGATAATTACAAAGTGAACATTTGTTTTTTTTCTTTTTTGAATAACAGTGACAACAAAAACTGGAAAATTGTCAGAATATTTAGTTAATATAGATTTAATTTCAAACCTAAACTGATTTGGACATGGTAGGTTGATCATTGGATGGTCTTTTAAAAAATGTATAATGTATAAAATGACAAAGACACCGCAGCTAACCATATCCTTCTGTTTTGTCCTTTGTAAAATGTTGACGAATTTCCATTTTTTATTTTCAATTGATTTTGAAATGAATTTTTTGTAATGAGATTTTCCGCTATCATCATACAATGAGTCGACGAAAATAAATTCTAATGTAGCGGGTTTCAATACGCAAAGATTAAAATGACCGTTTTCTAAAATTGGTATAAAGATCATATCTGGTTTATGTAAAAGTAATTTATTAACCTTTTCAAAATTTATTTCGAGTATTTGACAAGGTATACTTAGAAAGTTACGAAAATGTTCTTGTATATAACATAGAACAGCACAGTCTAACACAAAATTAGTCAACCGTTCTCCTTCTTTCAGGGAATCCCAATCTCTTTTATCTAAAACGTTGTAAAATCCCAGTTCGAAAAGCTTAAGCTTTGGATAAATGGACACATATAAATCATTATATCTAAAAAGATTATAATTGATCTTTAATGAAGAGCTTGACCCACAGTTAGAGTCTTCCTTCTTAACAACGGCTGGTATTTTGAAATCATCCGGATCAATTTCAATGATATCTTCAACATTTTGTTTTCTAAATTTTTGTGTTTTTTTTGCATTTAGTAATTGCTTTGAATTTATTGCTTTTCGTTTCCGTGGATCTTTTTTTCCATTGTTCCTCCGGTTGCAGATGTTCTGTTAACTTACTGATTTCATGTTTTGATAATTTGGAGTAATCGTGTTCTTCTGAGATTCGTACCAGTGAATTTATTTCCTCAGGGTTACTTATATATAATTTTGTACGTTCAGCATCATCGATCTCTATTTTATCAAACATATTGTATCTACATCGAAGATCCTTTAAGGAACTTATGTTCTCTCAGGTTCGATTTGAGAAGTTTCTTTGTGCTCGATACAAATTTGTTCAGCTGGGCCTCCTTTACATTCCGGCTTACATTCGTTTACGTTTAGTGGTGTTTTTTAAACTACTTACTTCTTCCACATCTTCTTTTTCAAAAATCTCTAAAGGACTTTCTTCCTTTATAAACAAAATCTCACGTTCAATTTGAAAATTTTCTTTGCTATCAATACAATTGTGTTTAGTTGAGTCTTTTTTATATTCAGGTTTGTTTACTGCAGTGGTATCCTTTTCTTTTTTAAATATTTTTTTCGTATAATTTTTTGGAATAGTTTTCTTGTCATTTGTTCTTTTTGAACAAATTACTTCTCCCACTTCAACAATTTTTAGAGGACTTTCAATGTTTACGAACAAAATCTCAGGTTGAATTTTATGATTTTCGTTATCAATAAAAATTGTGCACCCAAGTCTTCTTTATTGCTTGAAACATCTTCGGAAGCTACTTCCGATTTCACCAAAATATTTAAATTCAAATGGGATTTTTCGATTTTTAAGTAGAAATTATGAAAATTGTGCAATTCCTGCCAACATTCTTGGCATATATAGGAGTGATTATTTAAATTTTCCTGTTATAAACATCATTATTTAATTAATAATGAATAAATTATATGGTATGTCAAGAGAAATTCGGAAGTTAATGCATTTGAAAGACTTTTGATATGTCTTGTTCGAAAAGTTCTTGAAGCAATACTGAGGAAATCTCCCCGGGCAGACAAATTATAAGAGATAATTTTTTTTTGCTTCATTAATATTAACGCGCATTTCCACGAAGCTTTCGATTCATTCTTTTGTCTCACACTTTCTTGAATATTAAAACAAAATGTATATACAACAGTTTCGTTCCAAAAGATTCTGGACAAGTTGGGACAAAGTACTTACTGTACTCTACAAATTTACAAAACACGTACCTATTAAAAATATGATATCCAAAATATCCAAATATCAAAATTTAAAATCTAAAAACTCACGAAACAATCACGCCAATAAAATTGAACCGGGAATATACAGTTATATTGGAATACAGCAGTGCTGCCATAAAATTAATTTGTGGAATGTTAAACAGCTGCCACCTTATTCTAAAAGAATTTTAAGAGACACTATTTTATGAGCGTAACACTTTTTTCGACCTAAAAAAGTTTGATGGGCTATAACTTCTGAATTCAAGTATTTCAGAAAGTGACATCCGGCACCAACAAATTGTATTTTCAAGCTCTATCGATTGGTACTAACCGCTATAATGCACAACGAAGCGTTAGTTTTTTATGAGCGTAACACTTTTTAAAAATTTTGTAAATTTGCTTGTTTACATTGTTTAGTACTCTATTACCAATATCGTCGTGGTGAATGCAATAGGCTGTATGTCAAAAAAAATTGAATTTGGTTTTATTGTAGCGCTGTAACCAAAATTGGGGCTCCTACAACTTGTATTTATCTCGTGCCGTTCAGGCAATCAGAAGAGAGCTTTTACGCGCTTCTTTTGGTTACTGCAAAAGGACGTATGTCAATCGCACGCTTGATTTGACAGTGGCGTGGAGTGTTCTTTCGAGATAAAACCTATAAATTGTGTCATTCTGCATTGGATACTAACATTGGATACAGTGTGAATCGTGGCGATTTATTATTATATTCTAGCCAGCGAAACTAAAACAAACAATTTTTCTCAGAAATATTCAATTTTTGTCTTTCCTGCAAAAGTATGATTTAGTGACATACAGCATATTGCATTCACCACGACGATATACTACCTTCACTATTACCAGCATTTTTTAACCTAAAAATTTTTGTACATGAAAAAGTTTAATGGCCTATAACTTCTGAATTCAAGTATTTCAGAAAGTGACATCCGGCACCAACAAATTGTATTTTAAATCTCTATCGATTGGTACTAACCGCTATAATGCACAACGAAGCGTTAGTTTTTTATGAGCGTAACACTTTTTTCGACCTAAAAAAGTTTGATGGGCTATAACTTCTGAATTCAAGTATTTCAGAAAGTGACATCCGGCACCAACAAATTGTATTTTCAAGCTCTATCGATTGGTACTAACCGCTATAATGCACAACGAAGCGTTAGTTTTTTATGAGCGTAACACTTTTTCGACCTAAAAAAGTTTGATGGCCTATAACTTCTGAATTCAAGTATTTCAGAATGTGACATCCAGCACCAACAAATTGTATTTTAAATCTCTATCGATTGGTACTAACCGCTATAATGCACAACGAAGCGTTACCATTTTATGAGCGTAACACTTTTCTCGACGTGAAAAATTTCAATTTTCTTTCGTTTAATTCTTTTGGTGTTTACGAATTTACCAATCTAAACAAAAATCATACTTTTTGTGCAACTCTTTAAAAAAAGTTTGATTTTTCCCAAAGTTTGATTTCTTCTCGTCCGTATTTTTATTTTAATTAAATATGTGGCACCCTATTGTTTTGGCTAGTACCGAATACAAGTACCAAATACTATAACCAAATACTCGTACCAATTAGTTTTTAGATTCTTCAACACTAATAATAAAAAACATTTTCTTTCATTCTTTTTTTACTTTTTCGCGCTTTCAACACGCTTCATATATTTAATAAAACATAAATCACAAATTATAATTTAGTTAATAAAATTGAATTAAATAACTAAATACACCACCGCTTTTTTAATTTAGGGAAATCAATAATAAATTTCCCAAAAATACAAACAATTATTTAACACTGAAAAACTGAAACTATATTTAAATGCAACTTAAATTTAAATGAAAATTAACTAAATGCGTATTTAAATATGAAGTCATAAACTGGCCATTAGAGAAACAGCTGTTGAACAAAATTAAAGAAAAATTTCTAATGTGGATTCTTTTTCAGGCTGAAAATAACAACAATGATAGGTTGTTGCAATGTTTTAAAAGCTTAAAACAATTTTAAAAAACATAAACAAGAATAATATTAATAAATTAATTAATTATTGCGTGTTTCGCGCAATAAAGTAAACAAAAAATTTGCGGCCATTGAAAAATCAACATCTTTTGGAGTGAAATTTGGACTTCTTTTATTAATATTATTCTTTTTTATGGTTTTTAAAATTGTTTTAAACTTTTAAAACATTGCAGCAACCTATCATTGTTATTATTTTCATCCTGAAAAAGAATCCACATTAGAAATTTTTCTATAATTTTTTTCAACAGCTGTTTCTCTGAGAAAATTGAGAGAATTTCGTGAGGCTGCCATATTTTTATCGTAATTAAATACAAACAATAATTTCACACTGAAAAACTCAAACTGTATTTAAATGCAACTTAAATTTAAGTGGCAATTAGCTAAATGGCATTTAAATGCGAAGTCAATTATTGGCCCTTGGTCATTTCTAAATTGTGACAAAAATCGGCTTTCTGAAAAATGTTTCTTATTTAAAAACACAGCGCAACATACATCATTTTATCTGAACACATTTGAAAATTATATGTTGATATTTGTTTAGTTAAAAACAAATCACAATCATTTGTGTGTTTGTTTGTTTTTTCTTTTGTCTGGTCATAACTGACATTATTTTCGCTCAGCGACAATCATATATATCGACATAATTTGTTTTTTAGAACACGATTTTAATGTCTAAAATGATTTGTTTTCTCATATTGCTGTGGGATCTGATCCATAAAGAAATATGTAGCAAAAACTAATTGGAATATTGGCATGACCTAAATATACATTGCATAAAAAAATTTTAATTATCAATTCTAATGTCGTAGCTTCAAAAATAACGTATTTTTAATTTTTAGACATGCGCTGTTATTCATGAAAACCGCAAAACTATTCATTTGACGGGATGAAAATTAATGTACCGTTTTTAAGACCTCCAGACACGTTCAAAACGTTTGCATGGTTATAGTATAAGTGAAAATTGGATAGTATATGTGACACCAACGACACTTGATGGAAAATCATAAAATATAGATTTTTGGCATGCTTGCTGTCAGTTGTTTGAACATGTATAGTGCTAACCCATCAAGCACGAACAAATCTTCAGTAGAATTATATTTTCATTGTGAACAGTTGTCGACAAATCGAAACTAAAAGAAAATTATAAAAATTACTCGTGCAAAAAAAGTGTTAGAATTAAAAGAAAAGCAAGCTAATGACTGATAAAAAAAAGAGAAGTGCTAGAACTTATTAAATAACATTTTTGTTATTAAAATTTCATTATTTAGCGACATTGTTATATTTTTTAGCTAAACGATCAGCACAAAATCAAAGTAAAAATGAATGCTTGGTGGGTCATCAAGCGTGGTAACATCAAGCCAGCAAACACACGTACACGAACTTGACAGCAAGAATTTGAAGGTGTCTAGGGCCCTTTACAGTTCTACAATAATCCAGGAAAATTTGCATTATATGTTGACAGGGTAACATTGTTTATCATTTTGACATTTTTACATAGCGTCTACAACTGATATTAAACACAAAGTAATACAAGAGGTGACACGAACGGCATGCTATTGCTGTGTCTGTCGCACAGGAACTCGTAAACAAAGAATTTTTCATGTTTTGTTGTGGTTTTGTATTCTTATTAATTTCTGACTCACTAAAAAGAGTTGCAGAAAAATATTAATTTAAGCAATATAAATGCAAAATGTAATATAACGTTAAAAATAATATAAAATAACAATTATTCATGATATATAGAAGAAGTAAATTGCAACACAATTCACCATTTCTTACTTCCAAAATGCTTAATTTTGTTTTCTTTATTTTCCCTCATCCTTACTTTATGTTGCTATCTCTTTTTAACAGCATCTAGTAGCACAAAAAAGCTGATTTGCTCCAAAACATAACCTCAAAGTTACATCTCTGATTACCCTGTGATATTAACTCTGATATAATATGTGAGAGAACGTCGGCAGAATAAAAAGAAAAACATATGTATTCGAATATTAATATCTACCTAGGGGAAGACGTACTTTTGTAAATATTATAATAATTCATAATTAACAGGCAGCCGTTCAGTGAACATCTTTATATATTTTTGTAGTACTTTGTGTTTTACAAACAATTTTCCAATTTCTTTATATGTACATAGTACATTTATATGCGGTTGTTTAAAAATCAATTTTGGCGTCTATTTTAATACACAATAATCTTTTTAATACACAAAACTATTTTTTTTATCTACATATGTATGTACTTATGTGTACGTTTTTTGACAGTTAATATCATGATATTGTTTTCTAAATATATATTATGAAAAAATATTTTAATATCTGATATAATAAGTGTGTTCGAGTACCCAAAAGTGTTTAAAAATTTTACTGCATTTTACGAAATTGCGTTCGTTTACTCAAGTTACAGTAAATGAGGACACAAATTGAGAGCGTAAAGTGACGGTTCTTGGCTGAGAATTTACTAATTTTTACTGCACAAATTTCTTGTAGTAAAATTTGGTAAAACCAAAAAAACATATGATTCAAAGGTAAACAAACAAAAGTAAGAAAACAAAAAGTATACAATTTGTGAAAAAATTACTTAAAAAAGAAAAGCCTGAAATAAACTAATATAAAATAATAAGCAAACAATTATTTTTAAGCTATTCATTCGTTAAACATGATGTATATGCCTTTTAAAATGAAATAAATGTTGTAAAAGCCATTTTCGTAGTTATTTTGTTATTTCGTTGGAGCTGTGAAAATGCTAAGTATATGGTTACTTAGTACTTAGTTGCTGTTAAGGTAGTCAATAGCAAAAACAAATAATCACATACTTTTGAATAAATTTAATCAGAAACAAATAAACACATGGAAACGATTATAGAAAATAATTTGTTTATATTTTCTTAAAATATTGGTGTTATAATAAATATTGCATCGAGTACCAACAAGAAAAAGAGTTGAGTAGTCAAAAGTGTAAATATATTTCAACACTACATGTATTTGCAATCAGCTGTTTCCTTAATCTTACGAATTTTTCAAATTTTTCCGTTCGCGTACTTTTTTGTGCTACAGCTTTTTTGAGAGTAAAATCTTCAATTTACTTAGTAATTACTCATTTACTGCATTTTACTGTAAAAGTACTCGAACACACCTAATATTGCAATAATATTAGTATTGAAGTCCACACTGCTATGAAATTTGACGTTTGCTGATAGAAATATATTTGATATTATATCAGGTATATGTTAGTGGCATGCAAGTGGCAAATTTTCACTTGCATGCAAATTTAGCTGCCACTGGAGCTGCCATTGCGAAAAATAAGGGTGTAATAGGAAAAAATGTGTGTTTTGAGTTTTTCGAACTGGCAGTGGCATGTGTAAACGCTAAGATTAGGTTCACACTTTTGCTGCCCCACTTTTGTTTGTTCGAAAGAGGGGAAAGAAGAGTGGTATTTGCTAGGAAGCTGCTTGTACTCGTGAAGCTCGTTTTGTTGTGCCATTCGGAATTACAAAAACGAAGATAGATGCATGCTATTATTTTATATTTCCCTTCATTGCTTCGCTGTGAAAATATATATGAAAATTAGCTGAAACAGATTTTTTCGTGCGAACATTCAGGCAACTTCAAAAGGGAGTTGAATAGAAGCTGAGCAGCAAATGTCGAAGTGTGTGAACCTAGTCTAAGTAATGAAAATTTTGTAATAAAGAAAGCATTACGTACCAACCACACGAGCAATTTTGTATGTCTGAATACAAGCAATAACGCCGACAGAAATACACTGTTAAATTGCTAATATTCAATGTTGTATCTCGAATGGCGAACATGTAAAGATCTTAGAACGCAAACTTTAAAATTTCTTGAAAAGTTCTGCCGTGTAAGTTGAAATTAATTGGTGTTAAAATTTTCCCTTGTTACTTTGGAATATTGTCTCATGTCCAATTCTTTCTGACTAAAAATGTTACGAACTTTAGCCAAAAATAATAATCAATTTGGATTAAAAAACCCACTAACAACAAAAACCACTAACAATTAAATTTGTTGAAGAAGGTTGTGCGTTATTTTTATTGTATGTATATAAAAAATGAGTCGTAAAGTCAAAAATTTAATAAAGCAAATAAATATTATTGTAAATATTGCGAATTTTCCGAAAGGAGTTTTTTATAATTATTGCTTTAATTTAAATAATTTTGAACTTTTTGCGGTCACAACTTTAATTTAAATGTTTTTTGCTATTGTTTATAAATACAATTTTAATTTTAATAATTTTTATCTTTTGTTCGTGCATTAGTGTTGTTAAATTTGTTTTATATTTGCACAATATGTATACATATGTTAAGCAAATATCAATTGAATTTGACAGCATCTGTTAATATGGCATTTACACCTGACCAAAATCTAGTAATTATGATATTTTGAGCAAAATCTCGTTGATTTTGAGTAGATTTCCCATACAAAACAAAATCTACTTCGTCACTAGATTTTGTCAAAATCTGCTAAAAATCTCGTAGAACTAAGTGATGCAACTGTGGTTTTTCGTAAATTGTACTAAAAAATACTAACCTGTTTAATAATATAACTTTGAAGGGTGTGTTCGCAGCTGTTTCGCATTTGAGTGATATTTTTTGTATGGAGGTTGACATTTGAAAATAAAAATTCTAATCAACTGTTTTTGTCATGGATACGAAATCTTAAAATATGTCATGAATAACCCGGTGTAAACGGCAAAGATTTTGGTTTGGTGTAAATGCCATATAAAAGATTATTGCTCAACAATATCTTCTGGGAATGATTACTAAACATGTGTTTAAACACGTGAATTGAAAATTCTTTGGGGGCGGCTGTGATGCGGCTCGAAGGCGCTCGACTTTGCCCTCTGCTGCCCAACACCATATTCAATGGTAGAATAATACAGTTAGTGTCGAATCTAGAACAACACTGCTTTTTATTATTTTTAAGTGCGAAGTTGTTAAAAAGCACAATAGATAAATTTAAAAATTTTATATTCATATAAAGAATTTCTTTTCCTTTTTTCATTTGCATTTGAAACAAACGTTCAATTGTGCTTTTTTAGCTTTTTTTCTGTTCTATAAAGAATTTTGTTTGTTTTCCTTTTCTTATTTGCATTTGAAACAAGTGATAAAGTGTGCTTTTTTAGCAGTGTGGGTGTGTGTAGTAAAAAATAAACAAACTTTGACAGATGTGAACCACAAAAAAAGTACGTTAACGTTTCGACAATGTCTGTATTATTTTACCATGCGGATTCGTCTGTGCTGACAGTGTCAACCTTTTTTTGGGTGTTTTGACATTTGACAGCTGCGGAGGTATTTCTAAGCCAAATTTATAATAAGTAGACTCGCCTCAATGCGCTTTGAAAAATACCTGCTTACTTGTCAAAATCAGTTGCAATTGCTGTTAAGAGGTCGCCTTGAGGTATTTCCTACAACAAATATTGTGTTGCTTTGTGGCATTGTTGTAGAGCCGCTACAACCTGATTGATCTACCTAAGCCGTATTTACACATATACATACACCTTTGAACCTTGCCCTAACCCCACTTTTGAAGGGCACACAAAAAGGAAAAATGAGTGAACCGTCGGCTAAAAAACCAAAATTTCAGTTTAAGAAGAAAATTTATCAGCCTAAAAGAAAGCATTTTTTGGAGGTTGGTCACAGAGGTTTTCTAGCAACATGCAATTTTAACGAAAAAGATTGCATACGTGAATGTTATAATATTCTAAATCAACACGCAAACGAGTTGTATGGCGTTGAGGATGACTACAAAAAAAAGGCGAGTGACCAGGACGCCGAAGAAATGCAAGAAAACGAAGAAGAGACAGTTAATGATATTGCTGACGAGTTGCAAATGCAAATTAATGCAACACAAATGAAAACAAAATCCACTGCTAGGCGTCGCTTTCAAGCAGTTGATACTGGAACCACTAATTGCGTTTTTATTAAAACTATTCTAAAAGATCCTAAAGCGATTGCAGAAAGAATAGTTAATGATATAGTAGAGACGAAACAACATAAGACGCGCTACCTCTTACGTTTTTTGCCTATAGAAACAGTGTGCAAAGCTAACGAGAAAGATATTCTAAATGCTGCCGGTCAACTATGTGATAAGTTTTTCCTCAAGGACCATACCACCTTTTCTATAGTATTTAATAAAAGGTTTAATAACGACGTAAATCGCGATAATTTAATTCGTGAGGTGGCGAATTTGATTCATGCTAAAAACTTGAAAAATAAAGTCGATCTAAAACATGCTAAGAGGTCGTTGATAGTTGAAGTTATTAAGGGGTTATGTTGTCTTACAGTCGTGGATGATTATATGGCAAAGAAAAAATACAATTTATTTGAATTAGCCAGAGATAATCAGGAGTACGATAAGAAAGGCAATAAAACTATGAAGGAAGATAGTGAAAATAATGAAAGGACGGTTGTATGTGATTCAACTCGGCTAACAGCTGGCGAAGAAATAGAGATAAAAAATGAAAATAAAACAGATGTAAATGAAAAGGTATGAATAAACCAACGCAAAATTTGGAAAGTTTGTTTTATTATTGAAGTTAAAATAATATGGAATTAACGAAGGTTTAAAATTATTCATCCTTATTCCAGTTGGCGACATCGACGTCACGTCAACACAATACCAAAAAATTGGGGCTTGTCTATTCGTTTTCGAAAACAACTGACTACCATTGACACGCTCATGTTATTTTCTGGACCTTAGAGAACAGAAATAGACTGCTTTTGTAAGTAGCACATAATTCTTTTCGAGAACGAAAACATTGCATTAAAGTGACGTCGATGTCGCCAACTGGAATAAGGGTGATTGAGTTGGGTAGTTCAAGAACGAACTATGTAGTTTCAATTAGTCAAAAATCTGAAAATGAATTTAAATTAATCTTAAGAATTAAGCAGCTCCATACACAACAATATTTTACATCATATTGAACATTTTTAACACTATGTTGCGATTTGTAGCTCTGAGACACTGCTAAATTCAGGAAAGTGAGAAAAATTGCATGCGTTTTCAATGTTTTTTCTGTTTTCATGTGTTTATAAGATATTTGTTTTGTGGCTAAACGAATCAAGGTATTACAATAATTTTTTTCACCGAAAGATTTGAGCAAAAACAAATTTTTGATATTTCAGAAAGAAGTTATCTTGAATATTAATGTTGAAACAATTAGTTTAAAAATTAAATTTTACACTTTTGCAAGAAAATTAAAAAAGGTTCTTAAAAGTGAAGGAAGCAAATGCACAAATTATGTTTTGTACCACAATAAAATTTAGAATCTCAAATTTTAGACGATTAAAACAAAATTTTTTTGCTCTTCAGGCGCTTTTTCGACGTCATAATCTCTTGTGTCCTTTGAATTATTGATTTTAAATCTTATTCACATTACCTGCCTATACATAAGATGCTTATTATCGGTAATAGTTATAAGGGAGTGCCCCACACCACAACAACAAACCAGTTTTTTATTTACCTGTGCTCTTTAAAATATTATTTGGTAGAAAAATACATATGTACCTAACTATAGTATTTTTTAAAAGCATTAATTACAAAAATATATATATAAATAGGCAAATACAAATTTTTAAATCCCTTTTTCTCCTTTGTTTGCCAACCGATTTTCTTCAGTCTTTTACCAAATGGTAAACATTGTTGAGCTTTACTGACCCGACCGTATATTATTTAAATCGGTTCAGTATTAAAGGTATAAAAGGCTTATGAATTTGACACCACTGCAAATGCTAAAAATATAGACGTACACGCATTCACTGATGTACATACTTATGTAAGCATTGGTTCAAGTAAAAACAAACAAAGTAATGAGTAATACGATTTTTTATAAATGTGCGTCTTTATTTGTATGCAATTTTATTTCGTTTATTGTTTTATTGATGCAGAAGGAAGTAAGTAATTAGGTAATATTTTCTCTTTAAATAAATGCAACCAAAATAGGCATTCGTTAAACTGGCGGTCGAATTTCGACCATTAGGCGTCTCTAGTTAAGTATGTAGATTAAAAAAGTAAACATAGACACACAGAAGATACATGGGTCATCCATATACGAGACTACTCACTAACTAACGCATACAAACATACGTATAAAAATACATATGGGTTATTGCATATAATTTTGATCACAACCTTTTTGTAATTTCGAGAGATTACACGGAAAAAGTTTACAAAAGATTACAGTTATTCCAAATAGTAAAGGAATCTGATGCTAGAACCATTGAGGAGAAATTGCAGTTTTTAGTTAGAAAATTGTGCGAAATTTCAAAATGTCAAAGAGATGGAGACATGTTCATTTCGATGTTTTTAATTGCTATAATTTTTCGTGTGTTAAGTATTAAATAATATATAAAATAGTAAATCTCCATATATATATATATATATATATATATATATATATATATATATATGTATATATAAAACTGAATCTGTGTTTGATTATTTATTTGTTTCTACGAGAGTGATCTTTTGAAAATTTTGGGACTGTTTTACTCACGACTGGGATATTTAATGCGTTGAAATTCAAAGCTATTTTTAATTTCTTTATAGGTATCTGCACAACTACAACAGTGTGACTTACTTAAGATTGGGTTGGCACTTAAAATAAAATTAAGTTTCTACTAATTATCGGTGGAATTTGATGGGAGAGACGGATATCGCCCATACATAAGAATTATTAATCTTAAAAAATTAAAAAAAATTCTGTGGTGTGGTTGGGTGTTGGTGGACGTTGTTATAAAAATCTGATACTAGATTTTTTATATCAAATTACATCTTTGTGAAGATAACAAACAATCCTATTTTGCTCATTTTGAAGATACCGAAAAATAATTTCTCTCTTTTTACTCTGCAGAGCCAAATTTTAGTGCTACCAAGTTTAAAAGTGGAATTTCTTGCAGCATCCATACAAAACAGCTACTTTATTGTGAATATATGATTTTCTCCTTTTAAGGAGGGAGGATTTTAAACTTACCAAACTAACTTAACAATTTCAATATTTTTATTAATAATAATAAATCATAAATATTATTCATTAATGATGCCTCATATCCTGTATGGCTTAGAAGTCGTTTCTGGCACTATTGTGAAGAATTGGAAAATTTTAAAATGTGCGACAAATTCCACCGTTAGTTTTGTTTTTAATGTACGACGGCGTGAACATGTCTCTGAATTTGTTAGAAACTTTTTAGGATGCTACTTCAACCAATTTGTAAGCCTTCTTAACGTAGTCTTTCCATCACATTATAAAAAGTGGTGAACCTTGTCTCTTGCGTAATATATTTACTTTTTCTCGGTCTACCAGGAATAAACAAGTCTTGATACCCAAGATAAAATGCGCTTTATTTGAAAGATCATTTGAAGTAAGAGTGGCGTGATATTGGAACTTTACCCATATGAGTTACGTATATTTTCCTATAGTAATAATGTTTTTCGACATAATCTTTTAGAACATTTTCAGTGAAGTACTGTGTTGACTAATATATGTGTTACGCTATATTATTGTATTCGCTTTTATCTCCAAATTATATTGTATGTAGGTAGATCTCGCCTAACCGCATCTTAGAGTGTGGTCTTACCATATCTGGACAGTTACCTATTTCCTTATAATAGAATTAAAATGAAATCTTAAATGGCTGGGGAGCTCTTAATTGGTTGTGATATTTAACAATACATATGTACATTTTTTTATATGCACTTATCATTTACACAAGTAAATATTATTATCTGTATTTACTCAGAACATATCAAGTACTTTGTAATACATTTTATTTGGCCTAGATGGTTTAGTATTACTATATATGAAATAAAAAAATTAATTTCATATTGGAGGAACTCAAATTTTTCGGAAATTGATTTATGGATTCTTCTTCTTTCTTAATATATACATAAGTGTTTAAGATGGTATATGTAAGGTATTCCTGGGAAAAATCGGCGTCGATTTTTTTTTGCTTATTATGGAGGAACTCAATTTTCTCGGAAACGTAATTATTGATTTTTAGCACGATTGGCTCATTCTGTTTCTTAAGGTGTCTTCTTTCATAATATACAGGTGTTAAGATGGCATGTATATGTAAGGTATTCCTGGGAAAATCAGCGTCGATATTTTTTCGCCCAAAATGTATTGTATTTTGGCGAGAAAAACTTTTGCAACTCTAAAGAATTTCGTGTAATGAAGTTTGTTAGTACTTGCGTTTATGATATTAATTGAATAGATAAATTTTATTCTTTACCAAATAAATTATTTTATTCTTTGTAAAGATTTTTAAAAGTTCAGTGTTATAATATATAAGTATAACCTAACCAACCTTCAGAAATACATACACTTGCATACAATTATTTTTATTAAAATATAACAGAAATCTCTGTAATGAAAACCATTAAAGAACTACCTTACTTCTTTTCACCCATTATATATGTATAATTCATTTAAATATTCATTTGATGCATACTATTCTTCTATTGAATCACTTTAGGGAGTGGTTTCTTCAGAAGTAGACCAACGGTATTATTAATTTTTTCATAAGCCGTGAACATCAAGGCGGCGGTCAAAACAGTTTGCAGAATTTTGGCTTCCATTCCACGAAAAAGCCCTTTAAAACCTTGATGTTTGATTATGTCCAGTATCATTTTTATTACTCCAATTTCCTCTGCCTCAGTGACTTGTTTTGAAGTTGATGGATCGCTGCTATGCTTTGATCGATGTCTTAGTTTGGTTTGAACTAACTGTATAGGGTAGGTTAAGACTGTAGCAAATGCTTTAGCTCCAGCACCTATTAAGAAATATCCTAAGCTAGAAATTTCTGCGTCTTGACTAGAAAATTTAGTTAAATTGCGTTTTAAAAGTTCATACATCATAAACTGTAATGAAGGATTTGACACTAAGATAACCGACGGTATTGTGCCAGACCACAATCCTTTGATTCCCTCCGTTTTTGCTACATATATTAAGCCAGATAAAAGATTTTTATAGTGTTTGTTTACTTCATCTGAAATACCAGATACATTACGCATACGGCATCTGGTATTGACAACCCAGAATGGTGTCGTCATTAATACATTAATAATACCAGCTATGGCCCCTAATATTAAATCCTGGAGTGCACTCTGAGTTTTATTATCTCCTCGGCTAGCTAGCGCCTTTAAACTATGGAACGTATAGAAGTAAACAAAATTTGAAACGCACAAACTTTGCAAAACTGGTCCCAGGCCCCGATATAACGATAGGAAACCTTCACCCAAAACAATTTCTTTGATGACTTTTATAGTACTACGTGCTTCGCCTTTTCTCTCTGGATCCTCCACTGAAAATACATACATATACATACATGTATACATAAATATGGTTTTTGAGTAATTGTGGCTTAAACCAAAAAACATCAAAATAATAACTTACATTGCAGTCTAGAACGAACAGTATCCAGTGGATAAAACGTCGACATAGCTATACAGCCACCCTAAAAAGTAATTACGAACATGAGCATAGATATGTAGTATGTACATACATATACATATGTACATATATATACTTGGTTGGTGCTTTCATTTTTCACTTTCAAAATATGTACATACATATATAATTATTTATACTTACGGCTGCTCCTGAGACAGCATGCACCCATGATTCATACGTAAAAACTTTACTTAATTTTGAAGAAACAACCATAATCAATAAAATATAAATAATGTTTAGAGACCAATTTATTTGTCTATAATTTAAACGAAAAGTTCACCTTTGAACTCCTTCAAAACTGTATGTATGCATGCAAGTGAACTGTTTCAAAACTGTATGTATGCATGTGTGTACATATTTACATACATATATAGGTATTTATTTACATATTCACATGCATATGTATGTACATTAGTGCAATAACCAAATTTTGGCCCTAGCACTACGCGATAGCGAATATTGTGTTATTGAGCCAATTCAGACCAGACTAATTTTTAGTCCGCTTAACTTTATTCTTTCCAAAACACACTGGATTAATTCATCTGGCATAAAATTTTATACTTATTAGTACACAGCTTTGTGTTAGTATGTTTCTGTTTATTTGACGTTTGTTTTTTGTTCGCTGTAGGTACACATATGTATGTATGTACATAGTATGTACTTTTCAGAACAAACTTAGCGGAAATATGGCTGGAATTAGTGAGAATTGCTAAATATACAAGCATAAATATGTAAGTTAAAAACTTTTTCAGGAAACAAAACAAACAAATTTATTTATTTTATTTTAAATCCATTTTGTTTTTCGTACATCCTTAAAAAATTGTTTTTACCTTATTACTTTTATTTCAAAAGTTAACTTTGTGTTTTATTTAGGCTCTAGGTCAAACAATTTTTTTCCTGAATAAGAACACCCACCGAAGGTGTTCGAAATATTGAACAAAAAAAAAATATCTTTAATAAAAACAAAAGAGCTTTTCATTTGAAAACAATTTTTTCACCTAGAGCCTGAAAAAAACACAAAGATAGCTTTTAAAAAATATAAGGTCGAATAAAAAATATACTAAACTAATAATTATTACTTTTATTGTTTAACAATCTGTTAACTTATTGTATAAAGGATTTAAGAATATCAAAGTGGATTTAGAATCAACTGAAAAAATTTTTTGGTTTTGTTTCCTGATAAAGATTTTTGGGTCGATTTTCTAAAATCCCTAAAGAAAAAAATTTATTAAGAAAATTTTTAATATTTTATTAATAAATGGAAAAAAGTTAAAAAGTTTCAAAATCTCTTGTTTGTTTTGGGTTTTTTATTATTAAAGGACATGAATAATTTCATAAAAAAAACTGTGAGTTTTTGGCTAAATGTAAAGTACAAATAAAAATGAAATAATTTTCTATCTTTACCGCGATTTGTGGGTGACCTTTTTATGAAAAACGCGAAAAATTAATATAATTTTTTTTAATAGTTCCAAAATTTGGGATTTGTATCACACCACGTCTGAAAATTAAAGACATTTTATTTTTATTTGATGTACTTTGATATATAGTGTATGTATATCGCCCTAAGTTACATTGAAAAAATTTTAGAGGGCAAGCAGAAAACTCTAATATGAAAATTTAAGCAACATTAGTACAATTTTAATAAATAAAATTTTCCAGGGACATGCATTTTGATATGGTGGATCGAAATATTCCAAGTAGTCGTTTTTGAATTTTTTGTAACTTAGGGCTTTATTGAAATCATATGACGATATATACTTTAACTGCTAAACATTTTATAAGGCCGGCATATTCGCCGGCTACATGAAACTTCTCAGCCACCGCATATTTTCTACTCAAATATTTCATTTTACTTGAGATCTGATACTGTGAAAACAAAATGTAAATGGTACGTTAGGTATTTCGACAGTCGCAACAAATCTCGTCAGATTTCTTTCGCACAAAATCCAATGAAACTCTTAAGACTTGTATGATAGTGTGAAAGGCCCTTAAGTATGGTTATAGTATATACATATATAGCAAATTCGCTTTGGGTAACCCCGTTAACACAGGTGAACGCTTATAATATATGTACATATATTCTAAATATCAACCTCGATATGAAAATAACGTAGACAATGGTGCCTATTCCAAAAAACGCGCCGATGACGTGAAATTTAACATAGAAAACACTAACAAATAGTGAAGGCTTGCCATTGTTTGCTGTTATTTCTCATACAAAATGTACCGTTTATTGAAGAGAAACTAACGCGTCTCAGTACTCGCGTTGGTTTTATTTGTAAAATTTACAGAAAACAAGAACAAATCTTCACTTTTTGTTGGTATTTTTCATGTAAAGTTTCACTTTTCGACGCGTTTTTTGGAATAACCATGAATATTTTTCATGTGTGAAATTTGTTTGACATTCAGGAAATATAAATGTTTTTGATGTAGTACCCTTGATGTGGTAACGATCATTAATTAGCCTCGGTTCGCAATATTCAAGTTTTCTTTCCAAAATTTTCTCCAATTCTCTCTTAAACTTTCATTCGTGTATAAACATTGAAATTTTTTGTATTGAAATTAAAAATTTTTGCAAGAAAATCTAAACCCCCATCAGGGCGAATTCATAACAGGTGGGCATGATAGCGCAGCTGATAACTTTTTTTAGTTTTATTCAAGGCGTAACAATCAAGTTAGTAACAATCACGAAAACTCACGCTCACGAAAAAAACACAACCTATAAGTATTTATACATTAAAATTTCTGAATGCAAATAGAAAATTCTAATATACAATTAGAAAATTCTGCAATAAAAGAGGAAAATTATGTTTAACTGAGAAATATACTTTTCTGAAACAATTTGTTAGTTTTGAAATACAATTTTTTAATTTTGATATGTGGATAAGCCCCAAAAACAGTCCACCAAACGACATTTTTTATGGAATATTAGACTAGATATATAATTTTATAAATAAATGTATTTCGACGATCATTAATGCACAAATTATTATCAAATCGTACCCTACCTCAGTTCTTCTAATTTCATACCAGAAATTAACCACTTTTAGGTATTCATATCATTACTTTAGTGTTCATGAAGAAGACCGGATCGAAAGCTATATTTTTTACATTGAATTCAGTTCAATTTTAGTAAAAAAATTTTGTGTTTACTATTTTGGAAACATTGAAATTAGGTATGAAATTTCAGAATAGATAACCCGTAACGTGAGTCACGTATTTCGCAACAAATACCTGTTAAAAAATATTTTTTATGGCATTCGAAAGCACACTTACATACATATATCCCACTAAACACCTTGCATAAGTTTAAGGTACCTCTTTTGAAAGACCAAAAATTGTTATATATTAATGTAAAAACGCGTACGAATGTAGGGTTCTCACGCAGGATTTACACATATGTATGTATGTACATATGTATCATGCGATTTCAAACTTTGTAGTTAAAATTAAATTTGACAATGAAAACGCGAATGAAAAAACGAAAAAGAATTGTAATGTTTTCCTTCCAAATGTTCGCCAGTGGAAACTCGGACTTATACTGCTACTTTGACTCGTTCATTCACATCAGTACATTAATACATACCGGCACAACGTTTTATGTCTTCCATGACAAAATTGAAAACGAAGTTTCTATTAAAAATATTAAAAAAAAATTCCAAAATGGAAAAAATCACGGAAAAAATCAACTCATGCACGCTCACTCGCGTTAAGTTTTTTTATACTCACGTTCATGCACGCTCACGTGATTGAAACAAGTTCATTTTTGACAGCTTCGAACCTAAAAGCAGTGTTGTTGTAGCTTCGACACTACCTGTATTATCCTACCATGAAAAAATGTTTGAAAAATATAATTTTCTTTTGTAATTGCTTATTTAATTCAATACATGCTTTCAAATAATATTGACATCTTTGTAATAATTAGAAAAAGTGCTTATACAAAATTAAATAATTTTTTTTAAGAAAATAGAATGTGATTATTAAACTATATTTTGAATCACATAAATAAAATTAAAATATTCATTTTATTATAAAATTCATACTTATATTACTTATCATTGTAACGTAAAAAATATACATATATAATTAAGCACCTGTTTCAATATATATTAGAAGTGTAACGAATGGTAGCTACGTGAATGTTTAATAAACAACAATTTTCTTACTTTGAAAATTTAATTTCAGAGTAAAACCTCTTTACCAGAGACTGCATTTTAATATTTTAAACTCAAATTTTATGTAAATGTTTCATTAAACACCCATAATATAAATATATCATACAGCCTTAAATATTTATAATAATTGATCTATGAAGCATTTATCGCGGCGTGGTTCATTTTTCGGCTTCTTCATAAAATTTTTACCATTTTCATTACTGCTATTTAATAAATCATCTGCCTTACGCTTAATACTCTCATGTTCTTCCTCCGTAAGAGTTGCAAAGACGAAATTTTTTGGCTTAACATTCTTAACAGAAACAGTACCAGCTGCATCATTCATATTAGAGACAGTAATGGAAGATGAAGTACCTTTTGTAAGAAAAGCTAACTTATTGAGAGTTTCTTTGTCTCGCACCAAAAACGATCCGCGCACACTTTTCTTTTGCTTGGCAGAAATTGCTTTCGATATAAGAAATGCCGAACCATTTTTAGCATCTGCGTTCGACAATGTTGCCTTTTTGGCCGTTATTACTTGTAGCTTTTTTGCTGTTGTTCCTGTGCTATTAAGGAGTATTGTGGAATTGGGTAATACGGTTGACGTATCTTGGGAGTCTGGTTTAAGGCCTTGTTTTTTAAGAAATTGCTCGCGTTCGTAACGTATTTTACGCCACTGATGTTCATTGATTTCATCACCGCTATCACCATTTTGACCATTACCATTCTCATCCAACGGTTGTCCATCATCTAAACTAAAACCACTTTCAGCGTTTTTCCATTTAAAAGTTCTTTGACGTCCAACACCATCTTGCTCTTCATCTTCAAAAAGCATTGCTTGTATTTTACGCACTTCACGTATGTCTTCATCCAACATTTTGCGTCTAAAATAATGATAAGAAAACTTAGTAAAAGTAAACTAAAAATCTATTTTATAAGTTTTTTAACATACGCATGTATTTGTCCCAGCTCTGTTTGTAATTTTTCCTTATCAAACTCGTCTTCATCACCCAATTCGATATCATATTTATCTAAATTGTTTTCATCTTCATCGGCACTGCCCCATTCAGATTCAGAGAGTTCAGCTTCTTTTTCAAAAAAGTTTTGGGCCTGTTTTACTTTTTCATTTTTCGTCATTTTTACTATAATTTCATTTTCTTCAGAATCATAGTCAACAAAAGTTTCTTCTTCATCAGCAGTGATTTTCAAGTCATCGTCATCATATACCTGCTCGGTTTTTTTGTCATATTCATACTCCTCTTCATCTTTATCATCATCTTCATCATCAGAAAATCCCAGTTTTGTTTTCTTTTTCTTAAGTTTTTTGGGTGATCTCCGAGATTTCTGCTTAATTATTTCATTTTGTTCATTATCATTACCTTCCTCGTCGCTAGATAAAATTTTTGTGCACTTTGTCTTAAGATTCTCCAAAGTTTCCTCAATTTGTAATGCCTGCAGAGTCACAGATGGTTGGTCAAAAGTTCCCGAACACAATTGCATTAATTCTTCATCGTTTACTTGTTTACCACAATTTTGTGTTATTGGAATTTGGGACATTAGGGCGCTGACCGAAGTTTTTGGAGTTGGATCAAAAGTGCCAGAGCATAATGCCATTAGTTCTCTTTCTTCATCTTCCAATGAAGTTTTAACGGTTACTTGAGTTTCTAATAGAGGAGGCGGTTGTGTAGTTGTTGGTTGAGTTTTTAGAAAATCAATATCATCATTTTCACCTTCTTCTTCATCTGTATCATCAAACGCTTTAATAATACGATTTTTACGTTGGGATTTATCTGAAGACTCTGTATTGTTATAATACTCATTGTCTTCCACATCTTCATCAACATCGCCTTCGTATTCGTTATCATCATCTGTTTTATATTCAGCATCTTCCTCATCGACAATAGTTTCTACGCTGTCATCTTTAACCGCTAGACAATTTTCTTCCTCATCAACCTTAGGTTTACAATTTTTATTTGAATTAGTTTAATAAAAACTTGTTTAACTTACCATAACAAATTTTTTCCTGATGTTATCATCTGGCTCATATTCTTCTGCATACATTTCCTCACTATCGTCCTCTTCCACCTTATCATCGTAGTCATCATCGTCATCAGCTAAACATTTACTATATTCCAACTCATCCTCTTGTTTCTTATTCATTTCTTCTAAGCGTTTCTTTTTTATAATCTCCTTGAGATTTTTTTTAAGTTCAAAATAAGCAGCACGCGGCTTAGCTTCCTTTTGAGGATCGTTTGCTTCCGTCCGGCTAATATTCACCTTGGACATTTCTAATTTACCATTTTCCACTGAAAGGATACTGCAGGTTTCCGGGTTTTTCGATTTTCTTGCTTTAATTGAGGACATTAAACGATTCATAAGATTTTCCATGCCTGTAGGGTTTTTATTTATTAAGTTTCCTGTTTCTAAGTCTATTAATTTATTAGGATCTCCACTAAGAGATGGACTATCAGACAATTTTTTGTCAGCTAACAATTTTTTAACATTTAAAGATGAGCGAAGTGTACGATTCCTGGGTGGACTTATTTGTACGGTGTTCATGTCTAGCTTAGGTAGTTCAATTATTTCTGTTATCAAAACTTTAGAACATGTCGGTCTTTCGAGTTCTTTTGCTAGATGCGGCATCTGTTCTTCTTCAGCTAAAAGTGTAGTCAATTCGGCTTCAGTTAGTTGTAAGCCATCTCGATTTTTTGATATTTTAGCTGTTATATTATTATGTTCATCAGAACTTTCTTCAATTGGTAGATCCAATGGAAACTTATCTTCTATTTTGTTTTGTTCAATTACTTTTGCAGGTTTGCCTAACACTCCTTCGTTGTCTTTTGAAGCTTCATCCTGTTCGTCTTCGGATTCAGATTTAAAGAATTCTGTTGCCTCTTTAGCACGTTCCTCCATAAGTTTACTATTTTATACAAATAATTATTATTTTTTATGTTAAACATTTTCTTTACTCTAAAGGTAAAAGCAGTAGTTTTTAAAAGTAAATAAATATAATGGAGCCATAGATTAACGGTACTATATTTCAAACCGAAGATTTGTATTCTTGTGTTTTGACTGAATATATTCGAATTCACGAATGCCAAAAATTTATATTCGTTATATCACTAGCATGTACATACATATATAAATTTGACATAAATTATATTTTAGTCCTAACATCACGCGATAGCAACAGTTTTCAAAAAAATTCTTTTCAGATCACTTTTAAATAAAAACCTCCCTCCCTGACCCTGAATTCCTTATTTCGAAATTTCCATATAATTTTAATTAAAATTAGGGATTATTTCTCCGCATTTTTGAATCAAAAAAATCGTAAATCAAGAATATATTAGTAATAAGAAAACAATGCAGACTTTTTCAGATATAGGGCAGGCATTATCAAACTATCAAACTAGAAAATCTAATTTTATCCACATTTTTTACTTACAACGAATTCTATCTCTTTATACGGATATGCATATAAAAAGGATACCTTCCCTTTTAAACCAAGTTTTAAATATGGATCCGAGTATAGTTGTAATTTACCTTTGGGTGAGGAAACAACATATCAACTGTTCCTGCTTTCTGTACGAATTGGGTTTTGGTGGAAGCTTCTAGATGTTTTTGATACTCTGGCAGTATAACTTGAAACTTACAATCTATTTTTAATTTAAGGCCCAAAATGATTCCGAGTAAAATATAAAAAAAATTATTGAATTTATTCCTTAAATATGTAAAAAAAGGACATAAATGAGAATTCCATATTTTGCCGCAATAGCTGTGAGACCTTCCTGCATATTTGACTGTGCTAGTACCATATTTATATTTGGAAAAGTTACGTGTATTTATGTGTTATCCTAATATAATATGTTTGCATGCATTTAGGTGTTCATCCTATATGTAATGAAACTTACGCATATTCTTCTAGCTCCTCGGTTGTCATCTTCAGACTTCTCGTTGGTATTGATGCTACAACGGAACCAGCCTTTTGCGGTTTTGTAAATATTCGCCTCATAAGAAATTCTTCCAATGTATGTTTTCTTGGTTTATGATAGGGAATGCTTAAAAAATGGAAACATTTAAAATAAATTGTGGAATAAAACACAATACAATGTAAAAGGTATGTAAAGCTAATAATCAATATTCGATTTGTTCGATCTGCCATTTTTATTTTGTTTATTTAATCGATTAGTTACGCCTAAAAGTCGATTGTATTGAAGTCGAATTTCTTACGATAATTTTTTAACCAATTTTTACAACGTTTTACTAAATACTTTTTAATAAATAAACAAGCTATTATTTTCTTCGATTAAATTTTATCAAAAATCGATTGATATCAATTTACCACTACTACCCAACATATAGAGATTTATTTAATTATAATACAGGTACCTCCAGTCAAATATTTAAAATTTCGATAATCATTTTACGTTTACAAAAACTTTTGTTTGTTGAGGGGTTTTTGGCTAGTCTATATACATGCATTTTATTGGTGCTAATGCTGAATCATCAGTAGACCTTAAACCATATTCTTGAAAATTTTTAATTTTCTTATCTTAAGTTTCAAACCCTACTATGCTTACTTTTGTAGTTTTTGAAATTCTCATTGAGTTTTTACATTACTAATCCGTTCTGCTAGTCTGATGAACAATAAATTGTTCCAAATAGTACTCTTAATAAAAAATAAGGAATTTTCGCAAAAATTTATAAAAATTAGAAAAAGAAATGGGTAAACTCGGATTTGAACTTGAGCCAAACAATTTATACAAATTTAAAAAAATTATATTTCTTAAAAATTTGTACTCGAGCAAACATTCCAATTATTTTTAAAATTTCTGGATTATTTCGTTTTAACTTCTTTAAAGTACCTTGGCATCTATGAAGACAGAATAGCCACAGAACTTTTAGAAAGAAAATTAAATTGTTGGAAAAGTCATGTCATAGCTGTACGTAAAAATGTTTACTCCTCAATTGTGTATGCAAGAGAGCTGCTTCAATCAGAAAACAGTACATTTATATTTTAACAAGGCGAAGGCCCTAACAGCCAGTCCTTTTCTCTATATGTATATGTAAATTTTCTGTAAATTAAATTTGCATTAAATAAATATTAATAATATTTTAACAACTCGGTCGATCTTGAAAGTGTGATAAAAGTACTTAAATGGAAATAAATTATTTTGTAATTATTTTGAAATGTATGATAAACTATAAAGTATTTCAAATACTGCTAAATATAATAAAAAAATATTAATAATAATATAGTAGGAGGCTCGTTCGAAGCTCGTTTCTATTTATATCGTAATATCATTCATTAACTTATGCCGTTTTCTTTAAGAAAAAAAATGTAGCATTTCATTCACTTTTTATCAAAAAAATGCAATTCAAAGAAATCTTAAGACGAAAGTTTTGCCTCGTAAGAGATGATACAATAATTTCTAATACTCACTATTTCAGAAAATCGTTATTTTGTAAATTTTTTTAGAAAAGAAAACGCCAATAATAAACATATGCACATATTTTGTTTACTCTTTTCTTACCTTATGTGAGCCTCCCGATGTAATCTTTGCTGTTCACTTTGTATAGTTTGCATTTCATCCATGGCCTTTTTAGCGGAAGCCTATTGGTAAAATAGAACATATGAGTAAACTGCAGAAGAAATTCAGTTTTAGATTTGATATTTACCCTCAAAACTTTCAACTTTTTATTACTTTCTTTTGGAACTTTTTCAATATTGTTTTCAAAATTTGCTTGTCTAGCAGATGCCTCCAAATCAGATGCGTTCATTTCGGTTTCAGCATCGGATGATTCACTATCTATTAGAGATAAACTATTTGTTTTTTTAATTTCTATTGTGTCGTCTGTATCAGAGTTCTCTTCAATTCTCAACTTTCCAATTTTTTCATTTTCTGGAGCTGCAGAATTAGAATTAGTTATATTTTGTTCCAAAGAAATTCCGTTTTCTTTTTTAGATTTCCGTTTCGAGATTTCATCCAATTTGGAAATTATTTGATCTTCTTCCAAATATCCTTTATCAACTTCTTCTCCTTTTACATTTTCATCTATTTGGGTCAATTTTTTTGAAGGATCGTCGTCGCCGGAATCTTGCCCAAGGTCACTAACCGAATCGATAACCGCTGAAATTTTCGTTTTATTTATTTCAAATTCATGTTTGTTAGCTAGAGTCGCCTCTTCTATCTTTCTAACTCCTTCATCATCGCTGTCTAGTATGCGTCTATTTCTTTTAAGACTTATTTTCTTTCGCGGACTTTGGTTAATTTTAAAAGTGCAATCGCCGTTAACCTCCTCGTCTGAGTCGGACATCAATAAACTCTCAGCGCCCAAAATATCGTCTTCCATTGAAAGTTCTTTAATACTTTCATCTTTTTCCATGCTGGTGTTTTGTACTATTAGGTTTCCTTCTTGTTCCTCCATGTTCTATTTTTACAGGGAAATATTTATTTTATAACATCTGCTTAAATAAGAAAATAATTTTGTATTTATTTCACCATGGAATACAATATTTATTAGTTTGTGGCACCATGTATAATAAAACACTTCCCTAGCAAAAAAATTTAAGCGGGAAGAAACAGCAAATGTCAACGTAATGGCATATTTAAACAGGTAATCCTCTTTACCCATCTAATTGTATACTAATGAAAAAATTTCATATAAAAATAGAATACTGCATCTATCAAACTGCATAGAAAAAGAATCCTTCAACAATGTATTTGGCATGTTGTTGTATATGTTTACCTTTTAAATAAGGCCTCAATCATTAATGCACTTTTACACACAAGACATGGTACATTTGTCAAAACCTGTTGCTATATGACGCACGCATTCTCAAATTTAGTAAGTCAGCTGTGCTATTAGCATTACCTGGTATTATTGTACCATGACCCAAACCCAAGGCAAATTCATAACAGGTAGACTCGCCTCAATTCGCTTTGAAAAATACCTGCTGTCAAAATCAACGTCAAACACAACATGTGACGCGACATAACGAAAGGGACCTTATCTTGCCAGAGTAAAATTTTCAGTACAGGCCAACACGGGAATTATGACGGATGAGAAGAAATCAAGATTTAGTGGAAATCAAACTTTTTTTTAAAGAGTTGCACAAAAAGTATGATTTTTGTTTACATTGGTAAATTCGTAAGCACCAAAAGAATTAAACGAAAGAAAATTGCAATTTTTCACGTCGAGAAGTGTTACGCTCATAAAATGGTAACGCTTCGTTGTGTATTATAGCGGTTAGTACCAATCGATAGAGCTTGAAAATAGAATTTGTTGGTGCCGGATGTCACTTTCTGAAATACTTGAATTCAGAAGTTATAGCCCATCAAACTTTTTTAGGTCGAAAAAAGTGTTACGCTCATAATATGGTAACGCTTCGTTGTGCATTATAGCGGTTAGTACCAATCGATAGAGATTTAAAATACAATTTGTTGGTGCCGGATGTCACATTCTGAAATACTTGAATTCAGAAGTTATAGGCCATCAAACTTTTTCCGGCACCAACAAATTGTATTTTCAAACTCTATCGATTGGTGCTAACCGCTATAATGCACAACGAAGCGTCTATGCCTTGTGAAAAAATCAAAATTATAACAAATAACAATTTTTAGATTGTCACGCGCCTTGCTTAAATTTATAAAGTGTATTTACCTGTCAAATTTTTAAAAATTACCAGAGCAAATAGTAAGTATTTCCAACGTTGCCGAAATTTGCATTAAAATTAATGTGTCTCCCTTGTTCATCTTGAAACGTTGATCGGATATTTTCAAAAGTAAACTTAAATAAAACGAAATGCAGAAACAGATTAAACAACACCACATTGGAGTGTATTTTATTTATACAAGATTATTTGTTAGCTAACAAATGTTCGTGCTATAATTTAAAAATTTATACTAATATATTAAAAAACCTGAAACCCGCACAGTATTATAATTAAAAAATTGTGATATATTTTAAATTATTTATAAAATTTTGACTACTTTAAAAAAATATAATTTTTTACCTGTTGGTTTAAGGTCAGAAGCATATACATATATGTACAATGTATAGTTACATACATGTACAAGTATTACTTTTTATTTTTTATTAAACATAATAAAAATTAAAAATTAAATTGAAGATTTTTTTTCTCAAATGAAGATTTTTCTCTGAAAATTTCTGGCACCGCTGTATCTACATCACATTATCGGTCATTTTATTTTGTTTAATGAGCTGTGTTTGACACTTTAAAACTTTTAACCAACAACAAAATATTGCCGTTCAAAGTGAATTGAGTTGCTACATAAGTGTCTTTAGCGTGTTTTTACATAAAAATAAAATGGATGAACATAAAAATGCCAAAATTATTAGGATTTTTGATTGATTTTGACCCCTGGCAAGATAAGGTCCCTTTCGTCATGTCGCGTCACATATATAAATCAAACATAAACAAATTTTGACAACCAAAACAGATCAAAATGAAAGGAGTTGCAAGGAGCATGAAATAATCAGCTGAACTGTCGAGGCCACCTGTTATGAATTCGCAGAAAGCGAAATCAGTAATTAAAAAAATTTATTTTTAGTAGTTTTTGTCAGCGGTTGATAATTATTTATACAAACATATAATCGATTTCTTATTATGTAGGTATGATAAACAAAACGTAGATGTTATTTAAGTCCAACTTATACGAGGAATTAAATTTATTTAGAGGGGTAGATAAGAGAACTGTGCATAAGAAACTACTAGTTTTGAATTGAATTATTCGTTCGCAAATGAAGTTTTAGTGGTATTTGACGGTCGATCTGGTGGGATGAAATTCAGAGTGTTGGTAACACTGCTTGTAATACGAAATTGATTTCTGACTGCTGTCTCTTTCAAAGTACATGTGCCAGGTTTTCAGAAAAATACATAAATAAATAAAAAATGACTCGAAAGAAGATTCCAAAAAAGAAATTAGAAATTGTTTTTGATTCCAAAAAAAGGAGGTAAGTCATAAAATATAAAAATGTATGAAATTAATTATTTATCAATTGCCTGTGCTAGGGAGTTTCTTACAGGATTTCAGAAGAGGAAAAATGAAAGACGTAAACGAGCTAAAGATCAGCTTGACCGTAATGTTAAGGAAGAACGGAAGCGCATACGCCAGGAAATAAAGGATGGAGTAAAACACATGAAGAAATCGTATGAACCTCTTAAAGAACTTACTGAAGCCGATATAGCAAATGATGATGAATACGAAGACGATGACGTTAAAGTAAGAATAGTGGAGTTATCTACGAGCGATCTGGCTTCACAGCGGAATATGTTAGGTGAAAATTTCGCCCAAGATTCGGAGGACAGTGAAGACGAAAAAATATTGCACGACGTTGAAGACATAAAAAAAAGCGCTAATTGTATACCTGGAATGGATTACGACATTACTTTAAAACGTATTACAGATGATAATGAATCTGAAAAAAGTGGAGAAGCAGGTTATAAAAAAAAATCAAACGAAAAATCTGAAATTACAATAGAACACGTTAAATCTAAAAAAGAATTGGATCATTTTAAGAAAACAAAAACCATAAAAAAGATTAAAAAAAGTAAAGTGTTTCAAATGAAAGAGCTTTTGGATAACAAAGTTAATCAGAAAAAAGTACGTAAAGATAAAAATAATACACTTAGAAGTTTGCCAAAACATTTAAGAAAAAAGAAAAAAATTGAAAAAAATCCCTACAGTAAAGGAAGAAAAATGAATAAAAAACAAATAAGAAAGAAATATGGAAAATGAAATAAATGTACGCACATTTATGCGCCCAATATATTTCAGTTAAATCTTGCGTGTGTGTTGATTCCAGATACGAAACTTTTATTTTGTCTTAAGGAAATCTGCCTTCTCGTGTTACTAGTATGTACATACATACATATATTTTAAATAAAACTAATTTTAAAAAATACAATAATAGTTTGTTAATTTAATTTCCGAACACAAATTTGCAACGACAAAGTAAAATAAAAATGTATGTACATACATATTTAAAAAATCAATCGTTTTAATGTGGTTGGGATTTTATTTAATGACCGGCAAAACCTTCAATAAAAACTGATTAGCATTTTCGCCAACACAATAATGGTGAATATTTTGGGTTTTTGTACCAATCATCAAATTGGTTTCCCCACGTTTTAAATTAGTTATAACCGAGATTGCATAACACAGCTTTACAAATTTTTAATTTGGAAAAATACCAAGAACGCCACATGCCTAGATAAGTTAATTGGCACCTCCTGAACACGAAAAACGCTGTAATTTTTTTTCTAAGTACCGTTTTTTAGATAACGGTACTTTTGTGTTTTTTGGTGTATGGTCGCACTCAAACCCTTGTGGAGCCCAACCGAATCCGATCGAGAAAAATGGCAAATCGTTGGAAAGGTAATTGAATGCCTGTTCCGTCAATATGCTGCAAATGACAAGAAATGGCTGAGTTATGGCACCTCGAAGTTCAAAATTTGTCTATTTTTTACGTTTGTTGTTCGGTTGGGCACCACAAAGGTTTGAGTGGGACCATACACCGAAAAACACAAAAGTACCGTTATCTAAAAAACGGTACTTAGAAAAAAAAATTACCGCGTTTTTCGTGTTCAGGAGGTCCCAATTAACTTATCTAGGCATGTGGCGTTCTTGGTATTTTTTGGCTGTAAACCAGTGTAATTTTTGGTAAATTCGTAAATAAAGTTTAGTGTTCGAAAAGCACTACTTGGCAGCAAATTTTTTATCAAAAGTTTGTTTACGCAAGCAATTGACAGTGCAATCACATATTTATTTACAGTTGCAATACTTTGCTGACGGGTTGTACAATTTCATTGCAATTACGAAATGCTATTTACATATGCATATACAGTTGCAAACATGAAAATAGCAGTACCACTAGTATATTTTTTTAAACGGTGTACTTTGTACTTAAAAAATTTTTAAATCAAATTTCATACATTTTAGTAATCTGGCAAGTCTGTTTATTGTTTTCAATAAATTATTTTTGGTATAAGTTTGGTAAGTCTGAAAATAACGGTAAATTATATTTGTAAAGCGTCTTTTTTGGTAACATTGAAATAGCAGTGCTAAACGACCGAGCCATTTTTCTTTTAATTTTTATATATATTTGTGGAGAATAAAGTTAAAGTAAGTTAAATAATATTAGTTTACAGTACATTTAATGTTAAATACACTTTTTCCCGATAATTTTTGGCTTGAGTGGGTCGCGCTAAACATTGCACTATTGAGGAACGAAAATTAATTTTACATGTGAGGAAAGACGGAAAATCTTACTTAGATATTCACAGGGTTCTATCCTGCTCTGCAAAAATGATTTCAAACGCAATAAAATATAAAGACAAAGCAGAAAGTAGAGGCGGTAAAAGAAAAACTGCACCCCAGGACGATCGAAATACCGTAAGGACTGCCAAATGTAATCCCTTTAAATCAGCCAGGCAAATAAAAAGCGAATTCAATTTAGAAGTTATCGATATGACGGTCAGAAGACGACTTCTAGATGCAAATTTGTTTGCGAGAAGTACTAGAAAAAAGGCACTGCTTAAAAAAACACATAGAGATATCCGTTTGGAATTCGCCAGAAATCCCGTCGATTGGCCTGCGAGCAAGTGGCGAAATATTTTGTGGACTGACGAGTCCAAAATTGTTCTGTATGGAAATTCTGGGTGCAGGCAATATGTTCGCCGTCCACCATCTTCAGCATGTCAACCACAGTATACGGTGAAAACTGTTAAGCACGGTGGATCAAAAATTATGATATGGGGTTGTTTTTCGTATTATGGTGTGGGCCTCATACATAAAATTACTAGCATTATGGATCAACACGCTTATGTTGAAGTTCTGAAAAATTTAATGTTACCATACAGTGGTGAAGAAATGCCGCTGAAATGGATCTTCCAGCAGGACAACGACCCAAAGCATACTAGTAGAAAAGCTGAAGATTGGTTTCGTGTCAACAACATTGATGTTATGCAGTGGCCAGCGCAGTCCCCCGACCTCAACCCAATTGAGCATCTTTGGAGAGATATTAAAAAAGCTGTACACGACTTAAAACCATCTAGTAGCGAGCGGCTTTGGGAAGTTGTTCAAAAAGCCTGGAAGGAAATCCCAGTAAGTCGATGTCAAGACTTAGTAAACTCAATGCCACGTCGCTGTGTTGCCAATATAAAAAATAAGGGATTTGCGACAAAGTACTAGGCAATTAATATTAAATCTAAATTAAAAAAGTTATTTTCTTCCGTGTATTTTGGAAAGAATTCGTAATACCTGTAGCCACTGCTATTTTTATGTTAAGTATGAATACCGTTTTTTACTGTTAAGTTTTGTTTTTACCAAACGGAATTGAATTTTCATACATTTTATTTTCTGTTATAATATATATTATCTCTTAAAATATGAATAAAAAATAAAAACTTTGTTATCATGCATAACTTTAAACATAATCGAAAATGTAGTGGTACTGCTATTTCCATGTTTGCAACTGTACATAGTTGCATACACAATTGTCAACATTTTCTTTTTAGAAGAAAAATTCGTGTTTTATATTGTCATTATCACAGATTTATATTAATCGAGATTGCCTCGATATCATTTTTCAAAGATTTGAAAAAACTTGTTTGTTGAGGGTTATGTCACCCAAAGGACGTCTAATTGTATAAAGGTTGTAAAGAAAATAAAATAGATTCATATCGAATATAATAATTTGTTTGTTGGGATTTTTGAATAAGTTTCAAAGCCTACTATGCTTATACTATTGTAATTTTTATAATTCTCATTGAGTTTTTAAAAGTTTTTGTATAAGTACAGAGGTTTGAAACATTTAAAAATAAGTTTTAAGGTCTACTGATGATTTCGGTTTAGCACCAATGAAATGCATGTATGTATATAGACTAGCTAAAAACCCTCAACAAACAAAAGATTTTTATTATCACAGATACATATGATCTATAATATGTGGTCATTTTAGTTAATTAAAGGAAATTTTTTCAAATACTCTAAAAACTTTGTGGCCACTGAAGTAGATACTTTGCCATTATACCCCGAACTTTAGCAAATTTTAGGATCGAAATTACCATTTCAAGGTTTGTTATAAAATTGCAATATTGCATAAATTTTAATTAACTAAAAAATATAAATAATCAATTGCATATTATTAATTTTTTTCCGTAATTTTATTATTAAATTTATTTTGTTTCGTAAAATATTTTAAATAGAATATAATATCTGAATATAAGTATTGTTACATTTCGACTTTTTCGATAACGTTCTTTTAATAAGTAAAAAATAAAAACAACGGAAATTGATTTTGAACTTAATGACGTTATATTTCCTTTAATACCACTGTTAAATAAAATACAGGAAGTAATTTGTTTAGTTAACACTGTAAAAGCTTTTTGACAACTGATCTATGCACGATGTTCACCATGCCGTAGCTTAGACAAGACTTCTGTGTGCCTGGCAGTATCGGCTTATTACCTGTTGACTGCTACGGTTCTCGAACGTAGTAGAAAAAGCCTCACATTATAGTAAGTTAGCCTGTGTTGTTATTCAGCAATGTTATGGAAGCGGCGTGTAGATGGCAGTAGCAAACTTATAATGTGGATGGCGAATCAACTAACCAATTTTATGTAAATTTTAGCCGTAATCCAATCGAGGGCGTTAGTCTTTGTTTACAATTGCTATGAAGATTTTTCATACAGATTTCTTAAATAATCTAGTAGAGTTGTCGTTCCGGAACGACCTAGTTCCATTGAACGATACCCTAATTGGAACGATTCGGACCGATCCAAACGTTCCTTTTTAATCGTTCCCCGTTCCGCAAATGCAAACCGTCTTGAGGAATCATCAACTTGTTCTGATAATTGTCAAAATCAATATGAAAAGCAAATTGATGACTCTTCAAGACTGTTTGCTACAATTATTTCGTTCACATATTCTATACAATTAGAACAAGGTTGACTTTTTGTATAGAGATCAATGTTGAAGACATAATGGACAATATTATATTTACAATTTATTTTTTAACAGTTATAATTTTTTACAAATACTATTTTACGAAAGCACTTGTATCTAGAACTTTTTTATTATATTCAATAAATAAAAACAAACAATAACCAATGTTTGTTGACGTTTTGAGGAGCAACAGACGGTTTCACTCGTTCCTACACAGTTCAAAGTAAAAAAAGGAACGATGAACGAAAGGAACGACCTAGTTCCTTTCATCTTTCGGAACGGTCAGAACGATTCCACAAAAGGAACGATTTGGCACAACTCTACAATCTAGTAGATTCTCGTCGCTGTTTCTAGAACTTTATTGCATATTCTGTTTTCGTTAGTTTGAATTTGAGTGCTCAAATTTGCATACACACGTTTGAATATACTGTGCTTAATAACCGCTGTATTTTTATGTCCGTTAAATTTGAATCTACATTTAAATTTTGTAGCAATATCTATATTTATCAATTAGTTTTGACCATTCTGCCGGGGCATATTAAATATAACATCTACTCCCCGCTGTTTCTTGCAGTATCTTAATGTAAACAATATAATAATGATTATCATCGCTATTGTTATAATAATTAAAGGTACATAACCTGACGAATGGTACCAATTCAAAGATTGGAATTCAATATTTTGTTTTTTAATTGTGATAATCTCCTTTAGTAAAGCATCAATCTCAGATGAATAATTCCTAATGGTGTTGCTTATCGAATCAATCATCTTAACATCTTGAATGCCTTTGAAAAGGTGACCTTGAAATTGAGGTGCAGTGCAGAACTCCACTCTTGATGTGATACTCTTGCACAAGTATTCATCATCATCATCACTTTGGCACTTGCTTAGCACTGATTGGGAATTAAAATGATAAACATCTGTTTGATAGTTGTATACTAAAAACTGCTGTCTTCTAACGGCCTGAATTTTTACATTGTTTAGAATTGGAAGCGATCAACATCGACGTCACGTCAATGCAAACCAAAACGATGGGGCTTGTGTACTCGCTCTCGAGAACAATTTTGTGCTACTGACAGTTTATTTCAGTTCTCTAAGATCTAAAAAATAACAAGAGCCTATCAGTAGTAGGCGGTTGTATTCGACAACGGGTAGACAAACCCGACAATGTTGACAAGTGGAATAAGGGCGATCGAATACATCGGAAGACTGTTCCCCAATAATGGAATCTTAATTTCGATAACCAACTCCCCATCTATGAACACTCCTTTTGCAGACGCAATGTTGATGTTATCTGCTCGTTTATCTTAAATACTTCTTCCAATAATTGTTGAGGCCGGATCAGATTCGAATTGAGTTTGCCATGATTGATACCCATAAGTAGACCGATGATTTGAATTTATTCTGCATCGCTAATCATCGATTCTAGCTGCTTTGTCACCATAAAGATATTAATGGACTCTTCATAAACGAAATAATCAGTATTTATGATCTGGCTTATGTTATTTATCTTCTCATTAATTTTTCTGAACTACATGCTTACTTCCTCAGTGGATTTCTTTAAAATATTGATTGCTTATTCAACAACCGATGTTTGCCTTTCAACAAGATGTTTTATATTATGCTCGTTCTCTAGCACTACTCGCATATTCTCTTCGACCAATTCTCTATCTTGAGCATCCAACATTCCAAGAAGCACATGATAGAATAACCCAAAAATTCAAAAGGTGCTCTTCGCTTCCGATGTTTATTTCGATGTGCGAATAATTCCTCGTTCACTTTTATGTTATTCAGCCTCTCTTCAATACCTTTGAGCACGATGCTGCAATGATCTTCAAACTCACGCAATTTATGGCACCGATTCGCACTTGCTCATAGAAGCTTCTACTTGAACCAACGTTGTAAAATAAGCGTCCATATCGTAATAGGCAACTAAACTCCATGACGACGCTATACGATTTATAATGCCTATCTTGTCCAAATATGTATATTATAGTTCCGTCGCCAAGTTTATTTTATCATCTTTTCAATATTAACTTCTCGACTTGTAGAACTAACCAGCGTCATCAACATTAATATTACTAATGAGAAGAGCTTCCAAGTATTACTCGATGCTTTTAACGGGCTGGTGGAGTAACATCCCCGTGATGTCTTAAAATCCTTCTTAGCATTCTATTCTTCTACAGGCTGCAAAGGACAAAGCTTGTGAATTGGTCGTTTCAAAATCCCACCAGACGTTTTCAGCGTCACTACCCGAACTTTTCCATCTTTACCTTCATGAGTTTCTAAAACTCAACCCAATTGAAGGAAATGCTGCTTCTTCTTTTATTATCACTATTTGATTCGGTTCCAGATTGTTCTTCTCGCTGCCTCATTTATTAGAGCTGTGTAGCTCATGAACGAACGGGTTAAATTCATCGAAGTGATCCGGTCATTTGTTTTCTTTCGTTCAGGTGTCAAATTATGTCAAAATTTACTTTCGTTCATGGATCTTTTTTATGGTGTATTCTTTTGTTTCATATGAGTTTTGAAGTATTGATCAGAGTTATTTTAAAAAGTTTGCATAAATATAAATTTCTTTTAAACATCAATCCATGAAAAGTATAGTATATATTAAGCTAAAATAAAAAGTCTAATATTCTAGTCAAAAGAACAAGAAATTGTTTCTAAAATGATATTTTAATTAATAAATCCATTTTTTAATAAATTCTTTAATTTAAATACATTGGTCGAATATTTACAACCGATTTTCTTAAGAACAGAATGAATTGAAAAAAATTGAATTGTTGCCGTACTGTCGTTCAGTTGAATGACTGAACGAACGTCTTGAGTTTTGGTAACTGAACGAAAATGACCGATCACCACAAAGTAATACCAGAGGTGACACGAACAGCATGCTATTGCCACAAAGCATACAGAGGTGACAGAAGGGGAAAACTATATAAGTTTATTTTCCGACTCCCTCTATACGCACAAGCATCGAAAAAGAAATTGAAAAAATATTTTGCATTCTTTGTGGTTTTATTTTCTGTATTAACGTAGTTTACACAAACTGCTTTGTGGTATTTTATTCTTCCCAACACGAAATGATTGATATTTGCTTTTCCCACAAACTAATAATCATATTGGAGCTAAAAACTTTCTATTCACAAAACACAAAGCACACACAAACCACAATTTTTCCAAAATTTTATTACAATTTTATTTTTTTGTTTTGTTTATTTTCCCTTCTTCGCAGCATTAAGTCTTTATAGTTGTCTCTTTCTTCAACCACCGGCACTTTAGCTGATTTGGACGATTTGCAAAAGTCATTTTTTACATGTCTGTTAGTAGTTTGTGCTATTGCTGTATCTGTCGCACAGTAACTCGTAAACAAAGAATTTTTCATGTTTTGTTGTGGTTTTGTATTCTTATTAATTTCTGACTCACTAAAAAGAGTTGCAGAAAAATATTAATTTAAGCAATATAAATGCAAAAAGTTATATAACATTAAAAATAATATAAAATAAGAATTATTCCTGATATATAGAAGAAGTAAATTGCAATACAATTCATCATTTCTTACTTCCAAAATGCTTAATTTTGTTTTGTTTATTTTCCCTCATCCTTACATTATATTGCTATCTCTTTTTAACAGTAACTAGTTGAACAAAAAAGCTGATTTGCTCCAAAACATAACCTCAAAGTTACATCTCTGATTACCCTGTGCCGATCACTGAAATGAACGATTTGGCACAGCTCTACCATTTATACATGATTTGCAATGTGACCAAATTTTCATTCTTCCAACGCTGCCAGAAATCTTTCTTCATTTTCTGAACTAGTTTCCGTCATTTTAGTGATCCTATGCTACGTTCATTAACAATTTGAGGACTTTCTACTAGCGGTCGCCCTATCAAAAAATGACCTGGGGTTAATACATCGATTTCTACAGCATCACATGCACTGGCGTATATTGGCCTTAAATTTATAACCGCTTCTATTATCTCTTCAAAGGTCCACACACTATCTCCAATCACCCTTTTTAGATGATATTTGACAGACTTCACGCCGGCCGGGGGATAAAATGCCATTAAATTTTTTCACTTGCAAGGATTTCACTCATAGATGAATTTTTTTAAAAGCTTCAACGAATTCCTTATCCAGCGTTCGCGCTGCACTGCCATATTTGTACCATTGTCTGAATATAAACATGTTGCCTTAACCCTTCTTGAAAAAATCGTCGTAATGCCGCTAAGAATGCATCGCTGGTGATGTCACTTACGGCTTCCAGGTGAATGGCTTTTGTTGCCATTCACACGAAAACGGCTTGCAAGATTTGCGTCCCCTGTCTTTTGAACACTTCATCCACCAGCATAATCAACACCTGTATGCACGAAACTTTGACTCAAGCTGACAGAAGATTCCCCATATTTGCATAGTTTTTGTTTTTCCATATCGCATTCATCGAACACAATTTTTCACTCTTTTTTGTCACGCGTGTCAATACAATAATCCAATATTCGCGGCGAATTATAGATGTAATCAGCAAGTTTAAATTTAGTTTATAGCTAGTTTATATAAATATGTACGTATGTATGCGCATTTCATTGGTGCTTATGTTTTAAATTTATTATTCGAAATGTATGTATGTTTGTACATAGACTGGCTATAAACCCTCAACAAACAAAACTTTGAAATAAGATATCGAGATGTCTCAAATAAATTTAAAAAATGTTGAATGTAAATAGCTTCCCTAAGCAATTTATTTAAGCGTAACCTTTACAGCAAACACTTTCACGCTATGCCCCCAGAAGCCGAGTGGTTTTCACACAATCAAGAAAACAATATTGCGTAGGTCCGTTATTTTGTTGTGTTGTCTTTTGGCAATTTCAAATTATTGTCTTTGTGCTTTTATAAATATAAACATTAATATATTTCTAAAATTAAATAAATATTCGCAGTTAAATTCACTTTGTTTCACGGATAGGTACTTTGTAGACTTAAGGCCGGCTTACATAAACGTTAACCACAGCTTCTTTATTACTTTTAAATGAAACCAAAAAAAACACAAAATCGAATTTTTGTTTTGGGCGTAAAAAAGTGACTGTAGTGATCGTTTAGGGGAACCGGATTTAAAAAAACTAAAAAGTAGAATTCAGTTAAAGCTATAAAAATATTTAGAAATTTTCTTATTGGCTTGAATTGTTCTTCTCCAAGATTTTAAGTTTCATTTCTTCAATATATATTAATTTGTTGTTCTTTTCTATTTTAACTTTAAGTTTCTTTAAACGTAGTTGCTCTACTACTTATTGATTCCTTTCCAACATTTTTATTTTTTGATTTTAATTCATTGCTTTTTTCCAGTGCGCGGTATACTCTTTTTTTATACAGATCTCCATTTTTTTGTTGTGGTTTTCTATTAAATCACCTATTTCATAAATTTTGGAGCATAATTTCTCTTGCGTTGTTACTTCTTTAGCAATAAGATCGGGTGTAGTTAATTTTTCTTGGTACTCCCAAGGCGTAGTTAAACAGGTGACAGCATTACAGCAAACTATTCGTTGCGAATGTCAAAATACATACAAAATACTTTTGTGTGTTATTACTGTATCTGTTTTCTTTGTTTTATGGGTTAGGTTTTTGGCATACGCAATGTAATAACACAAACAAAAATGCCTGTTGTTCTTGTATTGTTGTAATTGTGTTCCTAATGCTGTCGCCTAGTTATATACACCTTGGGTACTCCATCCTTTTGCGTGTAAAAGAGCGAGACTTTTTTCATTTGACTCTTGCGGCGGCGGTGTTACCTGCTTCGAACAGCAAGGTGCCTCATTACACACTTCAATAAGTCGCTTCTGTAAGCGACTTCTAAAATTCTGTTACTACTTCTTTTGAAAGTTTCCCAAACCCACAAGCAATAGATCTGTTATTTTGCATTTTATGTAGCATAATATCACTTTGCTCTTTATCAACGTATCTTGTCCTGAAGTAATTTTTTAAAACTTTATTATACAAATGTATGTATCTAAACAGTTAAAACAAATATATACTTACATGATTATGTGTACAACTCCCTAGCAAAAATTTTTCCACGTTATTATTCTCGACTGAATTACCTCAAAAATCGTTTTTCATGGGAGATTTTCATGATCGCAAATGCGTGAAAAGGGAAAAAATTATTCACGATAGGGGTGGATATGTATGTATGTATGTGGTAAGAAATTTCTCCCAGTGCATTCACAATACACACACACATTTAAAAACTTGCTCTCTTTGTGAGGACCACTGCTTTACAGTCAATAACTGGTGTAAATGTTACAAACCCTTTCATTTATGCCATAGAAATTGATCGATTTCAAGTGAAAGGTGTAACGAGTTTCGACTTGAAAAACGCTTCCCAGAAAATGCAATTCAAACAATCTCTTATCTTCAATACAAGTTCATGTAAAATGTGTTCCCTTCCCTAAAATTATGATCGCCAGTTTTGTATTGTTGTTGTGTTTTGGAACTATTTTGTTCATGGGAACTATTTCACGTGAACAAAATGTTCGCATTTTATTGATGATAAGGAATATAACATAATTTTTAAGAGAAATTAAAGAATCGACTTCAAACGATGGTTTTGATGATTTCGAGAACCATTTCTGTGCCAATCTTGAACTTTGGTTTTAAAAAGGCGTCCTAGATTAAATACGAAGAATATCATATAACTTAAACGATTTTTTCAAAAATTATTGAAAACAGGTTAATTTATGATGAAGAAAATCTATAAAATAACTAAATTTTTTATTCGTATACATTTTTTTAGAACTTAAAAGAACATATGTATGTATATAAATTAAAATCATCAATGGGACTTTTATTTATTTCTTAAAATCTCTCGATTTCCAGAGCGGGTCCGATATATTAAAATTATGAGCACATTACACATTTTTTAAGTTTAAATCGTTTTCAATCACATATCTGAATAACATTTATCTTACACAGTTCCTTGTGTCGTACAAACCGATGGTTAGTCGATAAGAAACGCTTTAATGTGATATGAAAAGATTGAATATGTAGATAAAGCTTTGGTAGAGTGTACAAACTTCGTTCCAAATTAAAAATGCTTTCAAATATTATTGTTTGAATAATATCTGCATAAGTGGAAAGATTCGGGAGTTGATGAGATGCAGAAATTATACAAATTTGCTTTTCCTGTCTTTTCTAATCATAAAAAAGAACATAAGAAAATTCTTTCACCAACGAAGTCTGATTGTACTCGAACATCGATCCAATTAAAAATATGTTCATTAGATTATATTAAAAGTTTAATTTGAATCTTATTACTAGGCATTTTATTTTCAAAAGGTTTCTGAATAAGTTCACATTTTCTTAGAAATTACCTTTCATATTTTGTGGTACTATGTAAAATTAAATATTTAACCCATAATTTAATATATTTTAAGTTGAACAATTCATCCAACAAACTGCATTTAATACTATAACTTTTGTCTATTTTTCCATAATGCAATGTTAAGTTTAGGAAATTAAAATTCTTTTACATACATATTGTTGCAATGTTTAAAAATAATATTGTAATAAATATTTTACATTATATTTATTTAACCTGCTTACATTTTTCTTTAACTTATACAAAAATATATACATATATAAAATATAATTTGATTTATAATGCAGTAAGAAAGGAAAGAGGAAAGTTTGAACTAAAGAACTTATCGAGGGTTTTCAGCTTTTTATTGTAAAATATTTGTATATGTTATTTTTTCACTTGTGATAATGTTCGCCTATTATACGTAATATGTACAAAAACTTATAAATAAAACTTAAAAATATTTAAAAAATGGTTTATGCGTATTTTACGAGTTTTTTATTTATTTAAAAACGATTTGATTTTTGTTTTATAGGAAAATTCCCAAGTTAGACTGAGGCCACACCAACGTTTTAAAAACGCATATATCTGTGTTTTAATATAAATTTGATATTTTGAAACCTTATCTACTAGTGTAGAGGACTATGTTCAGTTCGCTTATTCTTGTCTTACTGAAAATAATTCTCTAACTAACAGTAAGTAATGTCTCAAAATCATAAATTTAGTTTAAAAACGCAAGTGTCGTATGGCTCCAGCCAAATGTAATATATGTAAATTGAAAATTGTTTGAAAAATCATGCTGCTTTATTAATTATTTATTAGTTAATTTTGTTTGGTTTCTGATTTATGTATACTTTTTATTTTATTCATTCTTATTGAATTTAAAATAGTGTTATACGTGAATAATAATAATATAACAATAAGTAAAATTAAAAAAGAAAAATCTTAAGTATTATACATATCATTAATATTAATTTATAAAATAATTGTGTATGATCATATTTAATAAATACACGGATTTCATTTTATTTTTGATTGTAAGGTTTATTTTACAAGATGAAAAATCTGTTATCATTTATTATTATTCTATGTTTGAAATGAAAAGTTATATACGTACATATGTATTTAGTTTTATTTTTATTTGCAACTTTTCCTTTTTTTAACTTTTTTGTTTTGGCTATACAATAAAATATTATAAAAACTAAAAACACGATGATAACTGAAGTAATAATGAAACTTAAATTAATCTACATATTGATATATTCCAGTGTGGTTAAGAATCACTACGTCTATTAACATTTAGGATACCACTACCACCACCTCCACCGCTCATATTTTTCTTTGCATATTTGTGTTGAAAACGTTGAAATTTGAATTTGTTGCGTTGAAAGTTGTTCCGATAACATCCGGCACCACCACCGCCCACGTAATGATAGCGTTTCCAACGTTTCTGATTTTCGTGTTCTTGGAATGGATTATAGCCGGATGTTCGCATTGTAGCATAAGGATCTTTTGGCCCCTTAACTTTTTTCTGTCTGCCACGATCCATTTCGTTTTCCTCTTCATCTTCCCAGTCACGTTGGCGCTGTTCACGTGCCTCGCTTACGATCTGCAATGGGTAAAAGAAAATAACAATTATGAGCCTGCAGTGATGGTTACAATTTCAATTCAATACAAAATTGGATCGAAAGCACTATAAAACTGGCATGTGTTTGATTAACAATTTCCTTTAAGCTTACATTTGTTCTTATTTACTATCACAAACTTAAACGAAATTCAGTCCTCTATGTCTCAAAGCGTTTCTTTTATGTAAATCCTTTCAATATCTTGTAAAGCTGTTACAAATATGTACATACATATACATATGTACATCATCAAACGCCGTTTTATTTACAAAATACATAGGTATATAATTTTGTGCTATTGGCAGTCTACATATTTCTGTTCTCTAAGGTACAGAAAATAACATGAGCCTGTCAATAGTAGTCAGTTGTTTTCGACAACGGGTAGACAAGACCCAATTTTTTGGTATTGTGTTGACGTGACGGCGATGTCGCCAACTGAAATAAGGGTGATTATTTTTAGATAAATAAAGGATATATACACACACACACCAATAGATAACGCACATAAACTTTTACAAGAGTGATGGTATCACACAAACGCCTCAAGAAAAAAATAAAAACAAAATTTCTTTTGTTCTTGTTGCTGTTATGCTCACCGTATTTTTATACATTTTTACAAAAAAAAATCTTTGACATTCGCTTTTCATGCTTAGAAGTAAATAGGGCTGCCGGAAGAAAAAAATTTTTGAGGTGACCAATGTTCAGAGTTTCCTAAAATGTATAGAGTTAAATTTTCTCAAAAAGACCAAAATAAGGTTAAGTAATGTCCGACCAAATTTGGTCGGAAAAGACCAGCAATGGCAACGCTGTTTGCATTACTGTTAATATACTCTTTGCACATCTTGCTTTTTACCCTCTTTTGCAAATTAGCGGTTATTTGACGTTATAAAATGCGCACATTGTTCAAATTGCAAAATTTTTGTAATATACGCGTCGTAAAGTGGCATAATAAAAATATCAAAAATGCCAGGAAAAAGATTATCGTATAACAATATTCAATTGATTTATTGTAATCGTCAACTAGGAAAAAGTGCGGAGTTATCAGAAATGATCGAAAAATATTTGAAAACTTTTAGTTAGTTTTTCACATTAGAGTTTTTTGCTTCTCCTGTAAAATTTGTTCAATGTAACTTAGGGCTTTTATGAATTCATATGACGATGTATACATAAATACAAAAACACTTAAAACGCACAATTGGTTGCCATTTGGGAATACGTGTCTCGGCAAGTGAAACTTTACACGGAAAATAAAAACATATTTAAAAAAAATGTTTTTGTTTTTCATACAAAACTTATTTATTTTCGCGTTGATTTTATTTTTAAAATGTAATTAAAACAAAATAAATAAAAAAACATTCATCGTATAAATATTTAGAGATGATCCCCGATTTGTAAACTTTAAAAATTTATTACTACATATGTACATATGTATGTATGCATTGGTATATGTACATATGTGTGTTTTCCATGTAAATTTTCAGTTCGTCGTCTCGTTTTCCCGAATAGCCAATATAAAAAATCCATCAATTTTTGTATTGCATACGAAAAATCATATAAAATATATGTACATATATATGAATTAATTTAAAACATATAAGCTGGTTATTTGAAACTTTAGGAAAGTCCTTTTTTCAAAAAATCATTAGAATTTCAACCCCTAGCAAGGTGTGTGTTTTAATTGTGTGTATGTTCGCGAAAAACAAGGTTTACCGTGTAATAAAATAGTTTTTCAACAAATCAGTAAGTAAAACACTTGGAATCAAACACTACTATTCCTTCTAAAGTACGACTTCAATACTGACAGAAGATTTTAAGTTATTGTTGTTTTGAGTGTTCAGTGACTTCTAAATATTGCCATTTTTAAGTCGTTATTTGTAAGCAAATGTGTTAAGTAGTTGCGTCTAATGACATCGCCATGAGAAAATAAATATTTAAAATGCCTTTTAACCCTGCAGTACTAATGTTAGTCATTTTGACTAACACTGTTTTTATTATTGCGTGTAACTTTTTTTGCTGCTATGGCGATATCATTTTTTTGTAATCTCAGTTGATGGTACGCTCTTGCTTTGAACGGTCACTTTGCTGCAGTAAGTAATGCTACTTTTGAGTTTTTGAAGTCATGTTATAGTGTAGACAGACGGCAGAGTTAATTTGCGTTTAAAAACTTATTAATGTGAATTTAAATTTTACCCTGACAGACGATAGTTTTTAAATTTAGTAATTAAAAAAATATTTTTTTTTTGGAATTTACATACATCGCGATCAAATGGATAGAAGGTGGAAAGTACGATTAGCAGCTATGCTGTTGGTGCTAAATCACTATTCATTCGTTTTAAAGAAAGCTAAAATTATTTTTGCTGACTTTGTATCCATTTTAATTTCAAAATAAATGTAAAATTTTTTTGAATTTTAAAATTTTTCCAACAACTGACTGATTGTCGACGGTATTGCCAAATTGAAATAAGCTAAATTCAGTATAAATTAAATTTGCTTTCGTGCATTTACGTTAAATAAATACTCATTTGGAAGGAGCTAATGCACAAGTTAATTTGAATTAAGGCTACTAATGCAAATTAACGCTGTCGTCTGTCTACCCTATTAGTCAAAATGACTAATGTAGATAAGACTCTAAAAAATATTTTTTTTGCCTTTTCAGTATTATTTGACATGTTTTCTTATTTACCAATGAATTAAAATTTTTTTGTTTTTTATTTTTTTACTTTTATTTTTCATTAAAAAATTTGTGTTTGCGGAAGTGTTCCTAGAAGAGCACCTTTAATGAAATAAATGCAAAAATTAAATTATTTTGGAAAACTTTCATATTATTGTTTTTTAGACACTGGACAAAATAAGTTATCAAATTAAAAAAAAATATTAAAATTATTTCATGTGAAGCTAACAAAAAAAATCGGAGTTATATTCATGTAAGCCGATTTGACTAACAATTAGTATTAATGTAGAAAAAAATCATGTTAGTACTCTAGGGTTAACTTCTTACTTTACCATCAAAACTTTTGCTGGGTACATATTTATGTTATCTATCTTCCTAAAGTAAATTATAAATACTAGTATTTCCTATAGCCGACACAATCGATCATATTCTAATAATTAAATATCAAACATTCACATAAATATATACGATAAAATACAAAAATAAAAAACATTCTAAATGAACAACTTAAAACTTATTAGCTCTCTTTTGTTTACAAAGTGTGTATAGAAAATGCTCTGTCTCATTTATTTGCAAAAGCAAATTGGAAAAACAAACATGCATGCTTTGCTTATTTTTCAACTTGAAGCTGATACATGCATGTGCAATAAGTGTGAATGTGTTAGCAGGGCAACCAAAAATATGCTTTAAAAGTGTTTTAACCGCATGGAAAATACTGTAAAAACATGAAAAATGCTCTTAATATGTAAAAAATATATTCTAAAAGTTTAGTTTTTCTTAAAAATATAAAATTTCATTTAAAAAATAATGAAAAAAATAAACACGTTAGCGAATACATTAAATAACTTGTAACTTGCTACATAAGTATGTACATACTAATTTATGTAATTTACTTTGTAAGCAAATTTGTACAAGTATAAGTCTGCGAAATATATTAGGTTAATTCATATTGGAATTGCAATAAATTATAACGTGTTGACTTAAATTCTCAAAAAGAATGTTCTGTCTGTTGCTTCTAAAAAGACTTTTATAAAAAGAAAAATTTCTCTCCACATCCGCCGAATTCATTAGAGCATATAACAGGTGGCCTCGGCCGATCACGTGATTGTTTTTTGCTCATTCTCTCCGCTTGTACTTTTGATCTAGTTCGGATGTCATATGTTTTGTTGTCATATTTTTCAGTACATTTTTTTGAAACTCAACTTGCAGGGATTCGCCTTAAGTGGCAGCTAGTTTTGCAAGCCGAATGAAAAATTTCGGCGGTGGCTGAATGGCAAATGTTTTCGGCGGCGGCTTACCGGATTTGCGAAGAATTTTTCTTTTAACGATTTAAAAAATTGTTGGTGTTTAAAACTTAAATATAAAAAAGCCAACAAGCTAAGACACAACGAGTTTATATACATCGCCGATTGGCTTATCTGGTGGCAGCGCGGCGTTAACAAATATAGAAACAATTATTTTTGCTATACGATGGATGTCAAACTCCTGCAAAACGGCAGAAAAACTAAACAAAACTTTTCATGTACATACATATGAAGTTTGAGATCCACCGTACACAGCGTACAAGATGCTAATTCGTATAGACCAACGCGAATCCATATAAGGTGATATCCAAGGCGATCCCATACAAGGTGAGGTTAATGGCGAAATCAGTTCACCGTAGTCAATTCGCTTGAAACACCATCTGGTTGTCAATTCGCTTTGGTTATGTCAGTGGCGAATTCAGTTCGCCGTAGTCGATTCGCTAACAAATCGATGTCAAAATTCCTAAAAATATCTGAAACGGATAAACAACTACCTCATATATTTGTAAGACATGCAGAAAAAAATGATATATCATAAATTTAGTTGTCCTGATTATTAGTAACTTTAAACGCTTATAGCTCCCAAAATACTCAACCGATTTTGACAAAATACATATAGATTGTGCACATTTGTGAATAAATATCTTCAAAATGATATACATTAGTTTTGTCAAAATCGGATGTATAATATGAGCGTAAAAGGCAACTAAACTCCGTGTTTGTATTAGTTAGATACATATGTATGTATATAGAAAATAGATAGGGTAATCGGATTAATTTATAAGGCGACATCATCGAATAATTCGCTTTGTTCTATTTATTTTAATTCAAAATAAAAAGATAAGTTAAAATCTCAATAACCTAAATGGAAAAACCTATTTTTTACGAATGGGCTTGCATCACTTTCAAAATAAATGAATCATATAAAAAATAATAATAAATTAAAATGAAATTACCTACTTATAATAGATAAGCCATTTTTTATAATTTGAAACGAGTACAAGGAAAGCATCAATCATTCAATCAATCAATCAATCAGAATCATCATTTCACATAATTATTGTTCTGATCAAAAATAAATACATCGTTGTCGTTAATGGATAATATATATGTATCTATGTGTATCAGTAACGATCCATTTTTAAATTAATGTAAACGTGGTATCTGTTGTCGAAGTGTACTTCTAGCACTTAAAGAGAAGTGGTTAGCAGGCTTCAAGAGTTCACTCTTTTTTTGTATCAGTTCTTTGCTCTTAATATCCAAGATATGTTTCTCAATTAATTAAAATCAAAATGAGGGATGAGGCTTTATGTATACATATGTATGTATGTATCTAAAGTATTTCTATTATAGATTGTCTAAGGAATCTTCGTTACATTCAGAAGTATTTGTGTTTTCATCTTTTGTTGGCACTGTTGGGATGGACGAAGACACCAGTGTGGATGATGACGAGAAAATTGAAGCTGAAGCAGGAAATGGTGTAGCTAATATCAAGGTATTTGCGGTTACCGAATAATTATTGATAACTGTAACTGCGGTTGAGTCAGAACTGCAGGAATCAATATTTTCCATTTCCTCATCAAACAGTTGCTGCAAATCGGATTCTTTTAAATAAATTTGTTCTGCTATATTGACTTGATTACTATTTATACTTTCATTTGATGGCAATGATATTATTGTTGCTGAACTGATCAGTGCATTTGCAGGTTGCTCCTCATTTTCTTGTTGATTGAAGTCCTTTTCACATTTTTCTGTGATAATGATTTCATTGTCGGTTTCATAATTTTCGTTTTGCTCTTGATTGTTGTTGTATTCTAGGAAGTTTTGTGCAGTATCATGATTTAAACATGTCATTTGTGTTTGGGCATCATAATTACTATAGAGATTATGGTCGATTTCGATGCTGATTTTGTTTTTATTATGGCAGTCTTCTTCTACCCGTTTCTCATCAAACAAATAAAAATTCTAAATTAAAGGGAAGTGGAAAATATAATAATTTTGCATTTTTGTTTGTTTTAAGGAGTTTAAATTAGAGATGTGCGCGTAAGTGCTTTTTAGCTCACGATCGCGGACGAGAAATATATTAAACTCTCGCCCCTACATATGAAACGTAAAAAAAATCTGTTTAAGAATAGTTCAAACTTGGTTCGTTTGAAAAAATTTTCCAATAGTATATCAATTTCATAGCAATAAGAAAACAAAAACAAATGTATGTCTAATCCAAAGTATATTTATTTAGGTATTTGCCAACGTGCATATAAAAACAAACAAAGTTTTTTATATATGAACAGTTTGACAATTACACGATTTCTATGTTTTTGTTGTACTTGAATTAATATACTATGGTCCAATCCATGGTATAATAAATAATACCATTTGATAATAAGTGAGATCTGACGAAGTGATTTTTTAAATTTTTGGCGAATTTTTGTAAACTTGCAATATACATACGTCTGTGTTAAACTTTACTTAAGAAATAAGCCAAATTTATTCCAGAAAATGTGTTTTGGATCGACAACTCAAAATGTAATCAGTTTGGATCAGATGGGATGAAATATACATGACATCCTACAAAGCAATAGTTATACTCTGAAAAACAATAAAGAGTGGTGGTTCTATAATGGTTTGGGATGATTTTTCATGTCACGGAGTTTTGTGAAGGACAGCTGTTTGTTTACTGAATTTTTATACACGTCAACATCACCTATGATAAAAAGTATTTTAGAAGAGCAGTCGGTTAAGATGGTAATGAAATGACTCTGAAATTACTTAGAAGCAGGACTTCGCACAAAACAACCGAAACATCTAAGTGGCTTGTAGAAAGCTGATCAGAGTGCTTAGTATTCAATTCCTCTCTCTAGATGTCGAACCCTTGTGGAGAGTGTGCCATGAAAATTACAAGCATTTATTAACAAACTAATTTAAAATATACTTATTTCTAAAATTTTAATTTCAATAAACAGCAAGTTTTGCAAGTTATCCGATCATTCAACGCTAAGGGGTCGATTTTGTATGTGAATATGTAAAAACTTTTTCTACAAACCAAGTTTAATAAGGAAAAATCAAGGCTAGAGTTATTAATTGTTATAAATATTTTTTACTTGGTAAAAAAATTGCGAGTTGTTAAAATTTTTTTGGGAAATTTTTCACTTTTACTGCTAATTGAGCGCTAAACCTTATTAAGAATCATTCCTAGGAAGTTCATACGTTCTAGAAAACTGTTTATTGAGATCTTAGGAACATTTTAGTAATAGATAGCATAGTATGTATCTTAATGTTGAAGAAAAAAAAAACAAATGAAATTAAACAATTTTCGAGACATTTTTCACTTTTGCGGCTACCTGAGCGCTACCTAAACCTTATTAAGAATCATTCCTAGGAAGTTCATGTTCTAGAAATTTGTTTATTGAGATCTTAGGTACATTTTTGTAGTTGATTGTTTTCTTGAATTTTTAACGGTTTGCTACCTATGGACCTAAACACTGGAAAAAAGGTTAAAAAAAAAATCGAATTTTTGTTTAATTTTTTGCGATTGTCATCTTGAAGATGAAGATTTTTTGATTTTATATGTTAACAATTTTTTGTTCTTTATGACAAGATCTACAACTTTGTCTCAGAGAAAATGATCAGTATTTTGCAAAAATGACACCGAGGCCCCAAATCTTTGGGGGCCCATAAAAAAAGTGCATGACTTTGGACAAAATTGGGAGACACGTGTCTTCTTTTTTTTGGTCTTTTATCACGTAGTGGTGTCCGTAGATGGTTATTTTTCCATGACTTAAAAAATTACACACAGTGTAATCGGATCACAAGTTTCAAAGATACAGATATGTTACCCTTTTTTCTAATTGGCACTACAGTGCGACGTCGACTTAAACGATTTAAGTGAAAATACAAAAAAAAATGTAATTACAGTTAAAAACGGCAAACTAGTCATTTTTGAAGGGGAAATCTATCGAATTTTTAATAAAGATAATAATACTCTTGTCAATTCTGCAACAGTTTTTAATGATTTGAATTGTGTTGGCAGTGAGCCAAAAATAAAAGAAAATAAAGTTTTTGTTGCACATACAATCGTACGATAGCCTTATTTCCCATAAACAGGGAAAACATTACATGGGCCATAAACAGTTTTGATCCGTTTAAATCAGCGGGTTCCGATGGCATTATACCTGCTGACATTCAGCGGAATGCAGACCTAATAGTCCCATGGCTTACTCGGATATTCTAGGCATGCATTGCATGGTCACATATTCCGAAAGCATGGACCAAATGCACCATGGTTTTCATAACCAAATGTGGAAAAACTACGCACACAAACGCAAAGGATTTCAGACCAATCAGTCTTTCTACTAAAAACACTAGAACGGTTGATTATTCTCGAACCTACTATCCAACTCTCAACATGCCTATACGAAGGGCAAAGCGGTTGAAACGGCACTACACTCGCTTGTTGGATACTCCACTGCGAATTTGCTCTGGCGGCCTTTCTAGACATAGAAGGTGCCTTCAACAATATTAACCCAGAAACCATTATCATGGCTCTAAACAATCTCATCAAAGAATTATTGACTAATAGAGTCATCATATCTACGATGGGATGCTCAACAATTTATAAAGTAGCAAAGCGAGGTACGCCGCAAGGAGGGGTTTTATCTCCAATCTTGTGGAACCTTGCCATAAACACGGTACTGGTGGAGCTAAACTCAAATAGATTTAAAACAGTAGTCTACGCAGATGACGTTGCAGTAGTGGCGTCGGGTAAATACCCAGACACAATCTCGCATCGTCCACAATCAGCCTTGGAAGGTGTATCTGTAATGGACTTAACGTTAACCCAATGAAGACGGAGCTCGTACTCTTCACGAGAAAATACAAAATGCCGTACTTCACTTTACCAACTCTTAACGGAGTCACACTATGGTTATCCGACAATGCAAAGTATCTGGGTATCGTTCTGGACTCTAAGTTATCGTGGAACCTAAACGTACAAGCAAAAGCAGCGAAGGCCGCTATTACCTGCAAAATGGCCATAGGAAACAGATGGAGTATTAACCCCAAAACAGCCAATTGGCTCTTTGAAATGGTCGTCAAGCCCATATTAAAGTATGGTGCAATCGTCTGGTGGCCGGCCCTAGACAAATCCACCTACTCTACAATTATTGACGGAATTCTAAGAACATCGGCCTTGATGATTACGGGCGCACCTCGTATTACCCCATCAAAAGCCTTGTTCACAATGTTACACTGGCTTCCTGCCGATTTAATGGTCAAACAACTGGCTATGAGCTCGGCAGTTAGACTCAGTGCCGCCGGAGCATGGAAATCACTGGGTGATGGACAAGCGGATATTATCAGACAGTTTGAAAATCTTCCCGAACTTATAGATTACCCTTCTCCCTACCTTATGCCTGAGAAAAGATTTGCAGTGTCAATCAGTGGATCCTGACGGATCCAAATTAGGTGCAGGGGTGGGAGGAGGCATTTACATTCCTCAATTTCAGCAGAGGATACGTTTTAAGCTAGTAGATCATTGTTGCATAACTCAAGCCGAAATATCGGCCATAAAATGGGCAGCTAACTGGTTAAGGTACAATAGGGTATATAGGCAGGATATTCGTATATGTACCGATAGTAAGGCTGCATTGAAGGCTCTATCGGGTGTTTATACAACATCTGAACTGGTAAAGGAATGCCGGATATCCCTAAACGAGATGGCGTCACATTCCAACCTTGAGCTAATCTGGGTACCAGGGCATGCAGACAGGCTAGCCAGGGAGGGCTCTCGTTTGCAAGAACGGGACACCGACCGGCTAGTGGGAGTCCCACTAATAAGCTGCAAAATCCTCATTCAGCAGAAACTCATAGGGATAGCACAGTCTACATGGTTCATCGAATCCACTTGTGCAGTCTTCAGATTAACCTGGCCCCAATATGACCGAGCAAAATCAGCCATCATACTGGCGATCCCTCGGCATCAGCTGCGTATACTTGTGGCTGTCCTAACAGGGCACTGCTTCATAGGTGCCCACGCAAACAGACTAAATCTCCCTTTCAACGACTTCTGTAGAAGTTGTCATAATGAGGAGGAGGAAGAAACTGTAACTCACCTCTTCCGTCAATATCCAGCTCTGTCTTATCACAGGGCCATGTATCTAGGTAACTCGACTTTACCCGAACTTGCAGACCTTACGGAATGCAATCTAAAGGGAATAAACAAGTTTATTCGAAAAACCAGTTGGTTCAACACTGACCACAATATAGGATAGCCAATACTTTTTATTTTTTGCTGCCCATATCGGGCATCACAAAGGGACCTATTTTTCTGGACCCAACTGGGCCGGTTGCTTGCAATCGGCAGCCTGTGCAAACTAACCTACCTAACCTTTTGTTGCAAGAAAAGAATTTAGTTTATGGGATCGACGAATGGGTCACATTTGTGATAAAAAAACTTAATGGAGTAAAAAAATCTTCAGATGGTATAAATTTTGAAAATGATAGCCAGAAATCAAGTATAGTGTACGTCAAAGGTAAACAAACCGGAAAACCAATTAGAGAATATGGCACAAGGGCCCCAAAATTTTAGTGCTGGTGCATTCTGATGTTGTTGGATCACTGAATGTTTGTTACATTCGTTGAAGACTTTTCCAGAAAATTGTTTGTGTACACATTAAGAAAAAAATCCGAAATTTTTGAAACACTTATACAGTTAAAAAATTTTTGAGAATCAGTGCTCACCAAAAATAAAAAATTTTACGAACGGACAACTGACGTGAGTATGTAGTAAATGATAATTTTAAATATTTTTCGCACAAGAACGGAATTATTCATCAGAAGACGTGCCCGTACTCTCCGGAACAAAACGGTTCAACAAAGAGAATAAATCGAACACTAATGGAACGGTTAAGATGTATGCTCATTGATATCGGCTTAGACCATAGTTTTTGGGCCGAAGCAACAAATACAACATGTTATATAATAAACATGTGAAACAAAATGCCCTGAAGAAATTTGGTCTGGTCGACGCCCTAATTTAACGTTTTTAAAAGTTTTTGGCTGCCCTGCTTTGGCTCATATACCGAAGGAAAAGCGCCATAAACTGGATTTGAAATCTATGGAATGTATAATGACGGGCTACAGCGGTAAAAGTAACCCCAATGATTATCAGGCATGTTCTACAAAAGTAGTGAAATTGAAATATGAAAAGAAAACTTTTTATTTTTAATGTTCTGGAAAAGTGGAGTATATTTGTATTGAATATTGAAATTCAAATGTAAAAAAAGACTGCAGAACATAAAAAATTTAAACTGAAATGATTTCAATTGAATTCCACTTCAAAGTGGAATGTAGAAGACACCGGTGTGGCATTATTATTAGTCGCGATGTAATATTTTTAGAAGGAACCAACGTCAATTTCAATGATTAAACATACTATTACTACCCCGATTTTATATAACCTTACGAAAATGTTAATTTAGGGGATGGTGATGGCGAAGTATGATGACACATACGAGTGGTCGTCACCTATGCCATCTCCTGTTGAAATCGAATGCATACGAATCGCACAATGTCGTCAGATACCTCGACCGAGATGCCATGAATACAGAGATTGATTCATTGATAAAAAAAACCGTGGGTGTTAACAGATTTACCAGCAGGCCAAAGGGCAATTAAGTCAAAGTGGATATTTAAAACCACAAGAGATGAACAAGGTAATGCTATAAGGTGGAAAACGACACTGGTGTCTAAGGGATTTTCTCAACGTGAGGGAATTGATTTCAACGAAAAGTTTGAAGCTTTTGTCAGATATGACTCAGTACGATATTTATTTCCATTGGCGGTAAAGTTCGACTTATATGTACACCAAATGGACGTAGTTAGTGCATATTTAAATGGTACATTGAAAGAGACTGTATATACATATATATGCAACATCCTGTAATGCTTGAGGATGGCTCCAAAAAGTTTCGTAAGCTGAAAAAATCAATATACGGTCTGAAACAGTCGCGTAGTGTTTGGAATGAAACCATTAACAAAGAATTACGTAAGATGAGTCTTATATGAGGTGAAGTCGATTAGTGCGCTTACCACAAAGTAAGTGGTGACCAGATGATGTACGAGGCAATTTATGTTGATGATGGGTACTAAAATTACCAGAAGTGAAGAAACCAATAAAATCGATGTCTCGCTAAATAGCAGATGTCTTGATACGATTCGGAATGAGTGGATGTAAGTAAACATCAACACCGATGGACTATAATCAGAAACTGTCAGCCGACATGTGTTTCAAAGATGAAGAAAGAAAACAACACAAGACAAATATATATGTACATATATTGGAAAGCGGTTAAACGTGTAATGCGGCAAATAAAAAGCACAATCAACGAAGGAATTGTAGAAAACAAAAAGAAAATAATATTCATGGTTACTGCGATGCTGATTGAGCTAGACGTTGAAGAGAGAAGTTCACCTGATAGGTTTTTATATATCAGTCCGGCGCCATTTCATGGTATTCAAAGAAGCAAAAGACGGTGGCATTCTCTTCGACGGAAGCCTAGTTTATGCTACCTACCGCTGCAATTCAGGAATCAGCGCCTAGAAGCTGAATTAACACTAGGAAGCAGCAAACGTATGCTGTTATATTGTGAAAACAAGGGCGCCTTACAAGTGGCACTTAATAACATCTATTCACCTAGAACATAAAAGCCAAGTTTATCCGCAACAACGAAGTCCTTTTGGAATACCTAGGTAGAGACTAGATGGTGGCTGACGTTGTTCAAAGGCAGTTACATCCCAGAAACTGGAATATTAAAGTAAGAAGAAATTTGGTCTTATTTAATTTTGTTTATTTAAATTGAAATGTTAAATTTATTTTTTTATGTTAAAAGTGCATGAGAAATTATCTGCTAATTTTTGGAAATTTGTCATTCAGGGAGAGTGTTGAGAATGAGAGAAAATCTGTAAATGTTACTATATTTTTCTCCTGCACTTTTAGAGTCTAAAGTTTAGACACTTTTTATAATATAATGTATTCTGATACCACAATATTCAATTCTGCTATTTTATGTTTGAACTAACGATACTATTGTATATACATGAAACTTGCAGTCTAATACATGAATTTAAAGAAAGTTTTTGTCTTTTTCTGTTGAATTTCTTAGTATTAAACCACCTGTGACAATTAACAATTATTTGTATTTTGAATTCGGTCGGTTTTAGGTTTAATTTAGTTTAACAAGAATTCAGTATTCTTTTGGTGTTATAGGGAATAAACATGAATATTACATTATATCTTCTGGGACATAATTCAGAAGTAGTTTACTACACTTCTAATAAAATTTTTATCTTTATGAAACTATTATTTCAAAACAATTTTCTTAAATTTACGTTATGCAGTTGATAATTATTTAAACAAATTTATTACATACGTACACACATACATATATATGTATGTACAGTTATTTATGTAATAAAATGATAATAGAGCAGTTTACAAAAACTTTATCAAAAACTTACCTCCTTATCAATTTCACTTTGTTGCCCATTCCAGGTTAAAATTGGTGATCCATAGCCGCGATGCGATTGTTTTAAAAGTTCTGAAACAGCTGATTCATTAGTGGCACCATTACGTTGATAGCCGTTACCGTTAAAAGATTTAAATGATGCTTCTTTTTTGGTTCGTTTTGCGTTATCAGTCGCGAATAAGGGTTTTGTAGCAAAAGGGTTTTTATGATTTTTGGGAGCTGGAGCTTTAGCTGCTGTCGATGACAACGGCGATGAAATAGTAGGGCTTGTACAGGCTGTAGCCGGCTGCAGGGAGGTAACTTGCCAAATTCCAGAGTTTGTTTTTACAACAGGTGGAGAAGGTGGTGTTGAATGTGATCTTTTAAATGGCTGTCCTGTTTTAGAGTTTGTGTTATTACTCTCATCTTCAGAGTCTGATGAAAATGAATCTCTAGTGGTAGAGGTGGAGGTAACATTATATTGTTGGTTTTGCGATTTTTTCTTTACAGGTGTATTGCCAGAGTTATTCTCGTTTATAGTGTTGGAACGTTTAATGCTATTGAAAATTTCATCAATGGTATCTGATGATTTTTTTGCCGCTGCATCGGAAGATTTTGTAGGCGGTTTTAAAACATTACTACTATTGGCCGATGGTGAGGATGCGGCAGCCTTTTTTATTTTTATATTATTCGAGGATTTAATGTCATTATCGTTGGCATCGTCATCATTATCCGAAGGACTACTGTTGGACCATGATGATGAGCTCTGTCTTCTTTTGAGAGGATTGGGTAATAAGCGCTTTTGCTGTTCGGTAGTTGCAATTGTGTTTGAAACAGTTGTCGTCATACAAACATCAGCTTCATCATCTGTCTCGGAACCGTAAGGTACAAGACTTTTGATTGGGGCAGGTGATTTTTTAGCAAATCCATTTGCTAAGATTGTTGCTGGGTTTGTGGATTCGAGACCCAATTTAGGCATGCTTGGCAGTGTGGCTTTTACAGCGGTTTGTGTTTGAGATGATGTAGAAGAGTTTACGATCTCATTTTCGTCATCGTCATCGGAGGAACTTTCGTTACAGCTTTTATTACTATTAACTTGTCTTTTAGTTGTTGAGACACCCAATGGATACTTCGTATTCGCAGTTTCCTGAAATTTACTCGTCCCCAATAAGTGGAGACCGGTTGGTGTGGTGTTGCTGATGCTATTCTTTAAATTATCAAAAGTGGAACAGCTTGAAGTTGAAGTGGCCGAGGCACTAGTAATTGAACATGTCGCAGCACTTGTTTTAACTACATTTGCAGAACTGATACTACTACTATTATTTTTGAAATGAATCATTATTTTACTACTTCCACCATTTGATGATGCTGGCGAAGAGTTTAAAGAATTTGATGGTACTAATGTAGAGCTACGGCTTGATGTTAATTTACTGCCACCGTTTGCAAGAGGCGAAAAGTTTCCTCCATTCGAACTGTTATTACTATTATATCCCGGCGGTAACTGAGGTCCTATTATACGTTGTGATCCTCCCACAGCATTACCATTCATTTTAATCGTCTGTGCTTCCTTTTGATTTGATGTTGAGGCCACAGACGTTGTCTGTGTACCACTCACCTGTGTGCTACTGACAATTCTTGAAAGCTGTGTTTCCATTTCATAAAATATGATATAAGCATTTGTATTGCAGACATTTTGCATTGATATTGGTCGTACATAACTGTCATCGTAATTATAGTATGTGCCTGTTTCTGTTAATCCAATGGCAGTGTAATGGCCACAATGCTGTGAGGCACCCAAATGGGTTACCATTGCCACCAGACGATAAGTCAGCTGATCTCCAGGATTTTTACGCGAAGCGTACTTCGTTAGATCCAATCTAGGTTTGATCGTAATTTGTTTATTTAATTTAGTGCCTAACATAGAAAACCGTTTCAACTGTATACACAAGGCAATTGGTGCACGTTCTAAAGAGAACTGTTTTGTCGCAGAAACCTGCATAATTAAGAAACAATTTTAGATTAGTTGAAAAATTCAGAGTCGCAGACCAATCTTTAGTTCAATGCCTCTAAATCTGATTGGTAAATATAGACGTACGTTATGCTTACCTTTTTCTTACAAGCTTCACATTTGTATCCCATATCTTCAAGACGTTCGCGTGAAAAATAACCCTCTAAGGCTTCATCGATAGTATCAGCTTTACGTATGTCCAAGAGCAAATCTTGAAAATGTTGAAAGGTAACAGAAACATGATTGCAGGCCAAACATCGGACAGCAGATTTTAGATAGCCTCCTAAAATTTGATTTAGTGGTGTTGTTTCCTTGCTGTACTGATCAAATTCTTTGTAATTGCGATAACGTGACAAATAAGACTTTTCCATTGCCTCCACTAAGTATCGTAAAAACTCATGAGCATCTTCCTGTCGACCCATTACTAAATGCTTACATATCGATTTTAATTTCGAATAAACATAATAGGGCCTTATTGCCGATTGACTCCTTTGAGATTCTTGTAGAGTCTTAGCCATGGCACAGATAATACAACCAGCATCAGTTGACTCACAGCGTTCCATGTGTGCGCTATCTGACACAAGCCAATTTGCCATGGACGGTACATGAAATATAGCTTGTAGCGTGGAATTTAAATAACAGGTGTTGCCCACATTCATCATGCCCACACCAACTTCCCATTTCCGTCCAGCAGCTTTCCAGCCAATACGAACATTTTCGCGTGGATACAGAATACGTTTGGGCGAAGGCAATTCATTTGGATTATTAACTTTCTTGCCTGTACCGTTTGTGACTGACGTGTTATTATCATTGGCATCTGTTGTAGTTGTTAGACCATTATCATAGCACAAACAGTCATACATGGAGGAGGAGGAAGAGCAAGAACAACACAATTCATAATTATTATTACATTGGAATTTATAGCAAATAAAACTGAAAAATCTCTTCAATAATTTGTACAGAGGTTTCAAAACGAAATAATATAAAAGCCATAATGTTAAATAATCTAATGCGATTGCACGCATTGTTTCTAATACAAAAACACTCCAAAATTTCATTTCTTCACTTTTTTTTCCTTAACATTATTCATAATTCATAAAAATTTTAAACAAAAAACAAACTTTTAAAAAAATCGATCGAATTTTTAAATATTTTAGCTGTTTTTCCCATCTGGGCTTTTTCTCTTCATTTTTCTATAGGTTCTTATTTCACACGCACACACTTATTTAATTTTCCTAGCTAGACCAGCAATTGTGATATTTATGTCATTTGCTTTTTCATTTTAGCAAACTACTATTTTTGACGTTTTCTTTAAATACATGTGCATGCAATATTTTTTCTTGACACCTTCTCTTTATTCGTGTATTTTCTCTTTATTTTTATTCGCGTGATAAGCATATTCCGCATGGTAGAATAATACAGGTAGTGTCGAAGCTACACTACTTTTAGGTTCGAAACTGTCAAAAAGCACAAAAGAAAATGGGGAAATGGTCCCATTTTCTCATTGTAGTATGATACAGGTAGTGTCGAAGCGCTGGCAGACTTTTTTTTGGGTTCGAGTCTGTCAAAATTTGATTATGCATTACTAACACACACATATTACTAAAAAAAAGCACACTAACATTTGTTTCAAATGCAAATAAGAAAAGGAAAAGATACAAAATTCTATATAGAACAGAAAATGCAACCATTTTGCCATTTTTCTTTTGGGCTTTTTAACAGCTTCGAACCTAAAAGCAGTGTTGTTGTAGCTCGACACTACCTGTATTATTCTGCCATGACATTCCGTACATAATTATAAAACAAACGATTGAATAACGCAAAGGCGAACAACCAGTGCTAAAAGCCGCCGCCGATGTGTGCTGCTGCGATGGTGTGTAGATAAAGGCCTCTTTAGCCGACCGTTGAAATCGTAAATGTTTGCGTACTTATAGAATACTTAAAATCGTGTCGTGTTTTTGACATATACAAAAAAATCATTTATACTTATGAATCATCGAAACATTGATGAGAGTTCAATATGTCCAAAGTATTTCTAGTTATATGGAAAAAGTACGAAAACTATTTAAATACTAGCAAACATTATTTTATACTTATTAGATTAAATTTTGGCTTTATTTTCATTATTATTGTTGTTGGTACCATAAAAGATAATTCAGGTTAGAAATGTATTTTAAAGAAAATTTTTATGAAAAATATGTTTTAAAATACATTTCAAATGCAAATTATTTTTTACGACACATATTACCTAAAAATAATTTTTTGTAGCCTTGTTTGTATGTATGTACTATATACGTACATACATATAGTCATATGATTCAAAAACGCTCTATGTTACAAGAAATACAAAATATATGTTCCTGGAAAATTTTTCATAATTAATTTGTACTAATTCCTTAATAAGAAATAAGTTTAAACTGAAAAAATTGTGGAAAACGTTGGTTAACTTTTTATATTAGAGTTTCTTGCTTGTCCTGTAAAATTCTTTCAATGTAACTTAGGGCTTTTATAAATTCATATGACGATATATACTTACATATGTTCAATATTGACACTTAAATAAGTACATACAATTAACAGTCTCTTGGTAAATTTTATATAGAAAAATAAATTAATAAAACTAAGTTTATTCAATATAACATGAATATATACAAACTTAACAATTAAAATCGTTCAAATATCAATAATGTACCAAAAAAGGGCTAATGTGCTGCATTCATATTCAACATACATTTATCCCATCACTGTCTCCATTTTACAGGATTTCAAACCGTATCCGGGTAGGCACGGATTCGAATCCTGAACTACAATATGCTATTTTTTTAAAGAATTTTCGATACATTTTAGTTATTTTTATGTAATAGTTGACGATATTTTTTTAATCAATTTTGGGAGAATTTCTTTATTATTAAACCATTTCTTACATTTCAAAACATTTCTTCGTTTGGTCGAAGACCATTGGCTTTTATCATCGAAATTTTTATTTTTTTTAATATAATCTAAAAGAACTCTTCAAAAGCTTTAAAGTGATACAATGTTGGCTATATACGTTTATAAATGCAGTGGAGAATCACATATATATGTATATGAAAACTTCAGAGGCCTATAACTCGGGAACTATACGCTTCCCCCAATTTTTTATTTTTAAATTTTCTTCTTATTTCACCATTTTCTACACCCCTATATATATTTTTTTTCTTTCTGGAGCTGTGTCACTAAACTAGACTTTAGCCTGAAGTAAATATTGCCTGCTTCACACACAGATAAACTTCCCCAATGCCGTTGTTTTTTGGTGTAATGTGGTTTAAACTCTTTACCGTTATTTTTCGTTTCGCTTCAGAGTATGTTATAATGCCATCTCTTAATTAACTGTGTTCCACTCTAGTTTGTATTATTTTTTGAACAATAGAGCTTTATGAGCTATTCATAGCGGATGTTATCCGCACAGTTCTTGCTAAAATTTGGTTTTATATTTTAATTGCAATCGCTTGAAAAAACATAAAATAATACTGATGGTTTTTCTACTGCGCCACGACTTTCGGGGCTAAGAGCACTTACATTTTGCGTTCGTCCAAATGCTTGACCTACAAAATTATAGTACTTTTGACCTTCTCTACTCTTCAGCTGTACAATGGTGCACCGACCCATCTATTTTCAAATTTTTAGTTAATCAAAACTTAAATTATGATTAAAAGTGTTACGAACATTAGCCAAAATATTATCACTTTGGATTAGAAACTACTTACAACCAATTTGTTCGAAATATAATCACTTTAAATAAAAAACTGAAATTATGTTGTAATTTTATAATAAACTTTAACAAAATCTTGATACATAGATATAATATCGAAGTACCTATTTCAGTAGCCATAAAATTTTGGTATTTTTTTAATCCTGCACAAGTGGTGTTAATATAATAACAGTCACCGTCTGATTGACACAAAATGTCAAAAATATGAAAACAAAATTTATTTGTTACATACATATGTATTTTAAGCAGCTCTTATCAAAATCCATATTACACAAAACAAAAATATATTTTTCTTCACTGCAACATATTATTTTCTATAGCAAAAAAACAACAGAAACACACAAATAAAAAAAATCTTAAATAGGTATGTACATATATAGCCAAGGCACATAACAAATAAAACTCCGATTTAACGTTTTCATTGTTTTAAAATATGTACTTATATACAAATTCCTTCCATTGCAAAACAACGAATGAATAAATACATATCTAAATCAAAATAATACATTAAGAAACCGTAAAAATAAGTTTCTATCTCATACCATGGACCATTGTATGCATATATTACAGTTAAAAAAACAATGATTCATTTTATAAAAATTGTCGTGAAAACGCGTCAATAAAATTAAATGTAAAACATAAAGAATGAATTGCTACACTAAATATAAAAAATTTTACTTTTTAAATATTAGATGTTCTTCCCACCAAAAATTGGACTAATTTTTACATTTTTCCTATCTGGCAATAATGAATCAATAATTTGTAACTGCATTTCAATAAAAACATAAAACATTCCTTTTCATTCACTCTTCTTAGTAAACGCAGAATGTGTTCTTTTCTGTATTTTTCATTATACTACCAATACGAGGTGAGAGAAAAGGTCAGCAAACATTAACGAAAAAGGAATAAAAGACAAAACAAAACGTAGACTTACCGGCTGCGCTGTCACCATTTGCGCCATTATTATTGCAGGTTGCTGGAGAATTTCTTCCATTTTCAATGCAATTGATATTTCCAGAGGGACTCATTACAATATATTTTGATTTTAAACTATCCAATACAGATTGACCATAGTTCGTGACTTCTTCATAGTCGATTTTTGAAAATAGAACTCTTTTTGCCGAAGCTACAAGTTTGCCATGCAATGTATCAATATCATCTGCATTATTGCCAGAACCACCACTTACATTGTCATCTTGTTGCGATGATTGTTTGGCTTTAGCAGCAGCCGAACAACTGCCACCCGTACCTAAAGATTCTCTTAGGGCTGCATTAACGCTGGCCGCAGTCTCACAAACCACGGACACTGGCATGGAGTTAGTTGAAGTAGGAGTTTGAGGAGGAATTTTGAAAACTTTTCTCAAGTCACAAGTTTAAAATTGAACTTTATTTTTTGATCAAACTTATTAACTGGCGGGTGCGGTTATGATAGGGAAGATTATGGTTTCATGAAAAAACTTTTTTTGTCTGGCACCCGCTTACTGCCCCTGTCAATTATTCCTTTTATTGCTACCACACGTAACCGTAATAAAAACAATACTTCAGTTCCTCTTTCACAGCTCCTAACTCGTTACTTTTGATGGTGACGAAAGTTTTCCTTTTAATTCTTAACTCCTAATTCTCCTTGAAAGTTCTTTAAGATAATTCCAAATTAATTTTTTGCTTTTATCATATTTTTAATTATGTTCTCTTGGCTCTTCATGCAATAAAAACGTATACTTTTGTTACATTTATTTTGCAACACAATCACGTTTTTTCTGTGTATTTCCCTTTTACTCCATATTCTTTAGAAATTTTCGCATTCAATGACTTTTTTCCATATATGCAGAAGTCGTAAATTTTGTTTGATTTTCTTGCTTTGTATTTTATTTTTCTTCACTATTTTATTATTTACTAATCGGGTAAACTTTTCTCTATAATTTTACATATTTTAGAGTAATTATGAATTGTATAAAAATACGAAAAAATATTAAAAATATTTTGCTGCTGTAATTCGGCCCGTAGCAAAAAAAAATTTCTTCCGACTAAAGCAGCGAGTAACTAATAAAAGTTTGAAGCAAAACTCGCTCATTGAGGAAAAAAAACCACGCGTTTTTTAAAATAGAGCCAGTGATGGTAATCCTTTATAGTTTCAATTTATCTTGCGATTTCAAAGCTAATTTTTTTTAAATTAATTTAGATATTGTAGTATTTTTTTGATATGTTGTGTTTTTTAACATTTTTTCTATCTGTTTTTGTTTTATGGGTTATGTTTTTGACATATGCATTGAAACTAAACAAACAAAAATGCCTGTTGTTCTTGTACTGTTGTAATAGTTTTTCTAGTACTGCCACCTAGTTATATACACCTTGATAGTAGTAGTTATTAAATTTGTTATTCGAAGTAGGCCACGATATCTTTTTTTAATATAGTAGTAGTAATTGTTATACTTTCAATAAAAAAATAATCTCAGGGTTCTATATTGCTTTTGACGTTTTGAAAAATAAATTTAATTGGAAAAAGACAAGGCCTTGGCAAAAATATATAAAAAAAATAAATTAAATGGCGGGTTTCATGTATAATCATGGTACAAGAATATCAGGTAATGCTAATAGCACACTGACTCAGTAAATTTGAGAATGTGTGCGTCACACAGATAATATATTTTGACATAAACCTTGTACGTTTCTACCAACAATGTGCGTGTGTTTTTTGGTGTTGTAATTTGTTGTAGAATCGCTATTACCTGTGATAATTATATCATGTGTGTAATGCTATCTTTCCACTGACGTGAAATCGCAAAAGCAATTTTTTATTTGTTTTACAATCTTTTGTGCGTGCACAATCATCCATTTTAAATCGATTTCATCTATAAAACTTGTATCTTCTTTCTGTCATATTTTTTATCATGAGTGATATTTTGTCATCTTCAATATAAATTTTTTAATATATTTATTATTGACATCTTTATTCTTCTCCGAAATCTGGTCACCTTATTTAATGTTGACATATTGAATTTGAATGAAACGAGGAAAAAGAAATATACACTAACGTACAGCGAAAACTCCCCGTGATTAATGGGTCTGCACGGAATATTTAAGTATTGAATATACAGGGTGTGTGCCAATCGGTAGCAAAGTACTCTGGTATGCAATTCTTAAAACTGCTGAGGTGAATAAAATTTCTCTAGCCCTAAGGGCTAGTAGAATTTTTGACAGAACTTATAAATTTTTGACAAACAGCATATTAGAAGCATGTTATCACAAAACAAAATTTTTACGACTCTTAAATGTAGTTTGACTGAAAAATGCATTGCTTATTATAATTTGCGATTGTAATTTTACATCACACTATACAATTTTTCGCTACAGCAGAGAATTTTTTATAATGCATATAAAAAAGTTCTTTTAAAAATTTGGGATTGGAGTCAATTGTTTTGCCTCGCTGCCGCAGAAATTTTTTCAGCAGCTAGTTTTCACAGACGTCAAAATTTTATGTTGTGAAAAAAGATATCATGTTGAACAGCAGAAACATGAATTTTTTTCCGCACAAATAAATATTTCTTCACCATAGTACTTTGGTACTGATTGGCACACACCCATTGTGCGAAAAATGTACGATTGCATCAGTTTATCCATTCCTGATTTATTGTCGTCAAGCGTTTTGAAAGGTGGTGTTAAAATTGCAACAATCATCGGCATTTTGGTACAAAATGTTAAAATCAGAAACATAAAATATATTTTAGCGACTTTCATCACTATCCATACGTCCCTAACAAATATATTTGTATCTTTAATGCAATATGTATATTATTATCTGTAGTCAAAGAACATTTAAAGATACCAGAAAATACAAATAGAATAGTTGTTGAAAGCAATAGCACACACACATGTAGGTGGTGCGTTGTGCACCACCCGTAAAATTGTTTTCAGATTACCACGTGCAGCAGTGCAGCCAAAACTTCATACAAAAAAAATTTTGCCATGCGTATTTATGCAGGTGGTAGCATTGCGACAGCTGACTATTTTTGCTTTGCGTTGTGAATGTCAAAATACATACATTATACGTCTTTTTTCTGTATCTGTTTTCTTTGTTTTATGGGAGATGTTTTTGATAGGAAAAAATAAACTACACAAACAAAAATGTTTGTTGTTCTTCAATTTTTTAATTATTTTACTAATACTGCGACCTAATTAAATACGCATTGGAATGTTGGGGGAGCCCCCGGAAGACTAGACTATTAGTCGATGGTTCGCAGGCTCGATTTCTGCCTAGACTCTTGGCCGAAAGCCTAGACAAGCCGAAATGGCTTCTCGGTTTGTGTTTGTTCCTCAAAATAAAAATGCAACTGAGAAATGTTTTTCGTTACTAAGATTGCCTACTTTTTTTTAAGCTCAAATAGTACTTTTTAAGCAACCGTGCTTTTTTCCTCTGAGGCTGCAAGAACATTCAGTTTGATAAAAATTTTTAGAACAAAAAATAGAAACCGGTTATCTTTAAAATTAGTAAATCCGTTACCGCACATTAAATACGGGTTAAAATTTGAAAATGCATGCTGTAGCAATTTTCAAATGCCTTTAAATGTTTGTAGCAAAATAACTTCGAACGAATCATACCAAAAATCTCAATAGCCCAATTCACAATGTCTTGCAAATGGTATTGCATTTGCGAAGTGGAGTAGCATATTTTTACTCTATACTAACAAAATACAAAGATATGCTGCTTGCTGCTCGTGTATAAATAAAAAACACAAAAACCTGTATTTTATATTTACGCCGGTGTTGAAAAATTCAGTACTTTAGTACTTTTTCATTTCAAAAATACCTTTGTACCCCCACGACATTTTCAGTACGTTTTCATTACTACATATTTTACATTTTGCGGAAATTTGGAAAGAAATTTTATAAAAAGGAATGCTTTGGATAATATGTCAGTGGAAATTTTAAATTTGAATGAAAACCATTTGCCTTTAAATGAAGTCTTTTGTGGAACTTAATTTGACATATGTACATATATGTAGAAACATGCAAAGTAGACAAAGAAATAGTTTATAAATTTAAAGAACCCGTAACATCTTTTTATTTAAAATTTTGCGAAGCATTAAAAACTAAGTTTGGTTTTGAAAATAAAACATTAAAAATGATATAATATTCTCTTATTTTTCGACCTTTTTTTTAATAATTATAAGTGATTATTCAAGACTTAGGTCATTTTAAATAAAAAATGTATATTATTTATTTTTTATATTGATATTTCGGCAATATCGTTGATTGATATAAATACTTTTAAACTTAAGTAAGAACTGAATTAAATTTTTAGTTTTTTATATCTTGTTATTTATAAAAGTATAAACCATAGTATAATTTATTTAACTGAAAACTATAAATGTACCTTTTGTTTATGTATAACACAGTTTATTTAAATATTATTATACCTATAAATATTGTAATTACTTGACACACATACATATATGAATTCAAATAAAACCATTTTTTGTTCAATTAATTTTTATATAAAATATATTTTTTACAAAAAAGTACTCTTTCAGTTATAATACAGTACCATTTCAAAACTTTAATTTTGCAACACAGATTTACACTTCATTTTGCAACAACCTATAAAGAGAATTCAAAGAAGATTGAGCGAACTTAGAAATGAAGAGTGGAATTTCATGTTTTGCAACATGCAGTGTTGCCATACATTTTTTTCTTAAAAAAATCTTCGAATCGAACAAAGAAATCTTTTTTTTCATTAAAGATCTTTTTTAATGTGATTTTATAGATATCAAATTCAGTTCAAATTTTTTTTAATTAAACTAAAACAATAAAGCTCTTTAGTGGACATGAAATTATATAGCATAAAATATTTATTGCATATACATACATACTTATAAGGCATATATAGGTTTTTAACTTCAAATTCACCCTTTTCAAATCAAATTCAGGTATTTAAAAAAATCAGAATTGTTCAAATTAAAAAACATTCAGTATTTTTCAAACCAAATTCGGCATTTTAAAAATCAAAATCAGGCTTTTTCAAATGAAAACCGGCTGATTTTGGTTTTTATTATAACCTTCACCATAAAATTTGGAAAGGGGAAAGGGTTGTCATTCCATATGTAATTTCTTCATTATTCATTTAAGACCCCATAAAGTATATATATATTCTGGATCCTTATAGATAGAGAAGTCGAATGAGCGATGTCCGTCTGTCCTTCTGATATATTTTGGTGTAAGTAGAATTAAGGCCTCACGCAGCATAGAGACATAAATTTTAGACCATTCTTTTGGATTGTTCGGTTTGAAAATAATAAAACTGGGTCCAATAATTAATGAGATATAGCCAAAAGACTTTTTTTGCCATATGTCCTATTTTATTGTTTTTTATGGCCCCAGCTGTCCTACGGTCAATTTTATGAAACAGATTTCTTATGTAGAGTTCTCGGAAGGTTTACTGAAAATAATTGAAGTCGGTCCATTAATGGCTAAAATATGGGCAGAAAAAATGGTATTCGAAATAATTTTACTTTTAAAATTTTTTTGAAAAAGTTTCGTGGGGATTCAATCAAACAACCTAATGGTTGGTAGTCACAAGCGCTTCTTGTACACCACAGAGCAGTTGTACTTTTCATAGTAGTTTACGCACTACGGAATTGGACGCGGATTAATGGTAAAATATTACGAAAATAAGCCGAATTATGGGTTGGATTTAAGAGCAAAAAGCTTTCTGTTTGCGATTTGATCGTAATTTTTCATATTTAGTTCTCTGTCTTACACAGTAAACGCAGAAGAAGATTTAAATAAAAAAATGTTTTTAATTAAATTCATCTGTTTTCTTAGCAGGCTGAATATGAATTACCAAATTCGTATATTTTAAATCAATTGTGGTTGAAATTCGATTGTGTTTCTATATCAGAAATATTCAGGTTATATTGAACCAAAACCTTTATCGTCCGGTCCAACCGCAATACAGATAAGTAAATTGAAAAGTTAACAACTATCAGAATACCACTAGTTTACATATGTCCATACGTACATCATACGAGTTTCAAAGAAAAAATAAAATTAAAATAATGAATTAAAATATGTTGTTATATTTTATAATTTAAAATTTTTTCTTACACCGTCAAGTTATTTTTATTTTTGGTGTTATTATTATATTATATTAAATAAAAACATCGACAACTTACTGAATTCATTATATAATTATTTTATCACTGTACAAAATCCTATCTGATAACATATTGAATATTTTTGAAAAATAAACCTTTTATCGTTCATAAAATTGGAAAAAAAGCAAAAATTAAAAAAATATATTATAAATGAGATTGTGCCCTGGTTTTTTAAATAAATTGTGGAACAAACTTTTTGAAATAAAAAGTAAAAGTAATAAATACAACTAAAATGTATCAAAAATTCTTTAAAAAATAGCATTTTGTGGTGGTGTTCAGGATTCGAAACCATGCCACCGGGTAGGGTACGGATTCAAATCCTGAACAACCATTTGCTATTTTTTTTTTAATTTTTGATACATTTTAGTTATTTTTATTACTTTTTATTTGAAAAAGTTCGTTCTTTTTTTAAGAATTTTGGATAGCTTTAAGTTATTTTCAATATGAAGATGATATTGGAACATTTTAATCATTATTCATTAATAATTTATGACTGACTTCATAAACGCAGCTTGCAAAGAAACATTAGAATGCCTTGTAAATTCATGCTTCCAGTGTTGCTTTGGAAGCTGTGTTTATGAAATCAGCCTATACTATGAAATAGAGATTAGAACCAATAATGCGTGATCGTGATTAATTTTGTATTTCCATCACGTGAGGGTGCGTCCGTGAGACGGTGAGTGGCAAGTTTTTTGCTTTAATGTAATTTTTTCCATTTAAATTCTTATTTAAAATTTTTTTTTCGCATTTCGTGAGCGTGAATATTCGTGATTGTGACTTTTTTCGTCACTCCATACTATGGTGAAGGGTATATAAGATTCGGCACAGCCGAATATCTCTCTTACTTATTTTTTTATGTTAGTACATATCGCCCATTTGCTGCAACATCGTTATAACTCCAAAAAATGCTACTTTTGGATTAATAATGCAGAAATAATCGTCACTCTACTTACAAGCAATACTTTAATTAATTTGGTCTTTAGCGTACCTAATCTGCAGATTTTTTATGTGTGTGAGCATGAGTGATCGTGAAAATATTCAAATTTATCGTGTGTGAGGGATAAAAAAATATCCACTCATAAACTGAAAACTTCTCATGCGTACGAATATGTCTCTAATATTAAGAACAAGTATGTATTAGAGATGGGATCGTGAGTTATACTCCACTCACGCTCTTGATAAAAAAAACTTTTACTCATGCACGCTCACGCATGATCATATATTTTTGGCCCACGTTCATGCACGCTCATGTGAGTGGAAAAAAAGTTACTCACAATCACAAAAACTTACGCTCACAAAAACTATAAAATAAGTTAAAAATATTATTATTATTACTGATCCATTCTGCTAGTCTGATGGAAAAAAATTGTTCCAATACTACTTTCTTAATAAAAATAATTGTAATTTATCAAAAATATTTCTTAAATTAAAAAAAATGGGTTAAGTCAGATTTGAACTTGAGCCAAACAATTCCTTTCAACATAAACCTAAATTACGTACAACAACGTACAAACATAAATTAGAAAATTATATGAAAATTTATAATAAGACAAAACATTCATGAAACAATCACAATGGACGCTTACGTGATTGAAACAAAAATCTAATCACGATCATGCATGATTCAAGTTAATCACGTGAGCGTTGCCCATATCTAGTATGTACATACATATTTCAATAAAATATTTATTTTCAGTTGTAACACCATCGAGAATAAATGACTGATTAATATAATAAAATAACTCACTCAAATGCGTATTAGAATTTACACGTACCGACGACTAAAATTAAAATCAATTTGTTTTATTCATATTTATAATAATTTGTATGATTAATTTTCTTGCGGTCGAGATTTAACAGAAATCATAAATTTCCATCGTTATTAATTAAAAATATATACATACATATATAACTTCTTATAAATGAATGTAAATGTTTTCGAATTATGACCAGTTTCATTTCAACGGCGGTCTCATAAACTATTGAAGGAGATGCAATTTTATTTAAATTTATTAGCAGTCCTTGCCATCTCTCATACGTCATTGGCAGAACGTTTTAATATAATATGTTTTTATGATACATTCAGCATCCAAAGGGGTGGTAAGTGGAGAATACATACGATCGTATAAGGCTGAATTATTTGATAAATTTTTATTTACAATGAATGATTTTGTTTAAGGCTTCGCCAATTTCACTGAAACCGATTTAAAAACTTCATTGGAATATTGCACTCACATTGTTTATGGCTACGTTGGATTGAGACCGGAGACATTCGATATCGAAACTTTGCATCCGAGGCAGCATCAACAATTTACTCAAGTTAGAATGTTGAAAAATCGATATCGTCATATTAAATTTTTACTCAGTTTGGGTGGTGATAAGGATTTTAAAAATCCCGATAAATATATGAAACTTCTTGAGGCAAATGGACACAAACAACAGAATTTTATAACTTCAGCCACAAAATTTTTGAGAAAATACAACTTTGATGGCTTAGACTTGGCCTATCAGTTTCCGCACAACAAGACAAAGTCACACTCAACAACAGCGAAAATTTTAAGAAAAGCAAACGCTTTAATTAGAAACAATGCCTTTGGTAAAAAGTTTCTCGATCCAAAAAAATCCAAAAAGTTTGGTGGTAGTAATAATATTTTTGTACATAAGTCACAGTTCTCGGCGCTAGTAAATAGGATTAAAAACACTTTAAGACGTGACGGACTAATGCTGACATTAACGGTCTTACCTCATGTCAATGCCAGCGGTAAGTTATTACTTTAAGATGATGTGCTCGTAAAAGCTTTTAAAGGTTTTCTTTAACGTTTTCAGAGTACCTTAATATTCCCGCCATCATTCAAGATCTAGATTTTGTAAATTTGGGCACTTTTGATTATTCCACGCCAGAGCAAACTCCCCGTAAGGCAGACTTTTTGGCACCGCTGCAGGCTCCATCGCGCTATAATCAGCATTTATCACCCCCAAATATCGAAAATGACGTACACCAATGGCTGCATTATCATATTTCTGGTAGCAAACTTAATATTGGCATTGCAGCTCATGCTCGGGCATGGAAAATGATCAAAGCTTTAAGCTCACCTGTAATGCCAATAACATCATCTCTTAATGGACCGGCCCAAGGTGGACTGTTGACACATACGCCAGGTCTTCTCAGTTTGCCCGAATTTTGTAACGAACTTAACAAAATGAGTAAAACTAGGAATAAGAAATATGGCAACTATGCTTATCGCGCAGCCAATGTCAAAGGTCATGAAGGTCTTTTTATAACTTACGATGATCAAGAAAGTCTTGGAGAAAAAGCTGAGTTTGTAAAGAGAAACTCTTTGGGTGGGGTCGCTTTCTTTGATTTAACTCTTGACGATTTTCGTGACAAATGCAAGGGTGGAAAGTTTCCTACACTAAAAGCTATTAAATTCAAATTGTACTGATTCATTTATATTCTTTTATAAATAATAAATAAAACTACCTATTTAAAAGCATAATTATGCACACAGTCAGCCCGAAATTTGAATCAATTAGCCAACCGTTGATGCTTTATGTGCATGTGTACAGTACGCCCTCGGATTGTGCAACAATTTTGGACCGTGGCTGTTGCAAAATCTGAATTTGTTGCAATATCCGAGTAAAAATTTAATGCCCCAATTATAGTAAAATTATTACAATTTAGCTGCTGTTAAAAAAACATGTACATATTTAAATTGTTTGCTGGCAGTTTAGTTATAGAATGTAAAAGAAAAAACACTTACATAGTTGTTCTGACAGGCCATAAGTAAAACTCCCAACAAACAATATACATGTTTTTTAACCGCACTTAACTAAAGTGTACAATGGCCTTAATTAAAGGAAAATATGGTTGTTTTTTTTAATTCATGGAATGAAATCATCGAAAGACTCTGGCAGTGATGGTGTTTGCCAGGAATGCAAACCGCTAGAACACCCCCATACACAGACCCAAACGTTCCCCATGGAACTGAAGCAAGGCCTTACGTCATGGGCTGGGATGTGTACTAGACCCGATCTAAATCATATTGATTATGTTGCGAATCTCTTCTAACATACGAAGTTCCAATAGAACCAATTTCGCAAAATTACATACACACATCCAGTTATACAGTAATTTTGATTTAGCTGCACAATCAACTTTGCACGATTTCTTGTGCAGATAAGTCAAAAATGCCGTTATCTTAAATGTATGTTTGTATGTACATGCAAACAAAATAGATGAATTTTAATGATGACATCTTGCGATTTTATTAAATGTGTGTACTTTTTTAATGGGTGCAGCTAACTTTGATTTTTTATATAAAAATATTTTAAAACTGCCAAAAAAAAATACGGTAAATGTGCAGATATACGAAATGCACTTAAACAAGGTTTAGTAACAATAATTACAGAAAGTATGCGTTTTTGGGGCACTTAAGTCAAAACGCAGCTAACTGTAATGTGTGTACAATTGTGTGTGTAGTTTTCAGTATTACTGAGCTCTGCAGCCGTTTTTCTTCAGCACCAGAGGTGCCGATTTAGATTGAGAAATAAAAGGAAGATCTCACGCTTTTGCTTGATCAATTATTTCTGAATTTTTATTTACAATAATTACCAACTCATATACTAACTTAATCTATGGTCAGCAATATTGTGGCCAACAACAAATCAATAATGAATTTGCTGTTCCCACGGGAATTTGCAATATTGACAAAGTTTACTTATTCTAGTTTGTTGGTGTGTGTGAATAATTATTATCGAAACATTTTATACAAAAATCGTATTACACCATTCCCATGCTATTTTCGCTGACAAGACAAAAAAATAATAATAATAAAAATATAAATATAAAATTTAGTTCATTGGCTTTAAAATAAACAAAAAAAGTAAACAAAAAAAATGAATTAAATTACAAGTTCAATGTCATATGCATTAAGCTTAGAGTAAATAAAATTCTTACATTGCTACAGTGCTTATGCTAATTATAGATACACTACACCCTCACCCTTTTAGATTTGGGTATTATTAAAAATTTATATGTGGTTTTATATATTTATGTGGTTTTATTTATAACGTAAATTTTAAGTATTTATTCTTTATATTTCTTATTCATATTGTTACATATAGATTTTAAGTTCTTATATTATTTACATATATTTCTTATCTATATTGTTTATATTATTCAAATATTTTTTTTAGCAAATTCTTATGTACAAGTTTAGTTTTTGTTTTATCAATTTCTATGAGTACATTTAAATCTTCTAAATCTAATACTTTGTATGGGCCTTTGTATGGAGGTTCATACTTTTTTCTATTTAAAACTTTAACTAAAACTAAATCTCCTATTCTAAGATCTATTTTATTTTTCTTTCTTTCAGATTCTATACTTCTTTTTCTTTTTACTTCAATAATTATATCTCTTGCTCTTTGTAATGAGTGGTGAAGTCTAATTTTTAGTTCATTTAAGTAGTTGTCAATATTATAAATCTTTCTGGCATCATCTAAAATGTCGTTTGGCAATCTAGGAAGTCTACCAAAAATTAGTTCAAATGGTGAATAGTCTGTATCGACATTTGGTGTCGTATTGAAAGCAAAAGTATAATATGGTATCCACTCATGCCAAATTGTCATTCACAAAATTTAGAAAATATTCATTTAGAACGCGATGATTTCGTTCTATCGTCCCTAAAGTTTCATGATGGTAAGGTGTTGAGAAATTTTGTTTTATTTTTAATAATACACAAATCTCTCTCAGTAATTCATTGGTAAATTCGGTTCCTTTATCTGTTTTTAGAATGTTAAATAAACCATATTTTAAAACTATATGTTCTATTAAAGCTTTTGCGACTGTTTTGGCATCTTTTGATTCAATCGGACAAGCAACAACATATTTTGTCAGTTCACACTGCATCCAACTGTGTCCATTACAATAGTATCAAAACCGTGTGATGGTGTATCTGTCATAGTAAAAGGTTCTTTTGTATTTTTTATTTGTTTATGTCTTTGGCATGAATCACATGTTGTTATGTATTTCTTAACCATTTTGTTCATTTTTTTCCATATATATCTTTGTTTTAATTTTGAAAGTGTTTTCTTAATTCCAAAGTGTCCTCCATGTGGTGAGTCATGAAATTCTTCTATCAATCTATATTGTGTTATATTATCTTTTATTTCTCTTGGCATTCTGTATATAATTATTTCTATGTCGTTCTTCTTTATATTGTTATATCTTTCTTTCAATTCTTCGGCCGTTATATATTTAAATATTTCATCATTATTATATAGTACGTACTTTTTAAATTTCAATTTCTTTAATCTCAATAAAAGTTTCTCCAAAAATGTTCCTGAAAACATAGGATTTTCGCTTTTATTGCATATTATGCGCGTTATTTTATTATTTTTCTCTTTCAATTCTTCTTTCAATTCTTGCTGCAGCTTATTATCGTATATAAATTCAATCTTTTGGGTACCCTTAATATTATTTATTGACGTACATTCCCACATTTGGAGGTGATCAGTCTCCTTTTGAGATATGCAGTCTTTTATAATATCTTCTTTTCTACGAACGTTCTTTTTATCATTATTTTTATCATATATATCTTCTTTTTCGTCACTACTTTTATTTTTCATACTTCGTGTTATTGCCAAGGTTTTCTTTTCTTTTTCATCAATATAGATTGGAATCATTTCTCTTAATGTTTGTGAATTTATGTCTATGCGTGATAGAGCGTCTGCGTTTGTATTATTCGCTCCTTTTTTATATTTTATATCAAAGTCATAATCCGATAGTTCTAGTCTAATTCTTGTTAATTTTGAAGACGGGTTTTTATGGGTAAATAAAGCAATAAGGGGTCTATGGTCTGTGACTACGGTAAATTTTCTACCATATAGATATGGTCTAAAAAATTGTATTCCCCAATGAATACCTAATAATTCTTTTTCAATTACTGATTTATTCTTTTCGTGTTTGTTTAGCGTTCTGCTTGCATAAGATATGGGTAGATCGTTACCAATTTCATCCTGTGATAGAACTGCTCCTAGCGCTATATTTGAAGCGTCTGTGGTTAGAATAAATGGTTCGTCAAAGTTCGGATATTGTAGTATAGGCGGGTTTTTTAATTTGTCTCTTAGAGTCTCAAATGCTGTTTGGCAATTTTCTGTCCAATCGAAAGTTACTTTTTTTTTAATAAATTATTAAGGCAATTTGCCGTTGTGGCGAAGTCTCGAATGAATCTTCTGTAATAATTGCAGAAGGCTATAAACCGTCTAACGTCGTCTGCATTTTTTGGAACAGGATATTGTTCAATTATTTTGTATTTTGTCGGGTCGGTTTTTATACCCTTCTTTGTAATTAAATGTCCCAAATACAAAACTTCTGGTTTCAGGAAACAACATTTTGCTGGATTCAGTTTTAAATTGTATTGTTTTAGTCTTTCCAACACTCTTATGAGGTTTTCGTTGTGGTGCTTCAAACTGCATCCGAAAATAATGATGTCATCAACGTATAAAAATGCTTCTGAATGTAAACCAGATAACGCTATTGTCAACATTCTTTGGAAACTGTTAGATGATATTTTTAAACCAAAAGGTAATCTTGTATATTGAAAGTGACCGTTTGGTGTTGAAAATGCTGTTAGTGGTCGTGATTTTGGTTCGAGTTCTATTTGGTGGAACGAGCTTGTCATGTCTAAAGTGGAAAAATATTTAGCTCTACCTAATCTGTCCAATACGTCTTCAAGTCTGGTTAAAGGGAATTTGTCACTTATTATCTTGTCATTCAAACGTCTGAAATCTACAACCAAACGCCATTTTTCTGTGTCATTTTGTCCTTTTTTTGGTACTAATAATAATGGAGAATTATATGGACTAATGGACGGTTCCACTACTTCTTTTTCCAACAACTCTTGCACTTGTTTACTTATTTCGTCTAATTGTGTTTGTGGAAGTCTGTAATTTTTTATGTAAGTGGGAGTGTTATCGTTTAATTCAATACTTTGTTTATAAAAATTGTTTACCGTTAATGGTTCGTCTTCAAGATGAAATACTTCTTGATATTGTCGTAGAATATCACATATGACTTTTTTGTTTGCTTCTTCAATGTTCTTAAAATCTAGTTTTTCTAGTAATCTCTGAAATCTTTGTTCCGAGTGTTTAATTTTATTGTTCATGTTAGTTTTATAAATTGTGTAATTTTTTAATGGTATTGTTGTGATTCCCAACTTCTCTAGGCGCACTGGTTCCTCTAATGTATTCAAAATTTTAACATAGCGTTGACCATCCTTGGGTATGATAGTATTTGCTAAAAATATTCCGTTTATTATTTCTTTACTACATGTGACACTATCTTCTTTTATGTCAATGTTTATAGGTACTATCTTCTCTGTTCTCGGTGGTATAGTTATATTTGGGGTATTCACACTGTAGTCATAAGTCATATGTCATAAAATAATAGCACACCAAAATATGACAAGTGTGAACAACCCCGTCATAATTTAGTGTGCTATGTCATAATTGTGCCAGCTGATACAAAAAAAAAAAACATTTAAAAATACAATTTCATATCAAAATGCCGAAATCAAGTGAAAAAAGTAAAATAATAGCTGGTTTGTGCGAAAATTACATGTTAAACGTGATAATGGCTACCTCAAGTAAATATGAACAAAAAAAATTCATGTATGTATGTATTCAAATTTAAATGCACCCTTTTCTAGGTGATGAAGAGGAGGAAGAACAAACTAATGAGCCGAAACTTTTTTTCTTACGGCGGCAAGTAGAAAAACATCCATAAGCTGCCAGGCAGATAGCTTACACAAACGCATAATTTTCATTCAAGGCGAATTAATTATGAGGTGGTTGCAGTGGCGAATTCACGTGAATTTATACATTACCTGCCCTTTCAAATTTGTTAAATATTTTCCGGCGCCATTTTAATGTAATTATTTATGCATGGAGAATTTTGACAGCGTATATAATGAATTCACCGTTTACACAAACAAAATGCCTGTTGTTTGCTTTGTTGTTGATTTATTGTAGTCGTAATAAATTTGCCTTTTGCACGAAAATTACATTAAAATGGCGCCGGAAAATATCATGGTGTAATAATATCAGGTGTGCGCAACAAGGAATATGGTTTTTTGTGGGGTTGTGTTTTGACCGTTAAATAATCTGCAAAAAAAATGGTAAGTTTCACGGTCTTGTCAAAAGTTGTTTACGTTTTTGGCCGCCATTATGAATATTTTTGTTTACGTTATGCTTTTTGTTTTTGCATAACCACTAAATACATACAAACCACATTTTGTTATGTTTTGTATACAGCTTTTTTTTGACAATATTGTGATAATTTTACACAAACAAAATGCATGTTGTTTTTTATTGTTGTTTGATAAGAGCACCTTATATTATTACACCATGGAAAATATGTAACAAATTTGACAGGACAGTTAATGTATAAATTCACGTGAATTCGCCACTGCAACCACCTTATAATTAATTCGCCTCCTGGTAATGAATTTGCCTTGTTTTCATTTTGTGTTATTTGTAGCGGCGGCTTGTTAATATTATTGCCGGCTCGAATAAGGAGTTACAGCTGCTCGACTAAGATTTCTACTGTTATTTTATGACAAACCAAAAACATACCTTAAAAAGTCTTATTATTTTATGACTTTTTTGCTTGAAGCACAACAACAACTTTTTTAAACCATTGTAAAATAATAAGACATTATGACAATATGACTGATATGACCACAGTGTGAACACCCCAATTATGTATTTTCTTTTTGTTAATCTCTATTGGGATTGTTATTTTCTCTCCCTCTATGCAAGTATTTAAAGTCAGTGTCTTATAGTCAATCTGACAATTGTATTTACAGAAAAAATCTAGTCCTAAAATTCCATCAGTAATAATTGGAAATTCTTCTTCTACTAATTGAAATCTGTGTGTTAATACTTGTTCTCCTATTATTAATTGTAAATCAGTGGTTCCTAATGTTTCTTTACAGTCATTTGTAATGCCACTCAATCGGCAAATGTTGTCAGTATTCTTGTAATAGTTGTATATTACGTTTTCTTTACAGAGTGATATCTCTGAGCCTGTGTCTATTAAAAATGTTAATTGATAGTTGATGTTTTTTACTGATAGAAAAAGAAAATTTGATGTTCCAATATTTAGTGTATATACTCTTAGTTTTCCCTGTTCGGAGATTCGTAATGAGTCTCCAGGGTTTGTACGTTTCCCTGTTGTTGTATAGCATGAACATTGGAGTAGCCTCTTCCTCTTGTGTTATTATTGTATCTATTACCTCTGTTGTTGTCATAGCTATTGTCATTGTTGTAGTGTCTGTTATTGTTGTTATGGTTTCTGTTACTACTGTTAGAGTTTCTGTTGCTATTGTTATAATTTCTGTTATTGTTATAATTTCTGTTATTGTTATAATTTCTGTTATTATTGAAGTTCCTATCCATCCGTGGATTGAGATAATTTGTATTTCTGTTATTTCTAAAACCTGAGTTGTTTCTATTTGTGTTATTGTAATAGTTCCGTCTATTATTATTTATTTGTAATGTTGTAAATGTGTCTGATAGTTGTAGTGATCTTTCCTGTGTACTTGCAATATCAAAGGCTTGTGCCAAGGTCTTGGGTTGTGCGGCTATTACAGCTGTTCTTATATCTTTATATAAACCTTCTTGAAAAATTTCTAAAGCTAGTTTTTTATTCATAGTTTTTATCGTAGATCGAGCTACTTGATTTGAACTGTCCTCAAGCTCTGAAATTTGTACTAATGTCAAGTCCGCTATTAAAGTGTTAATCCGTTCTTTGTAATTAAGTATATTTCCTTTTTGTTTTGTATTTCTTAATTCATAATGTATGCTGCTTGCCGTTTTTGTTGATTTGAAATGTTGTGCCAAAACTGTCTTCAGCTCCTCAAAAGTTTCAGGCGTATTTTGTATGATCAAAATGTCCCTAACTTTGTCTACTAACTTTATTGCTAATACATATTTTATCAGGTTCTTTCTTCCTTGCTCATTTAGTTCAGAATGTACCATTTCTATCATTGAAAGGAAAATATCAACATGTTTAGGCTTTCCGTCGAAAATTGGTATTATTTCCGCAGCCTTTTTACTGTCAAAGTTCGACATGATGTTAAGATTTTTAAATTTTTTCTCTATGTTCAAATTTTCTTCTTTATGTTCTTTCAATAGCTGAATTGCTTTTTCTCTCAAGTCTCTAAATTTAATAATCTTTTCGTCTCTTACGGGATTTGCTAAGTGTCCTATAAGTTTTTCGAATTTTTCACTTAAATGTTCTATTGATATTAGTTTTTCTTGTATAGTTTCTATTGTATATTTTTTTGTTATTGATTTCCTAGCGTTCACAATTAATTTTTCTAATTCTTCAAAGATCTGTTCCATTGTTTTATATATTCTTTATATTAAAAAAAAATTTTTTTATTTTTTTTTTTAATTTTTTTTTTATGCATTTTGTACAGAGTTTCTTACAATTTGTTTTTTTATATAGTGTTGCAGAAACTTGAATATGACAACTATTACGAAAATTACTAATAGGATTATTATTATTTCTTGGTCTATTGTTATTTTATTTGTATTTGTAGCGTTTGCAATCGCATGGCCTTCTATTTTCGTATCTGCGATACCCATTTTTATCTGTTCTAAAGTATATTCTATTCTATCTTTTTCTGTTATTTTAAAAGTATCTAGTTGCATTACCTATATATATAAAAGTTTTATTTTATATATTTTAAGAAAAATTTTAATTTGGCTTAGGGCCAGCAGACTTTGGAGTCGGTGTATAGGTTGGTGGTTCTTCAACTGGTGTTCCTTCTGGAACGTACTCCTCGTGTAGAAATATTTGCCAGCGTTCGAAAATTTCGTTGACCTCTTCTTGAGTCATTTAGAAAAATAAATTTAGATTTTTAATGTTAAATTTTGTAGAACTCTTCAGCAAGGGGAGAAAAATAATTTAAGGTTTCGAAAAGGAAAACAAGCAGGATCTTAAAAATTTATTCTATTTTTTATGGATTCTTTTTTTTTTAGATCGGCAGGATCGCCATGTAATGTGTGTACAATTGTGTGTGTAGTTTTCAGTATTACTGAGCTCTGCAGCCGTTTTTCTTCAGCACCAGAGGTGCCGATTTAGATTGAGAAATAAAAGGAAGATCTCACGCTTTTGCTTGATCAATTATTTCTGAATTTTTATTTAAAATAATTACCAACTCATATACTAACTTAATCTATGGTCAGCAATATTGTGGCCAACAACAAATCAATAATGAATTTGCTGTTCCCACGGGAATTTGCAATATTGACAAAGTTTACTTATTCTAGTTTGTTGGTGTGTGTGAATAATTATTATCGAAACATTTTATACAAAAATCGTATTACACCATTCCCATGCTATTTTCGCTGACAAGACAAAAAAATAATAATAATAAAAATATAAATATAAAATTTAGTTCATTGGCTTTAAAATAAACAAAAAAAGTAAACAAAAAAAATGAATTAAATTACAAGTTCAATGTCATATGCATTAAGCTTAGAGTAAATAAAATTCTTACATTGCTACAGTGCTTATGCTAATTACATACACACATCCAGTTATACAGTAATTTTGATTTAGCTGCACAATCAACTTTGCACGATTTCTTGTGCAGATAAGTCAAAAATGCCGTTATCTTAAATGTATGTTTGTATGTACATGCAAACAAAATAGATGAATTTTAATGATGACATCTTGCGATTTTATTAAATGTGTGTACTTTTTTAATGGGTGCAGCTAACTTTGATTTTTTATATAAAAATATTTTAAAACTGCCAAAAAAAAAATACGGTAAATGTGCAGATATACGAAATGCACTTAAACAAGGTTTAGTAACAATAATTACAGAAAGTATGCATTTTGGGGCAGTTAAGTCAAAACGCAGCTAACGTTGATTTTTTGTATGAAAGTAATTTTAAAACGCCAAAAATGTTGGGCATTTATCTTAAATGTGCAGATACGAAAAGGCACATAAAAAAAGAATTTTTATGGGCTTTTAAAAAATAGTGACAGAAATTATTAGTTTTATGCAGTTACGTCAAAAGTGCTTTTAAATAAAAGGCAGCTAAATCAAAACTACTCTACAAAGATTCCAACGTGATTGGAGCTACATATGTTGTCCGATCTAATGCTGCGCCCTAAAACTTCTTCTAAACACGCCCTTCCACTATCAAATCGTACAAAGATGAAGAGCACATGTTAGACATCTTCCACGACATTACCATCACAATTGGACAATTGTCCGATATGGCCTCTAGCAGCTCAGGGGAATTCAGATGCCATACAAACGTAGAATATCTCAGTGCGCCTGACCATATGAGGGATGCATATAGGATAATGCTTCTTACTACACTAGTCAGCAATTTTTTCTGCAAATATTTTGGACCTCTTGTATTCGGCATGATCCGGGTGAGCGCTAAGCAAATTATTGATGCTTTGAAACCTGTATACTGATAGTACTCATGAAACGACAGACGACTGTCAATCATGACTCCAAAATATTATAGACAATCTTTGAATTCTATGCTACATGTGCCAATATTTAGCCTAATGGTTTCCCTAGTCCTTTGACTACCAATCAGAACTGCTTCTATTTTATGGTCAGCTAGAGCTAGACCCATTGATCTCAGCCAAGATCTTACTGGCGTTTACAATGATTTCCACCTCTAGTAACTCTTTTGATTCACATACTAAAGCTATGTCTACAAACTCCATCGTACATGATGTTCCACAGCAGTGGGCCAAGTACTGATACTGATGAGGTACCCCAACAACGATCTTGCGTCTCCTAGTACCCTTATCAGAGTCAGAAAATAACTGTCTACTCCGGAAATAGTCCAGTATAATTTCCAGTAGATATCCTGGGATGTCAAATCTAGCTAATGCATCAACTATATGTTCCCAGTTTGCCGAATTAAAGGCGTTCTTCACTTCTAAATTAAAACTACACAATACTCTTTTGCTCCATTTCTTCACCTCTTCCCTTGGATAGCCCGAACAGCAGTTTATACTACAACTTTGATAAGATCCACTGTTGACCTTTCAATCTTCTACAAATTATACTTTCTAGAAGTTTACCAGTTGTATCTATCATACAGAGTGGACGATAAGGGGAGGGGTCATCTAACGGCTTATTATCCTTAGGTAACAATACTTACTTCTGTCGCTTCCACATTGTTGGAAAGGTGTCCTGGTTCAAGCATGCGCTTACTACTTTCAAAAAATGTTCAGGGTGGGGCTGTACAGTTTCTTTTAGAACCATATTCGGAATGCAATCTAAGCTTGGTAGCTTCTTGTCTTTAAATTTTGGGACAGCACCGTCTATATCGAAAATCTTAACCGGAGGAATGTCGAAAATTTATCTGTGTTGCCATGTTGGTGTTTTCTGTTAGCGAAAGAGATGATCTATAATTCCCTCGAGGATAGGCTCTTTTCTTGGCGGCGATGGACCGAGGCATTTAAGTTTCTTGGTTACCAGTTTATAAGCAATGCCCCAAGGATTACTATCTACCTCATCACATGCATTGAGAAAACACCTACGCTTACTCCTACGAATTCCAATCTTTTAACGCTTTCCGTTTATACTTATATATGTTGTGGTGTATATATGAACACAAAGGCTTCGCCAGTGCTACATTACATGCACCGATGATATGACTTACTAATTTTACTGCCATATCCTCAGCTGAACCAGTCAGTTCTGTGTTCTTCATACATGCTGTGAAGATATCTTTATCAAAGGTAATTATACTCCATGCTGTCAACCCTCGCGCTTGCACAGTCACATGGTGCTGTTCTTTCTTTTACATCTGTGATTATAAATGTCAAATATTCTCCAGTTCACTTGGCTTGTGATGCTGCTACTGACAAATGTTATGTCAATCACAGATCCACCATCACCCCTTCTGATAGTTTGTTTAACTCCATTAATTATGAGTACAACATCGAGTGCAAAAAAGGCTTCCAAGAAGACTCTACCTCTTGCGTTTGTCAAGCGGCAGCTCCATTAAACATCCCATGCATTGAAGTCACCTGCTATTTTGATGGGGTTTCTGGTAGCTGCATCTGCTGCTATATTACCAACCATGACTCGAATGATATCTAGGCAGAAAATAGCAGCTGTATAGTGTGATGCCAGAGATAGTCGCTCGGGCATATCCACATTGTGATGTCATCCTATCTCAAAGTGTTGACGTGCTGGTATTCCATTTTGCCGATGTATCCTTATTATCAGAAAGCCGATTCACCGATCGGATAGTTGAGATTTAACTGTAATAAACGCGTTTTGATGCCCTAGTTTGTTTTTAACCCCTAAGTCTCTGCAGCCCACTTTTGTGTTATGGAAAATCTGCACATCCAGTGACATGGTCACTAGCGGTGTCTGCTCCACTCCTACAAAGCAAGCACGACGGTTTATTAGAATACGTTCCAATTTTGTGACCGGTTATGCCACACCGTAAGCAATTATTTGAAAGGTCCTTCTCAATCAATTCGCATCTTCATCATCTCTACAAGACGGCTAGCAAAGGCAGTACTTACGCCAATGCTGAAGTTTGTGATCCTCCGTATGCTCTCCTTCATGATTTAATTGCAAAAGGCTGCAGACATTTAAAATAATCGCACTCTTTTATGAGGGCTTCATAGACATTCTCCCTAGAAGTTACCTCATCTATATCCCTAACCTCGATAGTAAATTCATGCGATATTGCCCTTACTTCAGCGACCTCAGCTTGTACTTCTTCTACAGCCGAACTGAACTTACTTGAGTTCCGATGCGCGGGCTTACTCAGCTCCAACAATAACTCGCCTTTCTCAGTCTTCCTATTATTCTTCACATTTTGACCCAGATTGTTAAGCTTAGGGTCTTTCTTTACTTGTCTGAGGATATCAGCATAGGAAGCATCCCTACACGGATTAATAACCAAAGCATCTGGTCGTATTGTCTTCTTTTTAATTCTAACCCTAGTACGTTCCTTTACCGATTCAGTATATTTGATATTCGGATCTGGTTTACCAGCCGTATTTTTACCTGCCACCTTAGGTACAATATTTTCAGTTTTCTTAACTGGCTTATTGGGGGTTGTTACCCTTTTGGATTAGAGTATTGGCATCTCTTCTACTCTTTGGGGTTGTACCTATCACAAGGTTTAGCCTTGCCGGTTCATCTGTTTGCGTCTGTTTGTTAGTCTGTGATCTCTTTTCACAAACAGGTCCACTACTCATTTCTTCTTTCATTTACATATATAACGCCTGTATCTCACGGGACATCGTTAGAATATCTTTCTGCACATTCGAACGCGATTTCAAGAAGTCTATCAACTTTGAAATTTTATCTCCCAACGCTGTTGGGAAACAGATTAGCTCCACTATTCACTCCTGTAGGAGTTGTTCTCATGACTTCCTCACAAATGGGGTTTCAGTGCCTACCATATTCAACTCATCATATATACGAGTATTAACTCCATTTTTATTCAAATTATCGTTGTTCATTCTAACTGGTCCAAATTCAAAGCCGCGATCTCCATTCGATGTGCGGTCACGTTAAGATCCCATGGGTCCCTTTGCAAGCAGTTAGGTCCATGCGAGGGTTGTCGAGAAGATCTTATGGATCCGTGCCAGATCCGTGGTGATCATAGTTCTAGCGATTTGGTCTTGATGCTTTTCAGAGTTGTGGAATCACAGGACTTTTAAGGAGTTCTACATAGAACGCCCCCAAACCTGTGATAACTCTAGGTCCACGGAGTCGTCAATCCCATTATTCTCATAAGAGAAGATACCCCTGCGGAAATGTATGTACACACATCTGTTATCTAATGAAAGTTATGGACATACAATTAATTGATTTTAAAATTTTTCGTTTTATCGTATTCAAAGTTCAAATAATGAAAGATTAAAAATAACAAACCCTAGTTAAATCAAGTATATATTCGACTATATGTACATACATACATAAAAAAGATTAATAATAGTGAAGTTATTGCGAAACGTACATAAATTTAAAAAAAAGTGTTACAGTTTCGATTTTTTCTTATCACAAGAAATGCATTTGCGTAATGCAGATTCACGAAGCTCTTGAATAACTAAAATCTCTGTTAAACAAATTTGGTTAAAATATAAGTGGTAAAATCTACTTTGTGTATGTGAGAAAACAAACTGATAAGAAAAATTAAAAGTTGCGGTAACCGACCGAGTTACGAATTTATGAATTGTTGCGCTAACAGAGTCTACTATGTAAAAATATTGGATGTTGCAACAGCCGAAGAGTTGTGGTAGTTTGGCCTTGTGTAAGGCGAGGGAGTACTATATACAGTACATACGTAAATTTAGTACTTTGCAATAATTAAAGCTCGATTGACCCATAAACATTTTTGTCCGGACAAAGTTGAACTGATTTTTGTCCAACAAAAACACCTTTTTCGGTCAAAATTACTTTTATGCTTTACTTCTTGGAAATATTATTTTTGATTTGCTACTCCGCCGAACATCTATTCAACCCTTTCGTCCATAAGCTACTAGAAAGTCGAGCTAGAAACTCACATGCTCATACACGCTTACGATAAAAAAAATTACTCATTCACGATCCAATGATGACGGAGAACGTGGGTTCGAGACCAGATTCAGGTAAACACTGAGTAAATAACAAAAATACAATAAAGGGAAAAAAATATCTAAACTGTCACGGTAAGAATCTACTCGTGCACGTTCAATCACGATAATTTTTTTACTCACGTTCATGCGTGCTCACGTGATTGAAACAAAAAACTAATCACGATCATGCGTTATCAACCAGTTGACGGTGCTATCACACATTGCTGCAGCAATAGTTTGGAGACAAGTCTCAGAAATGTACTGTACATATTTACGAATGTATCCTTTCCAATTTTCCATTGATGTTTACAAATGAGAAAAAAATAACTAAAAAAATTTTCATAATAACCGTTGCCAATTTATTTTATAAAGATTCCCAAAAATACAAAAAATAATCTTTTTTACACGTTAACAAAATTTTCGATAAAATTTCCATCGAAATTGATTGTTTTATTCATACGAAATTATATAAAATCAGCCAAATTTTTAGTGTTTATTTAAATCATTACAAAAATGCATGTACTGAACTTATCCCGATTTCTTAAAAACCAATTGTATTTTTAACAATCATATACACATTTAAATAATTTTTAAATTTTTTTAATGAAATATTTACAAAAAATAAGGAACAAAATTATTTCTAAAATGAAATTTGCAGTGGAAACAAGATGAAGAATATTTTTCTCAAGGTTTTGTTTTATCATAAGCACTGGAAAGAGTTGGTAGTTAAAGCAGGATCTAATATTAATATAGCAAACAAACAGGTGGTGAAATATTTAGGCATTCACCTTGATAAATTTCTGTATTTCAACAAACATATTGATTTACAAATTATAAAGGCAAGAAAAGCATTTTTTATGCACAAGAAACTATTTTATTCCAAATATACGAGGGCGGATTGATATTGAAGCTACCTACGTAGGAAAAAAACATTTTTTTTCAAAAACCATTTATTTCTCAACATAGTCTCGTTTTAGCTCAATACACTTAGTAAGACGATATTCCAACTTGTTTATACCATCTGAATAATACGATTTTGGGAACCCCTCAAAATACGCGTTAGTTTCGGTAATCACTTCTTCGTTTGAGATGAATCTTTTTCCTGCGAGCCATTTTTTCAAGTTTGGAAACAGGAAAAAGTCACTAGGAGCTAAATCTGGAATATAAGGTGGATGATCAAGCAATTCGAAGTGTATTTCACGTAATTTTAGCATCGTATCTAATGATGTGTGAACCGGTGCGTTGTCTTGAAGAAAGAGCACGTTTTCTTCTTTAAATGTGGTCGTTTTTTCTTGATTGCATCAATCAATTGATCCAATAATGCACGATAATACTTTCCTGTGATGGTGGATCCTTTTTCAAGATATTCGATGCGCAATATTCCGTGTGCATCTCAAAATACAGTGGCTACTGTCTTCCCCTTCTTCGGAGCACTTCCATAAGCTTCCACTCATTGTTTCGATTGATTTTTGGTTTCAGGTGTGTAGTGGTAGACCCACGTTTCATCAACACTTATTAATCGACGCCAAAAATCAACAGGATTACGCTTTATCATGTCCAAACATCGCTGTGAAGTGGTCTGTCGAACTCGTTTTTGTTCGACACTGAGCAAACGCGGCATCCATCTTGCCGATATCTTTATGTAAATGTTTATGCAAAATTTTGAACACACGTTCATATGATATGTTGACCATTTCAACAATCTCACGTAACTTGACTCGGCGATCATTCATAACGATATCGAGGATTTTCTTGATGTTTTCTTCAGTAACCACCTCTTTTGGCCTTCCTGCTGATAGTATTGTTGCAATCCAAAATTTAAACATGTAATCTGACGGAGCAGACTCACCGTAATGTTTATCGAGCTTTTCTTTTGTCTCTTTCGCCGTTTTCCCTTTCAAATAATAGTGTTTAATCACTGCACGAAATTCACTTTTTTCCATTTTTCAAGAAACACAGAAATTGCTTACTTCAAACGACTACAACAAATAAACTAATCGATGAATTTGGGTGAAATTTTAACAGCTGACGTTTGACTGATCGCTACCATCTAGCGCTAGGTAGCTTCAATATCAATCCGCCCTTGTATATGCCCTTATGTTAAAATAATCGTATACCAATCTTTAATTAGACCCATACTAACTTATGACTGCAAATTTGGTACAATATTGCGATATCATATATCGAGAAAATGAGAGTTTTCGAACGGAAATGTCTGAGAGCATGCACTTCCCTCTATAGATCACCTATTAGCAACTTTAAAAAACACATTTCCAACAAGAGGCTGAATGATGCTTCAAAAATAAGTAGAAAAGATAGTTTCATAATTCATTTAATAAGAAATCATATTTTAAAGACTTTTGAATGCCAGGCTAATAAATAAATTATGGAACCCTACTATATCAATGAAGAATACGTTGAGGAAATTCGAAAAAATGGGTATGTGCCACCGGAAGCATTTTTATACCTAGATTGTCAAGGTTATATTCAAAATTACCTCGGCACTCCGGTGTTATATATCACATTTACAGGCGAAAGCATAAACTTACGGATGTTAATAAAAGATATGACACAAGCCTCTATGCGAGGGATACGAATATGTTGCCGAATTTAAATACTAATAGATACTGCTGGATAGACCAATATGGTAGCTAATTATTTTTTCTTTTATCGTTTATTAACTTTTCTTTTCAATTTTTATAATATTAAAGTGGTTTTTTCATTTGTTTTTTTCCTACATTAAAAAATTTAAATTATTAATGTACACATATTTGTATTACAAAACGTATAAGCTAATTCATTAATATTCTTAAAAAGAGAACTAAGATTTTTACAACACAAATGTACTAGAGTGCTGGAACACCGCACAGTGTACACACTATACTATATTAGGCAATATACTGTTTGTTAATTTATAGTCTTAATTATTAGAAAAAATTATTTGTTAAATAAACGTAAAAAAATAAAACTTTGTTAAATGGCAGAAGTATATTTTCTAATTATATACCGATTATCCAATACTTATGGATAGATTAGAAAAAGTATTATGAGTAAGCAGTAGACAACTTTTCTTAAGAAATTTAACCGAATACGAATGAGGTTCTTGTTATACTATTCGAATATAGTTGTTTTGCATTTCCAAATGCTTCCCTACTTTCTCGTGGGCTGGCTAAATTATCCACAATCCCAATAGTTTTGCAGCGAGTCATTCGTTTGGCTTAAAAAAATGGTTCGCTTAATGCCGTAAATCCAAATTTTCTATTTAGACCGCTTTTCCACATGCAAAGTTTACTTTGCAAAGTCTTAAGTTTGTTGGCAAGTAGGGAGAGAAGAATGGAAGAAAGAAGTACAGACTTTGCTGTGCAAAGTTCATTTCTTCGTCGCCTTGAAGGAAGAAGCATGGGGTTAAGTGTATCCATGTCAATACTTTTGTCAACAATTATGGTGTCTTTTTGGTGACATTGTAAGCAAATTGTTTTTTTTTATCTTTTGCTTTTGGTAGGTAGAGAAAATGTTTGACAGTTAAAAGCAAATCATTAATTTAAAACGAAACGAAGTTCCTTTTATATTATATAACAATAAGAAAATTATACCTCAAAGTAGACGGTAAAATATTTTATAGCTTATTTCACTTTTAAATACTATTTTAAATAAATACTTGTACCTGTTTGAACTAAATTAAAGTAGTATTGGGGACATCGTCAGTATAATTTTAATATTGGTAGTAGAGATGGACGCGTGTTGGATTTTTTCAACACGACACGACACGAACACGAAACCAAAGATGTCCAGCATGAACGAAACACGCACGGCAAAAAATTTCAAAACACGAGAACAACCGACACGCACGAAACTAAATTCAATAAAAAAATTTTCAACTTAAATTCACTTATGTATGGATGTACATACATATGTATGTACATACAAATATATTTTTGTTTTATTTTAACATAAAATAATCAAATAAACTTAAATATATTAAGTTATTTGCAAATAAATATCTATGTGTTATTTACATATTTTTGTTAAGAAATAGTAACTTATCAAGATTTGCGCTCAATAATCTTGTGCGGCGTTCGCTAAGAATAAGTCCAGAAGTTGAGAATACTCTTTCACTAGTCGCAGAACTTATTGGTATATTTAACACCTGTTTGGCAAGCTTCTGTAAAATCTTTAAATTGTTTGCATACTTCCAAAATGTTAATATATCGTTTTCCCATTGTGTTGAGCTATTATAGTAATTTTCGATTTCAATATCAATAATGCTTTTTTGTGATTTTATTTTTTTTTTGAATTGTATTCATCTCTATACTCAGCGAATTCTTGGTTTTCGTTTGGTGTATCATTACTGTTATTATTTGTTTCCATATTGTCCATGCAATAGTCTTCTATTATGGCCTTAACGGTTGACAGGATATGTTCTTTTTGTTGTGAGCTTAAAAAATTAAGTTTTTTAAATGGAGGGCTTAAAAAAAGGCCCACATAATGAATGTCTGTTGGGTTAAGCCTTCTCTCAATAGACTGTAGTGTTTTTGTTTTCAATTGTAATATGATGCTGACTTATCAAGTCAAAATCTATTTTAGAAATTCGATTCCATTCATTTTTGTTTAATAATAAAGTCTTGACTTCATTTTGGACATCAAATATACTTTGAAGCATTATGTAAATGGAGTTCCATCGCGTCTTTATGTGTTGTTTTAAGGATTTGGTAAATTGTTTGTTTAATTCTGAATGCTTAAAGTATTTAACCAATTTTTTTTTGACGCTTCTATAAGTTCGCATATTTCTGGTATAGGATTTTTCTCAAAAACATCGTCCATAACCAAATTTATATTATGGCACGCACAAGACAATCTTTTATCTCCATTGTCTGTTACCATTACAACATTCAGAAGCTTTTCCCTTAATTCATAATCATCAAGAATACATACTACTCCTTGTAAAATATTTGATCCTGTTTCCTTTCATCCATAAATTCTTTGACACCTAATATGGCAACATTTAAATTATATTCGTCACATATAGTATAATGTGCAGTAAGGCTTAAGAAACTTTTCTGTGTGTATGTGTCTGTCCACATGTCTGTTGTAAACGATAATTGTGGATTTGCAAGTTTTCCCTTTAGTTCCTCCTTGATCCTGTTGTCATAACTTTTGTGGTAATTGTTTTTCTAGATACCGAAAGGTCTTCATAATTTGCATTCCATATGTGGCACCTGTATTTATTAGGGCTTGTGCGTACATACGAAACCCCTCACCTGCGTTATAATTCTACAATGTTAAAATTGTTTTTAGACATACATACATACGCAACTCACCTTCTGTAACGCTTAGTGGCTGTAAGTCTTTAGCAATAAAATGTAGCTGCTTGAGTGTGAGATCATTTAAAACACGTTCAGGTACCTTTTTCGGTAAAAATGAGGTTAATGTGGGTTGTTGTTTCCCTGATTGCCAATCATATTTATGGCGATTTAGTATTCCAGTCCCAGTCTTGGCCGTATAAGAAACAACTAACTTGCATTTCTTACAACAAACGTAATTTATACGTTTGTCATCATGTTCTATCAGATAAAAATTTTCCCAAACACTGCTTCTGGCTTGTTGGTTCACTATTAATTTATAATTCTCATCATTTCGACTAATAGCTTCTTGAATTTTATCCTTCATTTTGCTCACACGTTTAATTGTATAGCTTGATAACTTTTTTTTACCAACACTTTTCAAACAATGCTGCAAACATTGCATGGTCAACAGCTGATCAGTTTTTACACATAACATTAAACTAAACCCTCCATCTAGACGAGACAAAATTTTTTTAAGATGTTATGATAAAAAATTTCAATAAAGTGTTTTGCTGATATTTTTTGCGTATACATTTCGCGTTTTTCTTGCTCAACACGACACGACACGAACACGAAAGAAATAAATTTTTTCAACACGAACACGTCGTGTTGATCGTGCGTGTTTCGTGTCACGAAAAAAAACACGACTCGCGCCCATCTCTAATTGGTAGCGTCCATAGTGAATCAGTACAGTTTTACTATGGACATTTCTCACAGTGTAGTGATATCGTGAAGAGTAAGTCAGTACAATCTAACTATTGACATTTTCTCTATATGGTCCCACAAGAACTACCTAGGCAGTACTGATGCAGTCTACTGGTAGATTTCGTAGGACAAGACTGTGTTAAATGTCAATAGTAGATAGCATTAGTTGGGGTATAATTTGTCAGTAGTACTGGTGACATCATCAATACATAATTAGTATAATTTCACTATTGACAGTTTCTGCAGGACGTTTACCCATATATACTTTTGTTTGGTTGCATGAGTTGGCATGTTGACCCAGCAAGAGAACACAAAATCTGTCAAAGTAAACAATGCGTGTGAAGAAGTGACAGAAAATTTAAAAGACTTTGTCAAAGTGAACTTTGGGTGTGGAAAAGGCGTCTTAACTACAAAGAAGTATGCTTGTACATTAATATACCAACACACACACACACATACACACACACACACACATAATTACACAATCATTTTTAAAGTTGCCTCAAATGCAATTATATATTTAATACAATTCATTAAAACACCTTAAGATATAAATTGCAAGGATTTGTTTGCGTAATGTGCATTTAAATATGTCTGTGCATTTGTTTGTACAACTTAAAAAAAACAATAAAAATCTACTGAAAAAATTATATTAATTTGGTTTTTAATTAATTCAATTAAATGAAAGATTAACATTTGAATTGTGGTTTTTGATTGAATAGATTAAGTTGGATATTGTTAGTAATTTTTATTTATTCTTATTGGTATACACCACAAACTAGTTTAATTATGTTACTCTAAATGCCAGGTAACCAATTGAATAATGTGTTTTGAAAATAAAGTTATTTGTCTCCAAAAGTAGAGTTCCTCACCATTCCCTTAATTTACTTCTGGTATCATACAATTTTTGCAACGAAATGTTACTTTGATTTTAGAAAAAGTTCATCATCATCAAGTAAATAAACATTTTAGTTTTTATATTTATTTGCTTATTTTTTTATTTATTGTTGTTACACTGGAAAACATTAATTAAATTTATAAATTTCAATGCTTATTTTCTTCCAGGTATTTACAACGAGGTATGATGGGCAAATAGAAAAAATGTATCGATATATATCATATCGATATTTTTCAACAGTATCGATATATATTTTTTAAAAACATCGATATTTCGTTATGTCAAAACGTAGTTTAAAAATTAAATACACATAGGTAAATACCAGCATATGTACATGAATTTTTAATTCAAAATTAAATATTTATATCCGCGAACAGTTCAATTAAAGCAATATTAAAGCTAAAATTTCTAGAGCTTTTCAAGGGGAATTGATAACAGATGATCCTGATAACTTTTTTCCATTTTGTTCATTTTATTTGCTTTGCGAATTTGACGTCGCACAGTGGCTGAAAATCGTTTTTCATTGGCCAAAATTCTGTAACTTTTGAACCGATCAAAATATTGAAGTAATGTTTATTTTATTGGATAGATATTTAGTTCAGCTTGACTCAGTTTAAATTACATTAAAATTGATTGAGGACTTTTTAAGGAATTCTAGGTCAAAGTTGAACTTTTGAATTTTTTTTACTTTTAGAGTGAAATATGGGTTTATTATTTTTTTATTTATTAAAAAATTGAATATTTGGAAATTAATAATAATTATAAATATTTTTTGTAATAATGGAATTTTTTTAATGTTACACTTAAAAAAAATTTTACACTGAAAAAAATAGTAAAATCAACTGGATATTTTTCTATTACAGAAAAATTAAAAATTTTTTGCTGACAAATTTGCAAATTTGTTTACACTCAAAGAATAGTTACACTTAAAAAAACACGTTAATAATATTATCTAAAAATATTACTATTACTACAGAAATATTTATTATTTTTTGCTGTCAAATTTGATAATTTTAAAAACATTTTAAAAATAAAAACTGCAATAAATTTTAATAGCATTTGCAACAATGGTAGGTTCTGTTTATTATTATTTTTTACTAATACTATGTTTTTCGTACTTAAATAACAATGAAAGGCAATTATAATTATTATTCATTTGACTCAAATATTGATTGCAATTATTCCATATTTTGTTCTGTGCTATCTCTGTTCTTTGGTAGTTTTTTTGCTTCTTCATCTAAATGCCGATGTTCCACTTTCCATTGATTTCGAATACTGGAGATGAACGGATCTGACGTTGCCAATAATATATTAAATAGATCTTCATTTGTTGAATTTCTTGAAATTTTTCTAGTATTGTGCTCTCTATAAAATCTGTAATCCTTCTTCCTTTTTTCCTGAGCCTCCTCTGATAGGTCTCCAAGTGGCACCAAATGATATTTAATGACATCTTCTCCATGATAAAGGATTTTGTGAACTGTTGCAGACATATTTCTCCATGGGTAGTTGGTTGTATATATTTTTGCAGTTTCCTTAGCATAATCTCCAAATTTTGTAGAGTCAATTTCTTCATTGCACGCAAGTACTTCTAGGATTATTTTAAATCTGAAAATGAGGTTTAAATCCACTCCTGTTATTTCAGATGCTGTTTCTGGATCTGAAAAGAATCTTCTTGCAGTATTGCCATCATTTGTATTGCCTGACCCTTGTTTTGGCTGATCTATAACCAATCCAAATTCGCGATATTCATCTTGAACATGTTTCTTTTTTGAACTTCTTAACTCTTTGTTGGTTTCGTTGTTTCTTATTTATCCTGAAAACCCGAAATCCAAATCATAACTGATTTTTAGTATGTGTTCCATAAGTCTCATAAGATGGTGTCTCATTGTTCCAAATATCCATTGTTTGCGTTGTACTAGTCGAAGGCTCTGAATCTTCCAAAATCTTTTTCAATCGCAATGGTACAAATGATACCATGAACATATCTGAGTCCGAAATATTTTCACATACAACTTGTTTGTATTGTTTTTGTCCCGAAGAACCATCACATCCCCATTTACAAAAAAGAATTAACTTTGTGTTTCCATATTTCTTTAACTCATTTCCTGTTATTGATTGTAGCAAGCGTTCTGCTGTGTGATTAAGTAGAGATTGTAGTTGTACCTCTGCCGAAATTGGTGTGATTGTAATAGTGTCCTTTGATGGCAAACAGTCCATTTTAGCAGCGGTTATGTAATGATATGCTGGATACATATTTGAACCTTTTTCAATCGCACGCAGTCTGAGCTTAATATATTGCTGTTTTGTTAATTTCAAATCCAGAAATAGTGCTAATGCCTCCTAATTTGTGTGCTGTATTGCATCACTCGGAGTTGGTATATTTTTAAGAATCCGTTTTGTTCTCACTGGACTAGCTTTAACAACTTTTTTAATGATATCCACTTTTGTTAATTGGTTCTGTGATCGTAATTGATGTGGGAAAGATCCCTTTATATTTGTACAACCAATTGCATCGTTAATATCTTTAAGTTTCCGCCTCTTAAAACTATCGCTGCAGTTGTCCAATGATTTGCGTGGTCTTCCAGCCTTATCTTGCTTTGTTGTTTCTGCAGCGACAGTAAGTTGGCCATCTAACCACTTTGCACTTTTTATATAAAAGTTTTGTTTACTGTAGCGAACTTCTTTGTAGCGTTTTTTTAGTGCTTTGACGAAATTAGATAATTCCTCTTCCATTTCGGTGCTACACGAATTTAAGTTTAATTTTATTTTAACGTAACTAAGAACATATTCCTGGTTTTTGTTTCTAAAATACTCTTCGGCCAGTTCTTTATAACTGAAACTCTCCATATTTTTCTGAATATTTTTATTTGCGTCTGTTATGTTTTATCCGTACACTTAAAGGATTAACTTATTACTGAGTAATCCCTTATCGAATCCGCAGTTTTATACAGTTTTAGATACATGTTATTCACACATTGATCTTTAATTTCATAGCAGGTAGTGCTTAAATTGCACAAAACTGCACATGTTGTCCAGACCTTAATATCAGGTAAAACTGATTAGTATCTCGCCAATATTTGGGTTGTTTTTTTATTTTTAGTGGTTTAATGTCCCGATTATTGTTATAAAATTGCTTATGACTTTGGTTGACCCTAACATTTGATAACAGGTAAATTTAGAAACAGATCATATGTTTACTGTAGAATTTTGTGATAATTTGTGATAATTTTATTACCAATTTTTGGCTGATCAAAACAAAGCCATTAAACCCTTTCGCAGGTATTATATTTAATTTTTTTAGTTTTACGTAGTCTAAAGTAAAAAAACATAAGCTTTTAGGCAAAAAAGTGAAAATTATATACACCATTGTATACGAGTACTTTGGAGTAATTTCATTAAAATGAAAAAAGTGTTCTACACACGGCTCGTCACGGGTGCAAAAGTATATATAGCGGTAAAGAGGACACTTTCACCTTTCTCCGGGTGGTATACATTTCTTGTTCCCCTTTGTTCCCTAGAAGTTCTATTCCACTAAAATTTAAATTTGAGAAAAATATAGTAGTTTCATAAATATTCTGTAACGCCCCTAATATTAAACGCTAGAGCTGTGACCACTTACAACAACTAAAGACTATAATCCTACCAACATTATAAAAAAGACCGCAGGCCATTATCGATGATAGCTTGCGAGTAGTAACCATTTATTTTTGATAAAAAACAAAAGAAAAACACCTTTTTCTGAAATTAAAAAAAACAGTTGAGTTTGACAGCATGCTACGCCCACAATTATCAATAGTTTAACCTAATTTTTTAGCTACAAAAAGGCGTAAAAATTTTAAAAATCGGTGAGGAAAAAACTTAGACTTTTGGCCAATGAAAAACGATTTTCAGCGTCGTACAATGGTTTTACAAAAACAAAATGCTTGTGGTTTTTGTACATGTTGTACTAGTGAGTTAAGCTGGTATAAATTCGCCTTAGAGGTCTAAAAATATCGAAAATTATACTGAAAACGATACTCGTAAATAAGAATCGATGTATCGATATATTGGATTTTGAAATATCGGTTGCCGATATTTGTGGTTATGAAGCAGAAGCCAATCATACCAATGGAAGCGGCCAGATGACCAAAGACCGAAATCGAAGAACACACACAAACGTGACTAACCTTTTCAGTTGTCAACATCAAACTAATAAAAATCAAATGGGCTGATAATGCCAACATATGGCTAACACATGTTTACCAACATAACAAAAAAAAAATCCAATAATCAAATGTATACAGCCTCTTCTTTTGAACAAACCTCGTATATTGTAAGAAGTAATTAGCGAAAAGTAGAACAACCCGAACGGAAGACACGCCACTTACGCATGGCAGTTCCTACACGCAAAAAAAGGATGGGCACATTTATATAAAATTTAAAATAAACTAAATTTGATTTTTCCTTAAATAAATTTTTGTATAGATTTTATTTGAAACTGAATTTTTTTAATTATTTTATTTGGCATGATTTAAATGCAATTATAATTATTAATTGTGAAGAAGACAATTAGTAATTATTTAAGATCTAAGGCAGGCGGCAGAGGTCACAGCGGGCTTGTATTAGGGGGTAATATTTAATTTCCGGCGTAATATTACCAAGGTGGAAGCCGTAAAGTGAGCCAATGCTGGATAGCATCGACCACCTTAAAGTAGCCCTAGGTGACGAGCAAGGCATGGTAAATGTCTGATAGTGACAGCTTCGCCATAAAATTTCTTTCATTTTCAGATCCGTTCCATTCCTGACATCCTTCTGGGCTCCAAAAATCATACTGCAAGAATTAAAAAAAGTCTGTCATTATTTTATATTTCTTGTTCGTGTATGGATGTGTGAGCAGTAGGGTGATCGATTATTCGACATTTTCTAGAAACCGGTTTTCTAATAGTTCGAAATTTTGAAATTTTGAAAAACACAGTTATGGTTTTGCAAATTCAGGAAAAACCGGTCTGCCGGTTTTTTTCCGGCAAATATTTGGCAAGTGTGACCGTACCTTAAAATTTACAAACGTGAAACAGAAGAAGTCTTGGATAAATAATTATAATTTGCTTTTAAAGATCAATGTCGCCCGTTTTAGGAAAAAGGAAAATCATTAGAAATACTTAAAATATACACAATGATCTAAATCGCAAAAACGGAAGGTAAAAAATCTAAAAAATTTAAAGTTTATAGAATTCGTTAATGATTTCATTTGGCAAAATATCTCATTTAGATAAAATATTCATTCTATAGTATCTCTCGCTATCATGAAATATTTTTATAATAGTTAATGTACATATAATTATTGCAATGTTATCAATGTTTAAAATTTTGTATATGTGCATGATGGGCATAACGAAGTTCTTAACATATCATCAGTAGCTGGACAATGTACTACAGTAATTTTGATTTAACTGCCTTTTGTTTAAGCGCTCTTTTGATTTAACTGCCCAAAACTATTAATTTCTGTCACTATTCTTTGAAATCCCTTACAAATTAGTTTTTTCAGTTCAGTTCTGTGCCTGCACTTTTAAGATAAATGTCTTAAATTTGATTTCACCAAATTGGCAACACTGCTACTGCGTATTAGAAGTAAAATGTGAGATCAGAGCGAGAATGTCGTCGTGTTAACGAAGTGAAACAAAATAATCTCACTCACGGTATGAATAAAGCAACAGCTTGTTTGGTGTTTTTATTTTTATTCGAAATAAAGCTTTAGTCAATGAACAATATGAATATGTTCATTGATGACCACGTTCATGCAACTCTATACTATACATACATATGTACATACACATGTACAGACATACCATCTTTGTTGCTGTCGATTGGAAGTAACTTCAAAAAGTACATATTTTACATTAAGTGTACCTCACCAATCATTTTTTATAACGAACTGATAAATTATTTTTAAATAACTTTTTAAATTTAAATTTATACATTAATACAAATAACAGTCCACCTGCCCGTTCTTATTACTTCAATTGAAAATGCTTAAGTGACCAAAATTTCAGTTATAATTGTGCACGGTCAGGCGCAAAACAAATATAAAATATTACACAGATTTATTTTCAAAAGAGTTTTAAGGGGCTAAATGGCTTTCATTTAAGTATAATTTGATACATACTGGAATATAAACGGGGATCCAGCGACGGTGACTTTTGTCCACAACAAATATTCACTGCAAAGATTAAATATTTAATTATGTAAATAAGCTTAAGGATAAAAGAACTCTTTTAAGTGAAATAAAGTGTTAATAAATTATAGTTTTTATTGCAAATTAAAAAAATTATGGGTTTCAATTATTTTCGGTAAGTGGCAGGTCTTCAAACAATCTAGAGGCCTAGTGACGGTGACTTTTGTCCATCTGCATATATGCAACAAATTGAATGACGTGGTTCTATATAAATATTTCTGTGTCAAGGAACACAAAGCCTCTTTCATATACATACATATATATATGTATGTACATACGTTTGTAGTATGTACATATCTAGATGAGACAACGGCTGATTATTAGCGGTGTTAATTATTCGTGTTTTTTATTTGTTCTTTTCTTTGATTTTTCTAAACAGTTCAGATCATCATCAATACTGTTAACGATTTTTGCCTTAGTACAATTTCTTACTTTATTTATAGACTTTTTTTAGATCCGTTAGTAAAACGTTATCAGTTACCTCAGAAACGTCATATTATTCTTCATCGTAGTTGAGGTCATTCGCAATACATATTTTTATCGTAAAAACAAAGTATTTGCGTACGTACTTCTTTGTTTAGCTTCGTGTGGCATATCCAATATTGGATGGGAAATTCATAGAATTCAGGAATAATATTAAAGTATTAAATGTTTTTATACGTCGTTCATTAATTATTCGAATGTTGGATTGTTCGAAAAAAGTTGTTCGAATAATTCTTTATTCTAAATTGAAAAATGTTGAAAATTAAAAAATTTTTTTCGAATTATTCGAATAATTTTTAGTCGAACGACAACCCTACTGATTACATAAGCTAACGCGGGCAATGTGAAAGCTTTGGACGCCATTTTCACAGCACCTACAGATCAACGTACATTAGCGCGCCAAGCGTTTTCTATCTGTCAAAAATTCTCATGCTCATACAAAATGTATGAAGCAAATCCAAATAGATCGACATCAACGCCTTGCAATTGGAAAATCCGATTTTGACAGCGTGTTAAGTAGTGAAGTTGGCTCAAGGCAGATCTACAAGGTAGCGATTCTACAACAATACAAAATTTGTTGTAAAAATACCTGAGCAACTATCAAAACTTGTACATAATCGGATGGCACTGTTAGCACAGCTGAACCTCTAACAAATGTCAAACATCATAAAAAGCTGTGGTGTTGGCCAGTTTTGCATCAGCCATGTTGTTACGAGTATATTATCAACACAAATTTAATTTTACACAATTGACATTTAGTCAGGTAAATCAGCTGTGTTATCGCTACTACCTTGTTGATCTGCCTTGAGTTGACTGTTACAAAACTGTTTTTTTCCTGTTTCCTTTTGTTACTGATACAAAGTAATGCCAATTTAGATAGTTTTAGGTCTATCTCGCCTTTTTACCTCCATTTTAATTTGAATTTGGCGGTTTCCATTAAATAAGAAAAATTAACTGTTTATGACATACCGCTGACGCTCTTATTTAAGTAACGCAATTCAGCGTAAAAGGCATGCGCTGGAAAATGATACGCGCTAATTTAGGTTGGTCTGTTAATGAAGACAATTTGCTCATAACAAATAATATAAAAAAACTTCTCCGCCAACAAGCGGATCTAAAACACTATAACAATTTGTCTATGACAAATGTTTTTGAAGTCCACAGTTTATATAAACTGAACTTTATTTTGCAAAACTAATAGATTTCGGTGCAATGTAAATGTTATACAACATCTCTCACTCGTTATTGCTTTGTATTGTGATTAACGTCATTCAGCCAAGTTCGCGTCCGATTCATGCACGGAAGACTACGCACTTGTTTTTGGTGGGGGTACCCTTTTTCAATTGTATTTTTCGTATTTGTTATTAACGCGGTAATGCACGCACTGTGACAATTACAAATGTGTACTCATTCCGTTTCACAAGATACAGCTCTATGTCAAAAATAACACTTCTTATCAATGTATCCTTTTATGTTTAACCAAATTAAATTTTTAATATTTTTTGTTATGGGGATAATAGTAATATGTGCACACTCTGTAAGAATTTCAAGTGTTTACACGGTTCATGTCCATATCAAAAATAACATATCTTGTCGGCATATCCCTTATATGTATTAGTTTCTTTATTATTTGCTACTATAACCATATTAATAAATGTGAAAAATTCACGTGTCTATCTACATACATACATATCTATTGCGGTAGAAGATAGAAGCCTGTAACAGACGGACAGATATCTTAACGAAAACAACATGGGTCCGTTGATATATTTTGTGTACGGAACCCTAAAAACGGTGTTTGAAAGGTATTGAAGATAAAAATACAGAAACAAATTTGATAATTTGATTTATTATATTTCCTGACTATTTCGTGAGCGTGAGTTTTTGTAATTCCTATTTACGGAAGGAGAATTACAATTTACAATGCAGATTTGGTTAACGGAACCAATAGAAATTTTGGGCTGTTGCGGAAACTGAGTTTGTTGCGAAAACCGAGTAAAAAATTTCTATGTCTATTTTCCGCTAAAAAGCTTGTTTTAAACCAAATAAAAGGGGGGGAATCTATTTTATTTATAAAAACATTACATTAAAAACATTATTATTAAAAGTTTTAAAATAAACAAATTTTTAACTTACAATATAAATATAAAGGAAATTTTATTACATTTAATACTATTATATATTTATATCACAATATTTACAAAAATAAAAACACCGATTGAGAAACAACAACAAAACAATGTTGTATACGAAATTAAATGTAAAGGTGACACAAACAACAACTGCAATAAGCTGTACATTGGTACAACAAAACGTAGTCTAGAAACAAGAATAAAAGAACACAAAAATGATATCGAAAAACAAAAACAAACAACAGCACTAGCGCAACACATACTTGACACAGGCCACACAGCTGATTTTGATCAAATTAAGATACTAGACAAAGAAAACATCGAAAAGAAAAGGTACACAATAGAAAGCCTTAGAATTCAACAGAAAAGAGAAATGACGATGAACTTAAAAGAAGATACTGACAACATTAGTGTGAGCTATAGAGTGGCGTTATAACCAACTGTGATATAAATATATAATAGTATTAAATGTAATAAAATTTCCTTTTTATTTATAATGTAAGTTAAAAATTTGTTTATTTTAAAACTTTTAATAATAATGTTTTTAATGTAATGTTTTTATAAATAAAATAGATTCCCCCCCTTGATAAAGTCAACAAATAATTGACGAAACGTCGGGAAAGAAATGTAATTAAAATATTGTTTTATTTACATCTACGAATTTAGACCATATTAGCTTAAACGAATACATAAAACAAATAAAAATTGGTCAAACTAAAAACAACTGACAAATAAAAGGTTTATTAAAGAAACAAAGATTAATTTTCAAAATAATGAAATGAATGAAAATAAATACATATATGTACTCGTATATTTAAAATAAATAAATGTAAATTTGTACTGATGGTTGTTATCAAGTTGAAGGTTCATGCTTTTAACGGAAAAAGTGTGAAACTTTCGGCTGCTATCTTACAAGAACAACCACTTACAAAAAAAAATAATTTTTTGAACCACTTTGGTTATGAGAACAAAAGAACCACGCAAAAATATCTTAGTTATTCCTAGAACAGCGGTAAATCAAAATGATTTTTGTAGGTTATCATAACATTTCGTGCACAACGGTTTATAGTTTTGAATTTATTAATAAAAAACTGAAGTAAAAAACTAAACGAAATAGAGAATCTTAATTTTGTTTGCAAAGTTGCATTAATTGAGGTCTTGTTTTTTGAAAAGTTGCGTTAACAGAGTCACCAATGTTAAGAATTTGGGTGTTGTGAATATCGAGGTGTTGCACTTATCGACGGTTGCGTTAACCGAGTCTGCACTGTATTTACTTTAATATACATACATAAGTGTGTATTTACCCTACAAATAGAATTACATACATAGTTAAAGTTAGAGAAAATTTAAGTTATAGAAGTTCGAGTTATGAATGTTCGACTAAATTAAAAATTTTTCCGATAGCGATAAAATTTAAATTTTCCATCACTGGTCCTAATACGCATTTTTTCCAAGCAAAAAAAAAATAATAATAACTTTAAAAACAAAACATGTTCATAATGATAGTGGAATAATAAAGGTGGACTCGAAGCTGCAACAACACTGCTTTTAGGTTCGAAGCTGTCAAAAAGCACAAAAGAAAAATGGCAAATGGTTGCATTTTCTGTTCTATAAAGAATTTTGTTTCTTTTCCTTTTCTTATTTGCATATGAAACAAGTCATAAAGGGTCCTTTTTTAGTAGTGTGGGTGTGTGTTAGTAATACATAATCGAATTTTGACAGACTAGAACCCTAAAAAAGGCCGTTAACGCTTCGACACTACCTGTATTATTCTACCATGTTCATTATCTTATACATATAAATGTACATACATACATATGTTTTTTTTTTTATTATGGGATGAAATCATCAAAAGACACTGGTAGTGATGGTGTTTGCCAGGAGTGCGAGACTTTAACACGCTAAGACACCCCTTTACACTGACGCAAACGTTCCCCGTGGAACTACCGTAAGGCTCTACGTCACGGGGTGGGATAGGTCCTTGACCCGATCTAAACTATATTGATTCTTCTGGGAATCTCTTCTAACCTATGAAGTTCCAATAGAACCAATTTCTCAAAATTACATACACATGCCCAGTTATTCAAAGATTCTAACATGATTGTAACTATGTTGTCCGGTCTAATGCTATGCCCTAAAACTTCTTCTAAATACGCCCTCCCACTAACAAATCGTGGACACATGAAGAACACATGTTCGGCATCTTCCACGACATTACCATCACAGCTCGGACAAAACGGAGCACTGTCATGTCCGAAACGATACAAGTACGACCTAAAACAACCATGTCCACTCAAAAATTGTGTAATGTAGAATTTTAAGTCATATACATACATATGTACATACATACATATGTATGTATGCATGTGCATACACATGTATGGAGTATGGAGGATAAGAGGCTAAATCCCATTGAGTGTATTAATTTGGAGTCCCCATTGTAGCTATTTCAGGTACTCGTATTTCTAAGATCCTAGAGTAAAATAAACATTTTGCTGGGAGCAAAATTTGTGTGTGTGTTTTTTTTTTAATTAGCTATGAATGAACGTTAGTCTATAAAAAAGGGCTCTTGCACATGGAAAATTGTGTCAATGTAGAGCGAAAATAAAAAACTCCATTATTCGAAAAATACCGTAATTCAACAGCTGGTTTAGTACATAATTAAATAGAAAGCTTTAGAATTAGACAGAGAGATAGATAGAGAGAGAAAGAGAGAGCTTTAGAGTTAACTGGGTCTCTTATTACATCAAAGGAATAAATATTTGATACAGAAGCTTTAGCAACCTGAAACACAAGCAGGGATAATAAATTTGGTAGCGTCTACAATAGCACTTTTTTTATCCCAATTGTACTAAAATCTTTTGTATATGTATGTGATAACACTAATTAACAAAAATTCTCTTCTTGCTTATAACAAAGAATCCTATTACTAATTTTGAAACACCACTGAAAATGCAAATCGTACTGTTACACTTTTATTTTGATTTGATCCCGTCGAGTTGTTTAAATATTGTAGTTTGTCCATGTTTCCCATTAGCTTAATTTTTCGAAACTGGGCCTTAAAATTATAAAAACTTTTATATGTAAATAATTCTTCCATACGAAATTGTGTTTCTTTCTTTTTAGTATAACAATATTTTGCTTAAAAGGAAAGGATTTTGAAAACTATATTTTTCACTTTTTCAAAAACAATTTTTTCTCATAATACGTAAACCAAGCCATAAAACCAAGGCAGATCCACAACAGGTAGCCTCATTCGAATTCGCCTTGCAAATTAGCACAGATGTGTCAAAAACGGTTAGCAAAATAGATCACTCACGTAACGTAACGTGATGTCATGGTAGAATAATACAGGTAGTGTAATTTTTTTTCTGGGTTCGAGTCTGTCAAAATTTAATTATATTTTACTAACACACACCCACACTAGTAAAAAATGTTTGACAGCTTCAAACCTAAAAGCAGTGTTGTTGTAGCTTCGACAACACCTGTATTATTCCACCATGGTACACACCATCGAACATGATTGATAGTCTGAACAGTCAACAACATCATTCAAAACCGATGAATTTTTGAATGTCACTCAAGTTCGATAATGTGTACCCCACTTTAAGGAATGCATGACTTTGTTCAGTTGCATTGCAAATGCCGTTTTGGTTTTCACCCAAAATAATTTAAAAAATGTTGACAGTCAAAATTCAAACGAGGATACCTGTTGTGAATTCGCTTGAAAAGACGTTTAGTTATTCGAAAGAAATCTGAGCAGATATACGATTTTTTAAGCGTGGTCTTAAACTCCTATACAATTGTACCTTTTATTTGTAAACTTAATTAATAAATATATTTATTTATTTATTTATTCGTACATATTCTACAAAGTAAATTTGCAGAATATGGTTGCACAAAAATGGCGCCGATAACTAGACGATATGTCCATGATGTTGTTAACAGTATTTTAAAAATGTTTTTCTGACGACCTATGCCTTCACATAGGAAGTGCGAGCGAGATGAAAAACTCTCGAAGGCCAAACAACACACGCAAGCCTGACCGCACTTAAGAAATAATTACGATGACGCGAGAGCTGTTCTTCAGCCCAGAGCTGCTTAACGACTGTTAATAAACATATATTAATTGAGATTGTAGTGTTATTAACATTTATCGTCCGTCGTACCTTTAAGGTTTGAATTGCACCAAAAATTGTACAATTGTCATCAACTTTATCATCCCTGCTGGTAGCCTTCATCTTGAACTTATTTAAATGAGTACGTGCGTGTGTTGCAGAGCTTGGTTTTACATGTGTTAGTTTATTATCTTTAACTCTGGAATTAGTTCATTGTGTTTTGTTGCCACAATAAAAGCACACAAACTTTTTGCATGCAACAGGAGGATGTTTTTTTTTTACTGTAGACACTTTTCCAGTACGCAGAGCTTTTGGACGATGTTTTTTTTATAAAGTTCTTGTTCGATAGAAATGAAAAGATTCCGAGAAAAATACATATGTATGTACATATGTAAATGTTAAGGAAAAAATTATAAAAAATTGGAAAATAGGTAGGTAGCTAAATTTTAAATGTATTAACCATGTCAGCCTGTCTGTCTGTCTCTCGGCCAGCTGTTGAATTGCATTCTATGAAGGCCACAGATAAGTTACCACTTCTAAATGATGCATTGATCTGCCGGAATTGGCTCAAAGATTTATGTTTATGAAAATCAGTAAATTGGCTCATGAATGATTTTTGTTGTTGTTGTAGTACTTTATGATTGAATATATATGTCTTACGGTCGTACATGGTGAAGTGTAAATGATGTGTATAAGTTCTGCAAAACAGAATAGAGCAATCATACTTAATTTTACTTTATTATTTATGTTATCACAATGTCAAATTTTCTTTTCTCTTAGAATCGATTCGCGGTACCATCCCCGATAATTAATTTCGCTCAAATTATTCCTTATTCTAGATAATTATATCAGATAGGTAGACAGGTATTGCAAGCAAGTATTAAAATATAATAATAATAACTCCAATGATATCCATTGTCACCTAGAAAATTATTTTCATTTAAACCGTAAGGCTTAAAAACACATTTACGACAGCAGGCTACATGACCACAAATGTCGCTCTGTAGCCAGCTACTTAACTATTTTGAAAACGAAAGCCACATTGTAATCAGCTGATTCATTTATATTGCAGTGGTGCCACTTTCTTCAAAAAGTACAATTCAAAACAGTACAATTTTATTTTGTAGCTAATTTTTTTGAGAATTTGAGAATAGGAAAAGCTTAAAACAATTTTGAATAATTGCACTAATTTGCTTTACATATTTTGTTATTTATTTTGTAGCCAACAAAAATAGAAATTAGTTTAATTTGTCTACAGGACAAAAATAGTATGGAGAACAACCTGCAGCCTTGTAGTCCTGAAAATAATTATTTTCATATACACAATCTATATTATTAATAGGCAAACACGTTTTTTAGATCCCTTTTAAGGCCGTATCAACTTGAAAAATAATCAAAGTGTGCATGTGTGTTTGTCCAATTTGCTTTTGCATAGAAATGAGACAGAGTTTTAAGTTCTTTATTTAGAATGTTTTTTGTTTTTGTATTTTATCGTACATAAATACATAGATGTAAATGTTTAATATTAATTTCTAGAATGCGGTCGATTGAGTCGGCGGCTGGATACACTAGTAATAGTATTATCATACAATAATATTATCACACACACATCTATTCTACTTTTAGCAGGTTGTAGTCTTTAGGTAGCCCGATGTCGTGAATGTGTTTATAGCTTAATGCTTAAAAACTTTGTTCAAAATAGTGAAGACCTATCTATTTATACGGCCGCTAAATATGACAAATTCAAGACAGTATTGTTGAAATTGTCGAAATGGGCTGTCAATATGAAACATCCAAAATAATCAAAAATATCCTTTGTTGCAACATAGTGATACCTCGAAAAACTCGTTCTTCAGAAAACGAGTTTATAGTTTTCAATTTACTCACACCTCAATGCAAAAATAAAAAAAATATTCTCCATTCAAAAAATGAATTTTTCACACAAAATGAAGAACGACACGACGAATAATTCTGCATTCTCAACTCAAAAATCACATTGCAATAAAGGAGCAATATGCCATCACTTATGGCTGCACTGATGACATGCCCAGATATTGAGGTACACTTTATGAAAACGTATGAAATCCGAGGAAGAAAATCTAAAACTTTACGCTAAATGGACTAAACAAATATTTTCATTGGTACTAATCCGGTAAAAGAACTGTATAATGCATGTTTAAATTAAAAATTACAAATCTTTTATACCACCGCTTATGCAAGTTGTTGAAAAATATAAATACCTACTATCACGCGTGAGTAATTACATTCAATCACGGGAGCAGAGCTCGTCCTTGATTTGAATTAATAAATAAACAAAGCCCAGAAGACTTCATTACGAGTTACTTAAAGCTTTACCAGAGCACATACATAACTCTCTTACTTTATGCTGTTCAGACACACTCTCTCTCTCGTTCTCTATTTCGTTCATGTCGAAGTACCTGTTTGAGGATTAATATTTTAACTTAAAAAGTTATGAATGGGATATACCGTTGCCACATGCACAAATTTTAGCCAAACGAAAGTTTCTTTAAACAATAACATATCCTATTATTAATTACTCATACCTATCTTTCCGAACAGACAATTTGCATATAAAATACATTGTTGACATGATATTTGCATGTTGCATAAATAATATTTATTTGACATGCCACTTATATACATCTAAATTTTATATGACATTTGCACGTTATTCACATGAAATTTGTATGTTGTTCACTTGTAATCTACAAAAAATTTTAAAGACATTTGCATATTGTTGACAGGACATTTACATGTTATGAATAACACCTGTATATTGTTCACATGACATTTGCATAATGTCTACATAATATTTTATCACATATATGTATGTATAATACATTGATATTAATTTAAGATTTAATTGATATTTGCATAATATATGCATTTTGATTACATGATATTTAAATGTTATTTATGATGATTATATGAAATTTGCATTGTCTATCTGACATATATGTATATGTTACATATACATATGATACATTTACATGCCATTGACATTTGTAAATTATTTACATGTAATTAACATGAAATCTATACATTGTCTACATGATAATTACATCATATTATATAAACTACATTTACATTTTGTTTCATGCCATTTACTTATTGTTTTCATGCCATTTTTCTATTTTTTACATTAAATTTACTTATTGTTTACGTGACAGTTGCATGTTATTTACATGTCATTTACACATTCTTTGCAGAGATTTACATATTATATCAACGACTTTTACATACATATACATGTACATATGTGTAAATGTTTTATACGTGAAATTATATCGACTATTATTACGAGTATTACAACTACAACGCATTTTCGTTGGAATTTTCAGTGTAATTTTTTGCCTCTGCTATTCAAAACTCGCGAAGAGTATAAAGTCCCATAATAAACGTCGTACTCAAACATAAGTTCTTATTTATAAAGCAATGTTTTCAATTATTTATGTACTGTAGCTTATTTTTTTCTCGTCAAGTGTATAAAAATTCCTGGCGATTTTTAGTTAAAATTGAAGGGGAAATGATAGAAATGGTTGGCAACAATGAAAGCGAAATACAAAAACAAATCGCATATAAACAAAGAAAATGAAGAGCAAGTGGAGAAAACAGGGTACTTCTGTAAGGACAAAGTTACTCACACAGTTAACAGTACTTTATAACGGGAACTTAACAAGTGTGTGTTGCAGAAGTTTATAAAACATTCGAGTTGTACTAAAATAAGCTCAGTTAGCAGTCGGCAATCAGAGTAAACGGTAAACGAACAAAAAGCATACAAAAAAGCAAAAAGTATTTTAGTAAACACACAATAATAACTATATTTATTTATCACTACATACATATGTACACACACACATAAATACAGTGAGGTACAACAACAAACGCTTATATACATACATATGTATGTATGTATGTGAAATACTCGTACATTTTATAAAATATTAATATTTTTTTTTTCGCGAAAAAAGTAAATATTTAATAATGTGAGAAAAAAAAAACGTAATAAATAAGTAGAAAGAAAAAGATAAGTGAAATTAAAGTGTAATTGTGGAAAAATATGTAATTAATTTTTAATTGAATTTTAATTGATTACGAATCCTTGGGAAAAAGCCAAGGGAATACATATTGCAGCAATAATATTTACAACGACTGTCGCAATTCCTAAGAAAATAATTAATTTAAAGTGAAGTAAAAGTGATTTAAAAAAAGGTTAAACATAAAGCGATTGAATAAAAAAAGTAATTAAAAAAATAATTAAATATTTCACGATAGATTTTAAGTTTTACAGAAAATTAAACAGAAGTTGTGAAGAGTGAATTAATTTTTGCAATAAACAAAAGTATTTTATTTATTCTTTTATAAATCAGCGGCACTGTTACACCAAGAAGGAAACAACAAGTAAGAAGGACTTTTAATTAAATTATTTCTGTTTAATTTAAAAGTAGTCTAGTTAAGATTCTAAGTATAAAAATGTTTAATTAGAATTTAAGTTTTTTTATTTATAACAAATCTTTAGGAAATTAAATGTTGTTAAATAAGCAAAGGACTGATAAATTTTAAATTAACTGTGGAGTCTATACATACATATGTACATAAGTATGTATGTGGTATGTATATAATACATATAATTCTGCAAAAGATACAGTCGGTGACAATACAATGGAAACTTTTCAAAAAATTATACCACGCTATTTCAATTTTCAATAAGAATATTTTTTATAAGATAAATACGATTTTTCTGTTCTTAATATAAAATTACTTACTAAGTTTCTTTCTTAGTAACTGCACGTTTTCAAGCCCTTACATACATGCATACATATGTAAGTATTTATGTATGTTTAACAATTTTTTTTAAATGTGTGGTACATAATTGTTTTAGCATTGACAGAAATATGGATACTTTTATACTCGTATGATTTTAAAAAAAAATAGATAAAAGCAACGCAAAATGTATGAATGTACGCACATACATACTTTTACATATGTACGATATTTCAACATTTGTTTGATTGATTTTAAATTTTTTGTTTATTAAATAGTTTTGAGAAGATTTAATAAATTATTTGAATGCTGGATTAAAACAAAAAATTATCTGTGATAAGTACTCAATTAATTAATCAGCAGCGTCGAAAACTACACAAAATATCTTGAGAAAGTTAACGTAAAAACCTAACATTTAGGAGGAATAAATCGTAAAACTACTCCAAGGCAAGATAATTTAATTGTGAGAGAATTTTTAAGAAGTAGCGAAAATGGCAAACAGCGAAGTTATCAGTAAAATCTTAGATTAGAAATTAGTTCTTGACTGCTACACCCTCCGAAAAAAAAAACTGATTTGCCTAAAAAAACACATCCTTTACACGAGAACAGAACTGGATAGGATATTGTCCATTCTAAATATAATTAAAGGGGCAGTGATGAGAGAACATGTGTAAGACGCACGAAGCGCTAGGACAGTCAAGTTTGGCAGCGAAGCATTATATTGTGGAGGTGTTTTTCGGTGTAAAGAATGGATTCAATTAATATAATAAAAGTTATAAATAAAAATTAATCTTAAATAATATTATGCGTCCACACACAGAGGAATACATATATGCCTCTAGCTTGGAGATTTCAGAGTGACCCCAAACACGCCTCTAGGTTTATAACCGAGCGGTTGCAATCGAATGCGTTACGTACTTTGAAGTGGCCTTTTCAGCCACCAGATATTAATTCCATATAATATTTATAGTACAATTTTGATCGCAAAATATGAACTCGAAATTATATTAAGAAGGAAGATTTGGAAGGTTATTGAATCATTAAAAGGGACAGAATATATGTATTTGTTGAAATGATTCTCAAGTTCCCCTTGTTTTCTCAAAATTTTTAAAATTTTGATGTTACCTTTACTAACCACTAAATGAAAAATAAGTGTTTTAGCCAATTTCGTTTGTGTTTTATTTTGTTAAAAATAAAATTTTTAGATGTCTTATAATGTTTTTTTGAGTTTTCTGAAAAAATGCACAACTGGTAGAATGTGTAGCAACCTTTTTCCCGTTCAACAAGTTCAATAAAACTTTTTTCAATACAATTTAAAGTACATATGTATATGTTAATCACAGAATTTCTGTACATTATTATTACATATTATTTCTCAAAGGTTTTCTTGTCCGCTATTTATGAACTGAATAATTTTTGATATATTTGGAAGAACTCACTTTTAGATTGGTCTCATATTTTAATTTTGTTTCGATATTGGTACTTAATTTGCCGAGAATAGCACCAAAAAACTTCACTAATTGTGTGGCACACTACCACCCAGTCTGCACGAAATTAAGTTTTTTTTATTGTTTCAAAAAAAATATCATAAAATTAAAAATAGATGTATGTATGTAATCAAGGCGTATTAAACAGGTGAAATTATTAGTACAACAATTACAACAATACAAGAACAAAAGGCAATTTTTATATCTGTCAAAAACATCTACAGAAAACAAATACAAAAAAATATAAAGCGCCTTTTTTGACATTCAAAAAGGAAACCATAAGTAAGGCAAAGAAATCAGTTGCCGTAATGCTGCAACCTGGTTAATACAACTTGTATGTAATTTACATTTATATATGATTGAAGACTAGAAATGGGATCGTGAGTTACTTTTCACTCACGCTCACGATAAAAAAGTTTCACTCATGCACGCTCATGCACGACCGAAAATGTTTGACTCACGTTCACTCACGCTCACGTGAGTGGAAAAAAAGTTAGTCACAATCACGAAAACTCACGCTCACGAAATACTCACGAAAAAAACACAACTTATAAGTATTTAGAAATTAAAATTTCGGAATGCAAATAGAAAAATCTAATATACAATTAGAAAATTCTGCAATAAAAAAGGAAAATTATGCTTAACTGAGAAATACAATTTTTCAATTTTGATATATGGATAAGCCCCACAAACAGTCCACCAAACAAAATTTTTTGAAAGTGATACATACAACTTATTTTTTATGGAATATTAGACTAGACATATAATTTTATAAATAAAATAAATGTATTTCGACGATCATTAATGCACAAATTATTATCAAATCCTACCCTACCTCAGATCTTCTAATTTCATAGCAGAAATTAACCATTTTTACGTATTCATATCATTACTTTAGTGTTCATGAAGATGACCCGATCGAAAGCTATATTTTTTATATTGAATTCACTTAAATTTTAGTAAAAAAATTTTGTGTTAACTATTTTGGAAACATTGAAATTTGGTATGAAATTTCAGAATAAAAAACAGAATAGATAATCCGTAACGTGAGTCACGTAGGGTGCGTCACAAAGGGTTCATGTCTTCTGACAGAAAACTAAAAAATTTTTTGGCTGCAAATAAGTTATTTTAGAATTCTCTGATATTCATCTTTCTTTTAGGAACTATATTTTGTGTACTTTATTATGCAAAATTCGCAAAAAATTACAAAAACACAATTTAACTTTCAAAGTTACGTCCGTTTTTTGTAGCGTGCGTCACAAAACTTTGTGATCAATTATTTTGCAACAAATACCTGTTAAAAATATTTTTTATGCCATTTGAAAGTACACTTATATCCCACTAAACACCATGCACAAATTGAAGGTACCTCTTTTGTAAGACCAAAAATTTTTTATATATTAATGAGAAAACGCGTACTAATGTACATATGAGATTTCAAACTTTGCAGTTAAATTTAAATTTTACAATTGAAAATTCTTAAAGAAAATATAAATTTTCTTTAATTTTAAAGTTTTGAAGAGAAATTTAAAATTACGTACATATGTAATATTTTGATTAAAATCATTAATTTTCTTGCTCATAAGCAATTTGTGTAAAATATTAAGATTAAGCAGGATCTTGTACTCTAGCGTTAATAGATAAATAAATTTTTGCAGAAATAAAATTTTGTCAACATTTTTCCCGTGAAGTCTGTTTCACATCTCTTCAAGTATTCTTCCTGGCGTTGAAAAAACTCCTTCGCTTGTAACTGAGCTGGATGGTACACACAGTATTCGTTTATCTAATTTTTGCAGAATTGGAAGATCTTTAGCTTTTTTCTAAAAACTTAAAATATCTAGGTCTTGTTCGTCTGCAGATGTTTTCCTTTCAAATATTTGCCAGTCGAAACTCTGACTTATATTGCTACTTTGACTCTTTCATTCATATGAGTACATTAATGCATACCGGCTACATTAATGTACGCTCACGTGATTGAAACAAAAAACTGCTCACGATCATGCATGATCACGCATGATTCACGCTAATCACGTTAGCGGTGCCCATCTCTATTGAAGACCCCCACCCACTTAGTTTGTTGTTTATACATAAACCAAGGCGAATTCATAACAGGTGGTCTTGATAGCTCAGCTGATAACTTTTTTTAGTTTTATTCAAGGCGAACTATAGTTGGATGTCAAAATTTATTTATTTCTTTTGTTTACATTCATACGGGGGAGCCCCGTACACTAGTAGATAGCGTACTAGCCTATTAGTCTGGGGTCGCAGGTTCGATTCCTGCCTAGACCTTGGGTGTTTCTGCAGATAAGCCAAAATCGCTTCGCGGTTTGTGTTTGTTTAAAAAAAAAATTATTAATGCAAAAACAAATAATTGTGAAAACAAAGAAAAACTAAACGAAAATTTAAATAAAAAGATTAAAAAATATAAAACTAAATTCATATCACAGTAGTAGCAGCTGCAGTTGATGAACCAAATTCTGAAGAAGCAACTTGCTTTGGCCATGTGTACTGATAATATTAATTAACAATAGGTTTCAATCATATGATATTTCTTGAATTAAATTACAGCACAAAATAAAACTAATTTCCCATTTAGCATCCACAGCACAGACCATCAAAGCATTAATACCTTGTTCCACAATGGAATTTCAATGTGTACTTAATCCGTAGAAATTTTTTGGGTGGGTGGTGAGGCAATCACCGATTGAAACCGACGTTGAACGGCATCGCGGATGGCAGGAGCCAATAATTGATCAGCGGATCTTTAAAAAATTTCCACACAACAGATTTCTTCAACAAAATAATATTTGTTAAATATTTCAATGGATTTAAAAAAACAACCCTTAAAAAACAAAACTTTTTGAAATAATAATAACTTTCAATATTTAATTTTTTCGCCACGTTAAAATATGTTTGACAATGTACTTTAACAAAATACTTGTGGTTTTTGTAGTGTTGCACTTGTTGTAGTATTAAGTTCACTTATTATGAATTCGCCTTGTACATAAACAGTATTATTATATAAAATATTTCAAATATATTCGTTTTCAATTTTGTGAAAACCTCTGGGATACCACAAAACATTTTTTATTTTGTAAAAACATAAATATGCATGTTTTTATTGTCTTAAATAAAAAATTTTAAACTGTAACATTTTATTTTTTTATTTGCTAGACTTATCGTTAACATCGCTATTAAAAACGATTTTTATTGGGGAAACATAACAAACAAGTTTTAAATTGTTTTTATAAAAAATAGCTGCCCATAAAATCTTTTTAATACTCGTAGTACAAGTACTTTTAATATTTTTATGATTTTTTTCTTAGAAGTATTAAATTATTGCCAACAGCAACTTTCATGAAATGGAAAAAATTTGCTTAACAAATTTGATGAAATTAAAATCAAAGTCAATAAAAGTAAAGATTCTAATTGCTCAAGGTACAGCGTAATTGACAACAATCGGTTTGTTTATCCTGCAAGAAAAATAAACTAAAAAAGCAACAATAACTTTATCAATAACAATATCTTTCATCAGCAATAAACTCTAAACTTACTTCTTTTGGAAATTCATTAAAAAATACGGTGTCCTATTAAATCATATTGTCATAATGTCGTGGTATTTTACAAAAGTTTAAAAAAGTTTTGATTAAAAAAAGAAAAAAAACCATGTTTATTTATTGTTTTGTCATATTCAAACAGTAGAAATTTTTTTCGTTTTATTATTTTAAAATATATAATTTTATATTGAATCCTCCAAATATTACTAAATAGAGCAGGTAAATAAACGAACTACATATCGCTCTTTTATTGCAACGCAGTCATATCTCAAAAAAACTCGTTCGTCAGAAAACGAGTTTAAATTTTTTAACTTAAGGCAGAATTAGTTTGTACATTCTGTTCTGTTACGGAATGAAGACCGATATGACACATATTTCTGGATTCTTAATTTAAAAATCACGTTGTTTGAGATATGACTACCTTGCAATAAAGTAGCGAAGTACATAATTCTCAGCATACATTCTTCTGCTGCAGATTGACATTTCTTTCTTAAATTTAATTCTGAAAGTTTTGCAGATGCCAAATAAACGAACTATTTTTAACTTGATTGCCAAACAGCTACAGATGTGCTTTTCTCGCTGTGGTTTACCATTTTAATGTTTTTCCAATTAAAATTACTGATATTTAAAATATCTTTAACAATTCCAACGTAAAAGCCATTAGAATTGCAGAACGAATACGCATGTAAATATATGTATACATACTTATACAAACAAATACATACATATGTACATAAATACGTACATAACTATCAGCAATAAAGTTGTCTTTAAAAAGAAAAAAAAAATTAAATAAAAAAATATAATGGTTATTGCTTTGCAATATCGTAAAAATACATATGTGTGTATGTATTCACACATAACCATATGTATTAATTAACCCATTTCGAACGGAATTTGATCAGTGACCCAACCCAATTTGAAGTTTTTTTTTAAATATAAATTATAAGAAGAAAGATAAGCATCAGTTATTCAAAGATATTAATCATCCTTATCGTAAATAACAAGTGAAATTTTTTTTCCATGAAATTTTTATTTCCCTCGAAGGGAAAAATTCTATCATGATTCTCTTGTAAAAGGGAAGAAGATTTATAAAGCTTAAAAATTTAATAAAAATTTAACAAATTTAAGTTTAACAGTAAAGAAATACACATTTTTAGTTATAAATTAAATATGTTCATGTGTAAATAAAGTTGTGTTTTTAAATATTTTGAGTGCAGTGAATGATTGTATACGAAAAACATATATACATTTGTTTTTTGACATACTCTATTCTCTTCACATATTATTTTAACAAAGTTTTTCCATTCATCTCTATTTCTCTCTAAAGTTCTTAGTTCGCTAAACCGGTGTTGGTATCTCTACGAAGAACAAAAGCACCGTAAGCTGTTCCAAAAAGGGTAAAAAGCGCAAAAAATGGCAAAAAAGGGTAAAGCACAATAAAAAATATTTTAAAAATTTTAGTTGTGCCAAGAAATATTAAGCAATTCATAAAAAGTTTTTGCTTCAAAATACATAAAGACTTGACAAATAGAAAATTTATTAACATATTAATTAAAATAAAATCACAATCTATTTAATAGAAGTAAAAAAACGCAACAAATCAAAAACAGGAGTAAAAGAATATTTAGACATGGTACATATACATTAGGTACATATATAAAAATAAATAAAATAGTTTGTTTAGACAAAACTTAAAAGTATATGCATGCATTTATGCACATATCGCTGCTTCATTGCACCGTAGTCATTTATCAAAAGTAAAATACTAAAAATGTTAGCAGGTGGTACATACATATATGGCCTGTATTGGTTTTTTAGTCGGTATACATTTGATTTAGATTAAGCTACATATGCTACTGAAAAGCTTTTTACATACATATAAAGAAATACCTTCAACATCATTTTTTTCTAAGTAACTTAAAAGATTTGAGGTTTTAAGATATGATCGTGTTGCACTAAAGGACCGATGTGTAGTGTAAATAACATGGAATCGATTAAGAAAAGAGAATTCAAAGTCGAGTGAAATTCATGATAGCATTTTAATCGACAAAACAGTTGTACTAAAATATTTAGATTTTTGGTATGATTCGTTCGAAAAAAAATTCCACAAACTGTTTTTTTTATTTTCATCAAAACATATTGTTTTTATTTAAAAAACATAAGTAGAGCATTATATTTGTACTTTAAAATGTAAACATATATGTAGACATTTATGTATATACATACGTACATATATACCAAATACACTTAACTATTAATAAAGCATGAAATCCATTTATTCCCTTCTAAGTACGTACATATGTACATTTATCTATTTTATAAACACATAAGTACATACATACTTATGTATTTCAGTGGTCACTGTTTTTGTACCGTCAAAATATCAAGAAATTTTTGTTCTGAAATTAGAAGTTAGAATTATTTTTGTCGATTTTTTTTAAGCATTTCACTAGTAGCTTCAAAATGTGCACCCCCATTTCTTAAATTTCTGAAGCCATAAATTAAGAACAGACCCAACAACAACGCTTCAGAAATCGAACAACAACATGGTGTCCGAGCTACATAAAAATGGTCATATTGATGGATGGCAAAAGAAACAACTACTTTGCTCAGCTGCAACCACCCCTAGAATATATGGTCTCCCAAAAATACACAAATCTGGAGTTCCACTTAGACCCATAGTTTCTTCGATGCAGGTTCCGTGCTATAAACTTTCAAAATATTTAGGAAAAATTCTTCAAAAAATAACTTCAGTGGAGTATAACATAAAAAATTCAATAAGACTCAAACAACAGCTAAGTAACATAAAATTAGAAAGCAATGAAATATTAATATCATTGGATGTAATATCACTATTTACAAACATACCACTAAACAAAGCTATAAACATCATCATGAGCAAATGGAATCTTATTAAAAACCACACAAAAATTCCAAAAGCTACATTTTTAAAAATTCTTCGGTTTTGTCTATATGACAACAATTATTTTATCTACGAGAGAGATATATATAAACAAATCTTCGGTATGCCTATGGGCAACCCCCTATCCCCAACTATTGCTGACATAGTACTTGACGATTTATTGAACGAGACCTTAGCTAAACTAAAAGAGTCAAACATAGAACCAAGGTACATAACGAAATATGTGGACGATATATTGGCCATAGTTAAAAATGACGAAAAAGAGGAAATACTCCAAACTTTTAATAAGTACAATCCAAAAATCCAATTTACCATGGAAATAGAGTCAAATAAATCTATTGCATATTTGGACACAAAAATACATAGATTGGACAATAAATTAATTTTAAACTGGTATAGGAAAGAAATAGCATCAGGCAGAATAATAAACTACAATTCCACACAGCCTAAAAGTCAAATCATAAATACCGCCAAAAATTTGATTTTTAAAGTACTACATATCAGCGACAAACAATTTCATTATAATAACATACGATACATTAGAAAAACATTAACTGAAAATAGCTTTCCTACAAAACTTATAAACAACTTAATAGAGGAAATCTACAGAAAAACAAATAATAGAAATATTAGCATAGACCGAAACTGCAACGAAAATAAGTTTTTTCACAGTGTACGATTTATCCCAGGCTTAACAGATAATAACCAAATAAAAAATACAATAATAAAAAAGAATATTAATTTTGCATATAAACCAAATTTCACGTTAAACACAATATTTACAAAAATAAAAACACCGATTGAGAAACAACAACAAAACAATGTTGTATACGAAATTAAATGTAAAGGTGACACAAACAACAACTGCAATAAGCTGTACATTGGTACAACAAAACGTAGTCTAGAAACAAGAATAAAAGAACACAAAAATGATATCGAAAAACAAAAACAAACAACAGCACTAGCGCAACACATACTTGACACAGGCCACACAGCTGATTTTGATCAAATTAAGATACTAGACAAAGAAAACATCGAAAAGAAAAGGTACACAATAGAAAGCCTTAGAATTCAACAGAAAAGAGAAATGACGATGAACTTAAAAGAAGATACTGACAACATTAGTGTGAGCTATAGGGTGGCGTTATAACCAACTGTGATATAAATATATAATAGTATTAAATGTAATAAAATTTCCTTTTTATTTATATTGTAAGTTAAAAATTTGTTTATTTTAAAACTTTTAATAATAATGTTTCTAATGTAATGTTTTTATAAATAAAATAGATTCCCCCCCTTGATAAAGTCAACAAATAATTGACGAAACGTCGGGAAAGAAATGTAATTAAAATATTGTTTTATTTACATCTACGAATTTAGACCATATTAGCTTAAACGAATACATAAAACAAATAAAAATTGGTCAAACTAAAAACAACTGATACTTAAATTCTTTCTACAATTTTTTAATTACATAAATTTGTTTAGCTACATGTATGTAAATTTTTGTTTCATATAAATAATGACTTGCATTTTGACATTATTATTTTCTTTTTGTAAAAAATGTTATTCGGTTTAAATGGGTTAAATACAAAATCATAAATAAGAGCAAAAGCCACCAACCGCCAATCAGGGGCACCAATATTGACAGTAGTATAAACAAACATATTTAACAATTATTTTTGTATTCTTTAACAATAACTGTTGCACAAAAAAATAAAAAACATTTAAGGAAATAAAAATTTTACGTATTCGGATAAAGAAAGAGAACCATATAAACGAAATAAAGGAAGAGGAATTTATATAAATGTGTATGTGCCAAGGGGAATGCAAAATAGTGTAACGAAGTGTTGCGAAGGAATTAAATAGTTTTACTTTTTTCATTTATAAGTTAATAAAAAAATAAATATGAGAAATTTATTGTAACTTATACTTAAATGTAAAACTCACTGACCGTAAATAATGATTATTTTTCAAATTTCAAACAAAAAAATCATAATGGTCACGTTCACAGCAAGTAAATGTTGCGCAACTGCTGAGTGTTTGCCGCAGAGTTGAGTTGCTCCGCTCCTCCTAACAGTTGAGTATTTGCTGCCATTTTTTCCACCATAAAATTTTTTCGTTACATTTAGTCAACATATTGTGTTTAGCTCCACAGCTGATCGAGAGAGTTATGCGCTTTTATATTCAATTAATTTGTTAAATTTTGCGGTACAAATGCGATAAAGTAACTAAAATAAAGAAATAAAATTGAAATACTAAGTTCATTAAATATGAATATTTTTATTATGTATATTGTATAAGTACATTAACATAATCTTTGTTACGTTGACTACCTTTAGCTGCAGCATTAATATTTATTTCTAAGTTTTATTAAAAAATTAACTTTAAAAATTATTTTTAGAGTTTTATTTTTGTTTGGAAAATATTTATATTTAGTCGATTTATTATTCGGGATATCTTGATATCTTATTTAAAAAATTGTTTGTTATTTCTTAAGTATTAAATTTATTATTCGAGACAGGTCTCGATATCTTTTTTCAAAGAATTAAAAAAGTTTTATTTGTTGAGTTATTTCTTAAGTTCTAATTTTGTTTGACAAATAAAAGTAGTACAGTATTCCACAGATAATTACCTCGCTCGAAAATCTCAGATTTTTGGGCAATTAAGCGGGGAAAGCATTTAAACGAATTCGTTTAATTACCTCGATGAGGTAATTATGCGAATAATTTTAAGTAACTCAAAGAGGGTATTACGCGAATAAGCTCTTATTCAAGACAATATAAGCGACAACTGCATGCATTTTGTTGTATTTCAAACCAATTTCACGACAAAATGCATGCAATGGTCGCTTATGTTATTCTCAATGAGTCTAATTCAAGACAAATTTAAGATATTGTGTCGTAAAAAGTCTTAAATACGGTTTTAAACACGACAAATTATACGCTTTTGTTACTTATGTTTGTCTTCATCGATAAATTATAGGCGACAAATGCTAAAACGTCCTGAGGACATCGTTGACGACATTTGCGTCTATGACAATTTAGCCAACTGGGTATTACTGACAGTGTTGTAACTAAAAAGTTGTTCGGGTAATTAAACGAAGGAAGTTGAGGGAAAACTTTATTTTGGGGATTTAAATTTTCAGGCAATTACCCGAAGTAGGTATTTAAGCGTGGGTTAATTAAGGGTGGGAGTTTTATAAGAAAAAACTTAAAAAAACAACGGGGATTTTGGATTAAAGGCAAATAAATGTGAAAGGCATTTAAGCGCGGGAAAATTATCCTTGGATTACTGTACTTCGGTTCTGTTTTATTTAGTGTTTTTCAGAGAACAAAACTTATTTGTTAATATGATCTGCTGTAAAAGTAATAATAGCAGATGTAAGATTACATTTATCTCCAAAGTTCGCAAATAAACTATTATTTGTTAAATGAAAATGAAAATACAAAATTTTTGTTTTCCAAGCAAATAATAAAACTTACAAAGAAGTATTTGTTTAATAAAACTTATAACTGCTACGGTCCCTGGCAAAAGCAATTGTGTGTAATACTTTAAATACATAGAAGACTGCGGCTACACAACTAACTACAAGACTGCAAATCAGGGATGCAAAAGTTGGTACAATTGTACTTTTTTTAGCACTATTTGAAAGTATAAAGTACAACAGAACCCCCATGCATAATTTGTCACTATTTCATAATTTTCCTAATTTTATTTCATTACACGAAAGTATTTTAAATCATTATCCCATTTTTTATATGGCAATTCCATGTTAACTATTCGTTGTGAATTGTTTTATACCCAAGGCTGAATTATACAGATGGTGACGATTCTACAACAAGTTCGACATTCCAATAACAACTGACATCTCCACCCCGGTGTTAACATATACAAATTTTGATATTCGAGCCTCTAATATGTGGAAAAATGTAGAACACCTGTTTAAATATCTACGCCATGTTTTGGACGATGGTATCAGATATGAAAAATGAACCGATTTTTACTGATATTTCAAGAATTGTTAGAGGAATATTATCCATCTCACATTCTGCTGCAAATGTGGAAAGGATATTCTCGTTTAAAAATTCAATTAAAACAAAAGCGAGGAACAGGTTGATTGTTTCGACTGTCTCTAATCTAATCCAAACAAAGGATTTGCTGAATTCATCTAATTCATGCTGCTATAAATTAAAAATGACTCAAAGTTTGTTAGGAAGAAGTATATCATAAAGTATAATTTTATATTTAGATCCCAACAACTGATAGTCTTTTGTGTACCTTTTGGAATAAATCATTAAATTTTTATGTACGGTTTTAGTTAATTGTTAATAAAAAATATTTAAAAAATAAAAAGTACAATCGGACTGAAAAAAGTACACTTTTGCTTAAAACTTAGTACAATATGAAAATTTCATTTTGCATCCCTGCTGCAAATGCAGCCAGCTGCACTCGTCGCCGTGTAGCCAGATATTTAATTGTAAGGAAAACGACGGTAAAAGCTCTTTGTTGTAGAAATACACTTTTCAGTGGTGCCACTTTCGTTTATAATATTTTCATTTAGTGACATTATTTTCAGTTCAATAAAATAAATTATTTTTGAGTTCTCATTTATTTCACCTATCTTATAATATTGGCATCACTAAACGTATTCAGTTGCCGACAGCGACAGATAATCGTCCTCATTTAAACGCGTGTACTCTGGTTTTGACTGTGATTGTGTTCGAAAATTGCGAATTTTCGGGAATTGAAAAACTGCATTGCAACAAAATTCCTTTCAGAATGCCTCAAATTATAAAAAAGAAAAATTTATAATATCAGAAAGATAGTGCCTGTAATCGGGCGCTTACCCAGATGACATTTTCCCCTAGAAAGGTTGTTAAAAAGAAATGTTAAAAATTCGTACATATAAAATTGATGGAAAACTGAAATGAAATTTTTTGGCTTACGTTCAAATCTGAGTTTACCCATATCTTCTTAATTTAAGAAATTATATTTAGATAAATTCATTATATTTTATTAAGAGAGTAGTATTTTTATTTGAAACAATTTATTCATCAGACTAGCAGAACGGATCAGTACTGATTTCGAGGTCGCTACACCATCTCATCAGCGTTCTTTGTTCGATTTTACCACTTTTGACGGTGGATACTAGTAACGAATAAGAATTTGTAGAAGACACGGGTAAGCAATTGCATAAGTATGTGAGTGTATGTTTGTTTAATTGAGTATTTTTCCACTCGAAGTTTAAAACAATATATCAATAATTGAGCACACTTACTGGTATTAGAAAGATACATATGTACTTGTATTTAATTTTTTAATTGAGCGTGATCTTTAGCGTATGGCGAAAAACTTCAAAATACGATTTATATTGATATTGAAATATTGATTTCATTAACATACACTATTGCCAGAACAGATTTTTGCATGTAGGAAAACACAAAATGGCGTACTTACGAGCAATCGTCGTTGCCTAACAATTATATACACAAACAAACAGACAATTCGTGGGTTTTTAAGCGGTATTTTCCAGATATTTAGAGGATATCAAGTCTCAAACTCATGCTTCTTATTTCAGTTACCATAAACCTATAGTTTTAATGTTAAAAATTCCTAAATAACCTACAAGAATTGTTAGATAATAAAAATATTTTAAACGATATTTACTTCTCATTTATTCAATAAAAGCAAAAAATTGTTTTCTTATAGGTCACTATGCTCAAAAAGTTTAACTTGAATTAATATAAAAAAAATACTGCATAAATAAAAAATAAATAAATAATTATAATTGCATAAGTTGATAAAAAATGCTGTGCAATAGCTCTGCCGCGGCAGTCCCCGAGTGAGACACGTCTTTTTTTAACACTCTGGTTAGATGATATTTAAAATATCTTCTTACAATTTTTACAAATTTTAATGTTATAGTGGTTCAAAGTTAAGGTTTGTGTACAGCATACGGAACCTATGGGAAAATACCAAATTTTATGTTCATACGTATTACGTAAAAATATTTAAATTATAAAAATTTTTCTGTCAAAATATGAAAAAATTTTTAAAGTCGAAAATAATCAACGAAAATTATTAGAAGATATTAATTTAATAATAATATTTTTAAGTTCTTATTTGGCTTAAAGGTATATAAGCTTAGGCAAAGATTTAAACGAAGAAATCAGGAAATGCCCAGTTCTCTAATACTTGAATTTAGTTAAGTAGATTTTATTGAAATAAATAAACTAATATGTGGCAAATAATAAACTTAATTAACCATTTTGAATCCAAATATACTAATACGAAAACACAATAAAAGTGAATGAAAATATGATCAAAATATTTTCACACAAAATCTGTAAAAATGTTTTTGTAGAATTTACGCATTATTAGCAAAAGTTAAGGCCAGACGAGGCAAATATTAAAAAAAAAAAAACAAAATAATATGACATGTATAAGCTAAAATTGAGTTAAATAATAATATAACTTGGACTAATTGAATGAATATTGGACATAGAGACTCGTCTTCTAACTTTATTATTATAATTATTTTGTACCAGTATTTCCGATGGCCGACGCAATCGACCATATTCTAGTTATAATTATTAAAATACTTAAAATATACAAACAAACGATAAAATAAAAAATTCGTTTTTTTTATATTTCAAATTGATTTACCAGCTGATACATACGCGTGTATTCAGTGCATATGGATTAACAGCAACTTTAAATGCTTATAGCTTTCAAAATGCTAAACCGATCTTAATAAAATATATTTGTGCAATTATTCCACATACCCTCTATTAAACTTGCAAGTATAAAACGCCTACAACAGCCGCAAAATTTTTGTCTAAACTTTAAAATCAAAAGTTCTATTTCCTTTTCCTTTGCAGCAGTAACAACTGAAAGACTGTACACAATTTTTGTGTTTGAACAAATTATTGAATAATTTTACATTTACATTTGTTCACCTTTCATATTTTTTCGGGGGATGTGGTTCTTTTGAATAATTCTGAAATAAAAAAATAAAAAATAACAATATAAGTATCAAGTAATAAAAGCCAAACACAAGTGTTGTTGTTATTTTTGTAGCACTCGCGCTGTTAATAAGGTAGTTGGGGATACAAAAAAAAGGGAAAGGTTAAATTATATTGCGTTGCTACAATGTTTCATTTCATTAATTTTTCGATTTTTGTTATGGCCTATAATTATCTTATAATAAAATTTCTGGGAAAAACAGGAAAATTATATTTTTAGCATTTAAGAAGAACAAGAAAAAACTTTCTGGGCAAACAGGATTAACTTTAGAATTAATATTGTATTTAGGTTTTCGTTATGAATTCAAAACAGTAACAAATTAAGAAAAACACAATTAAAAATTTTTGTAAACATAAAAGATATTCTCAAGAGTACGCTAAATATTTCCAATAAAAATGTTACAACTGGAAAATCAACAGCTGTTTATCGAACCTTTTGCGCCAAATTATCGTATTTGGATGCAAATTTTTTTTCGAAGCATCAAAGTCTTCATCAATTATTAAAAATAAAATTGTTAAAGATTTTTGAATTGGCGCTGGTTTTTGAAGTAAGAAAAACAACTTTGTTTCTGTTCTGCCGTGTAAGTTGAAGTTAATTAACGTTAATTTACTCCCTGTTCCTGAGAAATATTGTCTCTTGTGCAATTCTTTCTGACTAAAAATGTTACGAACTTTAGCCTAATACTAAGCACTTTAATAATTGATTATTTTTATTATTAATTATACACAAAAGCCACATTAGCAAGGATATACCATGTCCATACATTATTTATGTACATTTTTTTGCAATAGAAGTCTTCCAATAAAATTTTATTTAATTTTAATTTGAATATGAGTGCAGCGATGCCAGCAGATATTTTTTTAAATTCCTGCATGTCTCAAAATAATTCCCTTTTTTTCTTTTTTGAAAAGGAACAATTTTACTTACTTTAGATTTTACTGGTTCAAATCATGACTAATAATTTTAAAAAGTTTTTGAATAATTTTTAAAATTATTTTTATTAATTTTTTAAAAAATTTTTATTAAGTTTTAAAATTATTTTTATTAATTATTAAAATTATTTTTATTACTCTTAAAATTATTTTATTAATTTTTAAATTTTTTTTTATAATTTTTAAAATTATTTTTTTAATTTTTAAATTATTTATTATACTAGGTTGTGGGAATATAAAAAATTTGACCAAACTCTGTTACGACAAAGAACTTGAGAATTAGGGGTATTTCTTAGTATTCATTACTTCTCAACATTGACAAATTGTTCGCTCTGATAGTGTAATGATTGGCTTTGTCCTAATCTTATTTGAATAAAAATAATTTAAAAATTATTAAAAATGCTTTGTCCTGAATGTCATGTTCGGGATTGAAACAAGGAATATTTGCTTGGAGGAGTGTATTTGAATAATTTTTCAAATTAAATTTTTAAAATCAATTTACATCCAATTCTGTTTTTACGCGAATTTGATTTTCCGCAATTCCAAAGAAATATTTCATTCTGCTTTTACGCGATTTGATTTGATTTAACGCGGTCTTAAAATTTTAAAAATGCGTGGAAGAAATTTTCTATTATGAACTGCATCTGGATATCACAATTAAAATAATCAACGTTAAACGCAAGTTGGAAAGCAGTTAAAGCAGAAAGCTAGCACCATTACAATAGCTCATGTTGTTGGAGGATAAGGCACTTAGCGATAGTTTTGCGCTTAAGACACCCGATACCAAAGAAATTACTGATAATAACAAAGAGGTTCCTACACTCACTGCATCCATTATTAAAAAAGGAACTCCAAATGGCTGCAAAATTCGCTGATAATTTTCGCAAACATAATCCTAACGAGGAAATTATAAATTGGTAATTATCCTGAATTATATAAAAGTCTTATCAAAACTGCAAGTTCACGATTGATAACGAAATTTATTTTTATGAATTGTAATTACATATTTATCTTATTTTACCTGATATTTAATATGCTCGTGAAACCAATCCCGTCATTTTATTTGGATACTCTGTCCTTTTTACACGATTTTTTACGCGAGTTTTTGAGGAACATATGTATCTATCGCGTAAAAGCAGAACTAAAATTAATAAGCAATTCCAAGTAAATGCGTAGAAAATAGAGCATTACTGTGCCTTTCATACTTTTTATATATTATGTGCCAAAGGTGTTTTTTTATGTAGGAAAAATCTTCCGAAATACTGTAACACCTCAAAATGAAAAATCTTTCCCTTTTTGCCTACGTTTGAAATAATCCCATAAATTATCTACAAAAAGGGAAACTTCCCCACTTTTGGCAACACTGTATGAGAAGTGTTACATCAATTATATCTTTCCTAATGTAAACATTAATCTGTACACATAAAATGATATATATATATATATACAAATATGTATCTATATATGCAAATATGTTTATTTAAAAGATGTATGTTGTAAATATATACAACATATTTTGTATATTTTTTTCTATGCGAATATAAGTGTAAATAAAAAGTGTAAAAAAGGACAAAACAGTAACAATAATATGAAATAAATTCAAGCTTTTTGCATTTCATGCCATGAGAACATTTAAGTACTTCTCACTCGTATCAGCTTAAAACACAATTTCAATTATGTACATATGTATGTACATATGTATGTGGTATGAGCACAACAATAACAACAAAAAGATCAAAATAGAAATAGATAACTCATACAGTAATAGACAAAACACATGTGTATCGTTGGTCTCAAGTAGAAAGGAGAATGAACATAAAAGAAACTGTACAACTGCTTTTAAAAGCCTTATTTGTTCCACTATTGCAATCAATTTTTGTGACGAAGTGTATTTGTGTTAAATTTGTAGGACTCTGTGATTAAATTAAAAAAAATAATACGGCCAACGTACGTGTTAAGGCGATGTTCACACATTACGTAATGCTCATTAAGTTGAGTCCTTGACACATTATTTTTTAAGTTTTTGTCCATTTGTTATATGGAAATCAATCACTGTGAGCCTCCATGAGGACCTGATTCACTGAAGTACACAATAATATCGAAACCAGTCCATCTTAAAAAAAAATCATAATAACGTTTGTTGTCTCTGCCGCACTGTCAGCCATAGAATATGGAAAAAACACATCTTTTGCGAATATTTATGCAATTTCCTCGTTTTCGTCAACTAATTTAAAAGAATATTAAAGAAAACATATTGAACATCTGTCTAATTAAAGATCACATTATTATTTTTCTCGCCAACTGTTTTATAAAACTTTTCATACAATCAGTAAATCGGACAGACCTGTAAAAAAATCTGTCACACATATCTACATTAAATCCACACTATCTTATATTTAAGCGCACACGATTGTTTTTTTGATGGATATAAAGATTACTTAGCGTTTACACATGCTCAATACTCTTACATTTTTTTACTAATACACCACTCCATATTTTTAGCAATGGCAGCTAAATTTGCATGTGAATCAAAATTTGGCACTTGCATGCCACTAAATATAGAAATTATAAACAATGTTACCCTGTTAAACATTTAATGCAAATTTCCTGGATTACTATAGAACTGTAAAAACTGTAATTAAAGTTTCATCTTGTTAATTAAATAATTTAGTGATTTTCATGAATAACAGCGCATATCTAAAAACCAAATTTATCAGGAGATCGAAAATAAGTTTTTTTATATTAGAATTGAAAATTAAATTTTCTTTATACAATAATGTATATTTAGGTTATGACAATATTCCAATTAGTTTTTACTACATATTTCAATTTAAAAAGAACAAACCTTTTTAGACATCGAAATTTTGTCCTAAGAAAACAAATTATGTCGATATAAATAATTGTCGCTGAACGAAAATAATGTCAGTTATGACCAGAAAAAAACAAAAAAGCAAACACACAAGTGATTGTGATTTGTTTTACACAGGAGTTACACGATCAAGTGTTGTCTATCAAGTTTCAATACACTCACACTTTTTTACTAATACACTCATACTTTTAGAACTTGATACGAACTTGCTTTTGAAATTCTCTTTCCATCGAATGTTTCAATTTACTGCCAAGAAACCATTTTTTGGTTTGTTTTTTTTTACAAATATTCTGCCGCAATTTAAAATAAATATAATTAATGTTTGTGAATAAAAGTAATAAGTCTAATGAAGTGTGGCGATGAAATTACATAAAATTTGTATGCTGATTTTAAAGCAACTGAGTTATGAAAAAGTATCACTACTTTGATGTGGAATTGTAAGTTCATATAAAAACCATTTTTTTCATTCTTATAACTAAGGGTGAAAATTTTCTTTTCAAATTCTCAAAACTTCTGAAACCCCTCTACACCTTACGAAATGCCTTACAGCTTAAAACAAACATTTGGCAAAGATACTGTAATATTTGCTACAAAAGAAGACTATACAACAGATCCTAATATAGATCTGCCACCCCCAGAACTTACTCAGGGCCTAAAAACATAAGATGACGAAACTAATTGTGGTTGTACGTGTTTGTGCGGTGTGGTCCGGTAGCCATGTGGTGCTGAAATTTGTGAAGCCTTTTCATATTTCCATAATAATGAAGCTGAAAGGGTCTGATCGCTATGAAGTATTTTGATCTATGCAATACTGCTTTACACAATATCTTACAGTTTATAATAAATCAGATGGCAGTGAAGATGACGACGATGATGATGGTAGTAAAGATATTGCTAACTGCTAGCTGACATCACAGCACCCTCCTTCGTCGGTATTGTATCAAAATCGCCGGCAAAGTAAAATAACTAATAAAATGTGATTAATTTTAAATCGATATATTTCAATACTAAATTAACGATTCCAACCATTGATTTAACTTAAAACAATATTAAAAGTAAATTCAATTGGATTTTTTCCATATATTAACAATGACTTGATATCAACATTTCTTCATGTTGATTTTACAATGGGTTTTTTTCTGTGTGTAAAGTTTTTTATAATAAAAACCAAGGTACAAAGTGTGTTTAGATTTGATGTTGTTTTATCAACAAAATTTTTTAGAAAATATTCTGATTATTTTAATAACTCGCAAAACTAGTAAAACAAAAAAACCTTAATACATTTTAAGTTGTTGTTGGACAAAGACATTTTGAATAATAAAATTGCGTGCAGCATACGTCACAGCAATCAATTTGAATTAATTTTGACAAGTAAAAATTTACAGAAAAACTTGAGCGTGGGGCTGCAGTGTTATTAGCTAAACAAATATCAACATATAATTTTTAAATGTGTTCAGATAATGTTGTATGTTGCGCTGAGTTTTTAAATAAGAAATGCATTTTTCAGAAAGCCGATGTTTGTCAACATACTAAGTTAGTGTTGAAACTTATTTGAAAAAATGTTGAAGTTGTGTTGTTGTATTACAAGAAAAGTGATATAGCTTCATATATTTTAAATTCTATTTTACCCTTTAAAAAAGCAGTTGAAATGTAACAATTTGGTATCATTAATTTGAAATGAGAAAAGTCAAACATAGGCTATTATTCATGAAAACCACAGAATTAAAACTATTTCTTCAAATGCACATACAAAACGGCAGTCTGTTAATTATAGAGCATTAATATCATTTCCCCAAAAATGCACCTGTATGATTGAGTCGTTAACTCTATTTTGTAAACAAAACAAAAAGTTAAAATGGAAGCAATTGAGAAAATTTACTCAGTTTACCCTTCGACGACATTTTGAAAATGAACTTGCATTCGCATGTGTAAATGCAAAACCTAAAGGCATGCCACTACTTGCATGTGTAATTTCAGCGTTAAGTCTGATAGCGCATCACGGCTGTTAGCTACTAAAATAAATATATTTTCAACTTTTTTGAAACAAAATATCACTTTGTTAACAAAAGTATCTCTTAAGTATCTGAGTGTATTCACTTAATTACGAATAAAACCAACATATGTGTCCATAATTTTTCATGATACTTATATGGCTTATTGTGTTCGTAATACACATATAATGGAGAATAATAGTATAAAAAAAGTTTGCAGCTTTGCAGAATTTTGTATCAGTTTTTAGAAAGAAAAATTTTATAATTCTGCTGAAAAATACACTTTTTGGGTATTAATTTATAGTGTCAAACTGAATGGAATTTTTCAGACCGAATCTGAACCCGAACTTTGGTAGATTCTTTAGACCGAAGTCCATCTCGGAACCGATCTTCTTTTTGAATGAATAGAAACAATTTGAATAATAAATCCAAAATTATCACACTTAAAACCCATTTATTTTGACCAACTTTGTACTTTTTGCACTTCGATATTTTATAGAGTTTCATTTAGTGGCTTGATATGATATAAATGGACGTACAAGAAAATTTATGGCGAACTGCGACGCCAAACCCGAACGTTCGCTCGGACTCTACTAATTTTTGATAACTCCGAAAGAGTCGATAAAATAAAAAAAACATATAAAGATTGTTAAACGTAATTTTATCATGCAAATTTTGGGGTTTTGCTAAACAAAATCGGGCATTTCTGCTCGAATCAATTTAAAATATACTAATGAACTTAGAGGACACGTAACACATGCTAATACAAAACTCTGTAAGTGATGGGAAAAGAACTGAGAACACAGTATTTTTAAGCGCATAAAACTGATTTTGTTCCAAAAAATAATTTCACTGTCAGCCTGTTGTTTATTATTTTAAAATTTTATTCGTAAAAACACAATAACATAACAAACATAGCTGAAGATATCACAAATAAAAAAGTTAGTTTCATAGCTTAAGGAGATCTTCTAAGAGAATCTTTTAGGAATTATTTGGTTCAAATATTTAGGTTTAAAGCGATATTTTTCTTTAGTTTTAATGAAACTCAAGGGTGCTATTGGCTGAAGTAGTTAGCGCGTTGACTACAATGCAAAGAATGTCTAAGAACGTGGGTTCGAGCCCAGCTTCAGACAAGTCATAACCTCCAGCATTTTTCAGATGTGCATTAGTATGCCATTGTAGTTGTTGTTGTTGGACTGTTTAAGTGACGAAGGCATAGCACTGGTCACTGAATCGTACCGACAGCAATTGATACTTGTGTATGCTAGCTGACATCACAGCACCCTCCTTCGTCGGTATTGTATCAAAATCGCCGGCGAAGTAAAATAACTAATAAAATGGCTACAACAGCTTAAAACACATTTAATGCGCCTACTTGACTTCAGAGGCGCTGCAACACTGATCTAAAAACTGACAGCGCGCAATATCAGAGTTGTAAATATTAAGCTTTCACACTTTCACCATCTGCCCTCTCTCACTTTCCCTTTCCCGAAAAAAGCTGACACACCTACTGGTTGGTAGGCATACTAATTGCCTGAGAAGTAACTCTTTAAAAAAAAGTTTAACTCGACTTGGAAAAAATCCATTCATTTATCACTTTTCGTAGATGTTGAACAAATCAAAAGAAATCAATTCATAATAGAGAATATCCAATTTGTGCGGTTTTTTTCACTGGTGTGTTAATTTTTCTTCTAACGATTCCGATTAATTCCGAACGATTAAATTTAAAAATTAAACGGTTTAATCGTTAATCGAAAAATCGTTAATGTTAAATAGTAAATTGTAAATTAATCGATAATTTAATCGGGTAGTAACTAAACGGTTAACCGATTAAATACCCCACTATGTACACAAATAGATTTGCTTTACTCCTAACAAACTTGACTAATTTATTACTCGTAGAATTAAAACTTCAAGTATGGAAACTAATATGAACACCTTTAATGTTTTTCTTCATTTGTAATTTTGTACTTAAAAGCAGACATACGAGTACATACTTCAGAAACAAACACATGCATATTTACGTACATGTACACACATACGAGTACGTGTTTCCATACCCATGAACTAGAGTGATCGACTCGGTTTCTCAACCGATTTTTATCCTGCTTTTTTAATACTGTTGTCGGTTTTTTCAAAATGTTAATTTTTGGAATGTCGAATTATTATTAAAAAACCGTCGCAGGTGTGAATTAAATTAGCCTTGTGGTATAAAATGAACTTCTCCAAAAGCAAGAATCTAAAGGCAAAGATAAATTTTTAGATCTATTTTTTTCTTTGTTTGCCAACCGATTTTCTTAATAATTTTCACAAATGGTAAACATTGCTGAGCTTTAGTGATCCGACTATATATTATTTAAATCGGTTCAGTATTAAATAATAATGAAAGGCTCCTAAAGTTGACACCACTAAAAATGCTAAAAATACACACGTATATTCACTTATGAGAGTGTTCAAGAGTAACGAGATACTTATGTATATGAGTAATAAGATAATTTCTCTTCAAATGAGTGAAGTTGAAAAAGAAAAAGAGATCAGAATTAAAGAGGTGAGAATTAGACATAGATGCACATTTTCGTTACGTATGGATGTGTTAGCTTCAACTAAAAACTTAAGAAAATAAATGCGCAATAGGGAAAAGAAAATTATTATTATTTTTTTCTTTAAATGAATGCAACTAAAATAGGTATACGTTTAAACGAATTTCAACCACTATGCGAACTCTAGTTTTATTAAATACTCTTCCATAAATTAAACAAAGGAATTTTCGTTTCAGTTATATGATCGCCCATTCGAAAACGAGGGGGATTTACCTACAGATGCCGATCAAGAGCTTGACTCTGAAGACTCGAACAAAGATTTGGAGGATGAATTAACAAATTGAAAATATGCAAAAGCCAAAAAGCAACATTAAATGCCATGAAAGCATTTTAAATGATTTCATATATTTGTGGCGTTTTCTTTTCTAAAAAAATGGAACATTTTATGCCCTTTTTATTGAAAATTTTGCAGCATAATGATTTTTTGAAATAATGAGTTTATTAGAAATTATTGTATCATCACTTACGAGACAACATTTTTGTATTAAGGAAACTTTGAATAGCAATTTTTTTGATAAAAAGTAAGAAATATTTTAAATTTTTTTTAGAAATGAAAACGACATTAGACAATTACATTGACTGGAAGAGCATTTTCAATTTGTAATTTCATAAAAACAGACAAAAAAACAAAAGAAAAAACAATAGATACTGTCCAAAGCATTTAAACTGTATTTTATTTTTTTAAAGATTATTTTAATTAATATTTTTAATTATTTTTAATTAATATTTATACGTAATTGAACTGTTTTAGGTTTATATTGAAATGAATTTTCTTCTTGAGTTCAAATCTGAGTTTACTCATTTCTTCTTAATTTTTAAGAATTTTTTTTCGGATAAATTCTTTATTTTTATTAATAGAGTACTTTTTTTGGAACAATTCATTCATCAGACTAAAAGAACGGATCTGTACTGATTTAGAGTTCCTACACAATTTCATCAGCGTTCTTTGTTCGATTTTATCACTTAAGCAAAATAATTAGACTATTTGTTTGCAATTTAATTTTTAAATTAACAATATTAATAAGAGATGTCATTATATTTCGATTTCATGTACCTTACACTAAGTTTTCAGGAGCACACGCAAAACATCATTCTATGTGAATATATAAAAATGTGTTGAACCAAAATCCGGGAATCTAAAGTATTTTCTTAATAGTATGTATATTCAATGGATTAATTTTAAAATCTGATTTTGATTGTATACACATTTTTCTATATACATAGTTTGATATTTTGGTTGTCCACCTTGACCATACATTCATATGTATATACATTATAAATATGGCTCTTGTATTGCAACGTAATTTTTGAGCTAAGAATACTGAATTACAGAGTGCAACACGAAAGAATGTAACCATATACGGACTCCTCCAATACGTGATAAAAGACCAAAACAAAGAAGACCCGTGTCTCTCAGTTTTGCTCCCAGTTATGCACTTTATTTTATGGGCCCCCAAAGATTTGGGGCCTCGGTGTCATTTTTGCAAAAAAACTGATAATATTTTCTGCCTCATATCTTGCAATTTGTTCGGAATTTTGTTTTACTCTCTGAGGCAAAGTTGTAGCTCTTGTTATCAACAATAAAAAACAAATAAAAAATTCGAGTTTTGTATATGAATTTAATTTTTATATTAATTTATAGTATTTACATGAACTGTTAACTCTTATTTTTTAATAAAACAAATCAAAATATTCGAAAACCGTTTTCTGGAAAATGTCGAATAATCGACCACCCTACTATGTACAAACATTCAATTTATTTGAGTGAAAATAGAAAGCATTAACGCTTTATCAGAATCAGTGAAGATATTTACATTTGTACAATATAAAAAGGTAAACACAGACCCAACATACGCTCATTTGAAAAGCAATATTGCTCGTATTACCATTTGCTAGAGTTTGATATCGAATGAATATCCAGCATATGTTTGCTGAGTGTATGCACACATATGTTGTAATTGTATCTTCTAAATGATAAGTGTGATGGAAACAAAAACACCCAGCAAACATCAAGTCAAACATTTAAAATCTGCCGGTCTTATCATTCAACGTATCCCATATTTTTTGCAAACTTGGACAACAAACTGAACTTAAATTAAAGTTTCTTTAAAAATAAATGTTTGCAGAAGCTTGAAACCTTCTCAGTTTAATTACAAATATTAATTTTATGAATTTATGTTTGCTGTGTTGACATTACAATCTGTCCGCCTGTGGACGTGTGTGTGTGTGTATGTGTAGTAAAAGGATATAAAAACAAACACTGCAATAAAAAATTCTTCCTTTCATAATACTAATATTAACCTTATTTTTTGTAAGAGCTTTCATTTCATACATACATACTTTTGTTATTTACATACATACATACTTTTTGTTATTTTTTGCATGCTAGTTTATTTAACAAGAAATTTCGTGGTATTTGCACAGGTTGTACAAAGAAAGATTAACTATTGGTAAAGCGTACAGCGATAAAATCGTTGTTGCAAGGACGTACTTTATGAAAGTACTTTCTCTTTTTTTAAGTGAAGAGTAGCTTTTATAAAAAGTAGCTTTTGTAATAAGTACCTTTTTTTAAAAGTACCTATTATAAAAAGTACCTTCAATATAAATTACAATTTATAAAATTACCGCTTCTATAGAAAACTATTTTCCCAGAAAGTACTTTTTATTAAAAGTAATTTTTACAAAATGTACTTTTTACAAAAAGTACCTTCCATAAAAATATCCTTTATAAAAAAGTACCTTTTATAAAAAACCCTCCTTTAAAAATACATTTGATAAAAATATATTTTAAAAATTAGCTTTTCAAAAAAGCAACTTTTAAAAATGGTCCTTTTATGAGAAACTGCCGCACTTAATAAGCGAGATAAAGAATATAAATTCTGTTGTAAATGTAAATTGAGCTATTGGATTAGAAGTATTTTTCTTAGAATTTAAATTTTCATTAATACAACCTTCATTACTTCACTGTACGTATATTGTTTATTGTTCTCATGACTTTCTCATTGCCATATGAATAGCATCATTCATTATCTCTGTCTTCCGACTTGCTCTTGTTTATTTTATTTTTTACTGTTGTATGAATTTCATTCATTGTTATTTCTTCTTTGTTTATAGAAATTGTTGCCACTTGGAGGATTAAGACAGGAGCGAAAATAAACTTTATGTGTAAGTATGTAACATTCACATTATAGTGCTACTATTTCTCTAGTATATCACAAACACAAAACATAAATATTATCGATATACTATTTCATTATTCTAAGTGATACAAAAAATTTTGAGAGCTGAAAGGAAGTCGAAAAATAATACATATGTACGTGCATAAAGTTTAAAATAACTTTGTTTTTTGGATTAAGTAACTTATGGATTTTATATTTGTTCAAACACTGTTCGAAAGGAAGATAGAGAAAAAAAAACATTTTGGTATTCCTCAATTTAGGGATTAAACATTTATCACACATTTTGCAGTAATATCTTGAACTTATTTTACTTAAAATTATTATTATAAGGTTGAGGAAGATTATAGAAATAAAGAAAATTTTTTTTACATGTTTATTACCAACTAAGTTAGTTGTGAAGTATAAGAGTTATAAAATGGTGGTTACAAGTTGTGTATTCATAACAAATCCCTTTTGCACATGATATGAAATATGTACTCGTTTTCATGGCTACAGATTAAAGAATGACAGAGATTTTTTTCTGTACTTCAAAACACAATACTAAATGAATTATTCATAATAATCGCATATTTTTTATTTTTTTAATGTTTATAAAAATAGTTTTCAAAAGCAATTTATTTAATAAATAAACCTTTTATAAATCATAAATATAATTTATGTGAATAAGATTTTGGTAAATCGGAATTTCAAATATATGGAATAAAGTGGGCGTAGAAATGGGCGTGGTTCATTGAAAAATATTTTACTGTTTTGATTAGGCTACGTACATTATATGTTTCAAATTGCTGCTAAATCCGTTGAGATATAGATGGCAAATTCTACTACTTTTCATTACTCAATAATATTCAATACTTTTCATTTGGGTACTCAATACTACTCGATACTTTTAACGGATTTTTTGAATTTGTAACGTATAGTTTTTATCTGCAAATTGAAGTAGTTTCTTCAAAAATTAAATATAGATCTTCAACTATTAATGATTTTGTATGTCTTTTATTATTAAATAAAAAATAAATGTAAAGCTAGCTTTTAATTTAACGTTAACAACAACTTAAGAAATAATTTAATTGTTCTCAAAAAAAAATTATTTAGTTTTAATTTTATTAAAGAATCTTACACCTAAAAAAAAGAAAAAAAAATGTTTAATAATAAGTATGACGAATATTGGTTTTATTAAAAGTGTTATGATGGTGAATATTAGATTCATCAACTATAAATACATATTAAGAATGTACTATTTCCGTTATTTTGAATTTCAGGTTGTTCGTCCAATTACTTAACCATGGATGTATTTCTTTGTTCGTTAATATGGGATTTACACCAGATCAAAATCTAATACTTACGAGGTTTCGAGCTAAATCCTTTTGATTTTGACTAGACTTCCAATACAAAACAAAATCTAATTCGTTACTAGATTTTGACAAAATCCTCTCAAAATCTCGTAGTAGTTAGTGATTCAACTAAATTGTACTGAAAATAAGACGATGTCCAGCTGTTTCGCATTTGAATGATTATTTTTGTATGGAGTTTGACATTTGAAAATGAAAATTCCAATCAACTGTTTTTGGCATGGATACGAAATCTTGAAAAAAGTCACGAATAATCCGATGTAAACGGTGTAGATTTTGATAGAGATTTCAAATGAAATCTACTAGATTTTGGACTGGTGTAAATGCCATATAAGTTTGAATATGCAGTTAATTGTTGCAAAAATATAATAACAGTAGTATCATTGCAAGTTCTGTCAGGGAAAATTAAAAAAAAATGGGTACAATGGGTAAAAATTGGGTTTGAACTCAATCCGAAAATTCATTTCAATATAAAAAAAAATATTTTTTAATAACGAAATAATTCGTTAACGCCGATTCTTGTATTATGCTTCACCTAATGCAGGACCATGCAATGGAAGCAACACATGACTCACGATCACATGGTGTACACGCTACTCACGTAAGCACTGCCCACCCCAGCTACTAATAAAAATTAAAAACCTAATGGAATTAATTTTTCCCAGAAAAACAAATTGCTTCTTAAGTTTGCTCTGCCCTCTGGCATACGGCATCTTAAATATACAATTACATATTAAACCGCATTAACCTTTGAAAAATATATTTATGTACATACTCGTACATGCTTGAAGAAACACAAAAGGAAAACAACGTACCAATCGAAAAAATGTCTTCTCATTTAACTTGAAATTATTTAAATAAATTTGCTGTGTACAAAAATGTTTTAACTCAGTGTTGTTATTTGACTGCCTACAGGAGATTTGCAAGTTATTTACTTCCCATCTTCTTATTCTTAATCAGTAAAATCAGTGAATGTCTCTAATTTCTTCTTCCCTTATACGCTTCTTTCCAATTTGCAGTGAAAGTGATTTATTTCATTTGCGTATTTTGAATATTATTCTTGTTGTCTAATGTTACTGCTGTTGTTAGTTGTATTTTAGAAGTCAGCAACAGCTTAATTTATAAGTTGGCCCAGACAATTTTTCCTTAGACACGTTTATAAATACTTATACCTTTTATCTCTTTTTTTTACTTCATTGGCAAACACGAGCATAATAAATAGATATACACAGTCCCTACTACATTTGGGTGAATCGACTTGGAAATAAAATACCATTTGATTTGTCTAAAAATCGTGTGGTATGAAGAAATGTTGTAGTAGTATTCAATTCAAGACGAAAATTCTGTAAACACAATGTATAGAAGTTTATTTAATACACAAAATGTTTTCTAGTCACTTCAGCCACTTCAGCGGGAGTGTTGGAATAGTATAACGATGATTCAGCAGTTGGCAGCATCCATAACAGATAACGCAAAACCAACCACAATGTTACAAGAATTACATAGATAATTACGGACCCAATTGGAAATAAGTAAAATATTGAAATAACAGATACAATCATGTCACACTAACAATCGGAATGGTATTAACTCAATACATGGGATATAACATCAACAACAGTTTGATTAGACAGAAGGCTCCTCCACCACTTCACAATATTTTTATTTAAATAGAAAAGCGTACTCGGTACAGGTAACCGATGCCAAGCATTAGTACCATGCGAAAGTGTGAGACGCAAAACTCAAACATGCCAGTGAACGATCAGGCCACAGTGCGCTTAAAAAACAATATACGATAACGCGTGATGAACGGTTTGATTGCTATATTTTATACTTTTGATAACATAAATCAATTCAGTAAAGCAACGCATGACATGATTCAGAAAACGGAGTGTACAAATGCAAACTAACACTTCCAACAGCACAGAATAATTAACGAATGGTTTGAACGGCTTGAATGGTTTTAATGCTGACTGAATAAATGTCTGGAAATGTTATCTATATTATTAATAGGCAAACACGTTTTTTGGACCCCTTTTACGGCAGTAATACTGAACCGATTTTGGAAAGATTTATATGTTTCTAAACGGGTTTTTATATAGATGTGCACAATCTTAATTTTATTTAAATCGGTTCGATATTTAGAAAGCTATAAGTGTTTAAAATTGTTACAAACACAGACACACTTACTACACATGCATGTATCAGCTTCAACTTGAAAAATAAATAGTGTGCATGTGTGTTTGTCCAATTTGCTTTTGCATAGAAATGAGACAGAGTTTTAAGTTCTTTATTTAGATTTTTTTGTTTTTGTATTTTCTTGTATGTATTTATGTAAACGTTTAATACCTATTAATTTCTAGAATGCGGCCGATTGAGTCGACCGCTGGATACACTAGTAAGTTGAATTGAACAGAAATTTTTCAACGTATTTTTGGTGTTAAAAGAAATTACGAAAATCGTTTTCTTTCGACAATTACAGAAATATATGTAAATATTTTGAGAAGTTACACAGATCGACAAAAAAATTAAAACAACTGTTCATTAAAATGTCTATTGATTTGTGGATACATACATATGTTTATTTAACTTTAACCTATATATAAATATCTATATATAAATAGACAAAGAAAAATTTTTAGATCCCTCTTTTCCCTTTGTTTGCCAACCGATTTTCTTCATTCTCTTACCAAATGGTAAACATTGTAGAGCTTTAGTGACCCGACTATATATTATTTAAATCGGATTAGTATTAAAGGAATAAAAGGCTCATAAAGTTGACACCACTACAAATGCTAAAAAAACACACGTACACGCAGTCACTTATGTAAGTATTCGACCAAGTAAAAACATAAGCAAAGCAATGAGAGTGTGTATGAGTAATAAGATTTTTTTATAAATGTGCGTTTTATTTCGTTTATTGTTTTTTCCATGGGGAAGGAAATAAGTACAGGGTGTCCGCCGGGAAGGTATATTACTTTGTTTGTTTATACTTTTTAACTAAATGAAAGAGAATGGATCTTATATTCATAAATGTTATATTTAATGTCGGCAATTATGTATGGAATACTATATCAGATAAATGTCCGCCTCTGTTAGCCTCACAAATGCGAGCCCTTTTGAGCACATTTTTCATTACATTCTCACACATTTCACGCGGTATTTCATTAATTTCGTCACGAATATTTTGTTTGAGTTGAGGCCAATCAACATCACCATTTCTTGAAATAACTTGTTGTGGAAAGAGGTCTCGCAGTAATTCCATTGGAATCCTGGTTGTATGCGATGTGGCATCGTCTTGTTGATACCACATGTTAATCAAGCCCAAAGCATGCAGTTGTAGCCTTAAAAAGTTTTCAATCATGTCACGATATCGCTCCCCATTCACAGTTATCGTTACGCAGTTTTAATTTTCAAAGAAGGTGCAATGATTCCTCCTGAACAAATTGCACACCAGACTGTCACTTTTAATAGATGCTAAGGTGACTGATGAATAATTTGAGGGGTTTCCTTTGCCCAGTACCGATTATTCTATTAATTCACATATCCATTCAAATAAAAATGTGCCTCGTCACTCATTTTGATTTTTTTATGAAAATTGGGGTTGTCTTGGGTGAGCTGTAACATCCTATTGGCATATGTACGACGGCGTAAATGGTCTTGTGGAAGAAGCTCTTGTGTCAAGTGAATCTTAAATGGAAACAAATGCAAATCCTTGTGCAAAATTGTGGCTAAAGTTGTTCTTTGAAGACCAAGCTCCTGAGCACGGTGTCGAATAGAGGTTGATGGATTGTTTTGAACACTTTCTTGAGCAGAAGTAATGTTTTCAGCCGATCTTGCAATACGTTGTGGTCTATGCTTGGGCCTATCACATACAGACCTTCTTTCTTCTAAATCATTCACTGCACGATAAATAATGCGTTTCGTTGGCGCGTTTTTCTCTCAAAAATTTCACGTAACTTTCTCATTGTCACAGTAATTGATGATTGATTTTGGTAAAATGTTTTAACGATTAAAACACGTTGGCTTATCGAATATTTTTCCACAATAAATTTGCCACGTGTCTTCTACACCTCTGCCAAATATGAACTATCAAGACTAACGTTTCTCGAAATGGCGGCAAAACAAAGTAGTATACCTTCCCGGCGGACACCCTGTAATAAAATAGTTTTTTCTCTTTAAATGAATGCAACTAAAATAAGTACACGTTTAAAATGGCGATCGAATTTCGACCCCTAGGCTTAATCTAGTTTACTTAATTCATGTTAATTAATATTCAGAAATTAAGTAACTACTTATTAATTAAAAAAGAGAAAACAAATAATTCATTAAGAATCTAATTAACAAAAATATGGACAGAAGATGACTTTTAAAAGCGGGACTCTTAATTTTAATACTGAGAGGTCGTGCATCAAATATTCCTTTTTGCCATACAAAATACATAGGATTTTATTCTTTAAAGAGGTTGTAATTTACGATCTTAATGATTTTATCTACATAATACAAACATTTTTATATATAATATCGTTTATGGTTTGTTAGTAACGCACGATCCTGAGAACACAAGCTCCGGTCAATCCACGTTAGGCTTTTGTTTTGTTTTTGACCCAATAGGTGTACACGGCGTGGAATTATTTTTAAAAACCCCATTTGATGTTTAGTAACTGTAGTACGATAGGAGGGAGGTATGTAATACAATGTTTGCCGGGATCAGTTAGTATTTTTATAAAAAATTAAAAGTTCTACAAAAATGTCTGAAATAATTTCCTATTTGAAACTTCCTCATTCCTAAACTATTCACACTCAAAGTTCAATTTCGAATTACTTTAAGTTTCCTATGCCGATTATAGACAACGAATACGCAAAACGGTGAGACATTTAAATTTACTGCGAATTGAATTTGTATTGTCAATAACTTTGGAATGAGAGGGATTGGCAAAAAATTATATTAGTTCGTGGGCTGCAATATTTTAAGAAATATGTACTGGAGTTTGTTGCTGCATAACATTTGTGGCTAATTAAATTTAAGCTTTGTCTGCGGTTATACTAAAACTATGATTTCTTTATTTTCATTTTCTATAATAGAATAAATTTGCCAAATTTTACTTTTTGATTTTTAACTGTTTTCCCAAAATTTCTTTGCACTTCATAACTTTGTTTTTAAATTCAAATAGGCTTACCAAAATATAAAACCTTAAGCAAAACTTTTTGTTTGCAAGCCATACAAACAGATAGCAACGAATACTGAACGAATGTTGTGAATGTTTTCTTGTTCTTAAATGTGGCCTCATATTATTTCATTGGATGATATATGTGGGCATCACAAAACTTGATTGCAAAGAAGACAATAAAAAAAAAGAAATGCATATTTTTGTTGTTGCCAATTAAAGGCAATTCATAAGCAATGAATTTGTGAATAGGCAGCAATTTAAGATGCTACAGCATCTCATCAGCGGTCTTAGCGGTTCTGCTAGTCTGATGAACAATTTTTTCCAATATATAATTTTCTTAATAAAATAATGAGTTTAACAAAAAAATTTCTTAAATTAAAAAAAAAAAATGGGTAAACTCAGATGTGAACTCAAACCAAACAAATCATTTCAATATAAACATAAAACAGTTCAACCAACTACGCACACACATCAATTATTATTTAAAAAATTATAAAAGTAGCCGATGTTGTAACTTTTTGTGACAATTAAATTTTGTACAATTTAATTACTTACCATACTTTTGACGAAAGTTTTTATAACTCCTTATAATTTTCGAGTTGGTTTTATGGTACTTTTTGGGTCAAAAGTTCAAAACAACTGCAAAAATTTTTAAAAACTAATAAAATTTTACTAAAAAAATATTTATTATACAGAAAAAAGTGTAAGTATGAATAGTGTGAAAGGATTTCATGAATTATAGCTAATAAAAAATAAGCTGTGCTTCTGCCCTACTGGATGTGTGTGTAAATATAGGACGCACAGAGGAGTATTTGAGCCAAAAAGCTGGAAAAAATTATTAAACGTGTTTTTTGAATTGAAATATTGAGTTTTATAATAGTTTTAGGTGTAATTTGATATAAAAAAATCTAGTAGCAGGTTTTTAGATGTTTTTCCAAATACCCTCTTCTACACCACCAACCCCCCGAACCAGCACACGAAAATTTTTTTGAAGTTTTTTAAATTGTTTTCATATTTATTTATTAAGTAGACACACGGGGAGTGCTTCGCTAACCCTTTGTTTTTCAAATGTTGCGATTCTAATAATTATCTATGGGCGATATCCGTCTCTCTCATCGAATTCCGCCAATAATTAGTTTGAAACTTGACTTTATTCTAAGAGCCAATCCAAATTAAATTTAGAGTCACACTGTTGTAGTTGTGCAGATATAACGAAATTAAAAATACCTGAATTTCATCGCACAAGTCTATTTAAATTTGCCAGTCGTGAGTAAAACAGTGGCAAAATTTTTAAAGGATCACTCACGTAGTAAGTAACAAACAAACAAATTATCAAACAAATATACAAACGCAGATTCATTTTTATATATGTAAACAGATTTATAATATTTATCTTATATTATTTAATACTTAATACACGAACAAGTTATAGTAATTAAAAACGTCGAAATCATTGTCATATGTCCTCGCACCTCCTTGAAATTTCGCACAATTTTCTGTGTAAAAACTGCAATTTCTCATCAATAAATAGTTCTATCATGATATTCGTTTACTATTTGGAATAACTGTAATCTTGTGTAAAGTTTTTCCATGTTATCTCTCGAAGTTACAAAACGTTTCTGATAAAAATTTGTATTTTTATACATATAGTTAGTGAGTAGTCTGGTACCTGCGTGACCCATGTATTTTTTTGTACCTGTATTTACTTTTGTGATTAATACTTTTAAAAATTACATTTATTTTTCTAACAAATAACAAACTGTTTTATTGGGGTGAGGTACGTTCCCTTATAAATATTATCTATAATAAAGCATTTTGCAAATTCATATTTATAGGAAGGTAATCAAATTGTGAAGTGTTAAAAACAACGTGAATAACATTTAAAATCAATAATTCAACAGACACAAAAAGATTGTGATCCAAAAAAAAGTATTTGAAGAACTGCCTGATGAGCAAAAGAATTTAAACTTGAAAAATTAAAAAAAAATCGTCAAAAAAATAATGGCGCAAACTTTTTTTGTGTCTAAAATTAGAGATTCGAAATTTTATTGTGGTATAAAATATAATTTATACATTTGTTACCTTCACTTCTTAAAACCTTGTTTCTTTTTTTTTTTTTGCTAAAAAAGTGTATACATTTAATTTTAAAACGAATTATTCAACATTATTATTCAAGAAATTTTCTTTTTTAAATATCAAAAATAGCTTTTGAACAAATCTTTCAGTGAAAAAAAATCAATACATTTATTCGTTTAGCCCAAAAAAATCATATAAACATCTTGAAAGCGAAAAAAATAAACATTAAAAGCGCAAGTAATTTTCTTAATTTTCCTGACTTTCAGCAGTGTCTCAGAGCTACAAGTCGCAACATAAAGTCTTAAAAACTTACTATATGCTGTAAAATTTTGTTGCGTACCGATCTGCGTACTTAGTTTTTAAGATTTCTTTAAATTCATTTTTGCCTTTTTGGCCAGCTTTTTGTCACAAATACTTCTCTGTGCGGCGCGAACAAGATGAAGGTAAATTAAATTTTTTGGTCCTTGATCATTCAGAAGCCTTTGACACGGTTGATCACAGCATGCATTTCATGAAGCTTGGTCACTTCTTTATCTTCTCTGAAACTTCAAAACGGCTTTTATGTTCTTACCTATCAAGCCGTTCGCAATTTGTCCATTGTACGTCAAGGGTCAATTCTTGAATCGATTCTTTTTACAGTTTATGTAAACGATTTACCAAAACATCTTGTGTACTGCAAAATTCATACTTACTTATATACGCAGTTGGCGTGCAGTCGTATTAAAGCAGTCCAGGGCAATCTGTCAGTGAAAACATTGTGAGAATAAACAATAAATTCGATCGAATATATTCTTTTGGGGCCTGGGCTAATGGACTTTGTTTAAACCCTAATAAGTCCAAGTGCATAATAATTCGTAAGGGAACACTTGATTGTAATATCGGTCTTGATATTTTAACAAACGGAGAAAAAATCAATACTGTAAATGCTGCCAAAAACCTTGGACTGATTTTCAATAATAACCATGCTTGAATAAATCATGGTAACACACTCGAAGTGTGTCTTTGGTCGTATGTAATGTACGATTGTGAACTTTTCGCAAATTGCGATTCTGTTAGCAAAAGGAAATTGAACGTTTTATATAGTGGCCTGGGTAAATATGAGCATGTGTCAAATGTTTCCTCAAAGCTATATGGCATTTCATTTAACAATCTTTTATATATTCGTGTATTTTTTTTAAAGAACAAACACAAAACGCGAAGCAGAAACACCCAGGGTCTAGGCAGCAATCGAACTTGCAACCCCAAGACTAATATTCTAGTACGCTATCTACTAGTCTTACTAATGCATAAAATTATTTACTCAGAGACTCTACGATATCTTAACTAGTTATAAAATTAGGTTTGTCAGATCACTTGGATCTGCACCGCCTTTTGTTTTTTTGTTACATGCGTCACGCGTTTGGAATTGTCTTCCTCAAGCTCAGCAACTTAATAGTAACAGAAGTAGATTTAAGAATTTCTTATTTGATTGTTTTACACCGTAGTAAATCATCACCAGGGCAAGTTTTAAATGTTTTTTGCATGAAAAATATGCATTTGCATATTTTAAAAATTTTTCCATTTTTGATATAACTTGCATAAATTTGCATATTACGCAGGTTGACAATTATTTTTAACAACGCAGCTCCATACATGATCTCCACAATGCGATCATTAAACCACATACATTCATAGTATATGTGACGCGCAAAATAGAAAGGGACCTAAGGGTAAAAACCGGTTTTTTTCAGGAGAGCCATTTTAAAGATTTAAATACGTGTATCTTTGGTATACCATCAATTTCATGAAACGCGCATATCTCTGGGAGAGAACACTTTTGGGGCATGGGATCGGTCTCATTCGATGCTCAGATGTTGTCCACATCCAAAAAAAAGAAAATTGATTTTTTTTACCCTTAGGTCCCTTTCTCTATGCGCTGTCACATATAGTGTTTTTCAAATAAACTTATTGTATTTATTAATTTCCATATTGCCCTCTCATATTAATCTAATGCATTCAATGTGTCCAAATATGATAAATCCCCCAGAAGCTCTGTACCGCCAGAAGGGGATCTTGGTTAAACGTTGCTATATGTTATTGCGGCAACTTTATAGAAATAAGCAGCGTTTTAAATGAGCTTTCTGATGATGAGGCAGAGTCGATATTTAAGAATTCATCGGAGAAACAGATTTAGAATACATTAAAGATAATTTTGAACGTATTTTCAAAAGTATAATGAAACTTTAAGCAAAAGGACGTCCTTTACATGAAAGTTTATCCGTCATAGAAGTCATAAAAGATTAACTTTAAAATATTAAGAATAAAATATTTATTGAAAAACTTAACAAAGTTTTTAATCGAAATAACTATTGTCTTTCAACGTTGAACAAGACTAAAAACACCATATACAATAACATCGAATGATGTTGAACGTATATTTTCGATATTTCGACCGTTTTGTGTGACAATCGAAGATCATTTCGATTTCCAAAAAAAAAAAACATATGATTATACTTTGCAAAAAAACATTGTTTTTTTAAACTTCCTAAAAGTTATTAGACTGTGTTTTTCGGTTGCATATTTTCCTGCATATTTTAAAGTTTTTTTAGGAATATTTGCATGCATATTTTAATAATTTTTATGCATATTTAAACTTGCACTGACCATCACTATTATAATATAAATAATTTATAATCTATACAAATGTGTGATGTCTTCATGTAATTTATAAACATTGCTTTCCTGTACTTTGTTTTACAGGAATTGAATATATAATAAATAAATAAGATTTATTTCATACACAGTATGTTCATATTTTTATATTTATGAATTAAAAAAAATTTAAGTTATCTGATGAAAATTTTCAAATATTTGTTCATAATGTTTGTATGTTGTTGGTTAGTTCTATACAAACATTTGTTTAGAAACATGTTTGAGTGGTAAATACCACCAACAACATTAATACAACTTATAATTCCTACAGTAGCTTGTGAATTGGCCAAGTGCTTGGATAAATTCTATAATTTAATTTTTTTTCCAAATACTGCTTATCAAAATTCATTTAAATTGAAAGCTGTGACGCAGGCTGAAGGCAATTTTAAAGCACTTTCATTTTTCAACATGATTAGTCTTATTACTTTTATTCGCAAACATATTTGATTATAATTAGTAGTTTTAAAAATTGTTACAGAATATATGAAAAAACACACCAAAAAATATTTTCTTGACAGTAAATTGAATCTTTAGATATAAAGAGAATTTCAAAAGCAAGTTCGTATCAAGTTTTAAAGTATGAATGCATTAGTAAATGTATTGAAACTTGATAGAGAAAACTTGATCGTGTAACTTTTAAATATATGAAGTAAAATTAAAATCAATTCATTACATTCTGTTTGGCACATGTACATTAGACCGTCTCAGTTTTTATACATTTTTCGAAATTCCTTCATGAACATCGATTTTCTTAATCTACTTTAAAAACCAAGAATTTTGGGTTATAACACTTAAATATTTATGATGAACGGGAAGTGGTCTCTCAAATTGTTTTTTATTTTTTTTTTAGGAAAAATGCCTTTTTTTCCAAAAAATGAAAAAATCTTGCTTTAGTAATTTGCCTCTAATTCAGCCAGTTCTTAACAGATTTGAACCAATTGTATGTATTAGAAAGCTTATTAAATTTCCTAAATGGTTTTTAAAGCAACATTGCCATTTTGTTCGATGGTTTTTTATTCCTAGCATTACAAATTCAGGTTTTCAAGTATGAAATATTAAGAAAATCGATTTTTATGAAGTAATTTCGTAAAAAAATGAAAAGTGAAACGGTCTAATGTACATACTCTCAATTTTGAAAAAGTTGTTTTTAAAACAAAAATTTTCTTCAATTCATATTATTTAATATAGAGAGAGTTCTTAACTGCAGTTAATATTTTTTTTTGTATTATTTACTGAATTTTCAAATAAAAATTTGAACTAACAACAAGTATTAAAAGTTTAATTCTAAAAATAAGAACTATGAGTCCAGCCCATGCTAGATAAAATAATAGGTTCAACGGTTGATTCTTTAGTTCTCTTACGTCTTCCTTGTTCGGTATAGAGTAAAGGAATGCCTCCTTCTCAGCCGGTTGTGGCCTTGAAAATTAAAAATGACGCGGGCTAGTGGGTTTGGGTGTAGCTCTAACTTCTTTGAATATGCAGTTTTTGACATACCAGGGGCAGTTGTTATGATACGGAGGATTTTATTTTGTCGCATTTGAATTTTCTCTATATTCGACGCCAAGGGAGTGCCCCATAACTGAATACTTAAGCACCATATTGGTTTTAAAATGGAGTTATATAGTAAGAGTATGCAATCTAGGCTTATTGTGCAGTTTCTGCCAATAAGTCAATTTATTTACGCTGCTTTTAATTTCATTTGTATTCGCTTTAAATCTATGTGAGATTTCCATGTTAAACATCGGTCAAGATGAATACCGAGGTATTTAACTTCAACATGTTGCGGTATAGTTTGGTTATTGATTTTTAAAGGCGAGCATGTTTCCCTGCACAGTGTAAATGTTATATCTACGCATTTTTGTTCATTCACTTTTATTCGTCATTGTTTTAGACATATTTCCAAATGAGATATATAATCTTGCAGTTTTCGGGATGCTTCGTGATGGTTATCGTGAAGGTTGAAACGTGAATATTGTTGCTTAATAGCAAGCCGGATGCATATATAAAGTGAAATGTGGGTCCCAAGATGCTGCCTTAAGAAAGTCCTGCTTGTACAGCGTGCGTCGAGCTTATGAAATTACCTTCCTTAATAACAAAAATTTCTTTCACTTAAATACCTTTTTAAGAGCTTTACAATGTTTGCGGGCAGTAAAAAATTCCTCGGAAAATATTTACGTTAGTTTTACGTTATTTATGTGAAAATTCATTGGATGTAGGAGTAAAACAATCATTGTCTGATGTCTTCTAAAGTGAAAATTCAAAAAACAAAAAATAATTTTTTAATCCCACATTTGTTAAACTTAATAAATTCCAATTGGTTTTTAAGCTAAACAACTGCCATTCATTTTAATGTGATTATTCTGCGAACTAAATACGTTCTTAATCCTAAATTATTATTATTAGGCCAAAGTTTGAATCATTTTTAGTCCGAAAGAATTGGACATGATACAATTTTCTAAGGAATAAGCGAAAAATTAATATAAATTAGGTTAATATACAGTGTAGTCAGTGTTTTAGGGTATTTTTTTTAATTTTCGACCCTGAAAATTTGTCTCTCGTCAGTCATGTTGTTCTAAGTTAAGATTCAGTTTTACATATTTTGCGATACGTGTTGATAAGTTAATTGGTTTTCAGAACCTGTTTATTGATCAAATAAAATTTTATATTCTAACGCAACTTAATTTTATTGTTGACATGAAAGTGGTTTAGGGCCGTGTTGGAATCACAAAAGAATTTTTCATATTCCAGGCTTTCAGCTACTATTCCACTTTGTGAACGAAATAAATATGGTTTCAATATTGGATCCTTTAACATCCTTAATATCCCGTAAATGTCTTTGAAGTAATTGCTCCCATATGTAGTTTTCAAACATCTCATATAAATTCAGTAATCCAAAAGAAAAAACAAAAAAGATATACAAAATGCCTTCTTTTTCGTAATTTATTGCTTTATTTTGGAAAATATGCATGCTTTCCTTGGGCTTAGTGTTTTTTGTAATTCAAACAAATTTATACAAAACATGACCGGATGCTGAATACATGAATTATCCATTATTGTGGTAGATATTATTAATTGTTGCAAGCAAACACAACTTTACCGCGATCGGTATTTACGTTTTACCATTAACCCATTGTTAAACGCTGGTTTTATCGCATGTACCATGAGGTGATGTAACGGGCCGTGTAGGTTGAAATTAATTTACGTTGATTCTTTTTCCATGTCCAATTCTTTCTGACTAAAAATATTACGAACTTTAGCTGTAAAATGTTTATAATCTTGCGAAAGAAGAATTAAAATTTTTTTGTTTGAAACTATTTACCGCTGTTGTGGAGCGAAAAGTTGCGACTTCATTTGAAAAGGAAATGAAATAAAATCTCCAAACATTGAATTCTATGCAAAACGCACGCATACAAACATTTGCTGAAATCATCCAACCAGTGAAAACAACAAAAATATTTTTAAACAGTGTTTAGGTTTAAAATATTGACTGTCGTGGTTGATTGAAGAGCTGCTTATCAAGCAGTCTGAGTATTTGTTAACCACAATCGAAATTTTTAGATTGTTAATTTGATTGTTAATTGGCATTTTAATATGCATACAATTGATTACAAAATTCTTATGTTAATTTAATTAGTATTTTTTGTTGCCTTAAAAACCTTTCAACCGTATTCTAGTATGTGATTTGGAAAATTTTCAAGCACTTAATAAACCGATCTTTGTTAACAATCCATCATAATATCATACTACTTTTCATTAAACGTAGCTATTTTGAAAAAAAAAAACAAAAATTTAACAAAAGAAACGCAAACAATCATCTGAAACAACAACAACAACAATCAATTGAAAATTAGTGAAAATACTTTATAATCAATGTTGCCAGGTGCTGGAAAAAATAAAGGTAAGCCGGCCAGAAAAAGCTAAATTGCTCCTAGAAAGTAGTTAAAAATGCTAACATGCTTAAATTTAAAAATTTTTTCACAAAAATTCTCTACAAGTTCGCCCTTTTTGCAAAAACCTTCCTTTGTAATATAATTTTCTATCAAAACTTGCAGAAAAAACATAATAATTTACAGACATTAAATTTTGTTAGTTTTCCATGTAATCATGAACGTTTTTAAAGAATTTAAATCTACCCACTTTTTTCTTTTTGTTTAGTTCAATAATATCGGTGTTAAGAATTTTGTATTTGGAATTTTGTCCCAATAAATTCGATATGTGCTCAAAGATTTTGCCATTTTATCAAATTGAAGGACCAAGTATTCAATTAAATGTAAAGAGAATAGAATTTAATGAAATAAGATTTGTAATATCGCTGAAATACTAGCAAAATCCATCCAAAAACAGAATGAAATGATTTTGGGAAAATAATTTTTTCACAAAAAGCCAAATAAATTTGGTTTTTTTAAGCTAAATCGAAAAGAAGAATAAGGATATAAAAATGCTTCACGAAGCTAAAACACAAGTCTCAAGTCTAAATGATTTAAAAACAGGCTATATCAAGCCTCGTAAAGGCCAAACTGGCAACACTGTCTATAATGTTAAAATACACACACAAAGAGACGAAAAATACAACATCCACAATCAGAATAGCGCTGCCTACTTTCAGGCATATGCATATACTCAAACTGTCACCATACTTACGTATTTACTAACACTAACACTGATTTATACTACAAATAAATATAAAGAATAAACATTCCGCCACACTCAATAAGAATAAATACAGCACCATTCGTGTTTATTTGAGACTTCATTCTGCACGCAGAAGTGAAAGAAAAATGGGAAGAAAGAAAAGTGTTTTTCGAAAATAATTCAAGCGCATAAATCTTTATTCAAACAGTCAATGTTTGAATGTGAGAATGAATTGAAAATTAATGTTTAATACTTTTGTAATAAGAAAAATATCGAAATCATGTTGTCATGCTGCTGTTATTTATTCACACACTCTTGTATTTTAATGCTGTTGATTTTATTCGTTGAATGATTTGTCACGTTTAAGTTTCTTTGAACATCATCATAGACTGAATAATTTCTTTTGTGGCCTCCGAAAACAGCATGTTGTTCCATTCTGCTTTAGTAGTGTTGTCACAATTAAGTGGCTTTAACTTTACTATTATTTATTTTTTTAATAAAAATAACTTAAATTAATGTTCTCAATGCTGATTTAATAGCTCTCAATTAAACCAAACGATGGAAAATTTTTTGAAAATTCTTCTAATTTATTTCAGTTTTTAATAACACGGATTTGTGCGAGATAAACATAATTTTTTCACGAGAAATATAAAGTTTGGTTAACAGATTTCCTTTTATATTTTATTTGAATATTTACAAGCACGTATGTTGAAAATTATTTCTTTAAAAAACAATGTTTGTTGTTTTAGCTTTATTTCAATATTTATATACTTTTTTTTTTTTTTTTTATCTTGGACCAGCACTCAGGGGATGATGACCCCTACACATGCAATGCAATGTGCTGGAACTAGTGGAAAGTAGGTGAAGGCTTCGTTCGTTCTTTACAACTCTGCTTTTTTTCTGTACGTTTATTCGTAGAGCAGTGTTGCAGCGCCTCTGGTGGCGAGGAGGACATTACGAGTTTTGAAGCTGTGTTTAGTTTAGTAGCCACTTCTTTTTATTAATTTTATTTTACTTCGCCGTTGATTGTGCTACACAGTACCAACGAAGGAGGGCGCATCACATCAGAGAAATGCGTGGTGTTTTTATTTCATGACTCTGTCTGACACTGGGTTTGAACCCAGGTCCTTCGGTTTGTAGTCAACGTGCATACCACCTGAGCCAACGCCACCCTCAATGGGTTAATCTTGTTGGTTAACTTTTAAGTTCAATGCCTTACAAAGCAAACACCAAATATTTATTAAAAAACATGCTTAATATAATTATGTTATTATTGATGTTGCTAAGCTAATGGTTGCTGCAACCACACCACCCCCAAAAAAGTGTATATTTTGAAACTTAAACCAATAATCTTCTTATTAAGGCTTTTTTTTAAGAAAAAGAAAAGCAGATTACATTTTCGCATACAATTAAAATGATACGGAAATTAAATTTGCACTTAAGATTTTCTATGTATTTCTTTCTGTTTATTCTTTTCTCTATTTGATTTCATTTCATTCATTTCGGCGTAAAAAAGAAAACATGAATAAGAGGTAGTCTGTCTGCTATTTTTTTTGTGGAACCAAGTATGGAATCGTTTTTTTTTTCTATAAATAAAATCGACTTGAAATTATCTTCATTAAATTTTCTTGTCAAAAATATTTTGAAAATGATTATTTTCTTGTTGGTGTCATTTTTTGCTTGTTAAATGTTTTCCATCAATCTAATTGTGTTTGTTTGCCTTTTTCATATCAAAATCATTTATCTAATTTTCATGGTTTTGGTTCTTTTTACGGGCTAATCTTTCTTCTTCGTTTTTATGAATGTCTGCAACATGTATAAATTGTTTTTTGTAAATATTTATTTAAGGCGTATATACTCGTTTAATGTAATTTTTGTGGAAAGGAAAGCTGGAGATTATTTTTATGCTCTTCTTGAGAAAATCATGGGAAAGTTTTCCATATGAAAATGGAATAAATAATTAATTGCTTTACTGAGTATTTTCTTACAATAATATTTAAAAACAATGCGCATTAATGCAAACAACGAGCAAAGGTTTACTATACAATCACACCAACTGGATGATGTAGAGTCCTTCTGCTACTAAGGAAACATAATCGGCAAAACTGGTGACTCTACAGCAGATATATGCAGCTTAATAAAAGTAAATCCTGACAAGCTTTTGGGAAATTAAATCCTTTGTGGAACTCGTCATGCATGTGCCGGCGTACAAAGCTAAGTCTGTTTACTTCAAATTCCTACCTTGTTGTATGGATGCGAGACATGGAACGTGGCAGCAAGTGTCTACGCAAGGCTTCCAACAATCTCCAACATTATTTGCCTGTGGTCAGAAACCAACCAACAGAGCTGTAAATTAATCATTCATTTTTGAATTAATTCACGAATCATTCATGCACTGAATTAGCAAATTTTTAATTAATTCCTTTCACGCGAAAAGATTAATTGAATGAAATTTGAATCGATTCAAATAATTTAGGCAGAAATGAATTGAAATTTATTTCCTAATTCAAATGAATTTGTCAAATAAATTACAATTCGTTTCCAATTCAAATGAATTTGTCAAAGTGAATTGCAATTCATTTCTAATTCAATTGAATTGAATTGATTTTGAATTAACTTTTGCAAAGTAATTTACAGCTTATGAACTTCATTAACATATCAGAATCTCATGACGTTCTGTGAAGAAGCATATCATAAAAAATTTATTGATCTTAATATTGTTCTGGACATTTCCACAGAAATGTCTACCTTATGTCACGTACATTAGCCTTTCTAATTGTTAGTACATATTCGTATTTTTACAAAATTCAAATGTAGATTCAAATTTAATGGACATAAAAATGCAGCGATGATTAAGCACAGTTTAATCAACCGTGTGTGTGCAAATTTGGGAGCACTCAAATTCAAACGAAAAAAAAAACATTCAAGAAAGTTCTAGAAACAGCAAGGAGAATCTACAAGATTGATCGAAAAATTCTTTAGTTTTCATCTAATTGAAGAGGGCAACGTACGTGACAAGATGCGGATATTTCTGTGGAAATGCCCATATGGAAATAAAAAAATTTTCCTATTATATGCAAAGAAATGCTCTTATATTATTAAATTTAATAAATATGAAAGAAATTGCTAATAGAAAAAAACTCATAATCTTACAAACACTTTCAGCTTAAATTACAAGACTTATAATCCTTTTGTTGCCATTAATATTTATAAATTTTTAATATTTAACATTTTGTGCAACAGAAAATGTGCGGATTCGTTGTTGGCAACAAAATTTACCCTAAAACAGGATTTAAAGTGTGTTGTTTAATTCTCTTTTGAACATTCTTAAATTATCCTTGTTGGCCAAATCGTCGAACACGACATTGTTTTCGAAAATTAGGCATTCTAAAAGATATCATATGAGTGATCATGTCATATCAAGTCATGTCATGTGTGGCAATCGTCGTTCATTTAGACTTGTGTGACATCGCGTCCACTTGCACGAGGAAATGTAGTCGGTATGTCTTCTACGACTTACAATTTTCTTGTATCAGTCTATAAAGATGTCTTAAAGACGTGGTTACCTGGGATATTCAGGATAGTGAAACTAACACAACAAAAATATGACTAACAATTAAATCAAAGGACTACAAAAGTCTTATAACTGAATCATAACTAACTTTACCTTGAACGTATGACAAAAGCAACATTCTTGAAAACGAGATTGATTTGATTATGACTATAAAAGACTTTTAAACTGATGAGAATAAATAAACATTTTGGGGCGAAATGAAATTGAATGTACATGCAGATAATAAGTAATTTTTATAGTAAAAGAAGAAGGAGGTTTTTTTTTTTCAAACTAAATATTCAAAAAGAAAATTTGAATTATGGCAGCAATAAGCGGTATATTAATTGTTTTTTTTTTTGTTTTATTTTATGACCAAATCGTTTTTATGTTATGTGTTTTTTATTTTAGGCTATTTATGGTCAGATTTTACCTTTACTTTAGATGCAAATAAAACAATTTATTTCATCTTTGTTCTCAACGTTTCATCGGCTTTTTTCCGACGTCTTCAGGAGAATTGTTTATTTATTTATAAATCGGAGGGCCTGCCGAAATATATGTAGAAGGAATTAAACAAAACCAACAACAAACGTAAATTCTAACACACCATTACAAGATGAGACAACTTTTTCAGCACATTAAATATAAATATAACCTAGAAACAAAAAACTTGATGAAGCAATACTGCAGAGAAATAGAAAAATTATCAAAATCGATTGAACGATCAGCTTTTTTACAACAATGCAGAAAAACAGGAATAGCACCAAAACACGTAAGATATTCAACAAGCAAACTTAAACATTTATTCAGAACAAACAGAGCCAAAAACGAAATGGAAAAGATAGAGAAAAACTTTCATTACAAATTACTTAATGTAGAAATTAGGGATACGCACACAAACACAACCTTAATAAAGCGAGAAATTGAAAGGATAGAAAAACAGCTGTTAAATACACTGAACGAAACAGAACTTATAAAATTTAAGAAAGGGCAATGGACTAGATATAGAAACTTAAAATTAAAAACAAGAGAAATCCACTCAGCAAAAATGATTAAACTTAGAATAGAAAAGTTTAAAGAATACAAATTCACATTCAATGAAGACTGGTTTTTAAATTACACCAATGTAGAATTCGACATGGAGAGTAAATGGCTTCTATCATTAGGAAACAAATTTGCTCTTCCAGTGACAAATAAAAACCTTTCAACGATAAATTTGATAGCAGACATTGAACAATGGGTTCAGAAAGTAAAGGACGACACCGAGAAGGATTTAATAAGATCAAAAATGGCCTATAGAATTACAAACTTTAAAAGAAATTCTAGAAATAGTGAAAAAGAAAAATTTATCCTAGATATATACGAGAAAACAGAACAAATTATTAAAGAAAACAAAAACACAATTATCGTTACCACCGCGGATAAAGGAAACAATACAGTGGTTATGTATAAGAATGACTACAAAGAAAAAATGAATGGACTACTAGACGACAAATCAACGTACAAAGTCATTAGAATGGACCCAACAACAAAACTGCAAAAAACCAATAACAATATAATAACCGAACTCTTAAAAGGGAACCACATAACCAAGTTAGAAGAGGCAAAAATGATATCACATGCAGCTACAGCACCTGAACTTTACGGGTTACCTAAAATACACAAGGTTAATGCACCACTTAGGCCGATTTCCTCTTCAATGAAAGTACCTTGCTATTTTCTGTCAAAATTTTTGGGCAAAATACTAAAAAATATAATTTCTCCAATATATAACGTTAAGAACTCACTACAATTAAAAGACAAACTAGTTGATATTACTTTAGATGATAATGACATTATTGTATCATTTGACGTGGTATCATTATTCACCAATATACCGATACACCTAGGTATTAAGAAGATAATGGACAAATGGGATACCCTTAAGGAGCACACCACAATTGGCAAACGTCAATTTCTAAAAATACTTCAATTCTGCCTAACAGAAAATAACTACTTCACTTATGATGGGAAGTATTACCATCAAATATATGGTATGCCAATGGGCAATCCACTATCTGCGACGATAGCAGACATTGTATTAGACGCACTATTGGACGACGCTATTGCAGTTCTCAACATTGGCGACAAACGGTTTAGATATGACAACATGAACAAAATAAGAAATATAATGACAAAGAACAGCTTTCCGATATACATCACAAATAATTTGATAAACAAATGTTTGAAGAAAAATCAGATCAAAAATAATACTACTGAAACTGCAGGAAAAATTTTTTACAGTGTACCATATGTGCCAAAACTGACTGAAAACAAAACTTTAAAACATATGGCGAATGATGGAAAAACAACAATAACACACAGATCAAATAAAACACTAAGACATTTCTTTACGCGGGAAAGAACAAAAGTAGACAAACTGGAAACAGATAATGTGGTGTATGAAATAACTTGTCAAGGGAATGAAAGGGAAAGGTGCAATAGAGTCTATGTGGGAACAACAAAAAGAAAACTTGGTACTAGAATTTCAGAGCACGAAGCAGACATAAATAAAGGAAAAGAGACAACAGCTTTAGCTCAACACGCAAAAGAAACGAGACACAAAATAGATTTTAAAGGAGTTAAAATACTGGACAGGGAGAAAAAGGGCAGCAAAAGATATACACTAGAGAGCCTACGCATACAACAACGTCTCCCAAAATCTATAAACACCAAAGAAGACAAAGATTACACCAAACTGCAATACTCTATTGCACTTGCATGAAAAGCAAAGTTCTGTGATACTCGATTTTAAGTTTGACTGTGATATTTTACGTTGATTATAAATATTTAAATTATACATTTAATTGCGTCGTGCTGTCCAGTTTTATGATTTATAATTTAATTAGTTATGTAATAAATCGTAAGTCAAACACAAAAATTAATATTATGTATATGCAATAAAAAACTAACTATTGTAATTTGTTGTTAGAATTTATAAATAAATAAACAATTCTCCTGAAGACGTCGGAAAAAAGCCGATGAAACGTTGATTTTTTTTTTAATTTTTTATTTATTTAACTAACTAATTTCCTTTTAATAATCAATAAAAATGTACAAAAAAATCAAAAGTTTCAAACTTCTAACGACTGATTCTGGTAGAGGCGACAAATATATGTTTGTGTATCGGCGTTTTGAAATTTTACATCTGGCCTTTATTTTATGAGGGATAACGAATCGGCATAGGAAATTTTGTAATCCTTACTGGTATAATATCTTTTAGTTATAAGGTGTGCTCAGAACTTTTATGTAAAACAACACATCAAACAAATTTGTGGTTCGTTTTCACTCTTTCAGTTCCTTTTTTGTAAGAGAAGCAAAAAACTCCCCTTAAAAATAGAACTACAAGTATTCAAAGACACCAAAGCTCGAAATTTAACTTAAATGCGAGAAATAAGCCAAACTTAAAATGTATTTAACTTTGAACTATCTAGGGTGGTGAAAAATTTGAAAGTAATTATTGAGGAGTGGTGAATTTTAGATTCTTTAACTTTACAAAAAAAAAACTAAGAGGTATTTTTTTAAATGATTTGTTTTGAAAAACAAGAGACGGCTTTTTGAATTAAAGTAAAATTATAAAATCGCAATAACAATATGAGAAGATACCGGGAGAATGTAATTTATGGAGCACAATGGAAGAGATTAATTCAAAAAATTTTAAATGCAGGGCAAAACTTAACACCACCTCAGTAGTTTAGGGTGAATTTCGTACTTAGGGTGTGTGCCAATCGGTAGCAAAGTACTATGGTGAAAAAATATTTGCTTGTGGGGAAAAAATTTCATGTTTCTCCTGTACGAAATGAAATCTTTTGTAACAACACAAAATTTTGACGTCTGTGAAAACAAGCTGATGAACAAATTACATCGGCGGCGAGGAAAAACATCTGACTACAAGTCGTCGGCTACTAACACATCTTTAAAAGAACTTTTTTATACGTATTAAATAAAATTCTCTGCTGTCATAAAAAATTGTATAGTGTGAGTCACACAGTGATGTTATACGTAGGGAAAAATCCCTATTCATAGGGATTTTCTTCTAAAAAATGGCAGTAGGGAAAAATGACAGATTTATTGAAATCAATAAAATTTAGGGACTTTTCAATAATATGTATATTAATTTTGCAGACTTATTCGATTTGTGACAACATTTTAATAAAATCTTTAATACGGGAACATTACAAATTATCATTTATTTTTTAAATGATCGCTTGCCGCCATTTCAATTTTGATTTTAAGTAAATTTGTGAAATATTGCCTTTTTTATATTTATATATAATTATTATACACTTATATAGTCTGCAGAATGACCTCTTCGTATTGTTCAGACTTTTCTGCATAACCAGAGGAAACCGAACACTACTGGAAACAAAATGTGAATTCTGTAAGAATGGCAAAACATTTTTAAAAAATAAAAGAATCAAGTCAGCTGGTCGACCATGTAATACTTAAAAAAAAGAACTGATTCATGTAATACAATTTTTTATATTTAAATAATATTTATATGTATACTTCATTTAAAAGTTGTAGGGATTTTTGTAGAGACAATTTTTTGAACGAGTAGGGAAAAATAGGGATTTTTTTCGGGCTGCGTAAAGACTCCTCAAAAAAGTATATAACATCACTGAGTGTGATGTACAATTATAATCGCAAATTATAATAAACAATGCATTTGTCAGTCTAACTACATTTAAGAGCCGTAAAAATTCAATGTATTGAGCGACGGCTCGAATTTTAAACAAGTAAGAGAGATATATTCGGCTGTGAAGAATCTTATATACCCTTCACCATAGTATGGAGTGACGAAAGAAGTCACAATCACGAAAATTCGCGCTCACAAAATACGAAAAAAAATAAAAAAAAAATAATTTAAATGGAAAAAATTACATTAAAGCAAAAAAATTGCCACTCACCGTCTCACGGACGCACCCCCACGTGATGGAAACAAAAAATTAATCACGATCACGCATTATTGGTTCTAATCTCTATTTCATAGTATAGGCTGATTTCATAAACACAGCTTCCAAAGCAACACTGGAAGCATGAGTTTACAAGGCATTCTCGTGTTGCTTTGCAAACTGCGTTTATGAAGTCAGCCATAAATTATGAATTTCGTAACAAATTTGTTACAATTTCTTGCCTAGAGTGCATTAGAAAAATATTAACATCCCCTTATTAGCACTTATATAATTTTTACACATCCAAGAAGCGTTTCAACGTCTTTATCAAAAAGCCAGTGGTCTTCGACTAAACAAAGAAATGATTTGAAACGTAAGAAAAGATTTAATAATGAAGAAATTCTCCCAAAATTGATTAAAAAAATCGCCAACTATTACATAAATCTGTTAGTCTAATGATTAAAATGTTCCAATATTATCTTCATATTGAAAATAATTTAAAGCTATCAAAAATTCTTAACAAAAGAACGAACTTTTTCAAATAAAAAGTAAAAGTAATAAAAACAACTAAAACGTATCGAAAATTCTAAAAAAATAGCATTGTGTTGTGTTCAGGATTCGAAACCGTGCCAACGGGTAAGAAGGTACGGTTTCAAATCCTGACCAACCATTTATTAATTTTTTTTTAATAGTAACGATCTGGAATGTTTTATTATTTTACCAAATAGTCTATTTAATTATGAACATTTTAAGCGTAATTTGAAAAAAAAAACGGTTGAAAAATAAAGTTTTTATTAAGGATTTTGTGCAACGACAAAATTTTCATTTTCATTGCTCACACACTATAATCGGCGTAAATTCAAAAAAGCGACTTGAACTTAAAAAACAAGCAAATTTTGAACTTTGAGGTGGCATAACTCAGCCATTTCTTGTCAGATAGAAATTTGCAGCATATCGACGGAAAAGGCATTCGACGTTTAACCTTTCCAACGTTATGCCATTTATCTCGATCGAACTTTTCGGTTGGGCTCCACAAGGGTTTGAGTGGGACCATACACCGAAAAACACAAAAGTACCGTTATCTAAAAAACGATTCTTAGAAAAAAAATTATAGCGTTTTTCGTGTTCAGGAGGTCCAATTAACTTATCTAGGCGTGTGGCGTTCTTGGTATTTTTTTTGGTAAACCAGTGTTATCGGGTATTTTGCGATTTGAACAATAGTGTATCTGCAATATCGAATGTATGTCTTTATAAATTTGCCGATTGCACCGATTAAATTTATTACATTCATTGACGCATGCTCGCAGTCATATAAACAGAGTTTTGTGTGTGAGAATTAATATTGAAAACAACAATAAAATAAGAAAAATTGTTTTTGTTTTCACTATTAATTCTCACTCACAATATTGTTTTAATTTTATAAAAACAGGCAGTTAAAGCCCACTATTTCTGTACAAAATACTTATTTTAAATTCTTACTGAAAAAACATTTTCACCTTATAAAAGGTTTATGAAACATATATATAATGGAAATTTGCTTTATACACATTTTATAAATCAAAAATATTTTTTTTTGTGAATAAGGCCGCTCCATTATGTTTATTTTTATTTATATATTTATTTATGTAAATAAGTATGTACGCATGAAAACATACATGCATTCTTTACTTTTTCATACTTTTAATAAAACAAAATTAAAACTTAATGGTTCGGCCAAAACGGTTAGAAGCTACAATAAATATTTTAAAATTAATACGCGTTTATAACAGCTTTATTGCGCTATTGTACGTTTGTGAATACTGTTGTTGCGATTTTTCCCTACAAATCTTTTATAATGTATTTATAAATTAGACTGTAATGGCCTTATTAACAAACGATTTATAAAGTTATAGTAGGTTTAATGTTGGATTTTTATATAAGAAAACCGGTTGTTATGCACACATTAGCTTTATTAATCGCTTGTGAATAAGGCCATTATAGTATTGAGTTCTGTATTGACGCACATTTATCTTTGCGTCAGCATAATAAATGAATGAATGACATTTTCTTTTTCGAATCCAATAACTTTTGCTAACTTTTCTCCTGATAATTTGACACAACCCCTACCGTGTTCTATATGTGAATAAGAGGTGACCACCGGTCATGCTGGAAATTCTATAGCATGAACATACTACATACAAAACGCATATTTCTTTAGACTTCTTGTTTTACGTTCAATCTGTGATACTTTAATACAATTTGTACTTTGAGTAGGGGATATTGATTTTAAGTTGGCAGGAAATTAAAGTTACGGAAATCAAATGTTTAAGAAATATTTGTTCAATGGTGATGGAATATAAGAGTGTTTAAAGATTACATTTTGTTATTTTGAAAGGATTATTTCTTTCAGTTTTCTAAGCATGGGAAATTGCTGCCAGCTCTAAGAAAATAATATGAAAGGCAGTTATAAGGACGATGAAAAATCTTGTATGTCTACCAACTTAAATATTTTTTTACATATTTAAGAAAAAAAAATCAAATAAAAATTCGTTCTAGTTAATTTTTTATTTGCAGACTTTGCATGAGATAATTTTGACCTCAAATCGCTCGTGCAAAATGCTCATTAAGACAACAGCTGTGTATAAGAAGGTCCGTCCTGCTGAAGCCACAATTCGTTCAAATTAACTTCAAGAAATGTTTATACAAAACAAATTAGTTATAATTTTAGTTTTAACTTGTAACATGCTTTTTCCCAAATTAATATTTTAGTTAATCATTAAAATATCTACTTAGGCATTAGAAAAATATTAGTGTATTATTAGGTAATGACTCAGCTACAACATTAATGTTCCAAGAGTATTTAAATGTATTGATACGACAGACCCAGCGTCCGCACACAAAATGTCAGAAATATTAGCTGCAGACTTGTAAAGTCATCATCTGCTTGAACCTGGAATTAATATTACTGATTTTTTTATATACTTTTCTGTCAACGGATCCAACGTGATTGCAACAATATTGATGGATTGAAGACTGCGATTAATATCAAATATAATACCGATCATTGGAGTATCCTTATAGATACAACCAAGAAAAGTCTTAAAGGGGGGTTAGAGTGCCGGCCGAACCCTGCATTACTTTTATATGTTACTACTTTTTAAAACTGTGTGAGTGAGTAAGGATCCTGCAGATAATATTCGACTACGCGGGCCATTATAGCTGAAACGGACTAGTTACAATATGCAGTCATGGAATATGTCATTTTCAAACAAGAACTTATTGCTGTACGACAATTGTTCGTGCTTTCACGAACTTACTCGTGCCTAACAAACTTCTTGTGAGTGATCCATTTATTAATGACATGGAGTAGTTTTTGGGTTAGTCCGATGTGGTGTAAACCTGGACTATATGGTCCAGCCCTAGCACATCGTAATGTTAAATAGACCATATTTTGTGCACACATTTGGGTTACTTTTGGACTATTCCTAGTCCTTTATGGAGTACACTTTACATGCGTGTATGGACTAGACGCGTTATCTGCGGGGTAGCAAAGCACCCCATATACGTATACTTTGATGCCTTGCTAAAAGATTTTGCAACCTAAGGCGTTTATAAGTCAACAAAAATTCACTTCTTGACTTCTAACATTCATTTGAGCATCATTTAGCAAGAGAATCCGTTGAATATGATGAACAATTTCATCAGATATGTGCGTCTATTTAAAAACGTTATAAAGGCTAAAGTATTCAATCTTTTGTGGCAGAAATATGCTCTGATATTGTTTCATAACTTTCTGAAATACCCAAATTCAAATGCATCGTTTTATTAAAATTAAATAAAAATAAAAGTATTAAATATTAAAGTATTTTGTTAATTTTTTGGTTGCAGAAGTAAAGTTATAATGCTTGGACCTTGTCATTTTTATACCCTTCACCAAAAAATTTGGAAAGGGGATATATATGTAGGATTGTCATTCCGTATGTAATTTCTTCATTATTCATTTAAGACCCCATAAAGTATATATATTCTGGATCCTTATAGATAGAGAAGTCGAATGAGCGATGTCCGTCTATCCGTCTGTCCGTCTGCTACATTTTGGTGTAGTTAAAATTAAGGCCAAAACACAACATAGAGAAATAAATGTTACACCATTCTCTTGGAATTTCTCATAAATTTGTTTGTTTTGAAAATAACAAAACTCGGTCCAATAATTAATGAGATATAGCCAAAAGACTTTTTTCTTTGTTATATTTCCTATTCTGTTGTTTTTTATGGCCCCAACTGTCCTACGGTCAATTTTATGAAGCAGATCTCTTGTATGGAGTTCTACGAAGGTTTAGACTGAAAATAATTGAAGTCGGTCCATTAACGACGGCATTCGAAATAATTTTACTTTTAAAATTTTTTTGAAAAAGTTGCGTGGGGATTCAATCCAACAACCTCTTGGTTGGTAGTCACGACCGCTTCTTGTACACCACAGACCAGTTGTATATGTATTTCATAGTAGTTTACGCGTTTAAGAACATAATATATCTTATTTATTATAAAATACTAAAATTTCAAATTCTTGATGGAAATTGGTGTGGTTGTTGTAAATCTTCCCTTTTTGTCACACATATATCACATACATACATACTGAAATGCGTTCATGGGCACATGTACACATTGTGTGTATCATGTGTATATTTAAACAATCGAAAAGCAATGATTTGTTGTTTTGTTTTTGTTTATTTCTTTAAACTTATTTTTGTACGTTTATTAGTATAATATTATGCATGCATATTACAGTATTTTTCATCGCTTACATTTTCTTTTCGTATATAAATAACCATCATTATTTTTTATAATATTTATATTAAAGAAATGTAATGGATCGTCAAGACACTATGTACGAGTAAATAGACATAATCAATGAAATTGAATTTTAGTTTTGTTTTGAAAATGTATTAATATTTCATTTTTTATGACTATTTGTGATTTCAGAAGAAAGGCAAAATTGATGCTTATATCCTGTTTTATACTTGTGTAATTTTAATTATTTTCTATATTCAGGTGCAGAGCGTACCTGCAGTATATCAGAACCCGGTATTATTATTGTATTTGTACAATATGACAAAAAATCTTTTGACAATTAAAATGTTGTTTGGATACTTATTAACACATAACAAAGCAGAAAAATCTCTTCCTGGCTAGAATTTGATAAGAAATGTTTCTTTCATTCTGTAACACCAGTGAGTTAATCTTCAAAAGCACTTCAATTAATTGCCATTTTTCTATAAAATAAAAACAAAGTTTGATGTAAGAATTTAATTTGATATCAAGCTCCAAAATGTAATTAGCAAAGAAACTAAAAAATTTAAAACCCCGCGAAAATAGCATATTCTAAAAATTGCAACTGCAATATTGGAAATTATTTCCAAAATTTATTGTGAAAATTACACTTTTATTAAAAACTATTTTGTATTTGGAATAAAAATTTCAAATGCATTTGTATTTTGAATAAAAGTATTGCAAATACCTACTTTCCACAAATTTATATTTAGCTTCTAGATTGCATTATCCAATTGAATAATTTAATGTGGGCTTAATTAAAATGTATTCTAAGAATAGTTCGCAATTCATCAAATATTTTTCAAACAATCAGTTCCTATCGTACATATCATACATATGAACTTTGGATTTTTAGATCGGAATGTTTGGGGAAAATTTCCAAAAATTGTATATGCATACATATTTGTATTTCATTTTATTTTTTGTGCATTTTTTCGTATTTTTATTCAACATATACAAAATGATAAGTTAAGATCTTAGTAGATAAAAAATTGATTTCTCCATATTCATATAAAATAAACTGGTCCTACATTCATTAAAAACACCTAAAAAATCATAGTTTTGCGGAATATCGTATGTCGATAGCACGCACTACGGAATTGGACGCGGATTAATGGTTAAATATTACGAAAATAAGCCGAATTATGGGTTGGATTTGAGAGCAAAATGCTTTCTGTTTGCGATTTTATCGTAATTTTTCATATTTAGATCTCTGTCTTACACAGTAAACGCAAAAGAAGATTTAAATAAAATTTGTTTCAATTAAATTCATCTGTTTTCTTAGCAGGCTGAATATGAATTTCCGAATTCGTATTTTTTAAATCAATTGTGGTTGAAGTTCCATTGTTTTTCTATATCAGAAATATACAGGTTATATTGAACCAAAACCTTTATCGTCTGGTCCAACCGCAATACAGATAAGTAAATGGAAAAGTTAACAACTATCAGAATACCACTAGTTTACATATGTACATACGTACATCATACGAGTTTCAAAGAAAAAATAAAATTAAAATAATAAATTAAAATACGTTGTTATATTTTATAATTTAATATTTTTTCTTACACCGTCAAGTTATTTTTATTTTTGGTGTTATTATTATATTATATTAAATAAAAACATCGACAACTTACTGAATTCATTATATAATTATTTGATCACTGTACAAAATCCTATCTGATAACATATTTGATATTTTTGAAAAATAAACCTTTTACCGTTCATAAAATTTGAAAAAACGCAAAAATTAAAAAAAATATTATAAATGAGACTGTGCCTGGGTTTTTTAAATAAATTGTGTAACAAACTTTTTCAAATAAAAAGTAAAAGTAATAAAAACAACTAAAATGTATCAAAAATTCTAAAAAGAACCTTTAGGTTCTTATTTAATTTGCAGATCTTTTACTTTAAATTAAGATATTATGTTGATTTCTTCTTTAATCCATTGTGCCACATAGTGATTAAACCCAATAAAGAATTTTTCAAACTCAATTTAATCAACTTCGAAATGCCAGAAATTCTTAACTTCATTAAAACAATTGCCTCTTTAGTAATATTTTCTCTTTTGTTGTTGTTAATGCTGGCGCATTGTATACCACAAGAATACAAACATAACAGACACACCTACACTTCCACCACTTCTATGCATGATTCAATATATGATTTGGCTGTTGATAACAATGATTGTCATCATTCATGTTGCCGGAATTCACTGAAGGCTTCTGGCTGACTTAAGCAAAATTCTTTGCATATTTTTCTACGGAATTTACTGTTTGTGATGCTGGATGTTCGTGCTTAAATCATTTTAACCAGATTTTTTTTCTCGTATTTACATTCAAACAGATTTAATTATGTACATATGTACATACATTTAAATATTGTATACTCGTACATGTTTATAAAAAACTTTTAAGTGTTTTTTAATATAAACAAGACAAAATAATTAAATAATTGTAATATTAACCCTTTTCTAACCATTGCAATGGTAAGAAATTCAAGCAATGAAATTTTTAAAAATTAGCAGAATAAAGAGAAGAGTTATTTACTGGAATTTGTTCTCAAGTTATATTATTTTGGTCTATTTTCCTGCATTTTTGAGATTTTTGCGTTTGATACCGACATGGTTTTTAAAAATAAATGTTTAAAACTCTTATCGAAATTTATGAATATAAAAAAAATTTTTCTAAACAAATTTAAAAAACAGGGACCGAAAATAACAGTTATTTTGAAATTTTAAAACAAAAAAAAAATTTAGATTATTATTTTTTCGAGCAAGAATAAAAGTATTTTTTTGATTTTTATTTTTTTAGCAAAACTAAAAGTTATTTTTTGATTTTTATTTTTTCGATCAAAAATAAAAGTTTTTTTTTAATTTTTATTTTTTCGAGCCAATATCAAGTATATTTTAAACATCAGAATTTAGTTTTACTATCATTAGAGCTTCCAAATTGTACCGCAACTCTCCTAGAATCAGTTTGAGAGCTGAAAAGGATCTCTCTACACTAATTTGTGTCGCAGGTACAGAATGGACAACAAAAGCCAGTCTACGTAGCCAGGGAAGTACATATTTCTTACTGTTCCAGTATTCCAGCAAATCCTCGTCGACATCCATTCGTTTTTCTGTATAATTATCAATTTCATAAAAAGCTTTGCGAACATTGTCATTAATTAAATTGTAAATACCCGAACAACTTCGTAACTCAGGCAAACCAGCGTCCACCAATGATTTAGAATAGTATACAAAAATGTGAGAAATCACAAAAAATGTGATGATTATGGTGATTTTTTATGCACATTAAAATAAATATTTAATATTAACTAAATTATTGTAACACGTACATTTCGTTAGAAAATAAATTTTATTTTTGCTCAATAAGATTAAAATCAAAAAATTGCTTTAATTGTTGCTCGATAAAATAAAAATCAAACAATAACAGTTATCATTTGACTTTTATAAAAAAAGGAATAATTATTACGGTCCCTGAAAAAAATGTTTATATTCATAAACATATTTGCTTTGTACAAATAAAGCCTTATATTTTGCCATTGGCACATATCGTATTCGGCCAGCGCACTGAGTTGCCCAAATAGAAGGAGAAAAAAATTTAAATTTTTTCTAATTTCAAGCATCTGCACACTTTTTGATTGCCTTTAACCCTTGAGATTTTTACAAGCTTAAGCCCGGCTTTAAATGGGTTAAGTTTTAAAGTTGATCCTATCCACATTAATGTGGATCATATACATTATTTCCCGTGGCTCCTATGTGGAGCATATATATAATCCTGTCGATCCTATAAAGATCATAGTGCCTCAACAAAATCTTTCCATTTGGATCTGTTCATTGCGATGTTATTCACTTCATTCCAGCTAGTTTGCATACTTAACGGATCGGTTTCAATTTGTCTTCGCCATGTATGAGCTGGCCGACCTCTTCTACGGCTGCCCTGATGATTCCACTCGATCGCTGTTCTGGCAATATCTGTGACCGGTTTTCGTATGGTCTGATCAATCCTTTTCCATTTTCGCCTTTGTTGAACTGATATTTGGGGATTGATTCGTTTGATTCCATGGTCTGTTGTTTGATATGTATTGTGGCGAGAATACTCGTAGGATTTTTCTAAGGCAATTATTTGAAAAAACTTGCAGGGCATGCATGCCTCGAGGGGTCGCATTCCACGTTTCGCATCCGTATAATAACGCAGTTCGGACATTGGAGTTGAAAATGTTTTGTTTAACACGGCGAGAGAGAGTTGAAGAGTTCCATATCTTATTAAGTTGGCCATAGGCTTGAGTCGCCTTTTTTAATCGATTGGCAATATCTGCACCTGACAGCTCCGAGGTCACAAAATGAATTAACCTCCTCCAAAGGCACATTATCAATTGTAAAGATGTTTATGTTTTCTGTGTTTATTCGCTTCACTTTAATTTTGCCAATATTAATCTCAAGAACAGCTCTGTAAGACGTTGCAATTGCATATTCATATCGGAGTATTGGTAAGAGAGAAAGCAAATGTTATCAGCATATTCAAGATCACTTACTCGATTCAGAAGTCCCCAACAAATACCTCTATTATCCGGCATAGCATGGCTCATGACGATATCCAACACAATGTTAAATAAAAGTGGTGACATCACGCAACCTTGCAGTACTCCTGTACCAACCTTAATCTCTCTGCTGAGTTTGCCTTCGTGCTGAATGCGACAACTTGCACGAATAGTGCTTCTTCGAAGTCAATGAATATTAAATACAGAGGAGACCGCCATTCAACCGACGACTGGGCCCTGACAAAATGTTTCTATTGTGATTTGTCCGATGCCAAGGTTTTTATTTTGTTCCAGCTTCAAGTTCGATTTAGCGACGCCAGGTGTGGTATGGCAGGCACCGATTTATAAACACTTGTAATGATTTGCGGTCCTTGGAAGCTGCATTGCAGGATTCGTAACCATAAAGAATCGCGGATTTATTTATTTATTTCAGAAAATCACAGTACAGCAAAACTTAATCTTATTTAACAGTACTGCTGATACAATGTTCACTTTGAAAAATTAAATTATAATAATATGAATTTAAATAAAAAAGTTAGAAAAAGAAAATTTTATTTATTTATATTAGGTGAGAATTCGTTATAGAAACGAATGGCATTAACAAAGAAATGCCTTTCTGAAATTAGTTTTCGTTATCGAATGAAGTGTATTCTGTTGTCTCTATTGGATCTTGAAATGTTATCCTTTTGTAAAGATAATCAGATTGCTTACTTTATGTAGATAATTTTCTGTAAGAGTAGTAGAGTGTGGCATTTTAGTAGATTTGGTAAGAAAACTCTGAGATTCTACTATATCTGGTTTGACCATAAACATATCTTGCAACATTGTTGAAAATTACGTTGAGCTTATTCAGTATGCCAGAATCGCATACCAGTGGGAGGTACATATGTATGTCTTGGAAAGAAGCATGTGTATATGAATTGGTGTAAAATGCTGTGTGATCCAAAGATTTCTTAGCATAGAATAAGTTTTTCCAGGTTAGTTTATCATTGCATACAATTCCAAGCTTTTTCACAGTCTCAACAAAGGGCATTTACTCAGTTAATGAATAGATGATGTACATCATCAGCGTACATGTGTATTCCACAATAATCGAGTCTAGATGGCAAGTTGTTAGAACAAATTTTATATAGTAGGGGACCAAGAATTATGCTTTGTGGTACACCTCTTGTTGTCAAGCAAATCTCCGATTTTTCAGATCCAAAATACGCAAACTGACATATGTTTCGAAGGTACGACGAAATTAAGTGAAAGGCGGTGTTTGAGAAACGGCACATGTATTTTAAAGTACAGTGTGTTCGACAGTATCAAATGCTTTGGAGTGATCGAGTAAAATTAGAAATGATATCATGCAGTAAGCATCTTTGTTGGGGTTTGAAACCAGATTGCCTATTAGATAGTATAAATTTATCATATATGTAAATGCTTTGTCATTTTCGTATAGATTATTCTTTCAAAAGCTTTTGACAAATACGGCTGTGTGGCAATTTTTTTCTGGCAGGTACAATTTATGCTTGCTTCCATATTAATCGGAAAGTTGAAGTTGTTATTATTGTGTTCATCAAGTGTGTTAATTGGGGAAGTGTTATATGGTGTTATAAGTTTCATAAATTTTGGATGGATGCCATCATGCCCAACCGAATCTGACTTTATGTCAAACATAGACTTCAGGACATCTTCCTGGGTAGCATTCGTGAACTTAATTCTTAACGGGTGTTCACGATTTGTTGTGCTAATATTGCAAAAGGCTTTTGTAATATTACAATACGTGAGGTTAGCATCTGGCAAAGGTATACTTGAAAATTCTGTATTTAGTTGGTTTACGTCAATTGTGTTCTCTTCGTGCGTATGATTTTTCCCAATACCCATTGAGCTGATTTCTCTCCATTTTTTCTTTGAGCAAGCAGCTAATTGAAACATGTCTTCATCGTATTTACACTTAGCAGCTCTGATTTTTTATGTTTACATTTCTTCAGAAAACTTGAAATTATCCTGGAGTTCACTGTTATTAAAACCTTTGCCATCTTCCATATCATTTATTTCGTTGATCAATTGAGATTTTAATGTCGTGTGAAAACCAGGGGTTACTGTCCTCAGCATTTTGGTTTTAACCAAGATGTTGCAATGCACAATTCGAAAAACTGCGTATGCAATGCAAAACATGTCTCGGGTGCAACGTCGCTGTGCAACTCATACATAAAACATGTGTTATAAACATTTGTTATGAAGTCGAAGGAAATTTTGTGCAAATATGAACGTAACAACTTCATCATCAAATAGATAAATAAAAATAAATACTTACTACGCCATTGCAGCTTAATACGATTTTGACAGCTGATACTCATGAAACTGAGCTTCAAACCGATTAGGAACATCCGGCGTTGTCAGAGATTTCATGTAGGCGTTTTAAATCAAAATATGATTAACCACTTCAGCCACAGCTGTTGATTATACCGCAACTCAAACACGGACTTTCTGCAAGTTTTCGAAGATATACTATCCGAATATTGGTTAAGTATTTACTCCCTTTCGACAACGAAAGAAAATTTTCTTTCGTTTAATTACATTGGAAACAATAACAAAATTTTAAAAGTTGTTTTAGTTTCAAATGTAATGATTTGAAAGAAATGATTCTTTCGATATCGGCGAACAGGCAGTTAAACAAAGTATGCTTTAATTGCTTTTGGGTTAATACTGTTACGAATAGACAGCTCCAGGTGCTCAACAGCTTTGAAGGCAACGACAAAGCTATTTATCCACCTTCGCATCGGTAATGAAGGATTTGAAAATCATCCTTTACTTATACACACATCTTTTTTATACTTATTATACGAATGGGTTTTATAGTCACTTCAAAAAAATAAAATAAATTTGATTCTCCCTCTTCTTTGATTATTGAGATAAAAAATCTTGCTGAAACTGCTTGTATACTTATTTAAAAGCAATTTAAAAATTCATGAGGCCATCAAATTTGAGGAAATATTACAAGACGCATTTAATCATAATATAAGGATACTTATTTTCACGTGTGTACACACTATCTGTTTATAAAAGTTTATTTGTGTGTATTATTTATTGTAGCTGCGGGTGCTTTTCTTGCTGATTAACATTTATTTAAGAGTAATTTCTTTTTAATGTTGTAAATATTAGACTCAAATTCTTTTACGTTATACAATTCAGAAACAAGGCTGCTCGTTATTGTAAAAAATTAAAGATATTGATGAATTTTGCAAAAGTCGCTTTAATTAAACAAATTGCTTCAGAAAACTCTATTATAAAACAATATGTCCAAAATAGGGCTGACATAATATTGTGTACTGACGTCGAATTTAATTTTTAACTAGAATAAATTTTTACCGAAATGACTTCAACACTATACAAAAACATACCAAGAACTGTATTGAACGACGAAACAAAACGAAATTTTACGAAAAAGCAGCCAAAAAATAAGATAAAACATTTTTTTATGTCACCAATCTAAACTTTTTGTTTATAAAAGTAAACATTCAGAAAGTCGGAAGCCAAGAACTTTAGTTTCTATTTTACTATTTTCCTTACAGATTCTACTTTTTGTAGAAAGTTTTATACTCGTTTATTTAAATATTTAAAGTTAACGAAATTTCCGCAACATCCCTTAAATGGGGAATTTATATATAAACTGGTAAAGGCAATGGAAAACAAAAAAAAAACTATCAAAATAGGCAGTCATCATGTAAATTAAACTGAGCTAATTTTAATATAAACTTTGAAGAAAATTTAACTATTTCATTTGTTTTATTTCAGCAACTTACAAAATATTACAAAACTTTTGAAGGTAAGTTTTTAAAAACTTTTCTATTACAATTAGAATGCAATTATGTTTCCATAAGAATTATATTAAAAAAAATTAAATTAATTTGAGGGCGCACCTTTTACGCATCGATGACTTTTTACAAATTGCACCATTTTATAATAAAAACATTTTCAAAAATAATAAAATAACCTTCTACTGAAATATTTATGCTTTGTAGCTTACAATCATTTTGCGAAAAAGAGCCAATATGAACCGGTAGCCTTTGATCACTCGTCGACAGCTCATAGTATGCAGAGAAGTGGCCAAAATCCATTAAGGGTAGATTCTGACATAAGCAACCACTCGACATTGAAATAACGTATGACCTATAGATATTCGTGAAAAGGGACACCCAAGTAGAGTAGCTATTTGTATTTGTATTTGTATTTTTCCAGCCTAATTTGACTTGACTCAATTAAAATTAAAGAAAAATATATTAAATTCGTAAATGCTCTTTTTTTATTTGGATTTCTGATACACCTTTGTCCTTTTCAACTTAACCATACTGTAAATATTTAATTTAATTATTTTCTAAACCTTTCATGTTCAAAATCACCGCCAACATGTATATTTTTCTTTTTTTTTAAGAAAATAATTGACTGAGAATAATTAACGTGTTGTCTTATAAACTCAGTTTATTGGAAAGAAAAATTTATTATAAGTTGTAAAGGTTAGTAAAAAATAAAGTTAAAGTAAGTGTTTAACACTAGGTGATCATTAAAATTATAATTAGAGTTCATAATATACACTTAGGAAATTTGGTATATAATATCGATTAATTTGTACTTAACAGAATAAATTATTCGAATAAATATAATATAAATATAAGTGACTGTTTGTTTAATTCATCCAATACTCCTCCTCATTCACTTTAAGTTACATTTAATACGAAAATAGCAATGTTTGTTCGCCGCTAATGGTTTTGTTAGAATGTCAGCTATCATCTCATCTGTGGGACAGTAGCTGCATGTTATGATACCTTTCTTCACCAGATCCTTCGTCATTTTGAATTTTGTATCCATATGCTTTGTTCTAAAAGAGAATTTGTCGTCATTTAGAAGACGTAAGGTGCTTTAATTATCATTAAAAATTGTTGTTGAATTAGTAAGAGGCTGGTGGAAATCTTCTAGTATTTGTTTCATCCACTTAACTTCTTTAGCAGCTTCTGATAATGAAATATATTCTGCCTCACAAGTTGAAGAAGCGACGAGTGTTTGTTTTTGGCAGGACCAGGATATTGTACCTCCATTATAAAAAATTATACGATCCTCTGCCTATTTTGCATCAGCGTAACCGATTAACTCTTGATCCTGGTGGGATGTGCTTAGGTTCAATTTAAATTAAATTGTTGATTTTAGATATTTTAAAATACGTTTACATTGAAGCCAATCTTCGTTAGTTGGTTTTGAAACCCTTTGTGTTAAAATGCTAACTGGTGCTGAAATGTCTGGTCGAGAATTTACAGAAATGTATAAGAGGTGTCCAATCAATTTACGATACATTATATTATTTTCAAGACAAGTTGAATCTCCTCCTTTTCCGTAACTCAAATCCATTGGTGTTTTGACTGGTTTTGCATCTTGAAGACAAAATTCTTGAATTGTTCTTTTTATGTAATTTTCAATTCCTAGATAATGTTTTATATCGCCTAAATTTTCTATAGCAAAATTACTTGACAACGAATTTTCAATAAATTGTATTTGTTCCCTGGTGGAACTAGCCACGATCAGATCATCTACATAAACAATGATATAACTCATGCTCCCGTTAATGTAACCGCTATACAAACATGGATCATTAATGCTCTGAGAAAGTTTAATTTTTAGTAAAACTTCATGTAAAGTTTTGTTCCAGGACCTTGCGGCCTGTTTTAAGCCATATATACTTTTCTTTAATAAGCAAACTAATTTTTCATTTTCATTTTGAAAACCTTGAGGTTGTTTCATAAAGATTGTTTCGGATAATTTTCCATTTAAAAAAGCTGTTTTTGCATCTATATTATTAACAATCATGTTCTCCTTCCTTGCAATCGATAGTAATATTCGAAAAGTTGTATGCGTTACCACAGGGGCAAAAACTTCGTCATAATCGACTCCGTATTTTTGTGAAAACCCTTGAGCTACAAAACGAGCTTTAAAATGAATAACATCGCCTTCAGCGTTTCTTTTAACTTTATAGACCCAATTACTTCCTATGGCTGACCTATTTGCAGGTAGCTCGACGAGCTCCCAAGTATGATTTTTCTCCATCGAATTTATTTCCTCTTGCATTGCAGCTAACCACTGCGCCTTTTCTTCACTGTCAATGGCTTCTTGATATGTTTTGGGTTCTTTAATCTCATTTGCCAACCATATTTCCTCTATTAGTCTTTTTGGGTAATTACCTTTATTTGCCCTTTCGGAAACTCTAACTTTAGGTGTTTGCACTTTAATATCTCTCAGATTATTACTATCGTTTTGCTCAGACTTATCTATTGATTCATTTACATTTATTGATTGTTTCGTCTTTCATCTTCTTAGATTCGAGAGTCTCCTCCTCAATCAATAATGTATCATTTTTACGGCCATTAGCCTTGTATAACTCAATGGATACATTTTGATCAAATTTATTTGTAACAAAATCATTAAACCGAACATCACGACTGATCACTACTTTTGTGGTTTCTGGATTATAGCAACGAAATGCTTTTGAATTCAGGTCGTAACCAAGAAATATCATTTCTTGTGCTTTACTATCTAATTTGCGTCTCATTTGGCATGGAATATGTACAAAACATTTTGAGCCAAAAATATGAAATTGTTTTAAACTAGGCTTTGAACCGTGCCACAATTCGTAAGGAGTTGAATTTGTCGACCTTGTATATACTCTGTTTTGAATGTAATTTGCAGTAGATATGGCCTCAGCCCAAAATGTATTTGGCAAATTTGAATCAATAAGCAAACATCTGGCCATTTCCATTAGTGTTCTATTTTTCCTTTCGGCCTTGCCATTCTGTTGAGGAGTAAAAGGAGCAGTCAGCTGAATTTTTATACCTTCAGACTTTAAAAATTCTTTAAAATAATTTCCAGTGTATTCACCGCCTCTATCGGAACGAAGCATTTTAGGAATACGTCCAAAATGTGTACGACAAAAATTAACAAAGTTTTTAAACGTTTGTTCTACCTCAGATTTTCTTGATAGTAATTTTAAATTTGAATAATCATCAATAAATGTAACCATGTACCTTTTTCCAGATGGAGTAGTAGTTTGCATTGGTCCACACAAATCCGTATGAATCAGATCCAATTGAGCAGTCGATTTATTAAACGATTGTTTTGGAAATGGAAATCTAGTTATTTTCCCTTTTGCACACGTTTCGCAAATTTCTTAATGCCACAGTCAATAATTTTTAAGTCCTCAGCTAAATTTTCTGCAAACATTTTTCGAATAGCCTCAGGTCCTTCTTAAAGTTAACTTCAAAACCAGCTTCAGTTAACCGCCTTACAGAAAGTATATTACCAATCAAAGTTGGAGCATATAGCACCTCTTTACAAACACATTTATGTTGACCACCATATTCATTACACAGCATTAACTCACCTGATCCAATACCTTCAATAGCAATAGTTTCTCCATTTGCCATTTCAATTGAACTTTTATACGTTTTATCTAGTTTCACAAAAAATTTTGCATCATTTACAGCATGTCGAGTTGCTCCCGAATCCACCAGCCAAGAGTTTTTTTTTTTATTTTTACCAAGTTTAAACAGAAAATCATTGTAGTTTGAAATTTCATCAACACAATTTACTTTGTTTGCATATTTTCCAGGCACTTGTTTTAATTTCCAGTTTTTGTATTTCGCACAATTCTTCTTTTGATGCCCTGGCTTTTTACAAAAATAACACACACCAGCAGGCTTAGCCACAGCTTTTAAAACAGCATCGTTTCCACCATTACCTGTGCGTAAACGTCGTTCATATTCTGCAATTACTCTTTGTTGAAGCAAAGCAAATGATATTTCATCTTCTCTATGAGACTCTAGTGAAGTTATTAGAGTATCATAGCCCTCTGGAAAACTACTTAACAGCATAGCATAGCATTTATCCGACAAAGCTTCTTCGCCGATATCACGTAATTTTGTAAATAGGTTGTTCATCGAACTAATGTGAGCAACAGCATCACCACCTTCTTCAAGCTTTAAACTGCATATCGACCGCATCAAATAAACTTTATTGGTCAGAGTGTTCTTTTCATGATAGTCCTTCAAAGCAATCCAAGTTTCTTTAGCATTCTTTTTGTTCCTTATATGACATAGCTGATCATCCATCACAAATAGTCCAATAGTACCTCTAGCTTCGTCATCTTTGCTTTCCCAATCATCAATTTCGATTTGATTTACAACAACACCTTTATCAACCCGAGCTTCCGGATGACATCCTTTTATTACGTATTTCCACAAATATTGTTTTCTTAGCAGTAACTCCATTTTGAATTTCCAATTCGCATAATTATCGTTGCTTAACTTTGAAAATTTTGGTTTAGCGGCCGCCATATTCTTTTGTTGAAATTTCTTTAGCAACTTTAAATTATCTTTAATGCTGGAATTTTTAAATTTACTTTAATTTACTTTAATTCATCCAATATTTTTATCTTCATATCCAGTAAATCTAAAAGTTGTTTATTGTTTTCTAAGGTTTGTCATTATTCAAACTCACTCTATGACGCCTTTCATTGTATATTTTTTTGGCCTCGGGGGTAGCTCACATTTTCGGTTTTAATCTTGACAATGACCCACAAAACTCGAAAAATAAAACAAAAACAAATTGAAAAATCGAAAACTTTTCCAAAAGCTACAAAAACCAATAAAACAACAAAGTGAATGGGAAATAGAAAAAGAGTTGTTGCTTGAAACCTTCGGTTGAATACTTCCATTTGGGGATACAAGAATTAACTTGTCTTGCTCGATTACAAATTTTCCCTTCTTATCTTTCGTTCCACTTGTTTTTAGTTTGAAAGTAAGTGAAGCAACAACGCAATAACACTTACACACATCTAAACGAGGTAATTGAATTTCCTCTACAAAAATTGTACTGATGGCCTAATAAGTTTGGTGTTTGTATGTGTTTGTATCTGTGTACTATATGTGGTCATATGTAAGTTGATTAATAAGTGTAAATGTTTTCTGTGAGTGCGTTTATCTGAGACGAGATAGAAATATTCTGTATGTAACTAAGAATACATGCTTTACTTACCTTTTTCATAGTTATTATTGTTATTGTTTTTTGTGATATTATTTTTCTAAGTAGGACAACCGAAGTTCTAATCAGAATTTCTAAAGTTAATTTTCGCATTATAAACAACTAAGAGTAAAACCCATAAGTATTGCTAACAAATCAATAGTTTTAATTTGTTTTTGTTTGTGTTTTGGGTTAGAAATACGATGGTTTTCCAGCTTAACGAAACAATGATACAATGTCAGGTTCAATCGTTTAAGTGAAAAAATCGCTAAATAGTTTACACCTTATCCCTCAGAAAGCAAACTTGCGGCCAGAAAACTTATCTAATGTAAGCCCTGTCTAATAATGTGCATTGTAGCGATTACAAAATGGTTGTGCTGTAGAAGAAAAGAAAAAACCTTTTGTTTTGTTATTTTTTGACTATTTACTTAGCGCGCTTCACTAAGTACTTCATTAGTAGTCCTTCATCAACTTGTCAACTTGTTTTGTGCCATGCTTTATTGCATTAAATAATACGTTTTATCTGACCCTTGTATTTTATTGTAAATTGTTACTCAAATATTATTTGTAAGCAGCTAGCAGACGTTTTTAAGGAAGTAAAAGCAAAAGAAAAATGTAATGTAATGACCAATATAAATAGCTTGTAGCTTGGAAAGGTAACATGTAAAAAATATGAATTGCTTGTGGCAAAAGTTTGAAGAGAAAACGTGTGTCAAGATTACGTTTTTTATTATTGTTTCTTTAATTCCTGTACAACTTTCATAACAACGCCCTTTACTTTTGTTTGCCTTGTATTTGAAATTAATAAAGTTTTTCTTAACAAAACTTTTGGCCACAAAATTAAAAAATAAATGTGTGTATGTGTGTGTTTTTGAAAACTTTAACTTTTGTCCCCATTACATTTATTAGTGTATGCAGTATTTTTGACGTGTACTAACATAAATTATCATTCGACCAAATACCCTGATATATACAAACAGGTATACGCTTCTCCTGCCTTCGTGTCGTAAACGTACTATGCTTCATTTGCTTTACGCCTTTGATACATAACGAAATTCATTAAAGAACTTAACGAAATATCAACACATCAAGATCTGGTATATCCGCTACCGGTCAGAGCACGAAACCGGAAGCATACACACGAATACTTATGCAAGTATGTACAAAAAAGGATTCATTTATAATATGCAGTCATATATATTTTTGAATACACGCATCATTACTCCCGCACACACATACATAGATTCGCGTTGAAAAATATTGTGTTGGTCTGTTCTGTTTTGGTTTGATTTTCTTTCAGTTTCAGACAGTCTGAGCTTGTGTGTGAGTGTATAGTTGTCAGTGTTTTTAACAAAATATTTGTTAACCAAAATTCCTCTTTTAACGTTTTTAGCCACTTTGTCTTCAACAAGCAACCACCAACCCGCAACACTAACAGCAACGAAAGTATAAAAGTGGCTAAAAATAGTTGCGTCTAACCGAAATAAATTGTTTTTTTTTTGTGTATATTTTTGGGTGGGTCAAAAATACAAATAGAAGAGATACTTACTATACATAAGGGGGTAAACTTAAAATTTTTAATGCTTTGTTCTTTCCTTATAATCCTTATAAGGTTTGTCATCAGTCAACGTATTAAAAAATCTAAAAATCTATACATATAAAAAATACGTCTAGTTAAATATGGGCTTTAAGATTATAATTTTCGTTACTCTATATATTGCAAGAGTTTTGTATAAAATCTCCTCAAACTATTCCTCAACGAACAAAAGAAAGTGAAAAGACAAGATAATAGATTAGACCATTAAATTGTTATCACAGTGAATTGTATGTGAGAAGTTGTAAAAATGTCAGTTAGTGCAAAATTCTCACTTGTTAGTTAAAAATTATTTTTCATAACTTTAATAGTCACATCTATTTTTTTTAAACTTGGATCAGCACTCAGGGGATGACCCCTACATATGCAATGCATTGTGCCGGAACTAGGAAAATTGCTTATGGGATGGATGATAAAGGGACTTAAAGTAACAGGAAAGACCTCTGCAGGAAGTTTATTCCACATGCGAACTGTTCGGCTAAAGAACGAATTTTCTCTGTAATGCGCGGTGCGATCATATCATATGCGGCATATCAACTACAATTGGATACGCTCTTAACGAAGAACGTGTTATTCCTAAAAATGATCGGGTTTCGGGAACAAGTTGTCTGATTTCATTAGAGCACATTCTTTGTAGTAACGATAAAACAGTGAAACATATCCCACATTGCGTCGATGCTCCAGTGAGTCAATAGACTGTCACCGATAAGCTTCTTTGCCCTCTCCTGTACCCGGTCGAGTATCATCAAAATAGGCTTTGAAGCACCGGCCCATACATGAGAGTTGTATTCCATTTTCGGTCGGATATAGGTGGTGTAAATCTTAATGAGATCATATGCAGTGAAGTATCTCTTACACCATCTTAGAAAGCTGAGGCACTTGAATGTTTCTTTTGAGACTTGAAAAATATGATCAGTCCATCGAACATCAGATTTAATATTCATGCCAAGAACATTAAGGGTCTCTGATTCTTCAATACTTACACCACCCATTATTACAGATGGAGCAGCATGATTGCTCGTACATCTGTGTGTAAGCATGCGACATTTTTAAATGACGTACACAATTAAAATCATATTGTCGCATGCGACATTTTTAAATGTTTAATGTATTATATGCTTCCAATGTATAAAAAGTATTGAACTAGAAATACTAATTTACGAACCCATAAAACAAACACATACGAAACAAAAACAAAAATATAATCCAACAAATAATTTAATATTCAAAAAGATAAACTTATCGCATGCGATATTTTCAAGCAACGTACATATGTAAAAATTTATGTTTGATCAAATAATTAAATGCAAAAAATGTTACAATTTACACATAAAGAAAAAAAAAACTATCCCATGTGATATTTTTAATAACGTATTTAGCTTCATACACATAAAATATTGGTTTTGATCAAATAATTAAATGCAAAAAATGCTTGCAAAAAACTTTATTTAATTGCACGTATTTATTTGTTTAAAGTGGTATTTATCTTCACACATCTTACAAAAAAATTTTGCAAGAATTATTTAATGCATAAGTAATTCGAGAAAACAAACTGTCGCATGGGAAAATTAAAAAAACATGTTTAACGTACATACAATTAAAAATTAATTAACGAAATGCCTGCAACGTATAAAGAAAAACACAATCACATGTGTGTGATGTACCCTTAAACTTATGGAGAGTGTGCTATACTATTAGTCGGGGGTCCCTGCTTTGATTTCTCCCAAGATCTTGGATGATTCTGGAAACAGCCCAAAAAGCTTAAGCCGTTTTGTGTGTTATACTGTGTTCAGACATGCATTATCAATTGAGTCAATATTCGGTTTATTGACAAAATTATTTTAGTGTTCAGATATACGAAATTTACCTTACTCAATAATCATTTGAAAGTTAGAAAATAAAATTGTTTTTATTTCGGTCGTTGAAATTTGTTTTGAAAATTACAAAAATGGAAATAAACTTCTATTCAGGAAACGGAGAACACGGTGATAATAGCGATGATGGTGCACCAGGATACAATGCCGTTGGTGAATTGGAAGCATCTGCATAAATAAAAATATTCAATAATTAATAATAATAATAAAAATAACAAATTTTAATCAACAATGAAAACAGGAAAAAAAGGATTTTCTTCTAATGAAAATGATTTCAGATACTCCCATTGCCGCCTTCTCTTTTCTGCAAAAATGTTAATTTTAAAACATTTTTTATAACGTTTTTTTATGTACTAAACTAAACTAAATGCCTGTATCGCTGTGTACAGTTCTACAACTTTACTTGTATTTCCCGTGGACTACAAGAGTAACCCTGCTGTGTCCACGAAGCCCATATATTTTGCTTTGCCAAATATCTAGAACGGATGCCTCACTGGCTCATTCCAGCCCATTCTCTTCTTCTTAATTTTGATACCTATTTATTTAAAAAAGAAATTGGTTTATTTGTTTTTTTATTATAAATCATAGATTTAATAAACTTACCCTCAACTTTACTCGCCATACTTTTAACGAATTTTTTCAATATTTTCTTAACATTTGCCATTGTAGATAGTTTTGCTTACTAAACATACTTGTGAACAGTGTTGTATTTCAAGTTTTACTCAATTTTATAGCAATTTAGTACTTATTGAACAATAATTAAATTAAAATTTTGTATGGAATATTGAGCTCAATAATTGTATTTATTGCGATAATCTTAATGAACTTGTGTGTATGACTGAACACCGTATTAACATAACTTATTTAACCAGACGATATTTAGATTCACATGCGCAAAAAATCACATTTTCTTTATATAATATAATCCACAAAATTATAGCAATTTATGAAGAACATAAAATTGTACGTAAAATTATATATTTATTGAAGTATCTATCCAGCCATGAATATCACAACTTATAATTTAAGATAGTAACACATAAAATTAGTCGCGGGAAAAGCAATGTTTCGGTTTTTGGGATAACCGAAGTCATGAAAATGGAAAAACGATTTTACTTAGCTGTTTACTCGCCATCCCTTCAGATCAAATCCGCAGTAAATCGTCAAATTAAACAACATAAAAAACATTAAAATTAAATTATTGAACAGCCTTTAAGGTTGGCTCTCGTACATCCCACACTATTTATCTCCAAACTAAAAGGAAATTATAAATAATTGCCACAAAATTATTCAGCGTACAATACTAAAGATAGTTATTTCCACAGATGTAAAATCTTATTTGTCCAACAATTGAATGTAAAAAAGTTTATAAATGTACAGGTAGAAAATATTGTCTTATTTAAACGCATTTAACTAAACGTATTTAGATTCACACACATAAAGAATCACAACCTACTCAAATAATTTGGTGTACAAAATGATTTCAATGCATAATAAAACAAGTAAGAGAGATATATTCGGCTGTGCCGAATCTTATATACCGTTCACCATAGTATGGAGTGACGAAAGAAGTCACAATCACTAAAATTCGCGCCCACGAAATACGAAAAAAATTAAAAAAAAATAAATTAAAGGGAAAAAATTACATTAAAGCAAAAAAAAATTGCCACTCACCGTCTCACGGACGCACCCCCACGTGATGGAAACAAAAAATTAATCACGATCACGCATTATTGGTTCTAATCTCTATTTCATAGTATAGGCTGATTTCATACACAGCTGCCAAAGCAACACTGGAAGCATGAGTTTACAAGGCATTCTCGTGTTGCTTTGCAAACTGCGTTTATGAAGTCAGCCATAAATTATGAATTTCGTAACAAATTTGTTACAATTTCTTGCCTAGAGTGCATTATAAAAATATTAACATTCCCTTATTAGCACTTATATAATTTTTACACATCCAAGAAGCGTTTCAACGTCTTTATCAAAAAGCCAGTGGTCTTCGACTAAACAAAGAAATGATTTGAAACGTTAGAAAAGATTTAATAATGAAGAAATTCTCCCAAAATTGATTAAAAATATCGACACCTATTACATAAATCTGTTAGTCTAATGATTAAAATGTTCCAATATTATCTTCACATTGAAAATAATTTAAAGCTATCAAAAATTCTTAAAAAACGAACAAACTTTTTCAAATAAAAAGTAAAAGTAATAAAAATAACTAAAATTTATCAAAAATTAAAAAAAAAATTAATAAATGGTTGGTCAGGATTTGAAACCGTACCTTCTTACCCGGTGGCACGGTTTCGAATCCTGAACACAACACAATGCTATTTTTTTTAGAATTTTCGATACGTTTTAGTTGTTTTTATTACTTTTACTTTTTATTTAAAAAAGTTTGTTCCACAATTTATTTAAAAAACCAGGCACAATCTCATTTATAATATTTTTTTTTAATTTTTGCGTTTTTTTTCAAATTTTATGAACGGTAAAAGGTTTATTTTTCAAAAATATCCAATATGTTATCAGATGGGATTTTGTACAGTGATCAAATAATTATATAATGAATTCAGTAAGTTGTCGATGTTTTTATTTAATATAATATAATAATAACACCAAAAATAAAAATAACTTGACGGTGTGAGAAAAAATATTAAATTATAAAATATAACAACATATTTTAATTCATTATTTTAATTTTATTTTTTCTTTGAAACTCGTATGATGTACGTATGTACATATGTAAACTAGTGGTATTCTGATAGTTGTTAACTTTTCCATTTACTTATCTGTATTGCGGTTGGACCAGACGATAAAGGTTTTGGTTCAATATAACCTGTATATTTCTGATATAGAAACACAATGGAACTTCAACCACAATTGATTTAAAAAATACGAATTCGGAAATTCATATTCAGCCTGCTAAGAAAACAGATAAATTTAATTGAAACAAATTTTATTTAAATCTTCTTTTGCGTTTACTAAGTAAGACAGAGATCTAAATATGAAAAATTACGATAAAATCGCAAACAGAAAGCATTTTGCTCTCAAATCCAACCCATAATTCGGCTTATTTTCGTAATATTTAACCATTAATCCGCGTCCAATTCCATAGTGCGTGCTATCGACATGCGATATTCCGCAAAACCATGATTTTTAAGGTGTTTTTAATGAATGTAAGACCAGTTTATTTTATATGAATATGAAGAAATCAATTTTTTATTTACGAAGATCTTAACTTATCATTTTGTATATGTTGAATTGGGGAAAATACGAAAATATGCACAAAAAATAAAATGAAATACAAATATGTATGCATATACTATTTTTGGAAATTTTCCCCAAATATTCCGATCTAAAAATCCAAACTTCATATGTATGATATGTACGATAGGACCTGATTGTTTGAAAAATATTTGATGAATTGCGAACTATTCTTAGAATACATTTTAATTAAGCCCACATTAAATTATTCAATTGCATAATGCAATCTAGAAGCTAAATATAAATTTGTGGAAAGTAGGTATTTGCAATACTTTTATTCAAAATACAAATGCATTTGAAATGTTTATTCCAAATACAAAATAGTTTTGAATAAAAGTTTAATTTTTACAATGGAAATGATATTTATTAAGTTTTTTACTCTATAATGTTGCTGTTTTTTAATCAATATTGAATCATACAATTTTCCTGATGTTCTCATATTTTTAAGAATTTTTGGCATTTTAGAGATTTTTTCAAGATTTTTGGCTGCCGATTGCCAATTATATGATTTTTTTAAAATAAATTTTGGAAATAATTTCCAATATTGCAGTTGCAATTTTTAGAATATGCGCTATTTTCGCGGGGTTTTAAATTTTTTAGTTTCTCTGCTAATTACATTTTGGAGCTTGATATCAAATTAAAAATGGCAATTAATTGAAATGCTTTTGAATGTTAACTCACTGATGTTACAGAATGAAAAAAACATTTCTTATCAAATTCTAGCCGGGAAGAGATTTTTCTGCTTTGTTATGTGTTAATAAGTATCCAAACAACATTTTAATTGTCAAAAGATTTTTTGTCATATTGTACAAATACAATAATAATACCGGGTTCTGATATACTGCAGGTACGCTCTGCACCTGAATATAGAAAATAATTAAAATTACACAAGTATAAAACAGGATATAAGCATCAATTTTGCCTTTCTTCTGAAATCACAAATAGTCATAAAAAATGAAATATTAATACATTTTCAAAACAAAACTAAAATTCAATTTCATTGATTTAGTATATTTACCCGTATATAGTGTCTTGACGATCCATCACATTTCTTTAATATAAATAATATAAAAAATAATGATGGTTATTTATATACGAAAAGAAAATGTAAGCGATAAAAAATACTGTAATATGCATGCATAATATTATACTAATAAACGTACAAAAATAAGTTTAAAGAAACAAACAAAAACAAAACAACAAATCATTGCTTTTCGATTGTTTAAATATACACATGTATACACAGAATGTGTACAACTGCTCTGTGGTGTACAAGAAGCGGTCGTGACTACCAACAAAGAGGTTGTTGGATTGAATCCCCACGCGACTTTTAAAAAAAAAATTTTCAAAGTAAAATTATTTCGAATGCCAATTTTGCTCATATTTTAGTCGTTAATGGACCGACTTCAATTATTTTCAGTCTAAACCTTCGTAGAACTACATACAAGATATATGCTTCATAAAATTGACCGTAGGACAGTTGGGGCCATAAAAACACAACAGAATAGGAAATATAACAAAAAAAGTCTTATGGCTATATCTCATTAACTATTGAACCGAGGTTTGTTATTTTCAAAACGAACACATTTATGAAAAATTCCAAGAGAATGGTATAAAATTTATTTCTCTATGTTGTGTTTTGGCCTTAATTCTAACTACACCAAAATGTAGCAGATGGACAGACGTACAGACGGACAGACGGACATCGCTCATTCGACTTCTCTATCTATAAGGATCTAGAATATATATACTTTAAAGTGTTCTTAAATGAATAATGAAGAAGTTACATACGGAATGACAAACCTATATATCCCCTTTCCAAATTTGTTGGTGAAGGGTATAAAAATATCGCATGTGTTATTAAAAAAATTTATTTAACATTTAACGTTCAAAAAATAATCAAATATGTATGTATTTTCTCATTTATAATATGTTTCTAAGCAAACAAATATCAGGAAATTAAAATTACAGTTTTTTTAATGTATTTTGCATTGAGTGTTCTCTGTCCTTAGCTATTTAGTGGACAAAGCCCAAGACAATCAAAGGAAGAGCCAAATAGAATTATCAACATCAACTCTGCTGGTGGAGCGACAGACATGTTTAATTTGTAACTTTAGTTTTTGTTATTGGTTTTGTGCCAACTGAAGCGTATACGGGATGTGAACATATTCTGCTTGTCCTTTCAAACATCAAACTCACTGTTTGTCGCATTTAATTGTTGATTATTCTATTAAATGGTTTTAAATTATAAAATGGTGTGCTTAGAAAAAAATCAAGTTAAATTGATCTGGGTTAAAAATTGGGTTTCCTTATTTCTGGTTTCTTGCGATAAACGAAGTGGGTGCAATTTATTAAATTTTTCACTAAGGAAACCCAGCTATTAATATTCGATATTAATATATTTTTAAAAAGAGTAATGTATACATTATATATTTAATACGCAATATAATGTGTTTAAGACATACCACATCGGGTGCTTTGAAATAAAGATGTTTCTAATATCCACAAAACTAACATCGTATTAAGGCAACTTTTATGGCCTTAATGTTTGAGTATGGTTGCCGCTTAGTGCCTTGTTCCCATATACTATGTACATAATTAGGTATTCAATTTGGGCAAATAATTAATCGCGGCTTAAATTCAACCGGTTGATCAAGGATTAATTTTGGATTAATCGCTTAACTGATTAAAAAAATTAAGTTAAAAAAATTAAGCCGTAAAAAATAATCTACAATTGTTTGAAGATCTTCGTGGTTGGTATGAAGAATAGTTTCAAATCAAATATTGTCTCATGTCCAATTCTTTCTAACTAAAAATGTTACGAACTTTATACAAAATAATAATCACTTTGGATTAAAAAACTGCAAACATCTTTTGTTTAAGATAAAGCAACAAATTAAGTTGATTTAATAAAAATATTTAACAAAATAAGTTAAATTTAGTCGAATAACTAAACGAGCAAAAATTAAAACGTTAATCGATTAATAACCCTACCAAACAATCGGTTATAGTACATAGATGAAATTTGGTAGGCTCACTACTTAATATCGAGATTATGCAAATTTTCAAGTTATAGAAACTGTCTGTGCAAGGATATGCCTGCCTCGAGTAGATCCTTAATTTTAAAAATAAGACTACAGCTAGAATTTTGACAAGAACAATTGCCAGATATTTCTAAAATCTCCCGGTTAAGTTTTGTAGTAAATTTTGTATCAATAGACGCAATTGTGATCAGAGTGTAGCATAAATTGGTAATTAGTTCTCGAATAAAATTGTTAACCTGTATAAAAAGTTTCATCTTAATCCATGTTCGGTTAGTTCCGTAATTGCTTTTTGGTAAAGTTGACATATATTCGTACGTTATCATGTCGCTAAAATTGATTTCTGAATAGAATTATTTTCTTAGAAAACAACATTATAAATACAAAAAGGTCGAAAAATCATATACTTATATAAATAGATTACGAATTATAATTGAGCAAGCAAATGAGCACAACTCGCCCACTTATATGCTATTCGTGCACGTTCGATACAACCGTGAGGATGAGCATTTGGTGAGCACTGCATCGCAGAGATGTACCGGAAACTATCATAGACGTTATCAAACTTATGTATTCGAACTCCCAAAATCAAGTGCTATACAAGGTGAAAACGTCTGAATTATTTACTATCGATGTGGGAGTACGTCAGGGTTGTGTTCTGTCGCCACTTCTTTTCCTGCTTGTGCTAGATGATGTCATGTCAATAACAAATATTGCAGCACCAGACGGCATTGAGTGGACACCCTTCTCAAAACTAAACGATCTATACTATGCTGATGATTTATGTCTCTTAGCAAATTGAAGGGTCTTCATAAAAACGTTCTCAAAATTGGTTTGCGAATAAACTTGCGGAAAACCAAACTAATGAGAATAAACACCACCAATACCACCTGTCTAACTCTCAATAATAACACCATAGAAGATGTACAATCTTTCTGTTATCTGGGCTGCACAATCACAACGAATAGCTATGCAAAAGAAGATGTTTCTGCGCGAATCAACAAGACCCGTCAAGCCATGCATTGGGGTATCATCCGAAATATCATAACAACTGAAGACCAAAGTATTCAACACATGTGTGAAACCCATACTCCTATACGATTGTGAAACTTGGGGTCTATTCAAAAACGACGTAAGACGGCTACAACTTTTCACAAACCGTTGCCTACGAAGCATTTTTTGGCCCAACACAATAACCAACGAAGAGCTGCTCCGAAGCACGAACCAACAGCCAATACAACATCCTGAAAAAGAAATTTGGGTGGATTGGTCATACAGTGAAATCCGATAACGAGATAGCCAAAGCAGCGCTTCAGTATAACCCCCAAGGTTCTCGGAATCGTGGACGTCCAAAAACAACTTGGCGCATCGCAAACGTACGTGAGCTGACTACTGCAGGGCTTTCATGAAATGAGGCGTTAAGAAAAGCCCGTTGGAAGTCATTAATTGAGCCCGTTTGCTCTCTAGCTGGAGAATAGCGGGTTATAATCATCATTCTAATAAGGGCTTTGCAGCTTTGTATTTGAAAGTCCGTAAAAATTGCATTGTAAATAAAATTTGACACATTTTTGTTGAGTTTTCTGTTACCACCCTAAAGAACAAATTTTCCCAATCCATCATTCTAATTAAAGAGTTTTTTTTTAATATTTTTGAAAGCAATTCAAATCATGTTTATTTTCTTTTCTTCCTTCACACAAACACTTTTATTAAGTCGCATATTCGTACACACACGTTGTCCCAGAATTTAAGAGTATTTTTATTGTGTTAATATTTTAAGCACGTAAACCATCAAAAGCACCCAGAGAAGATATACACATTTTTCATATTTTTTTTAGGAAATGTTGTTTCTAAAAGTTTTTATTTTTTTGCTTACAATAATATTTTAACATGCCTCAATACAATTTTTCTTTAGCTAACACTTGTTCTTACGTTCATATGTATGCAGGTAAATACATACATATACATATGATCACACGAAGAAATTGTAATAAAAATCTGAAGATAATACTCTTAATTAGTTTTGCTTAAACATTTTTAAAATATAAGTTGGAAGGTTTTGTTTGGCTGAAGGTCAAAACTGAGTTTATTAATTTACTTTTAATTTAAAATATTTTTGATAACTTAAAATTTTTCATTTAGTGGAGAATTTTCAATCATAAGACTGGCAGAAGGGATCATTACTGATTTCGAGGTCGCTACATCATCGCTGCAGTGATGGATACGATTGACTAGGAACATCAACTACGAGTATTTCACTATTCCATTTAATAAATTAGACTACAAAAAATACTTCTATTTAATTTTACAAGTTAAAACAATTTCAGTTGGTTCGAAACTCCCATCTCTGATGGTTAATTTTTCCAAATATTATTACTTTCTTGCTTTTAATATTCATTTCATTATATGCCATACACTTCAATTGAACGATTCTGACATTTTCAGTTGTTATATTTTTATCGTACATCGTTCTTAACAACCCAACGATTTATTTTGACAAACGTCAAAATCGATAGAACGTTCAGTGACTATTTGCATTAATAACCAGAACGATGAACGATATGAGCGACCTAATGCATTTAAACGCACTGATCGCTCTGAACGATTTAGCAGAAAGAACTATATTCTGTGTTCTGCTTTCTCAAATCTTAAATTTCAAGTTAAATTGTTTTTGTTTGTTTGTTTATATAAATGAGATGAGAACCACTTACATGATTAGCATGAAATGTACACAATCGTACATGATTAAGCATGATAATGCGAATAAACATTTTGAGTGAGTAAATTGCGCGTTAGCAAATAATAAGAATCGATTATTTGCAAATTCAAACTATTAACTAAAACTAGTAACTTTTATTGTAAAGGGTGGCGCAAAACTAATCACCCCATCGGAGGATTTTATAATTTTTGCAAGTTCCGTCGCATGTTTATCATATTTGGCATTTGCGAACTAGACGGCTGCAATATTCAAGCAATAAGCACTATATTCTGAAAGGGCGTGGAATAATTGTGATGTGAATAATTGTGAGTTTCAACTTCGATTTCCTAATGGTGTCGCTCCAACTGACAAATACTCCGCCGATTAGCTGCTCGACTCAAACAGACTGTAACCACAAAAAACCTTGCAGGGCACGGCCGCCAACAGATTGCTCGTTTTGACGAGAATACCACTGCTGTAGTTTTTGATGTCACTGACAGCGAAGAAATATTAACCAGACGTGCCACGCAGTTGGGCATCAGCAGTTTACAGCAAAGACACATGGTCCTGTACAAAGTACAAACAGTGCTTCATTATATGCCTGCTGACCGTCATGACGCGTCAGTAGCATGAGAATCACTGCAGAGCAGCGATCGCCAAAAGCAGGGCGCCGCGCCTTTTGGTTTTCTCTTTTATTATGTTGGTGTATTCATGTATTGTAGACAAATTAAAAATATAAATCAGTCTAGCTTGAGCATTCGAAAAGGGAGGTTGTGTATGGCATGTTTTTTTAAATCAGTGTTGCCAGGTTTAATAATTCTACTTCTTTTATCTAAAAGTTCAAAATATGTTCCATGAGCAATATAAAAAAGATTTTTTATTTTCAGAAAATTATTTTGGCAAACCGGAATGTTTGCTTTATCCACGTGTGTTGTCACGTACGAAAATACCTGACATGAAATGGCATTTTCAACCAGTGGGATAGGTTTCTGCAAAAATATTTCAGCAGATACATACCCAAAATTAAAAAAATTAATTATAAAATTATATTCCATGTTTGGGTCGACCTACATATGTGAGTCAACTTTTTCTATGTTGCGACATATTTAATAGGAAATTAACATTGATAATGCTATACAATTCCTAGAATAACTTTATAATTTTTTTAGAATATTATTTATGCATTGCAAAACAAAGTGCCACAATTTTCTATTTTGCTGGCAACACCGTTTAGTTGTGAGAGGGAGAATAAATATAACTAACACATTAGCAAAATGTAATAGTATAGGTTGCCTTTCCTTGCTGTTGAGTCATCCTCAATCTCAACAACAAAGAGGACGTTTCTGAGTCGAAAATCATCATGAACGACGAGGCGCGTTTTCATTTAAACTGACGTAACTGTAAACAAAATTTTAATTTCTTGGACACTGAAAATCTGCGTTTGATGCACGAAAAGCCGTTACATCCACTCAAAACCACTGTGCGGCGTGGTATTCACGGGACAGGAGTGTTTGGGCCGAAGATTTTTGAACGGCGAACACTGCACATACATGATCAGCCACAAGGGATATTTTGAAGAAATCGTTTCCTGATCGCGCAATCTCCCGCTTTGCCGATTTGGTTGCTGGTCGTGCCAAATCGTCAAAGCCCGATTTAACCATCCCAGACTTCTTTCTTTGGGACTACTTCAAATCTCGGGCTTATGCCAACAAGCGGCAGAGATTCGTAGCCCTTAAGAAGAATATTCGATAGAAATACAGTTATCACCGCAAACCGATGAGAAAGTCATGAAAAATGCAATAAATCGGTTACAAATTTGCATCCAACCTCTCGGTGGATGTTATCTTCTCCATTCAAAATATAATTTTAATTTATTTAAAAAGTCATTCAAAAACAAAATTGGATGATTCATTTTGCGCCACCTTCTATAAGCTTTTATTAGCGTTATGACCAAGCACGGTATGAGACAGGCGGCAATAATTTTTATGTCACAAAAATTGATCTGAAATTAATAAAAGAAAAGACGCATAAAGTAATTATAAAATAAATCATTTTTAATTAATTAATTTTTTAATTAAAGTCTGTTATATTTATTTTTCTTCAATTGTTAAGCATTTCTTAATATTTAATTTATATACGTTTCAATATTTTACAATTCATTCTTTTCGTGTCTTGCCAAATATTCGCTTATCTTTCCACAGTTAGTCCGTTTATGTGATCAAATACGTAGATATAAAAGAAATAAACATTTTTGGCCATGAGAAAACGTTTGAAAGTAAATGCAAGACAAATAAATGTGGTTCTAATAAAGAAGCAATTAAGTTGTAAATATTTTTTCTTACAAAAAAAAAACAAAATAAAAAGAGAAAAATCAATAAAAGAATGCGTATATTAGGAAATGTTTTAATAGAACGAATAAACTTTCTTCTAATAAAGGTGAATTGCCCTGAATCGAAGATTCATATTGAAGACTAAGAAACTGAATAAGCGAATGACATTTTGGGGAAGTTTTTCTATTTACGTTCCACTTCACAGATTGTGGTTTTTCTTTATAATTGCAGAAAAACTAATTTAATTCAAACACATCTAAGGCAGCACATTAATGGGAATGTTAATGTTTCAAACATGTAATTTATGTTAGTGAATTCCCTGCAGCAAAGAACGTAAATATGATATTAAGGTGGTTCTTCATATTTGGAAATTTTATTAAAATAAAACGATAATAAGAAACTAAATACTTTACAAAAAATATAATACCATTTTGAAATATTTTCTTGCGGCACTCTTTGGGAAACATTAATGGTGAATAATCCGTGGATCTGAATTGTATTTGATATGCCGTACAATAATGTCAAACGCCAGCTGTTAAAATTTCACCCAAATTCATCGATTAGTTTATTTGTTGTCGTTTGAAGTAAGAAACTTTTGTGTTTCTTGAAAAATGGAAAAAAGTGAATTTCGTGCAGTGATTAAACACTATTATTTGAAAGGGAAAACGGCGAAAGAGACAAAGGAAAAGCTCGATAAACATTACGGTGAGTCTGCTCCGTCAGATTACATGTTTAAATTTTGGATTGCAACAATACTATCAACAGGAAGGCCAAAAGAGGTGGTTACTGAAGAAAATATCAAGAAAATCCTCGATATCGTTATGAATGATCGCCGAGTCAAGTTACGTGAGATTATTGAAATGGTAAACATATCATACGCACGTGTGTTCAACATTTTGCATGAACATTTGCATATGAAAAAACTATTGGAAAGATGGGTGCCGCGTTTGCTCAGTGTCAAACAAAAACGAGTTCGACAGACCACTTCACGGCGGTGTTTGGACATGATAAAGCGTAATCCTGTTGATTTTTGGCGTCGATTAATAAGTGTTGTTGAAACGTGGGTCCACCACTACACACCTGAAACCAAAAATCAATCGAAACAATGGGTGGAAGCTTATGGAAGTGCTCCGAAGAAGGGGAAGACAGTAGCCACTGTATTTTGAGATGCACACGGAATATTGCGCATCGATTATCTTGAAAAAGGATCCACAATCGCAGGAAAGTATTATCGTGCATTATTGGATCAATTGATTGATGCAATCAAGAAAAAACGACCACATTTAAAGAAGAAAACGTGCTCTTTCTTCAAGACAACGCACCGGTTCACACATCATTAGATACGATGCTAAAATTACGTGAAATACACTTCGAATTGCTTGATCATCCACCTTATATTCCAGATTTAGCTCCTAGTGACTTTTTCCTGTTTCCAAACTTGAAAAAATGGCTCGCAGGAAAAAGATTCATCTCAAACGAAGAAGTGATTACCGAAATTAACGCGTATTTTGAGGGGTTGCCAAAATCGTATTATTCAGATGGTATAAAAAAGTTGGAATATCGTCTTACTAAGTGTATTGAGCTAAAATAAAATGTTGAGAAATAAATGGTTTTTGAAAAAAATGGGTTTTTTCTACTCAGGTAGCTCCAATATCAATCCGCCCTCGTATATATATGTAGGTTTGAACATATGCTCTTTTTTTCTAGTCGAAAGCTGATTCTATTTGAAAGTGCGACTGCTTTTCGACTGGCAAAGTTTTATTTCTTAAATTTCAATTCAGCTGGGCGAAAGACAGAAAAAGAAAATATCCGTCTCGCTGTCTTTCATCCAGCTGAATTGAAATTTGAGAACGAAAACTTTGCATGCGGAAAAGCAGTCTACGTTTTATAGACTTTTGTATAATTGTGTAATTGATTGGCAATGAGTAATTGCACTCACCTTAATATTCGTTAACTTCAAATTATGGTATTCACTATTGATTTCTATGCTTAAGAATTCCCTTAGATTCACATAATAACCACCCATGCACAATGTATCTTATGTATGATCTACTAAAAACTTTCTATAACAGTTTTCTTTCCAAAAATTAGTTTTCTTCTGGTTGTATCCTGAATATGATAAACAAACAAATTTCCAACTATCCAAAATATTATAATGGATTTAGTTTGGTATTTATGTCATGTACAACTACGACAAACTACGGTTGTCCATCCAGTATATACAAGGTATTTGCAAACTAGAGGTGAACTATAAAACTGAATAAAGCTTAAAGAAAAATAAATGATAATAAATGAAGAAAAGCAAAAAATTAATACAGTTTAATATTTCCGAACAATAAAAAAAGAAAAAATTCATTTTCTATTCTATTTGGGAAATGGTTACGCCTGTCGAGAATATTTTTTCTCTCGAAGTATTTCGCTTTTCCCTAATGTTTTGAATGTGAATAATTCCTGCCAAAAGTGTTCGCAAGAAAAAATAAGTCACGAATAATATAGTTCATGCGATTTTTCTATTTTTCTCTTGCTTTTGTTCACTTAATTTTTACAGGTGAACTGAATAAAAACAACATGTAATTTCAACAATTTCGTTCCAATTATATATTGAAGCCTATTTGTTTTTCGGACAAAATTAGTAAGCACTTTTTATTATTCTTCATTTTTGGCGAATTAAAAAAATCTTTTCGAACAATGTAGGGTTCAATAGGTGGTTGTTTGATGTTTAGTTGACCCCTCCTCATTAAAAGTATAAAAAATACGTCTTTCGTTGATTAAGGTTACAATGAATTTAATTTTTACATGAACTTATTTCAATTTTTGCTTACATCTAAATTCAAGTACTTTTTAAATTTACGCAATAACTACCTCTATTCCTATGAATATCGATGTCATACACGTGAGACAGAGAGGCCAAGACATACTTTGATTATACATATTCCCAAATTGTTCAATCTCCAATACTTTTACAGCTCTAGCATTCCATAGGATTCTACTCTACGTGAAATTTGAAGCCGTTGATCGATCCAAACATAGAACAACAAACTTTGCATACAACTACAGTGAACACAATGCATGACAGAACAGCTTTAGTTAAAATATATCTGATTTACTAACATGTTATTGAACACAACATACATACAAGTAGTTACATAGGCGCATATTCAGAAATCACCACTAAGTGTTAATTTTATTAAGTACCTATTTAAGTAATTCACAGTTGGTTACTTTCAGCACGAAAAGTTTACACTTAGTTATGGGTGAAGCTGTAATTAAATGATAACTAACTAATACATTCAAACACCTGATTGTCTTCTATTGCGTCGAAAAAACATCCGTACAAAAAAATACATTAGAGATGTGTTTTGGTCAAGAAAGTTCTATTGAATAACTTTACTTTTACAGCATCTTATTTTAATGGTCTTTTTCACAAACGATTAATAATGTTATAGTAGGTTTAATGTGAAAACCGGTTTTAATGCACACATTAACTTTATTAATCGTTTGCGAATAAGGCCCTAAGTGATTTATATACAAACTATGAACAAAAATGAATTTTTTATGATTTTTTTTAATAGCTTCATAAGCTTTTTAATTAATTACAGTAAACGTCTGTATGCAACGTCAAAGCAATGTTAAAATCACGCAGTTATATTTTATAACACTGCAAATCAAATGCATTGTCTATAAAAAGGATTGGCAATTTAAACAATACGTGACATTGTCGCACTGCAAAGCAACATGCGTTTTGGAAGGCAGCCTATCGTTCAAAATAGTATCGACATTTTATTATCTCTACACGACATTATTCGGGTTTGCATTTCTTACATCAGCTAAAAGCAGTTGCTGCACTATTTATGAATTGTGAATAAGATCTATAACTATCTGTGAACTATTTTTTTAGTTTCTGTTTTATTAGTAGTGTTGAAGTTGTGTTTGCTGTAAAAACAACTAATAATACTTTCCACAATACAAATAACTCTCGTATGCTTTTTCTAGTCATTATTTGTATAAATACAAATTTTAAATCACATTCAACCGAGCCACCTAAACAGTGGTGGATGCATGAAAACACACATGAACACTGATGATGCGAGTGTAACGGCTCCCGAAAAACAACGTTGTTTCTGTTCTGCCGTCTAAGTTGAAATTAATTGGTGTTAAATTTTTCCCTTGATCCTTTGAAATATTGTCTCATGTCCAATTCTTTTTGACCAAACACGCTTCTAAGAGGGAATCAAAGAGAAACTCTTGTTTGCCAAAAAATTTTCATATTAACAATATTAGTAAAAGATAATCCAAGGTCCCAGGGTATCAATTTAATAGCATCTTACAATGAGAAAAAGTGCCCTTTTGATATGAAAAAACGAGTATTTTAATGCGAAATCACCGGATGTTTATTTAACTGTTAAGAAAGGAAAACAACATCCGGACCGTATTCTTTTCATGAATTTGCACAGTGGCTGTATGTCCTAGATAACTTCACGAGTTCTCTATTTGAGGTCTGGAATCGATTGGGGGTAAAATCGCCTCTTCAGGAGACTTTTCACGCGAAACGGCGATGGTATCGATTCTTGCGTGGCACGTAACACTATATTGTTCCAGTTGCTCCTGCCTCATTTTGGGAAAAGTAATTTCCAAGGACACCGCCAGATCAAAAACCACACCAAACAGTCACTCGTTGAGGATAGAGGGGCCTTAAAACTACTGGCTCAGGGATAATTAATGAAATTTTAAAGTTCCTGTTTTTAAATGCCTATTAAATCACTTGATGTGTGTTAGAAAGGCTTAATTATTTCTTTCGCGTAGCTTTTAGTTGAAGAAAAAATCATATTTAAAAAATAAAACTTTTGTTCGTAAATTGCACTTAATGCAAATACTTTCATTAACAATTTATTTCTTATAAAACGCTCTTCGTAAACATTTTAAAAGCTCACGTAAATGTCAGTTACCTTGTATATGAATGTTGATATTTATTTCAAGAGCACCAAAATATATTTACATTAGGGTGGCCCCCAATTGGAATAATGTGCAAATCTTTATTTCCTATATTCTTAAAAAATAAATATCAGGATTTATGTTGATCTATACAAAATTAAAAATGGCGTAATGTAACTGAAAGGAAAAATATAACAAACTCATTACTTGCTTGGTTTTTTTATTGTCACTGAAGCACTTCAAAATTTTTCCGACCAATCTAAAACTTTGTATTTTGTGCTTTTTTGTTGATACCGAGAGTTGTTAAACACTCTTTTCTTCACATAAGAGCGGACCACCCTAATATAACCTATATGTGCACACATCTGCAGTATGTAGTATGAACATATTTTATTTTAAATGTATTTTCAATTTGAAATGGTATTTCGACATCAAGGGAGTTTTATTTTATTATTACTATTTTAATAGACGAATGTAAATTTTACTGCTGCAAATTGTATAAAAAAAACTTTTACGTTTGTGTGTTAAAAGTGTATGGATGTGTTTTTATACTTTTTGTTTGTTTCTTTCATTTTCAGTAAAAAGGAAACAAAAGTAACCTGTTGGAAAATATATATTTTTATGCTGACTACGAGTAACAAGACTAGTCTGATGAAGATGAAATATAAAAAAATAATTTTTAAAGTTATTGATTTAAATTGAAATAAATTGGAAATATGAAGGTGTATATCGTCACATGAATTCATAAAAGCCCTAAGTTACATTTAAAAAATTTTACAAGACAAACAAAAAACTCTCGAATATCAGCTTATTTCTTATTGAGGGATTAATACAATTTATTTATGTAAAATTTTTCAGGGACATATATTTTGATGTGGTGCATCGTAATAAATCAAGAAGTCGATTTTTAATTCTTTGTAAATTAGCGTTTTTTTAAAATCATGTGACGCAAAAATACGCGTTGCCACTAGAGTTTTCAATTTCCAGACAGCTTTTGCTTATCGGGAATAGAGAAATATTTTATTTCATATTTTTAAAATGACACATTTATATATTGTGAAAGAAAACAAAGCAAAAAATATCAAGTAACTCAGGATTGGGAAGTTTAAAATAAAATTAACATTAAAAACAGTTTTGGTAAAGCACTCTTTGACTATTTTTCAAGAAATAATTACCGTTACCTTTCTTTCTACTTTATTTACTATCAAAGATTATTTTTAGTCATATTTGTATTTTTTCAATGTTATTCTTTTAATTATTGTATTAGCTAAATTGAAATTGATAATATTACAAAAATTTCCTTAGTATAATAATGTTTCGATGTGTTTTTTTTATAACTTTTTTTTTTGGAAATATTACTTAACTATAAAATAATTATATTCTTAATGTTCTTATGATAAAAAAAATTAATTTATTCCACATGTCGCTATCGAAAAAAATGAAATCAGTTAATTCAGAAACAAATGCCCTTAAAAAGAACATAAAATTCAAGCCCTGAGACTCTGATTGTCAAGCACCGTTTATTAAATAAATAAAATAATTTTTCATTTGATGTTTCACAGAGAGAGTCACAAGAAATTATTTCTAATTCGCCAGTGCGCAGACATAATCGATCCTCTTCGTACAGTACAGACAAAGAAAAAAAACTTGATATAACAAAAAGTTATTGTGCCATTATTGTTATAATTTTGTTTTTCAGTGTAAATTTTTTCAGTGTTATGCTAGAGATGCTCAGCAAGGATGGACATTTTACCATGAATATACTACCGAACGAACAATTGAATTTTGTTAGCAAAGTTTGCGTTGTGTTGGAAGTGAAAAATCATAATCGACATACCGAACAGATTAATCAATCTCATGTGACCAAATTTTGTGACACTAAATTCACTTTATTGGACATTGCTGCTGTATCGGCCAGTGTCAACGAAGATCGCAATTATCAATTTGTCGCCGTTGTCTACAACCGCGTTTGTGTTATTCGACCACCTGGAACATTTTATGTAAAGTCCTCGGCATAAAACCATACAAAAACCATGCAAAAGCTGAAGCCAGTTGACGTAACGCAATGTCGTTTGTTTGGTGAATGGCAATTAGGAAAGTTTGATGAAGATTTTTCGCTAGAAAAATTGTCTGCAGCGACGAATTTCATTTTTGGCTTAATGGAAATGAAAGAATTTGGTTTGGTGGACATGTGGTTTTAGCATGACGGTGCCACATTCCAAACGGCACGCGATACCATGAACCTATTAAAAGGCAAATTTGGTGAGAAAATCATCTCACATTTTCAAGCAGTCTACTAGACAATTTTTTGTGTGGATACGTGAAGTATCTCGTATACAGGGACAAGCCAGCGAAAATTCAAGTCCGGGGAAGACAACATTACAGCTGCCATGGGTGGGATACCGGTCGCAAAAGTATGCTGGAAAAAGTGTCCCAAAATGGAAGCACATTTGCATGAAATAATATTTAAAAAGTAAAGTGCAGGAAATAATTTGTCGCAAAAAAAAACAATATCTCATTCACTTATGCAAATTTTTTGTATTCTTTAAATTTTCAAAGCCCAAACGGTTGAAAAATCAGAAGTTTTAAAATAGTTCTAATAATACAACAATTAAAAAAACATTTTTGTAGTTCATTTATTTTATTTTAGTAATAAAACCGCAAAATAGCCAAGAATGTACAATTTTTTATTTTTCAGTATTTTTTTATGTGTTGGATCTTTTAATACATTTTAATTCTCAGGACTCCTGGCAAAATTTCCTGGGAGAAAGTTGAAAATTGCTTTACTGCCCGGACATTTTTTCCCGATGCTTCGCGGAAACAAAGCCCTAGTTGGCCCTTCACACTGTATGTGTGTGAACATTGTAGACAGCACATTAACCTGTGAAACTTACATACAAACTGTTTAACAGAAACAAGGTGGTCAAGCTTATTTTTTAGTGAATGAAGCAAGGGTTGGCTACTTCGTCCCTCAGTTGTAGGTATAATTAATACAGTGGGCTAAAAGAAAAGAAACGTAAAAATTTTAAAGCTTAGAATGTAGTTTTCTATTTGCATATAAATAATGGGAGCTAAGCAACCTGTAAATGAATGTTGCATACAAATTCATACACACCGAGATTTGATAAACTTTGTGTGGTGTATATTTCTTTTTTATAAACAAAAACTATAATTTTTCAATATAAACTTAAATCTATATGAGTTAATAAACAAAATGACTATATTACGTGTTTGCAAAAGTTTCCCAAATATAAGTTTCGTGAACATAAAGTAAACATTTATGGTTAATAAAACAAAAATAACTGCAACTAGCGTAAATACTAAAGCGGTCAAAAAAGCTTTTGGACGAACATACAAACTTTTATAGTCAGTTAATATTTGCGAACATTAGGTTAAGTTGGATTTAGATGGCCGGTGATAAAGACCACGCATAGACCGTGTTGGTCTTTAGCGTTACCATGATATACGATAACGATAACTATTTTTTTTCTTACACAATCTTTTCAAGTTTATTCCACGGTACCACCGTCAGTGATTGTCTCACATATTTTTGCAAACAGTATGCCGAAACAACGTTTTCTAGGAATAAATGAATGCTCCTGTCGTAGAGAAATGACTCAAATCATTTGAAAATATTCAAATCAGTAGCAAGAATCGGAGGTCTCTCTTATCGAATTGTGATGAATTTTGCCTAAAAGTTTGCAAGAGCAAAGTCACTCAATAGTTGAAGTAATATTGGATAAAAATTGGGCTTACGAAATGACTCCTTTAATGAAAATATAATTTCTGAGGTATGTTCGCATATCAGGCATGATTTTATGTCACAAAATGAAAATTATAATAGAACTCTGTGTAGGAAAATCTAATTTGTTTCATTTATAATATCATTAACCTAATAAACTCATTAAAATGCAACGAAACGTCAATACAGTTGTAGAATCACGCACCCACTCACTTATAATCGCGTACACTAACGCACACACAGACACACACCCATACACAAAGAATTCGCAAAAAAGCAACAATAAACAACAACATATGTTGCGTGTAGCTTTTGTTGTAATTCTGTATTTTTGGGGGATGATAATAACTGTTATTTTCTGTTGCCCTAAAGTAGGCAATGATAATATTTGTTAAGATATCCTTATAAAAGCGAGGGTGTGGCTGAGGAGGATGAGTTCGAACATAACCACAATGTTTAATTTTTTTTAAATTGTTTTTGCTGTTTATTTAGTTTATTCGCTTTTTTCATGTGTACACTAATTATACCGGGTGTTTTATTGGCAATTGTGGGTTATTTTATGTTTTAATATATTATTTTTGCTTTTATGCTTCTATCTATCATATTTTTAACTTATTTTGCGGTGGGGTTAACAAATATTTGTGTTTAATATTTGGGTCAAATATATTTTCCACCATCAAGTCGGATTGTTCTCAATTACAACAAAATGTACAGATTTATATTTCGTGATCCCGTTTCCTTGTTATGGGACTTTAAAGTTTATAAGAACTAAATAATATAAATAAATAAATATAAAAAAAATTTTAATACAAAATCAAAATCTAAAATTGTAATCTGATGTAATGTACCGCTATAAATAAACCCTAAGGTATGCTTCGAAATTTATGGAAGTTTATTTTTCTACTTAAGACAATATCAGCATCGTGCATTATCATGATTTTAAAATTTCAGTTCAGTATTATTTAATACATAAAGTATGTTTGTATCCAAATACGGAGTATTACAAGTATTAGGGGGTCCCCAAGAGACTTCTATCTATTTTTTTTCTAAATTGTCAACATTGATGTCGCCTAAAAGGGGACATTCAGAACTATTTGATGCAATTACTTTTTTATTCATATAATTAAAAAGGAATGTCGATAATATACTTTAAAAAACCTTATCCTACAATATCCTTGGAAATTTTATATATATATTTTTTTAGAATTATATACATTGAAAACTGATATATCAATTAACCCATACTAAAACTTCACCTTTCTTAATTCAGTGAATAAATATGTATTGAATATAAAAAATTGTCTTGCTGGCGAAACTGGCATAAAGAAAAGTATTTTTACATTCTTACAATAAATATGTATTTGAAATTTGACCACACTACTCCTGAAAGTATTTGCAAGAGATAAGGCGTTTTAAATAGACATTATCTTATTTAGCTGTTATGCAGCTTTCAATGTCACGCCACATAAATACTGAACCCAAGGAAGCTAAAAATATATATAATTTCCTGTGAAAGCAACACACTTTATTTGCCTTTAAACTATTAACAACATGCATTTTTTAATGGAATTTTAAAATTAAATTTACTGAGGTAGCGAGTTTGTTTAATGATTTTCAAAGAACATTTTTCTTTTTGCATTCGCATAAATAACGTTCAAGTAACATTTTGTGGAAAAACGGTGTTTTTATTAAATGAACCAACCAATGAAGTCATACTAACGCAATCAAAGTTATGTTGTTGTATGCTACCAGCATTTAAAAGCAGGAAACGGAAATGTTTTTAGTTACGGATAAAGATTATTGTGAAAAAGGTAGGAAAAGTTTTAAGGAAACAAGATGAAAAAAAATGAGAAGATCAGAAATATAGAGAATTTGTAATGAAACCGTAACATAATAAAATAAACACAATTAAAAAATGTTATTGTTTGTTTTAGTTTCTGTAATAGAAATATTCAGTTTACACAATACAAATAATACTTTTGTTTCTTTTAATTTCAGAAGGACCGCAAATATTTAATTGTGTAAGTGCTTTTTCTATTCATAGCTGGTTATTTTTTATTTTTTATTAAATATGTGTTTCTCATAATATCTTTTGTAAATATTTAGTATGTATAATATTCGAGATATTCTTCCAATTTAATTTCAGAATATGGTTTAAGGTATAATGATGATTTGTTATAAGGACCAAAGAAATGCATGTGTATGTACTTGCTTAACCTTCAACAAACAAAACTGTTTGAAATATTTTTTTTATTTTCAAATAAACATTCGAGGCTTCAAGCTATTCAAAAATATGTTGGAAGGTCTACTGATAATCTGGCATAAGCACATAGAGTAAATTGAATTTCAACCCTAATAAAGTTTTCTTTTCTACCAAAAAATCTAATTTTTGTGTACTTATTAACAAAATGCAATTCAGCGTTCTATTAAAACAAAAATTTTGTCTCATAAGGGATGATACAGTAATATCTAATAAATTGACTACCTATTTCATAAAATCATTACATTGCAAATTTTCATTGAAAATTGCGAAATGGTATGTGAAATTATGTTTTATATTTATTACCATTGAAATTTTAACTTAGAGTCTGTATAATTTTGAATTTGTATTAATCATACGCTTAACTAAAAAGACACGCCAAAAAGTATGCAATAGTTTTTACGTAATAAATATTTTATGTTTGCGAATGTATTTCACATTCGCACTGCCAGGTAAACATTCTCGCTTAGTGAACAAAATTTTCAACTGTTGTTTAAGTAACCTGTACGCATACGTTATATTTACCAATTCAGATTGCATATTAATCATACAACATCAGGGCAAAAATTTATGATCAAACACGCACCTTTGCTTTAAAATTACATTGATTTGGACACCACTATCAGTCTTGAATGACAGTAAAAAGTGCAAAAATTTTAAATAATTGCTCGGACTGACCGAACTATGGTGTATTAAGTTTCCAAGGTTGCAGCGGTCGGCAGCTGTTTATATTTTCACGTTCGCATTGACCGTTTTAATCATATGAATCGTGATTAAGCGCCAAACATCTCAAATTCGTAAGATTTTCTAATACATTTGCGTGATTTGTTAATCAGTTCAAATTGACATTATGAACATTTAATCATTTCATTAATCTCATACAATTGCGTGAACATACTTATCACAGCTTATGGTGTAGAATCGATCTCAAATATGCCTAATGAGTGTAGCACCGCAATCAAAGAATATTTTTAGCGTTGTAAAAATATTGAGTAATGTGTATTCAACACTGTATATATTTACCAATGCTTAATATCAAGAAGTTACTGCTCAATACTTTCAGAGATTCATTTTCCAATGTGAGTGCGAACATTTTCTTTTTAAATAGTTCAAAGTATTACAACTCAGCTTCGAAAAAGGTAAAGCTTCTATATTATTAAAAGGCAAACACATTTTTTTAGATCTCTTTTACGGTCATATGTTTTTAAACGGGGGTTTACATAGATGTCGACGATCTAAATTTTATTTAAATCGATTCAATATTTAGGGAGCTATAAGCATTTAAAGTTGCTACTAACACATGCACACTTATTACACATACATGTATTAGCTTCAACTAGGAAAATAAACAAAATGTACATGTTGTGTGTTTATCCAATTTGCTTTCGCATAGAAATGAGACAGAGTTTTAAGTTTTAAGAATGTTTTTATGTAAATGTTTTTTATATCAATTTCTAGAATGCGGGCAGGTCAATTGAGTCAACCGCTGGATACACTAGAAATAGTTAATAAATCTTGCTGTTTAATTAGATATCTTAAATGCGTTATTTGCATTCCATGAATTGTTATGGGGTACGTGTCATAATAAATTCGAGTGATTAAATATTTCTATTTTGAAATAAAGAGAGAAAAACGTTATTTAGTAGTACCGAGTACTCAGTTGATAATGTATCACTTATCACTAAAAATTTTAAGTATTTGTAAATAAAATTCGTGAAAATATTAACATAAAATTTATGAATGTTTTCAACAATTCAACAATATTAAGAATTATAAATTTATTATGTTTTTGTTATCACAATAAATCAGCTGTTAAAATATCGACTTAATCATTTCAAATGGTAATTTTGAACATTTTGATTAACATTTTAATAACTTTGTTTAAACAAGCTTAAAACTTAAAACGCTATTTTCTAAAGCTATTTCTTTTGATAAGAACTGTGCTTTTTTGTTGTATTATTACGTCTGTTGCCCTGCCGCTCTCACCATGGAAACTGAATACACCATGAACCCAACTATCATTCAGGTTTGAAGCTAAAACTGTCAGCCAACTAACAGATTTGATAAGTAAACAGGGGGAATTAAAAAAAATATTTGCACATTTTCAAAGCTTACAAATCAAAATAAAAAAATGATCGAGAAGAAGTTTTTTAAGAACGTTTTTACTCGACTTATTTATTGATGTCCAAAATCTACTCTGGAACTTGTATTAGAATATCAACTATCATGGTTTGTTTAAACATAGAAAAATAAGAAAATACTCCTAAATAGCCTAAAAGACAATGGATTTTAGTTTTAATTTTACTAAACACAAAATTATTTTATAATGCATTCATTACTTTTGCTATTTTGTGACTAAAATGTTAGAGTAGGCGGCCAATTGAAATTTGCTCTGCACTTTCCAAAGTTATGGAAAGTGGGGTAAACTTCCATCTTGTGAGATATTTAGAGTCCAACAGCTTACTTAGCGACCGCCAGTACGGATTTCGTAGGGGTCGCTCTACGGGAGACCTACAGGCATTCCTCTCGGAAAGATGGTATCATTCTATTCACCATTTTGGCGAGAGTAAGGTGGTGGCTCTAGATATTTCCAAGGCGTTTGATAGAGTTTGGCATGGTGCACTTCTGTCAAAACTTATTGCTTTTGGTGTCGGTGATGTCTTCTCTCGATTTATATCAAGCTTTCTCAGAGATCGCACTATACGAGTTGTTATAGAAGGGATCTCATCAAACGAGTTCAAGATTAATTCAGGGGTACCGCAAGGATCCGTTCTTTCTCCCACACTTTTTCTCATTTTCTTAAACGACCTTCTACTTCAAACTTTCAATCCCATCTACTCTTTTGCAGATGACAGCAGCATGTGCCATTCATATTCATTCAATAACAGATCAAGCCTGTCGGAGATCGCACAAATGTACGAACAATCATGCTGCTCCATCTGTAATAATGGGTGGTGTAAGTATTGAAGAATCAGAGACCCTTAATGTTCTTGGCATGAAAATTAAATCTGATGTTCGATCATATTTTTCAAGTCTCAAAAGAAACATTCAAGCGCCTCAGCTTTCTATGACGGTGTAAGAGATACTTCACTCCATATGATCTCCTTAATATTTACACCACCTATATCCGACTGAAAATGGAATACAACTCTCATGTATGGGCCGGTGCTTCAAAACCTATTTTGATGATACTCGACCGGGTACAGGAGAGGGCAAAGAAGCTCATCGGTGACAGTCTATTGACTCACTAGAGTATCGACGCAATGTGGGATATGTTTCACTGTTTTATCGTAACTACAAAGGAATTTGCTCTAATGAAATCAGACAACTTGTTCCCGAAACCCGCTCATTTTTACGAATAACACGTTCTTCGTTAAGAGCGTATCCAATTGTAGTTGATATGCCAATGGATCGCACCACGCATTACAGAGAAAATTCGTTCTTTAGCCGAACGGTTCGCATGTGGAATAAACTTCCTGCAGAGGTCTTTCCTGTTACTTTCAGTGTGGGAAAATTCAAATCGAACGTCCACAAACACTACTCCCTTTATCCTGCTTGCCATAACCAATTTTTCTAGTTACGGCACAATGCATTGCATATGTCGGGGCATCCCCTGAGTGCTGGTCGAAGTTAAAAAATAAAAAATAAAAAAAAAAATCTAAATAACAAGTAATAAATGCCACTGTATTTTATATATTTTGATGATGATCTTAACATCAAATTGAAATGTATGGCCAATGATGTGATAAAACATTTGATATCAAATATAAAATTTGCTTTAAAATTTGCATTTCAAGTTTCTGAAAAAGAGAAATAATAAGGCCCGTATTCATGCAAAATAATTTGTACTTGAAATGTATTTTAAGACAAATTTTTAATAAAAATTTTCCTTAAAATAGGTTTCAATCCAAATTATTTTTTAATGAATACGGCAGTAAAACTATATTTCAAGCATTTGAAAAAGGCAGATAATAAGAAAAACCAAGAACTAATAGCAGATGTTAATTTAAAACAAGTCAGTGATAGTAAATTAGAGCTTTTTAAAGTCATCTGTGAACATTTATATGTATGTGTCGTAATTTGTAATTAAATTTCGAGAAAACGAGTCTTTTTAAAATCATTCTGTAAGAAAAAAAATAATTTTTTTAGAGTTTCGTTATTATTTTATCTATGGGATTTTCGTGCAAATATTGAAGTTGCTTCCTGTTACTACGAAAGATACGACTAAATGTGATATTTTCTACAAAACTATGTATATATTAAAAATATGGAGTTACACCACTTTTACAATAAACGACACATTTTTCGGAATAATAAAATATTCTCTTCTCAGAAATTATATGCATTTATAAGACTATAATTTACATCTAAAAAAGCTACAAAGTACATATTATTTATTATGTTCTGCCTTGTAGGTTGCAATCAATTAACACTTTCCTATTCACAAGCAAATCTAATCAATTCAACATAAAATATTATGAACTTTACCTAATACGTGAAAACCACTTCGTACTGAAAAATCAATAAATATATGGTGGTCAATATAAAACTTAAATTAAATTTATATAAAACGATTATATTCCAAAAAAAAATTGATATTATTTATAAATAAAATTGAAAGCTAAGGCGCATTATGTTTTATAGATTTATAAATAGTTAATATTTATGTGTTGATAAATAACTAATCTCAAATTTTCTGTAATGATAGTTATTCCTCCTCAATAAATTAATGATATAAATAGCTTTTTTGTGTCAAATTACATTAACAATGTTTTTTTTCGAGTTACTGTTGGAAACCGTTTAACCAATAATTAAAGTAAGCGGGCCATATATTGTAAAAAAACTTAGTTTATGACAAATAATTGGGTGAAAAGAACGTATTCCAATAACTATAGTTATGTTTTGTGTTAGAATTTTTATTTTTATTAATAAATAATAATTCTCAAAATATTTTCGGAGAAGTTCTCTTCACTTTTTGTAACATTTATTAATATTATAAAACAGCAGCTGGGACTTTTGTAAAAACTTTAATATGTATAACAAGAACTCTTTGTTATATCGAATACATATCTACGTTTATGTAGTATATTGAAATAGAAATGATATATTAAACAAAGTGTTGCAACAAAATGACGCCAAATTTACAATAAATATGGAAAATGAATTTAGAATTTCAAATATTTTTGATAATATTCATTTTCACGAAAGATTGGCCAACGGAAAACTTTTTGTATATAATCGGAAATAAAAAAAAGTTGTGCAGATAAACTTAGTCCTAAAAGTATTTTTTTCGAATCAAAAAAACTTTCGATATTATTTTTTTTCATTCATTTCATTTATAAATTCATCTTTATTTACATCTTATAAAGTTAAAATATATGGGATTTTATCTATAGATACTACAACGAATAATTCTGATATTAATTTTTTTGAAATTTTTTTAATTACAACATTGTTCAAAGGAAAATAGGAGAAAAACCTTTATATGAAAAGAGAGAAGATTAAGTAGTTAGAAAATATACAGGTATACAATGAAATTATCGCAAGATAAAACATGTATACTCGCCATTTTCTATTTAATAATTTCTGTTTCGGAGCTTTAATTAAGCCAATTGTATGCATTCTCTTATCAGTTGATAAGGAGAATTTTGAATGGATTCCAGGTATTTATTGTTAAGTTTTCGTATGAAGTCTATAATTAGTTCATATTCAATATTCAAATATCTCCAATTTTTGTTATATATGATTTTGAGACATTTCTTTTGAATGTCATGTAGTTTCTTCAAATGTGTTTTGCAAACGGGACTTGCATAAGTCAAAGTTGGTTTAATCACAGTCTTGAATAATAAGTTTTTGTTCTTAAGGTTAAGTGTAGAACGTGTACTGAGAATTGGCCACAAAGCTCTGATAGTTTTCGTCTATTTCTTACAGTTTTCACCGATGTGTTTCACAAAAATAAGTTTCTTATCGAGGCAAATACCAAGGTGTATTTAAATTTATAAGAAATTAAAAAAATATATATAATTTTTTTACTGCCACTTGGTGTCATTCAAATAAATATGAACAAATTAAATATAAAATTAAAATTATCTTAAAATTCATTATTTAAATTTTTGCTTACCCCTAATAATAATATTTGCACCATAGTACACCATTTCCTTACGCGATGTTCAAATAGAATGGATCGTATTAATTGATTTTATTATTTTCCCCCCTTTTCCGATGTCCATAAAAATCAAAACACATTTTCAATAGAATCGCTAAAATAACACATTTTGATTTAAACTTTTATTCTACTAATTTTTCTGAATTAGACATCAAACCACGTACTTATTTTAAAAACGCGTACTTGTATTTATAACGCATGTGATATTTAGAATATTTTAACAATATTCTTGTGTGTTGTAAATTGTTTAGACTTAAATTTATGATTCTTTTTTTAATGGAATTTATAACAAACTTTTTTATTGATAAGTTGAAAAATACATGCATAATAAGCATTTGTTGGCTGAAGATAAAAGCCTTGAAAATTTATTTTAGAGAAATGTTGTTGTCTTATTCAGTTCGAATGTAATATGATTAATCTTATTCCCAGCTACATGTTACTCAAAATTCAAGAGTCCTTTACTTTTTACAATTTTTTGCATTATATTGCTTACTTTTAAAATTTTCCAAATATGGAGAATATTTTGATTGACGTTATGCCATCATTCGATGTTTGTGGTTGTCTAGCCATAACCCACAATAGCAAAATATTTAAATGTGTTTTTATACTCTTCGAAAACACGAAAATCATAAACAAATTGGAAAAAAAGGAAAAAAGGGATGAATGCAAAGGTTGAATAATTTATTTACTTCCTTTTTGTAGCAAATGTTTTTTATATATGTATATTAATTTTTTATACTAACCACATAAATGCGCGTTACATGTTGGGAGGAGGAATTAAATTTACATTATTTTAAGTCGATGACCTACATAGTAAATATAAAAGTACATAAAATCCATAGATTTATCAAATGCAACACAACTTGATCACAACTTCTTAAGCTGTAATTTGGCATTTCTTGAGCACATATTTTCCATATTCTTGTTAGAAATCAATTTGATAAATAATTATTTTTTTTAATCAATTTTTTTCATTAAATGTCCAGTGAACTCGTGTCAAAAGTCAATCGCCTTTTTAACTTGCCACATATGATATTTCAAAAACTATTAAAAAACTTAGAAAATTAAATGTTTTTGAAGAATACTGTCGGCTTCCAAATGGCTGACTTACGCAAACCTCAAGCTTCTGGTAACAAAAACTGCACACAAATTCGGGGTTTTGTCCACAAATCTTTTATTTTCAAACTTATTATTATTTTAACACAATTAATGCTTATTATTTAACTTTAAATTTCAAAAAGGTTCACAACTTTAATTTTATTTTTACTTTAATTTAATTTTTTACTTTAATTTACATATTTTACAATTTACTCTTAATTTTAATGGACTGTAGTGTATGGTAGAAAACGACGAACGAACTGCTTCACGAAAAAAAACCAATTAGCGCCAAAAGACAAAAGACGACACGTCATCAAAAAAGGGCAATTATATCCAACAACAAACCGTACTAAGAAAGGGCAAAGCACGTTAGCGCACCCTTGACGTCAAATCACCTTCCTGCGACTTGGCATCATTCACAAGGGGTCAGAGGTGTACCAAAGATCGCCCTGGCGTAAACATCCCGGCCGCCTTGCAGTACTGCAATCTGAATATAGATAGTTCCGGTAACTACTAATAAAGAAAAAAAAGGAACAAAATACACAAGTAGGGATAGCTATACATTAGCAGCCTTCAAATCCATTTGGCCATCAGTCATCTAAATATCGAAAATAAAATGATAAATTAGTATATATGTACATAACTAAATATAAAAATTATTAGTTAAGTATCATCAGTGCTCATGTAGTAAACGAGCCGGATATGATAAATCCAAAAAATGGAGAATTAAGCCAAATGTTTTCCTAAGCTTCCAACGAATAAGCCATTTCTATTCCATTTGGGTACACGTCGCAACCCACGTTCTAAGCTGGGGTAAATAAGTGCCCGTTCAAAAATGTATTTGCAACGATTTTTATGATTAGTGTCGGTTTCAATAATATTGTTTCTTAGAGTTGATAGCTTGGCACTAGGGCAGCGACGAACTAGGTCTCTCGCTGTCATGACCATCGGACGAACGAGGTCCCCTGGCTGAGTTGTGGGACGAACGAGGTCCTCTACTCTTAGGGCGGGTAGACGATTTAGGTCCCCGTTGGGAGCGCTTCAGATTTTTGTATTTATTCGAGCTTAACGAACTAGGTCTTGTGCTCGCTTTGTGAATGAGCGTGTGATGCATATCACCGCAACGCTTACATTTCCCCGTACTCTCGCAAGTACGCCAGGTATGGTCATGGCTTAGGCAACTAGCAGTATTTGTATATCGAAACCAACATTCATTCCAACATGCATTCTTTCTTTGGCCATAAGCGTTGATTTAAAGCTTTGACCGGCTGCCATCGATTACTTATGGAAAGTGGCGATTCGACGATTTCCGCCTCCGGTTGCGCTACGAGTGGTCCTCCAATCAAAAATTGTCCCGACGAAAAAATATCTATTATCAATTGAGATCAAAGTGTATCGAAAGTAACACCAAAAATCAAAATAGAAAAAAACTTTAAAAATAATTAAAACAAAAACAAAAAACAACAATAAGATTGCTTAGAAGTAGAAAGCGCAATAAATTCAAGAAGCATTGAAATACAAAAACAAAATCGGGCTCGCCGGTTAACCAAAAACTAAAAATAGGAAAAATCAATTTAACTTGACATGTAAAAGAAAAAACAAGTAATTATTTTTAATTGGGTAGAAATTTTCTTCGGTGTCGTTATCACTCGCGGTAGCGAATGTCTCATACGAAAACCTAACACGTTTCCATTATGCCTTAAACTCTTCTCCTTCCAACTCAGTAGTAAATGTTGTCTGGTTCCCTCTATTTTTCTCATCACAATCGCTCTCAAATTCGAGAAATAATCGAGCATATTTCTCAAATTGTTGCAATTTATCTGATGTCATCATCTTTGAAAGCAACAAGTACTATATTCGAATAATATAGATATGCCATTCGAAACCAAAATAGAAAATCCCTATCCAAACAAGAGAAAATCAAATCGATGATGTTACAGATAATTGCAGTTGTCGTACTAACAACGACGACGAGAGGGTTCAAAATGTCGATTGCAAACAATCATGAGGCCAGGGTTCGAAACAAAAATAAAAAAGATAAACTATGTAATCCTGGTATAATTGCAAAAATGTTGTCTGATTCCCTCTATTCGTTTCATTAAAATCGCTTTCAAACTCGAGAAATAATCCAGCATATTTCTCAAATTGTTTCAACTTATCTGACTTCACCATCTTTGCAGGTAGAAAGTACTATATCCGAATGATATAGATATCCCACGCGAAACAACAATAAAAAAATCTCTATCTAGCCAAGAGAAAATTAAATCAAAGATGTTGCAGATAATTGCAGGTGTCACACTAGAAACGACGACGAGAGGGTTCAAAGTTCGATTGCAGACAATCACGATGCAAGGGTTCGAAACAAAGGTAAAAATATCAACTATGTAAGCCTTGTAATAGGATAATTGCAAAAAAGGGGAACAGGAAGGAGACAAATCAATCAATGACAAACAACGAGAAGAAAAAACCGAACATATATTCAATATACACCGAATCAAATTGATCGAAATTATTGAATGAAATTCACAAGCTCACCCAAACTAATACTTTACAAGACCAACCATCTTGTATTTTCAATTTACACCGAAACCAAAAGAATCAATATATGGGTTTAATCACTAAAATGGCAGATTTAATTCGATTTGTTGTTAATGTTCAACCTACGACGAAAAAATGGTATATTGAATTCGACCAGCCATTACCAAATTCTCGTTTTCAGAAAGTGTCTTCTTTGGTCACATGGGTAATTGATTCAATTACAAAATTGATTGACAACAAAATGTTTTAAGCTTTAAACACATTCACGACAGCGGGCTACCGACTACAACCTGTCAAAAATAGAATACATATGCGTATATGAAAATGATTATGTTTACGTCCACAAGGCTGCAGGTTGTTGTTCATGCTACCTTTGTCATGTAGTCAAATTAAACTAATTTCTATTTTTGGTGGCTACGAAACAACAAAAAGAGTTGACAATATAACAAGATACATACATATGTAAAGCAAATTATTGCTAAGAAATATTTTTTCTTTTTAATGTAAAATAAAATAAAATGCAAAAATTGCATTTCCTTTTCTAGTATCACTTTTTGTGTAAAAATAATTTTTGCATAGTAATAAGGGCAGTGAAATTCCTGCATATTAGATCTAAATTTTCATGCGTTGCACAATTGAAATATTAGTTCTAATCCACGAATTTTTTCTTTCCGAAATATATTTTTTTGTCCAATGCAAATTGCTTTTGAGTGATTGACCGTGATTGGTCATAACGTTCACAATAATAAAAAGGAAATGATTCCCTCAATTTTAATTAGCATACTATAGTTTTTGCAGTTTAGTTGTTGTTGTTATTGTATTTAGGTGTTTGTTTTTATGTTGATAATTTTACAATTGTGGTGGGTGTTGGGCAGTAAATTTACAACATCCAGAAGGCAACAGCACCAAGAAAATTTTCGAGTTTACAGATGCATAATAGATGGCTTTTCTTTTCTAAAAGTTTGCTAATTATTGAGCGTGCTGCTTGTGAAAATTTGGCAGGAATCCTTAAACAAGATTGTATACAGCTGGTCGCCTTTTTGGGCGGTCGGCTGAATTAGTTGTTAATGAATTGTTGGTTTATTGGCTTACCTAGCTTGTTGGGAAGTTTTTAGTTGTTCGGTTGCCTAATCCGTGTTGCTTTATCCAGCGTTATGTCAAATTTGTTTACTTTCTTAATGGATTAGTTTTAATCAACCTAGCAGCAATTGACTTGACAGGAACTCTTTGTGTCTTTAAGTTTGTATACTTTTTGAGGCACTTGGTGATGATGACGATGATGAAATCAATTCAAAATATTCCTGGTGTTTGATGATCCTCATTCGAAACGAAACTAGAAGTTTTCTTGCTTTTTGGTTTTCATACAAGTTCTTGTGTTATTTATTGAAGCTGCTAAATAAGATTTATTTACCTTTATATGTATATGGAATTTCAAGTATAGAAACACAGGTGGCAGGGCAGTGTTCAGCCGCTTTTTACTTCCTTTTTAAAAAACATTCATTAAATAAAATTTTACTCTTGTAATTTTTCACTTTTGCAGCCACTTTTTTTTGCATGATAAATAAATGAAATTTAGTGTCAAAATTCTGGCAGCAGCTGTAATAAATGTTGACAGGCACGAGAAGACAGAGTTGTGCAAAACAGCTGGGTGATCCGTCGTGCTAAAAACCATCGATGGTTTAAGTCTCTGCTAGGTAATGCAGTGTCTTAATGTTCAATATGGGAACAATTTCCCAGTATTGTGCCAAATTTTTTGATTTCGGTGTGTGACTTGAATATTTTGCAATGAAAATATTAAGTCAGTGCAAATATCTTATTTGCACAGAAATTTCACACCAGAGATAAATACAATATAATATAAAATAATAAGAAAGTCAAAAAAGAAACACGAATTGTGTTTGTTACCTTTACTCTGCTTGAAGGTATTCAAAAAAGAAATCCAGGGTTATCCGGCTCGAAGGACCAAATGTCGGCTTCCAAATGGCTGACTTACGCAAACCTCAAGCTTCTGGTAACAAAAACTGCACACAAATTCGGGGTTTTGTCCACAAATCTTTTATTTTCAAACTTATTATTATTATTTTAACACAATTAATGCTTATTATTTAACTTTAAATTTCAAAAAGGTTCACAACTTTAATTTTATTTTTACTTTAATTTAATTTTTTACTTTAATTTACATATTTTACAATTTACTCTTAATTTTAATGGACTGTAGTGTATGGTAGAAAACGACGAACGAACTGCTTCACGAAAAAAAACCAATTAGCGCCAAAAGACAAAAGACGACACGTCATCAAAAAAGGGCAATTATATCCAACAACAAACCGTACTAAGAAAGGGCAAAGCACGTTAGCGCACCCTTGACGTCAAATCACCTTCCTGCGACTTGGCATCATTCACAAGGGGTCAGAGGTGTACCAAAGATCGCCCTGGCGTAAACAAATACAAAAGGCTTTTCAAAAGCAACAATTCATCTAATAAAAAACTTTCTATTTTGTAAGAAATTTCCTGTTATAAAATTAAGCAATCAAGACTATAAACTGTGCCATTGTTCACATCTCAATTGTGAAACAAAAAGTGTTAAATAACAGCCGTCATTTAGCAGTTAGAAAACACACACACGCTCAACTCAACTGGCTCTTGTTAATAAATGTTTTTTTTTTGTTTTTGCAACTAAAATCTGCGAGTTAATTTAAAAAGAACACTTCTATTCATAAATACAAAAAACAATTGTTCTCTCATAGATACGAGTACAACATCATATATCGATCTAGCGACTACAAAAATTTAAAAGAGGCCACCGGGAAGGCCTTATGCAGCAGGGGAAGAACTAAAGATTCAATTCCACTTTTATATTTTTACAGTTTTATGCACAGTTTAAAAAATATAAATTTGTTCTCGAAAGTCTTTGCAATATAACGTGCCTTCTGTAAAGGAGTGATGAAAGGACGGTAAAACTGAAATTTTTTTTTGTTTAAAACAAAACTATTTGAATAATATTGTTGACATAAAATTATGAGAATAAAATTATGCAGTTAAAAATTATTAATTGAAATGGTTCAAGTTTGATTTAGATTATTCGAATACAATGATTGGATACATAAAAATAAGCCAAGGCATTTGTTTGCATCAAAATTGTTCGAACAAGTTAATTTAAGTGAAATTTATACGAATAAATTTATTTGATAAAATTATTTGAATGAAATATTTCGATTCTAAATTGGTAGAAAAATCCAGTAAAACTATTTGAATTATTGTAGTTGAATTATTTAAAAAAATCTCATTTGAGTGAAATTTAAAAAATAAGAATTATTGGAATTCATTTATTCAAATAATGGCATTTTGAATAAAATTTTTAGAAGAGGAAATAAAAATAAAATAAAACACTAATCTTAAAAGCTTATTCGAATAGCAGAACTTGTTGTTTGTTTTCAAATTATTCGAATACGCTGGTAATTTTTATCAAAGTTATACGATAAAACCTATTTGGACAATATTATTCATTTGAATAATATTATTCGAATAAAAATTATTCGAACAGATTTTTCGAATAAAAATTATTATTATAAAGTATGAATTTTTATTTAAACAATTTTTATTCAAAAAACTTCACATAAATTTAAACTCAATTCTTAAAAAGTAATATAAAAATATTTAACATTATTTGCATAAAAGGTATTCTACCAAAATTATTCGAAAAAAAAGAATCAATTCGAATTATTGGCATAGTTTTTTACCATAAAATTATTCGAGTAAGGGGATTATGAATAAAACTTTTTTAAAAATGTATTAAAGCAAAAATGTAACAAACATCAATCGAATATACTTGAATATATTTGAACGTTGATCGGAAATTATTCGAATAAATATTGTTCGAATATAAACTATTGAATTAAATTATTCGAAAAATATTATTGGAATTATTTGGATAAAAACTATCCCGTAAACTATTCTAAAAAAATATTAGATTAAAAACTTTTAGAATGAGATTATTTGACGAAAAACTAGTGCACCAAAAATTAGAATCGAACCGAATTCAAGGACTTTAAGAAGATATGAAAATTTCAAGTTGAAACGAAAAGGCCTTTTCAGTTTTGTCCCTGGACACTGTTGCCATCTGGTTGCCGCTGGCCTATGTAACAGAGTCTATATGAGTGTTTTATTTTTATATACAGCAACTTTTTATATGCCATTCAACAATTCATTGTGCCACCGAAAGTATAATAAAAGAAGCACAAAATCCCACGCAAAAATGCATTAAAGTTTTTTTTAATTTTTTACGAGGCCATTTTATTGTTTTTATGCAGTTTCGTTTCCGGTTTCTCAATTTTTTCTTTTAATGAAATGCCTTTGTTGAGCTCGTAAAAAAAGTTTGTAACAAAATTTAAGCCAACACACAATAATAAATATTGACAGCGATAATAACGATAACAACAAGAACTTAAACTGAAACATTTTAAATATGAAAATTTGAGAGAATATTTTATTGAAGCTGCTTAGTGGCCACGTTTTTGTAAGTGAAAGTTCCAAGTTTCAATGTTTTATTTATTATTAAAATTTTTACAAAAATTTAAAAATTAATAGGTAATGTAACATTCAGAGAAGAGCTTAGATACCAAGTTCTTCATTAATAAATAAAAATTATAATGGGAGCGTATTAGGATATATTTTTTTTGTATAAATACATATTTAAGAAAAACTTTCTTTTGGGAAAATTGTGTTTCGGCATTGACGATAACTTGAAGCTAAGGGCTCGTCATCGTACTTTTAAATATTAACAATGACTTGCCTGGCTTATACACAATATGTGATAAGTTGAAATATCAAAACTTTTCTTTTCATTATACAGATAACAGCATTTAAACACTCAACGCAAATGTAAGTTTTTTTCTTTCAGTTTGTCATGGTCTCCTAAATAAAGTAAAGCAAAGTAGTTACTACTTTGCTTATTTGTAAATTTAAAAGCTAAAAATATAAAACTTTATGTTTTTATTGTATATCACATTATGTCACATTTTAAAGCTACAAGTAAAATCGTTATACATTTTTCAAGTCATTTTAGCGTCATGGCCATGTAAAAACTTTAGCCACTTAAAAAGCTTTTTATTTTTCTTAAAAAAATTTAAGTTTTTTTTTACATTGAACTTGAATTTTAATGATTTATGAACATTCCCAACTTTGTTCTTTGACTTTACGTTCATTTTTCTTTTTTTTTTGGCAATTTTATTTAGTCTGCAATAAGGATTTAAAATTACACGAACAGCAAAAGTTAAGAGGGTTTCTTTAACTTAAACGTTGATTTATATACACCAGCTAGTTAAATAAGATTCAAGACACTAAAACAAATAAGAAGAGTAAAATTTAAATTGGGAAAGAAAAAAAACATAATAGTATTTATATTTTAGAATGTCCTTCAGGCAAAAGAATTAAGAAATTTGTTTGTTTCAATTATGGATTTTTTATAACTTTTTTATTTTAATCAAGCTTTCAAGTTCTTTATTCAGTTCTGTATTAGAAATTAATAGGTTTTCAATTATTGTAATTGATTTAACAGAACACAGGAAAGATATTCATAATTTTACTGAAATCGATCCTGCGACAGAAATAGTAAATTTGAATACTGCAAATATTTAATATTGTCATTATTTTGATTGAAACAAAATTCATAGGAAGATGTTTATAAAATCAAACAATATATTAATTGAGAAACAAACAGTCACCGTTAGATTTGTTCTTGTTCTTTCAAAATATTTTTCTATAAAATAAAAGGTTTTTAATTGTAAATTTATTTATTAATTCAAACAAGTTTTTCACTGAAGCAGGTCCCACAAAAAAATTTGCCAATACCAAATAATATAATTAAAAAATAATAATTTCAAAAGAGCGCTTTTGAGTTTTTGTTTTATCAATTTAAACAAATACTTTATGTAAGCAAATAAAATACTAATAAACCATAGAAATAATTTCAGACAAACGACTGTTTGAAAAAATATATTTTTTTCGGCGAAGCGTGGAAAAATAAGGTTAGATCATCTGGGCAAAAACGCACTCGTCATCAGCACTCATTGCGATGCAAACAAAAACCAAACATTCGGTAAATGAAAATGAAAATTTTTTATATTTTTTACGTTATTTTTTATTAGCAACTCTATTAACTTAAAGATAAAGTGCACTTTAAAACCTATTTTTCCATTTAAAGCTCAAGCCAACTTTAATAATCGTTTATAAACACCGCCATTAGTCCATAATGAATCTTTTTGAGACATTGGAAAGATGCCAGCCAGCAGCTATTCAAATAAACATTCCCAAACATGTTCCTTATGATAAATTACTGAACATAAATTATCGTAATTTTTCTGTTTTTAATGATATGAATTTAACCTTAAAAGAAAGAAACAAGAAAGAATAGTAAAAAATATTTACAAAACATTTTTTTTTCGTAATTTTTTTACACTTTAGCATAAAATAGGCATAAATTCGTATCTCACAGAGAATACAATGAAACAAAGATGTTTTCGTGCAAAATGTGAAAGTGAAAGTAATTTTTGTTAAAGCGATTAAAGGAATTAAGTAAAACAGTTCGAAATGTTCTGGGATATTTGATCTGAAGAAAAAGTTGCTAGTCTCCCTAAATTAAATCATTTCATATTTAATTTTTATATTAGTCACACATTTAATGGTTTTTTTTAACTTAATCATTTATAATTATTTTTTCTAAATGCTCTGGTTCATTTGAAAGTGATGAAATCAGCTAAAAAATCAGCAAAAAAAATTAAAGTATAGACAGACATGTTTAATCTCTTTGAACCAAAGTTTTAATGTTGGACAAAAGCGAATTATTAGTGGAATTTCATTCTAACCGCATTCGTTAGTGCTACGACATGAATATGAAGAAATAATAAACGTTGTATTCTTTACACTCAAAAAAAATAAGGCATACGTACTTAAATCAAGCCAAAGCGGTGTCAAAAGTACAATAAGTATAGATTTTATTAAACCAATTACGGAACGCTCGACTCAAGAACGGTTTCATAAAGCGCTAAATTCTTAGCAAATTTTTAGCCAAAAATAATAACAAATATCTTATTTGCTCAAGAAAGGTACATGTTGGCCAGGACTATTTAAAAATAGTTTTCCATCAATCTCCATTTTCGTGCCCAAAATAAATTGCACCCAAATGGTTGCACCGATGTAAAAGATTTTTTAAAAATAAAAATAAAAAAAGAGTTCAGTTTACTCAGAATTTTTTTATGAAAACTTGTTTAAACAAATTTTAAAACTAAGTATTCTTCATACAAATTTTCAACTAGACATTTCATTTTATTTTTATTTATTTATTTATTTATTTAGTTACTTATTTGCATTTCCATACAACAACACTTATTGTTTTTAATTATAATACAGGATCAGCATAATTGACCAGACACATGTAATACAGTTAAATATGAATAATAAAAAATATTTTTAAAATATAAATAATAATATAAAGACGTTTTTGTTCGTTTTGGTGAATCATTTTTCATTCCTGAGAATAGAAAGTTTTTGATCACGCACGAATATTTTAAAACGTCCTTTACCCTTTGGCCACTACTTTTTCGCCTTTGTATACTAATAAATAAAGTTTGGAGTATTATTAAGTATTACGGTTCAATATGTGATATTTTTAATAACTAAAATCAGCTAAAAATTGTGATAAGCAAAACAGAATTGTGTTCCATTCTGCTTTAGTGCTGTGAGAATTATGTTTCCTATAATTAATTTTTCAATAAAAATAACTTTCGTTATTACTATGATTGCTAACTTTTGCTTATCACTGTACCTTCACCAAACATAATTTACTACAGTTTTTGTTTAATTTTTTAAGTTTTTCCTGCCTTTCTTCTTGCCGAAGATTATAGTAAATGTTGTATACATTTTAATATGTGTTAAAATGTAATAAATTCTCTGCCAGTGCCGTCTACCTGGAGCACCCACACAGCCATACATAGCCACATACATACACAAGCACTCAAATCTGACGCCGGCTTTCGTGAAACAAAGTGTTGACACAAAATATAAAATAAAGGAAATGAAAATTGCAAATGTTTTATTTGTTTTATTGTAAGCGGCCTTTTCTCAAGGAACTTTTTTTTGTTGTTGGTTGTTTTCTGTATTGTAAAGTTGTTTATTATTCTTCTGCTGGGCTGCTGTTTTCTCCCTGTTGTTTTATTATTTTATTGGTCTTTTAGCAAAAGAATTATATTCTTTACTAAAGTTCTTACTTTTTTCTTTTGTTCTTGTGAAAATCACCTGGGAATTCATGAAACAAAATAAATTAATACAACATACAGTAATTGTAAAACAAACTCGTGTACAGGGAGACTTGAGACCAAGAAATAAAATTATGCAAACTGTAAGAAGTTTATGGACTTTAAATGATTAAATATGTACGATAATAAAGAGAAAATTATTCATGTAGTTATATGGGATAAACAAGGAGTTATAAAAACTTAAACGAAGATATTTAAAGAGTGAGATCGAAAAAATTCCAGCACACAATTTACCCGAAGCAGTGTTTGATATAAATTTTTATGTTCTTCAATACAAGCAGAAAGAGCCCAAAGTTTCTTGTTCCGCTTGAAATTTCTGTAAAATTAATTTGCTGCGACTAAAGAAATGGGACCCTTGAAACAAGTTTTTTTCATTGAATATTTTCCAACTATTATAACGACTTCTTAAGCGAAAAAAAATTAAATTTTTCCGAACATCTTGACAATTTTAAACTATTGGTAGGTTCATAATAATTAAATCTAAGTAATAAAACAATTGTTGAAGAAACTGTCGCTTACGATATGTTAGTTATTGGACAATTTCTATTTTACTAGGGAGCCGTGCAAAGAATTTGACTAATTACACTTTTCTTCTTACATCAAAAGGGCACCTAATGACCATAAGTATGTGTCTGGAAATTAAGGATATATATATATTTATGTCGCCATGCATATGTATATGTATATGAATGTGGGACCATACATATGTAGAGGGTGTTTTTTTAAATCCGCTAGAGCTTTGAATTCGCAACACTGCTTTGTTTGCAACCAATATGACAGCTAACAGTTGCTGCGTGTTTATTTTGATTCGTCATATTGTAAACGCTTACAAATTTTTGTAATCTCAAAAATACAAAAAAAATATACTGGCAATATGTCAAGTCACTTATCTACGCCAATAAACCAGAGACGATTGAAGATTCGAAACACAACATTCGATGAACTATTGGCACAATACGGCTGATATTATTGTGAAAAGTATTTGAAAATTGTACATGCAGAATGCGCCATCTACGCATCAACCGCGGCGGCCACATGTCTTGGACCATATTTAAACATCAATAGCAAAGAATTATCTTTCGAATGAAGCAAAATTCATGACAATTAACGCGTTTTTGTTTTATTATAATTTGATGTTCTATTGGGCTTAATATCCGTAATTTTTCAATTCAATTCATATTTGTGTATGTATATGGGTGCACGTGGTTAAATGATGTGATAAATCGTGTAACTACTTTTTTTGTAGTTTTATGGGAAAAGGAAACCCCTTTAGAAAATCCTTCAACTGATAGTAGGTGTTTGATAACTTACAATAATTCTATGGTAACAAACATAAACCGCCTAACTCAACTTAAGAAAGAAACAAGTTTTATCTACCATCGGGAACAACAAAAAAGGCTTTACTTTTTCCTCAAACTACCTTTTCTCATTTCTCATAAAAAAACAAATTCATTTAAGTAGCTTTGAACTCTCTTAAAATTATCAATAAGCACCAAAATATACTTAATTATTTATTTTCACAATATGTATTTTATTTTTATTTAAAAATGCTATATAGAATTATGTTGCTCACGTAAAATAAATTATCACAAATGAGAGAGAACACATAAACAAATTACCCATTCCTCAGCCACTTTTAATTTGCAATAAACTCAAGAACAATAAATTATTCAATATAACATAAAAACATAAGTTGTTTTAAACTTTCAGAATTAAGATTTTTATTTTGTAATAAAGAATTCAATATTGAAACGAAATTTTTTGGCTCAAGTTCAAATCCGAGTTTACCTATTTGTCTGCTAGTCTAATGAATAATAAATTGGTCCACATAGTACTCTCTTAATAAAAAAATATGAATTTATCCAAAAAATTTTCCAAAAATTAAAAACAAAAGGGTAAACTCGGATTTGAACTTGAGCCAAAAAATTCGTTTCAGTATACAAATATATAAGTTCGACTAATTACTTACAAACATTAATTATTAAGAATTCAATTTTATTTGATTAAATATCTCACTAACTACTTTAAATTCAATTACAAACCATAATTGTATTTTTTTTTTTCAAATATTTAAATTGAGTTATCTTAAAAGTATGTTTTTCTAATTAAGCTTTTATTGCTTGTGACGACAGAGTTAACAAAAATCGTGGCTTTGAATTTCGTTTTCCAATTTAATGGTTTTTCATTTTATATCATGACGCTATGACTTCAACATGCAGTATTGGTACAACTATTGATGGATTGCTAAATATTTTGAAATTAAAAAAATGGATCGCATTAGATGTTGTACGTGTAGCAGTGCCCTTAAAACTTCCGAAATTCAACAAGCCATGTATATGTATAAACATGAACATAATGTCTGCAGAATAGGGAGGAAAAGTCTGTTTACATGTTTTTATATATTGATTACGTACCAGAGAGCTGCATGAATGGATTCACTCCTATTCACTCTAATGCAGAGTGAATTTTCGTTTAATACTGTAATGGTGACAGACAGCACACACAAAACAAACAAATTAAATGAGAGAAAGAAAGTCATCATAAACATAAATTCATGTATAACTGTGTACTAGACAGAAGAGTAATGAACAGCATTCATTGAAAAACTCTGATTATTTTTCCTTTCCTTGCAAATCAAAGTAGATCACAAGGCAGATCAACAAGGTAGTAGCAATAGCGCAGTTGACTAACCTGCCTAAATGTCAATTGTGTAAAATTATGTTTGTGTTTATGATTTTTAGCTGAGACGATCGGATTTTTTCATCCTCATTCCAAGCAAACAAATAAAAAAGTTGATAAATGCAGTTGTTTTCGAAAAACGTTATTAAGGCAGGACACTTCTGCTGGTATGTGTTTTTAAAGGATTTTAATTTAATTTTCATTTTAGATTTAAAATTACAAGAGTGACTTTGACAAAAAGCTTTTAAACATAAAGTATAAATTTTTTAATTGAAATTGAGAAAATACAAATTAATACTGAGAGAACAGCAATTGAAATTAAGGACCTCTTTACGACTTCAGTAGAAAATTTATATTGAAAGCACTCAGTTTTAAGATGAATACTCGAGATGGTTCACTTTGATGTTTAGAAGTTCCATATAAAAAATATTTATTAACACTTCCATATAATACGGTTTGCTCCGCAGTAGACCTGAAAGTTTTTAATTTATTTTTTTTAAAGTTTATTATGATACTCCCCCCTGTTTTAAAATTTTTTTTACCATAATAAACTGAAAATTTTCAACAATTTAATGCTCTTTATAACCAAGCACAATGTGTGATCTTATGCCCATGCATATATGTGCATACATAAGTACTTTTATGCTTATATGATGCATATCAAATATTTAAGAAAGGAAATAAAAAAGAAAATTCTAAAACTGTGCCATCATTCTAAACGAACAATGAAAAATACCTGTTTGACATGCAGGTGCTTTAGCAAGAAGTTTTCACGTTATTTTTTTTTGCACTTTATAGGGAGTAGCAAGAAATTATTAAAAGGAAATGTATAAAAACTTGTGTGCCGTAAAGCTTTGAAAATTTATTATTTTCAAAGAAAGAAAAATGTATAGAAAGACTCACGTGTATGCTGTCACATATATATGAACTCACATACTTACATATACATAATACTTGTGCGAACATAAAATGTTCATATGACAATAAAAAGGAGTATTCGTTACATCCTTAAGGAGTGTATAAAAAATGCCATTTACGAGACACAAGCTTTAAGTAGAAGCTATCGCATCATACATTTGCCTCTAATAACCGTACGAAAAAAGCGCGTTAATATATGCAAAAACTTTTGAGTGCGTGTTGAGTATTTATTTGTCTGCCTTGAGGTACAGGAAAATCTTATTAAATAGACTTTTGTTTGTCTCCTTGTGTGAATTATGCTTAACCGTCATTTGTTCCCCACCACTATTTTTATTCTTTTTATTCCCTTGAAGCTTTTTTCTTTGTATGTTTTAATTTGAAAATTAAACTGTTTTTAACAGTTATAAAAAAACGGCTGTAAGCGAAATAAACGTCAACGAAATTAAATAAAGGAAAAGTGAGTGAACAGTGGGGATAGAAGGATTGTATAAATATGTAAATATATATTTTTTTCTAGGATTTCTTAGCGGCTGATGGAATTGAAATAAAATTTTACATTGTTATACAAACCAGGATGTGAAGGGCTCAGAGCTGAAGTGAATCAAGTCAAAAAATATGAAAATTTTTAAATTTAGTGCGAAATTCTCCGCAGAGTTTAACTCTATTTAGTTCTGGCACGGACTAAGTAAAAAAGTGTTTCGTTTCTAAGGTAACGGTAAAAAACCCAAAATCAATGGCTCTTATTTAATATATTTTATTAATGGCAGTTCATTTACTGAAACTCAAAATATCTTCGAATTATCTTTTTGTGATTTGGTTCATTTGAACTCTGAGCCCTCCATAAGTGGGTTTAAAAATTAATTTTAATCTGATGAGGTGGTTTCCAGTTTTGATAACAACATTTCCAGAAATCTAAAATACTTGTTCGCAAATTTTTATCAATTACTGAATAAATTGTTAATAAAATATAAATTACATATCGAACACTCTTGCAAAAACAATCTATATTTGAGCTAAACGGGCTGGCAACAATCCGAAAACGTCATGAAAAGCTGTTAAGATGATTATCTTTATTTTAGAACGATAATTTTTTTATTGCTTTGTTCTACTTAAAACGTAAAGAATTAATTTTCATAACATTAAACTATTCTGGGCTTTTTTACTTTTTTTAAATTTTTTTCTGAGTGCACTTATTAAGCACTCTTGTAAGTAATTAAATTAAAAAATTTTTAGTAGATACACAAAGCTCTTGATTTTACATTGGAAGTATATGAAAATCAATAATTTTTTAAAGATTCGTGTTATTACCAAAATGCGTCTATTTTTGCAAAAAGGGAAAAAATAAAAATTTCGATTTTATTCTTTCAAGTTATTAAACCACCTGTTCTAAACCATTTAATCGCGCTATTGAGCTAAATTGTTGAATATAAGAAATCGTGTTGCATTGTTGTTTTGTTAACGAGACAAGAAAACTTTTTTATATATTATATCTTAGTGTTGTCTTAATAATTAAGCCCAAATTAATCTAAAAAAAGCGGCTGAAAGAGTTAAGACGCAATTGTTAAACAACATGCATGTAATTTGCTTTTGAAAAAATTTTTTGAACAAAAATTTGTATTATTTTTGCTCCCGTGTTAATGTGTTCTAAGCAAGATGGGTGCATTTTAATTCGAGGGACTCCTGATAAATTTTCTCGAGAGACGTGAGGTGGAAAATTGCTATATTTTCCCACACAACTTAGAAGCACGCTAGTCAATGCTATAATATAAATATTTTAAGGAATTTTTCAATCGACTTAAAAAAAGGAATATACTTTCAATTTGTTGTTATTTTTTATGAACCGATTTGCTAAAATTTATTTATTTCAGAATTTATATTCGTCTTTCTCTACGTACCTTTGATGTGGAGTCGGCTCTTTTCTGCAAATTAAATTTTAAGAATCCGACGGCCGACTCAATCGACGGTATTTTATTTAAATTCAATAAAACATTATAGAATTGAATACGGTAACACAGAAAGCAATAATTCTTCAAAATAAACATATTTAAATTATTGAAATCCCTTTTACGGATGAAAAAGATCCTGTTGCTTACTAATTACATAGGCATACATACGCCTATATAATTCATAAACGGCTTTAGTTGCAACTTAAGTCTCTTCGATTTATAATTGCATAGTCTGCATAGTTCGACTTATCTGCTTAGTTGCAGCTGAAACTGAAATTAATGCTATTTTCTTTTCTAAAAAATGTAACATTTCATTCACTTTTTATCTAAAAATTGCTATTCAAACTTTTCTTAAGACAAAAATAGTTTCTAATAAACTCACTTTTTCAAAAAACTTATATTGCAAATTTTTAATAAAAAAAGGCAAAAAATGTTGTACTACTTTTAGAAAAGAAAACACAAACAAAAACCCAATAAAAAGTAATTAACTTAAAGCGTATAGAAAAATTCATTGTTTAAAAATTTTGAAAATTTTCAGATAAGCAAAATATAAACTAGAGCATAAATTTATACAACACAATATTGACAAACAGCTCTATTGTTTTAGAAAATAGTGGGAAACAAAAAAAATTGGATATATTTCTTTCGTTTAATACATTTTATACATCAAATTAACTGGAAATAAAATTTGATTTTAGTATAGAGAACTGTATCTTTTATACATCACGTAAAAAATATATAGATATTCCTAAACACAATTGTCTTTTACCCCGTTACTAGCTGGTATGTTTTTCTTTTTTCGTAAAACGAAGTTGAAACTATTAAGCAACTGTGAAGAAATAGACTATGAATAGAAGTGAAATATAAGTTGGTGGCTAAATTTAAATTGCATCTTAGATAGTTTCAAATTAATAGAGTCACTATGAATATGTCTCATAGATTTTAATGTAATAAACAACATCTTATTTAATTACAAAGACAAGAACACTCATTCTGAAATGTTTTTGATTTAGAAACTTTTCAGTTAGCGAATTTGGCTTTCAATAGTTGTCTACCACACACAATCCTGTCAACTGGTTGACTTATTTTCATGTTTAAAATGCTTTAATTAACTTGTGGCCAAGAACTGACAACAACTATGAATTAAATAGAATTTTGAAATCAGGCCTTTATAATTTAAATGATAATTGTTTTTGACATGTTTTCTACTTGATTGAAGATCTTAAAAATAATAAATTCTTTTCTTAATAAAAAAAATATTGTTGGGATATTTGGAAAACAAGTTAAAATTTAATTTTGATTTAGTTAAAAGTTATTAAATCTGAGTTGAGTTTGTTAATAAAAATTCTTAATTTAAATTATTTTTGTTGCTTAAGGAACATAGAAAAATGTAATTTGGTCCGACATTACTAGAGCATAATGTAATATTAAGCATAAAGTTTTCGAGGGCCGCAGCACCTTCTCATCAGCTTTCATGTGCCTTTTTTATTTCACTGAGAATTTTAAATATTTAACAGATTTTCTATTTAAGCAGACAGCCACCTAAAACTTGCAATAAAAACAAAGCACTTGAAGGCTGATAACAGGGTGTTGCATCCTGCTAAAACTGAATGCTGACTGTTACATTCCCTTGTACTTCCTTCTTAATAAATACAATTTAAATTTATAATTGAAATCTACGCATTCAAGATTAAAAAAACAATATTAAAAGTAATTGTTTGGCTCAAGTTCAAATCCGAGTTTATCCATTTCTTTCTTAATTTTTAGAAAGTTTTTGGATAAATTAATTTTTTTATTAAGATAGTACTATTTGGAAGAGTTTATTATTCCTCAGACTAGCAGAACGGATCAGTACTGATTTCGAAGTCGCTACATAATATCCGAAAAAATTCTAAAAATTAAAAAGAAATGGATAAACTCGGATTTGAACTTGAGCCAAACAATTACTTTGAATATAAACCAAATATAAGTTCGACTAATTACGTACAAACATTAATTATTAAAAACGATGCTGCCGGTACTATTCAGTGACCAGTGCTATGCCTTCGTCTTTTACACAGTCCAACAACAACAACAAATACTATGCAATACTTATGCACATCTGAAAAATGTTGGATGTCATGGCTTGCCTGAAACTGGGGTCGAACTCACATTCTTATGCCGTTTTCTTTTCTAAGAAAATTATTACATATATGCTACATTTCGTTATTATTCGTGTTCCATTGTAAAAAATATGCAACATTCTGAAAAATCCCAAAAATTATTAAAAATTTATTATTCATCAATCAAATTTCAAAACAATTTATTCCTTAAGCGAAATTCAACAAAACAAAACAAACAGTGTTGCTGACAGTTTTTGTTTATCGTTAAAATAGTGCATAAAAGCGTAGAAACATTGAAATTTTTTAATGTGTATTTTCAACGCTTAGTATACATAATGTTAAGTACAAAACCGAGAATATTTTTTTTTGTTCCATTGTGGTTATAAAATTTGTATCACTTTCTAAAGGTTCTGGGAAATTGTAAAAAGTATTATCAATCGAAAGGTCAGTATTTTCGTTTAGAAAAGAAAATGTCATTAGTAATTGTTTGCTTTGTAGTCAAAGCGCTGACTACTTCAGCTAACAGCACCCTCACCCTCCTGATTATGACAATTTTTTTCTACTCATTTACCGAGCATGCACGTGAGCGTGAGTGAAAAGCTATCTCTACTAGGTATCAGCAACACATTAACGAACTTTATGCAAAAATCTTAAGGGACTGCCTAACGGAGGATGAGACTTCATAACTTATAATGAAACAATTTTAATATACTTTCCGTTGGGCGGTAGCGGGAGGTATCTAAGAATACCCAAAAAGGCGTAACAAAAGGGCTTTCAAGAAATACGAAACCCGGAAACTTTCTAATATATTCAGAGTGTTATTTCTTTTAAAAATCTATGACTTTGTAAGACTATCCTGTAGGTAAAAATTTGACTGGAAGCTGCTTAAAGGAATGAAAGTTTAATATTATTTAAATCCACTTTATAATTACACAGTGCAACAAGAATAACCAACCTCAACAATTCCAATGAGAAATGAAAGTAGACAATTAACTAAACAGAAATGCCAGAGTTTTTTTTAATTTTCACTCATAGTGCAAAATATTATAAAAAATGCCCCGACTTCAAGATTTTTGCTCTCTTGAAATTCAAGTTAACTTTTCAAAAACCTTTGGCAGTTTTGTTAAGTGAATAGTGAACTTTCATTTCCCATTGGAGTTGTGGAGGCTGGCGGCGATGACCTGAAATTTGTTGCACATTGTTATCAAAGTATAGAAATATTCGCTTCGACTGATTTTTCGACGTTAGTAGATCATAAAAAAGGCTGAGTTGCGTTGAGACTGAACGCCTGTTGAGACTTGAACGCCTATTTTCATACATAACAGAGATTTTCTCTAGCAATACTAAATATCAGAAATTCTTTTATAAAATTCAACTAATTCTTGAACATTAAATGGAAAAAGATAAAAAAATACAATACGAAAAATAGCCACAACTATTCCGCATGCAAGTTGCCCCTTTGTTGTTGTTCAGAAGCCAAATATTTTACAGGTCATTTTATTTAAATGAAATTTAATTCCATTTGTCAGAAATTGTTAATTTCATTAGTTGGCTGGGTCAGCACAAAATACAATCCACCATCAGATTTCAATGTGTTTGTCCGACCAGTAATTAACATGTGAATAAATTTTTGTTGGCTGCAATTAATGCTGCATGCATAAAGTGTTTGCTAATTAGGAAATGAATTATTCATAACACAATAAACAAAAACGCAATAGGAAAAATATCAACAACAATAAGAAAGAATCATAATAAACTTTAGCATTTTTATGTTGGTCGTAAATATTTTTATGCATTTTCAACAAAAAGGCTGGTAAAATATCAAATACAATCGCAATCCAAAACTCATTACAATGTCCGGCAATAAAAACAAAAGCCAAAGTCTTGCTTAAATACTTTTATAAAGGATTTAAAATTAATGGGTGTAATTTGTTAAAAATGATCCCTGGGGAGAAAGTTGCTATTATAAATAGGAAAACTTGTTTTATATATATTACAACTTATTATTATTATGCGTTTTTAAGTTTATGGTTTGATAAAACATCAAAAGTGCCGCGTTTAATTAGTTTGCAAATAATAAAATTGGGGAGCAATCCTAAGATTTGACTTCATTAGGGAAACACGTTTAGCTATTTTGTCATAGAACTCGCTGAATTTTCATTGTTGTCTGATAGTTTTTCCAAGAATGTCCAGTAAAAGATCCCATTAGCATTCTAAGGTGTCTTTTATTTAAGCAACCATGACTATTCTGAGATATTTTTAAAAATTGCTTCGGCTGCCTGAGACGATTTCAGTGGTTTTCGATACTATGAGAACCCGTCTCGCTCTCTTTGTGAGATATAAATAAAAAAATAAGCGCCAAGTTTATACGAAAGAAGCCTTAAAAGTTGCATCAGAAAACTTTTTATATTTCTCGTCTTCTTAAACACTCCCCAACGCAATTGAATATGATTTAGATGGCAGCCGAAAAGTTCGGGAATGGATCCACCCTGTACTTCTTTTCTCCTTAGTGGAGCCTTCAGTGAACTCTTCAGCGTCTTAGTGCAATAATTATTTGGGGTATTCACACGGTGTCCTATCATGTCATATTGTCATAATGTCTTATTATTTTATGACATCTTAAAAAAATTCTTCTTGTGCTTCAAACAAAAAAGTCATAAAATAATAAGACTATTTATGCTGTGTTTTTGTTTTGTCATAACTAAACAGTAGTGTAGTTTTTGCACAAACTAGCTATTATTTTCGTTTTTTCACTTGTTTTCGGCATTCTAATATAAAATTTTTATGATTGTAACGATTGTCCGTTTTATTATTGTTTTTTTTTTATCAGCTGACTTAAATTTAAAATAGCACACCAAAATACGACCGTGTGAATACCACAATTGTGTCTCAACTGTTGTTCACTGCCAGAAGCAAGGACATTCTTCAAAGTTGGTTGCATTTGATTTTGAAATGGCACGCCAGGTCTCGGCTACATGTAAAAATTTCACTTTATTTTACCAACGTTAATTGAATTTTACAAAACTAATTAAATTTTGCCATCTTCAATAATTTTTCCTACTCAAATATTGTCATCAGTTTCCGCGGAATCATTTTTTGCTGAATAAGGTCTTCATCAAAATGTCAATCATTTAAATGTTCTCTATCGTTTCCTTTTTTAACCTGGCACAGCAAAAATAATGAGACGTGATAAAAATTAATATAAAGCATTGATGTAGAATTGACACATTTCATTACACACACACACACATATATATATACACGTCGATAACGACGTTCGCTAAATACATACACACATTTTGTACTCACAACAAATCATTTTGTACTAACAAACAATTCTAATAGGTAAATAGGTCTAGAGCCAGCAGACCCCACATCCGGGTTGGCAATGGGCAGTAACAGTGGAACAAACACTAGATCGAAAATAACGATGAAGTGGTACTCAACGGTAGCTCGATGCGGAGATAGCTGCTATAGCCAGTGGCTTAACGAGAATTACTCACGTAGGACTTGCAGAAAAATTAATCAGCCAAGTGCGAGTCCGACTCACACGTTTAGGATTCCGTACTTGTCAACAGCAACACACAGGGAAAGAAAAAAGCGAATCGATTAAGAATCAGATGAGAAAATGTTTCTAACTTTTCTTGTTATTAGGTGCGTTCGAGTACTGTTGCAGTAAAATGCAGTAAATGAAGCTGTCGCCCAAAAAAAAAACGCAAACGGAAAAATTGTAAAAATTTTTAAGATTAAGGAAACAGCTGATTGCAAATAAATATAGTGGTGCAATATATTTACACTTTTGACTACTCGACTCTTTTTCTTGTTGGTAATCGGTGCAAAATTTATTATAAAACGAACATTTTAAGAAAACACAAACAAATTTTTTTCTTCAATCTTTATGTTTATTTTCATTTTATATGATTTTCCTAATATGTGTCTAATTAAATTTATTTAAAAGAATGTCACTATTTGTTTTTGATATTTATTATTACCTTAAAAACAAGTGCAGTACGAAGTAACCATATACTTTCACAACTCCAAAGAATTAAAGTAACACAAAGAAAAGAAAGTTCAAAAATTAAGAACAAATAAAAAAAATTTTCACAAATTTTACACTTTTTTGTTTTCTTACTTTTGATTTTTACATTTTGAATCATAGGTTTTTTTGGTTTTGTTAAATTTTACTACAAGAAATGTTTATAAAATTTTAGTTATGTCAAAAAATATTAAGCAATTTATAAAAAAGTTAAGGTAAATATCCAAAATACATTTTAAAGTTTTTGCTTCAAATTAAATGAAGAACTTGAGATTAAATAGCAGAATTTATTAACATATTCACCCCAATTGTGAATAACAAGTTGAATTTTTGTTCCCATGAAATTTTTATTCTCCTCGAAGGCAAAAATATCATTGTGAATCTCCCGTGAATTTTTTCCCCCGCTATCAGTTCTCAGTGAATGTATAAAAGGGAAGAAGATTTTTAAGATTTACAAATTCAAGTTTAATAATAAAGCAATACACATTTTGGGTTCTAAATTAAATGTTTTCAATTGTAAATAAAGATGTGTTCAAAATATTTTAGGTGCAGTGAAAGATTCTATATTAATGGTTATATACCAAAAAGATGCATACTCTGTCCAAAAAGGTTTTGTGGGTAAATATTATTGAGAATAATGAACAGCATTTACTGATCTTGTCCTTAAAAGAAATATTTATAAACTTAAATATGTAATTAGAAGGAAAATGTTGAAATTACATGATGTTTTTATTCATTTCACCTACAAAAATTAAGTGAACAAAATCAAGAGAAAAGTGGAAAAATCCCCTGAAAAATATTATTCATCATAAGGGGAATTTATTTTCTCATGCGAAAATTTTTCTTGGGTATTATTCACGATTGGAACATCAGGGAAAAGGGAAATATTTTGGGGAAAAAATATTCACGATAAGGACGATTAATTAAAATAAAATCACAATTCATTTAATAAAAGTAAAAAAAACGTAACAAAACAAAAACAGGAGTAAAAAAATATACATGGTATATATAAAAAATAAAGTAAAATAAATAAAATAGTTTGTTTAGATAAAACTTAAACGTATGTATGTACATATCGCTCCTTTATTGCACCGTAGTCATTTATATGGTCTGTATTGGCTTTTCATTGGGTATATGTACATCTGATTTGGATTAAGCATACATATTTATATTATTAATATGTAGGTAAACACGTTCTTTTAGATCTCTTTTACGGCCATAATACAGAACCGATTTTGGAAAAATTTATACGTTTTTAAACGGGTTTTTACATATGTAGATCTTATAATCTTAATTTTATTAAAATCGGTTCGATATTTAGGAACCTAAAAGCTTTATAAGTTGCTACTAACACATGTACACTTATTACACACACATGTATCAGCTTCAACTTGAAAAATAAACAAAGTGTGCATGTGTTTGTCTAATTCGCTTTTGCATTGAATGAGACAGAGTTTTAAGTTGTTTATTTAGTATTTATGTAAATGTTTAATATTATTTTCTAGAATGCGGTCGATTGAGTTGACCGCTGGATACACTTATGTACATATATTAATTTCTGTTCTTCTTATAACGAGCATAGGGCCGTACATCTTACATTTGCTACTAAAAACCTTTTTACATATTCTTTATATGTAAAAATTTTTCAACATCATTTTCTTTCTAAGTAACTTAAAAGTTTTGGATTTTTTAAGATATGATCATGTTGTATTTAAGGAGCGATGTGTATTATACAAATTTCTGTAAAAAAGGGAATTCAAAGTCGAATGAAATTCATGATAGCGTTTCAGTCGATTGTTATTTCATTTTCGTTTATTTTGCTTTCGTCTTCGTAATCAGGCCACAAATAGTTGTAATAAAATGTTGAGATTTTTGGTATGATTCCTTCGAATTCATTTTATAATTTTTGTTTTAAGCAAATTCATCAAACTGAATGTCTTTTCAAGCTCAGCGGAAAAATTCATGGTTGCTTAAAAAGTACTATTTCCGCTTAAAAGAAGTAGCCAATTTTTTTAACTAAAATCATTTCTCAGTTGTACAAAAAAGCATGAAATTTCGCGCGTATGAAGAGGCTAAAAGCACTAAAAAATTCTCGAAAAGCACCAAAATGCCATCACTGGCACAGAGATTTTAGCGTAAAGAATGGGGCTCTGTTTTAACACTTTCTGTGTGGAACCGAAAAACAAGCCCACACATACACACTCAACATTTCGTATCGTTTATTAACGAAATTTTAACTCCAGGGCGCACCCTAAAACCAAAACCAAAATTAAATAATCCGACTCGAGCACGGATAAATTCCGTGCTTGTTTGAGCAGATACACCCACTCAATTTTATTTTTAATTCCTGCACATCCTATGAGAATTGCCAATGACTGGTACGGTTCACAAAATACAGACACTTACACTTTTTACATAGAAGCCCGAGTCAAACGATCAGACATCTTAACGAAAACAATTGGGAGCATTCCTTATACTTTGTGCGTCCGAAAAATATGATTAATGAGGCAGTAAAGTAGAAAAACAGCACTAAATATAGAATACAAGTTTCCATTATTGCGGTTGTAAAAATAAAGCTGCAAATAGTGATAATAATAAAACGGAATTACTTATTTTTAGATTTAACACGGAATAAAGACGTGTCTGTTTATCTTCTACGTGCTTCATGAGAAAATGACATGTGATTCGTGTGCGGAACTGAAAGTGTCCTTAAACGATTTAATTATATTTAACTTTAGGATTTTTCATTACAAAGAATCTTACGAGGGAAGCTTACAATTGTAAATTGGTTCAGTTTTTTTTTGTTTGTTTAACGGAAACCAAATAGCAGATTGGAATGCATTTTATGTTCCGCTACACACTTCGACAGCGATTTTTGTGTCAGCTATTTTGGAGTACTTCTTATTAAACATAATTTTTGTGCAAATAAAAAAATAATTTTGAAAATATTATCATTTTTATAAAATCTTCTCTCTTGTCAAAATTTTTTACGATTTTATTAGCTGATTGATACTGAATCAATTTAAATTAGTGTGTTAAATATAGTTGGCTAAAAAAAGGAGTGAATTTTTCTCTTGACTGGTAAATTTATATTAAGCGTGACGTAGAAATCCCCAGTATGCGATGTGATGAATCGCAAAGAAGAATATACAAATTAGGGTGGCCTATTTACTAATCCATCACTTGCTAACTTTGGTCTTTTATATTTAATTATTATTCTACCAAAAATTAATAACTATTTTTTCCAATTCCCCCTCACATTTTATTTATTTTCTACTCATTTAATATTTTGCTAACAATTCCTAAATTGCAGTACAAAAACAGCTGGTGCGTCAGTTTGAAAGTCTAGTTAGTGATGGAGAGAAAAGTTTTTACATTACGAATTTCTTTTTTTTTTCATTTTCATATACACATATATTTTGTTTTGATTTCCCAAACATTGCAATAGGGGAAAAATGAAATTTTAATTAAGATTAATTACGTATATTTTCCAACAAAGTTGATGGAAAAATATTTTATTCAATCTCTTTTCTTTTAAAAGATTTTTCATCAACTGAGTTTTAATCATTATGAAATTGTTATAAATGAACATCTGTTCGGTTATATTTGTTCATTTAGCTGGAGCTTCGAAAAATTGTTTTAACTTTTATTTTTTTAAAGTAGGGAACACTTTTTTTAATAGATTGTTGGATCTTACAAATATTAAGAATCTACCCGTTCTCTAGCATTTGCGTTTGATTTGTGGTATGATGAAGATCTTACTGTATTGTTCTGCTATGAGACGGATATTTTTTTTTAATTGAAAAGTATCTCAATAAAACAAGTTTAAAGTTTTTAATTTACTCACATTTTAATGGAAACATATAAAAAATAAAAAATATTTTAAAATGAAATTTTGAAATATGTCCTTGTTGCAGCAAATGAGAGATATAAAATTTTAATTTTTTTTTCAGAAAAACAACAAAAAAATATATTGGATTCGTTTGACTTTGCAGGCCATCCAAAAGAAAAAACAAAATTATTTATTTAATTATTTATTTTCGATGTCCCATACACAAGACTCTAAGTCTCATATTACAGTATGGAACTCAGTACAAGTACATAAAAAAAAATACATTTAATAACAAGTGGTTATAGTTAGATAGGTTAATAAATAGTTCTCAAGGACTATGCTATAAGCACAAAAAGCAAAATAATAAAAACATAATTATCAAAATAAAATTAATCTCATAGTTATGTAAAATTAACTTAAATATTGACAGATAATATTTTTCCTGAATTGGTGTGCGTTACTAATTACTTGAGAGTAATAGGGAATATTGTTCCTGAGACTTGTAGCATGAATAAAGAATTGATATTAAGATATCTGGGTGCTGTATATAAAACAAATTAATCGTTTGTCTCTATTTAGTTTTGAAAAGTTCAATTGCGCAGAAAGATGTTCGGGTTGACACGTGTATATTATTTTATGCATTAGATTAATATCCTTACCTTCAAGTAGCTATCAAGACACATTTCATGAAGTTTGTTTACGTACAAAGAAACATGATCAAATCTTCTTAAACCATATACATAACGAACTATATTATTAAAAGTTACATTAAGTTTTCTTTTGCTAATGCTGTCACAACTGACAAAAAAGTTCGCACCCGTACAGTAAAATTTGCATTAAATATGTTTTAACAAGAAGTATGCGAATATTAATAGGAGTGCAATGATGACTTTGCCAAAGATTTGTTAACATAGAAAAAACCCGGAAAAATTAATATGGTTAGACCAAGTGAGGGTGCTGTTAAAATAAATTCCCAAATTTTTAACAACGTTTACAATCACACTAGGTTGACTATTTAAGATTAAGACAGGGATATAATCAAGTTTCAATAAATTCTTCTTAATGATCAAACATTTTGATTTAGTGGGATTTATCGGCAGGCCATTAGCAGTAGCCCATTCAAAGATACAATGCTATTCTTCGTTTAAAATTCTCACACATCGGTCGACTGATCCAATGCTACAACTTATATAAAGCTGTACGTCGTCGGCGTACAATCTAATTTTGCAATGTGCAATTTTGCTTGGCAGATCATTAACATACAGCGAAAATAGTAGAGGGCTCAGGATTGATCCCTGTGGCACACCTCGACTTAAAGGCAAAGAGGTTGATTTTGTAGCAGCTGATTCAACAAATTGATGTCTGTCAGTTAAATTCGAAAAAATCAGATTATTTGAAGTGGATGAGAATTTATGAAAAAATTTTAATTTACTTCATAAAATTTTATGATCAACAGTCTCAAACCCCTTCGAATGATCAAGAAGTACAAGGAACGTAACATTGCCATAATCAACTTGTTGTCCGAAACATCCACTAGGGTCGTTATACAGCTGTATTTCTTACGAAATCCAGATTGGCAATTTGTAAGAATGTTATTATTTTCCTGATTATGAACCTATCTTTCAAAAACTTTTGAGAGGAACGGTAGGATTGATATTTGTTGGATTTCTTAATAGAGAATATTCTCTCAACTTTCCCTATTTTAGGATAATAGGTGGTAGTAAAAATCTTATTGAAAGCAAACGTTATTGTTGGTCCTCTAATTGACCCAGCAAATAAATAACAAAACAACTTTTAAGAGCAACTAATATCAATTATATTATTTTATTGAAACACTTTGAGTTTTTATAAATTTATACGAAGTTTAAATTTATGTATGCTTTAAAACAATTTGTTTTGAACTGCTGTTGATCAACTCACAAAGAACAATAATTTTTATTTACAATGTCTTTTAAAGCAAAAGTTGATCAGCAGATTAAACCGTTAAAACACGCAACAATATGTAAGTAAATACATATCCACATACATATTGAATATATGTTAATATGCATGTACATATGTGGGTATGTATACATACATTTATTTACTTGTTTTAACGGAGCCACAAAGTATTTAAAAATAAAAGAAGTAAATAAAGTTACAGTGGCGGCGGTAACATTCCCCCCCTCGCAAGCGAACTAGGGGCCCGTCAGCTTGCCATCATAATTATTACCGACGTCTAAAACTGCTATTTTGGCTACTGGCCTCTCGAATGTACCGGAACTGGTTTTAACTCTTACTCGACGGACTTGACCATCTTTCGCTGTGAGAGTTTCTGCAATTACACCTTTGGGCCAACTGTTGCGTGGAAGTGTATCGTCCACTAATACGACTATGTCTCCTACGTTTGGCGGTTTCACCTTCTCGAACCATTTGCTGCGTCGGATTAACGTTGGGCCATATTCATGGATCCATCTTTTCCAAAAATGGTTTGCAAACTGCTGGGTTTGGTGCCAACGTTGACGAAGATCGTGGTTAACATCACACAAAGGTTTGTATCCATCAGTAGACCCGAGTAACAGATGGTTTGGTGTAAGGGCGTCGTCTTCAGCTGAATCTAGAGCCACAAAGGTTAGAGGGCGAGAGTTAATTATAAATTCAGCTTCCCATAACGCACTTCTTAATGTCTCGTCGTTAAATTTAAAAGCGGGACACAAAGCATAGAGTGTATTTTTTACTGTGCGCACTAGCCTTTCCCAGGCGCCACCCATATGTGGTGCTGCAGGAGGATTGAATTTCCACCTTATTTCATCATATTTACGGATAATCTTTTGGATATCGAGATTTTGTTTTTCTTCACGGAGAACTCTTTCCACAGATTTAAAATTCGTACCATTGTCGGTGTAAATTTCTTTCGGCGAGCCACGACGACTTATAAAATTTTGAATGCACATTATGCACGAGCTCGTATCGAGACTGTGAGCGACTTCTATATGTATAGCTCTAACTGTCAGACAAGTAAATAATACTCCCCAACGTTTTTCTCTGTGTCTGCCTACTGCTACAAATAACGGACCAAAAAAGTCAATTCCTATATAGGTGAATGGGCGTTCAAAACTTGCGAGCCTTGCTGCTGGTAGAGATGCCATTAATGGTGGTTGAGGTGCAGCAGCTTGATTTTTACATTGTTGACATTTTGAGCGAACATTTTTGTAAATAACTCTCAATTTTGGTATGTAAAACTTCGATTTTATTCTACATAGTATAGCTTCGTGCAGACAGTGATGAAAATCTTCGTGGTAGTTTCGGACCAATAAAAATGTAATGTAATGGCTGCTTGGCATGACGATAGCATCATTACAATTTAGGGATTGGGCTCTGCCACAAACACGTAAGATTCCGTCATCATCGAGCAAAACATTTAGCTGCCTAAGCTTGCTACTAGGATGAATTTTCTTTTTATTTTTGAGACAGTTTATTTCGTTTGAAAATTCAGCAGTTTGGGCATACCTGAACAAAATAATTTTGGCCTTTTGAATATATTCAAAGCACATACCTTTTGTTTCGCCTCCTTGTGCAATATATTTCAATTTCTCAATGTAAAACACAAACCGTGAAAGAGCCATGTAGAGCCGCTTCCAATTTGAGAAATATTCAATGTTGATTTTGAGACTGCTCGATTTGTCGATAACAAGTAAGTGATTTCGTATTTCTTCATTATTGGTGCTACTAAGATCTGGACATTTAGGCCACATATTTTGACAACTTTTTAGAAACGTTGGACCACTGAGCCACAGATCGTTGTCAGATGAACCGATTTTAGTGGCAAAATCTGCGGGATTTGACTTTGATGAAACCCAACTCCATTGATTTAAATTTGTTGACTCTAAAATTTCACCGACTCGATACATCACGAAGGCTTTAAAGTTTTTCGGGTCCATTGACAGCCATTTCAGCACTGTCTTAGAATCGGACCAATAGAAATAATCTGTGCAACGAAGGCGTGTAGCATTTCGAATTTTTGTGGCCAATCGTGTGCCCAGCAACGCGGCTTGAAGTTCCAGTCGAGGAATTGATATCGGCTTAAGTGGGGTTACCTTGGATTTAGCCGCCACAATAGACACATCGACATCATCGCCATGTTGAATACGGAAATAGCATACAGCAGCATAAGCATTTTCACCGGCATCGACAAATGTATGTAGTTGAACATTCTTCGTAGTTTTCAGAAACTTGGAGTAACATCTTGGAATTCTGATGGAGGCTATTTTATGCAGATTGGAGAGCCACAAATGCCATTTTACGCAAAGATCCTCGTTGAGCTCATCATCCCATTTTATGCCCGAGCGCCAAATATCTTGAAGTAATATTTTTAAACCAATTGTGTAGTGAGATACAAATCCTAATGGATCAAATATCGACATAAGGACTTGAAGGACTTCCCTTTTAGTGGGGATTATGTCAGTGTTGAAAACGTCTCTTCGTAGCCTCGAGAATCTAGAATTATACTGAAAAACGTCATTATTTGATTCCCAATACATACCCAAAACTTTTTCTATTGATTTGAAGGAAGTTTGAGTATCTGAACCATCATCAGATAGGTGCATTCGGACGAGTTCGGAATTCGTAACCCAATTTCGCATATGAAATCCAGCAGCTGAATGAATCGTCTTCACCTGAAGCGCAAGTTCTACTGCCTCTTCTTCGCTGTCAACGCTATCTATGAAGTCATCCATATAGTGATATTGTTGTACTGCTTTGACAGCTCTGGGATACAAAGTTTTAAAATCGCCAGCGTTTTTGTCTCTGACGAAATGAGCAATACAGGGTGCACAACTCATACCGAACGTGAGCGCCTTCATCACGTATACACACGTTTGTTGTTTATTATCAAGATTTTCGAGCCACAAAAATCGTTGAGCGTGCATGTCATCATCTCTAACGTTGATACGATGAAACATTTCAGCAATGTCACCACAAATCGCAATTTGTCCCACGCGAAACTCAATTAAAATGTTGAAGAGTGACGTAAGCAAATCAGGACCACAAATGAGAAAGTCATTTAGAGACTTGTTTTGTGACTTCGCAGCTGCGTCCCAGACGAGTCGAACTTTACCTGGTTTATTTGGATTAAGGGCAACAAAAATTGGTAAATACCAAGTGCGGCCAGGGTACGAAAACATTTCTGAATCTAACACCTTCCGAGCATAACCTTTCAAGAGCAGCTTATCGATTTCGGCTTGCATCGTCTGTTGTAACTGGGGTTCTTTTTTCAACTTCTTCTGAAGACATTTCAGTCGATGACATGCAGCATCATAACTTTCAGGCAGTTTAGGAACATCTTCTTTCCATAGAAGAGCCACTTCATATTGTTGATTTTTCTTCTGTGTGGAGCTTTCGAGTATTTTCATAGCTCTGTTGTTTTCGGGCGACAAAACATTTTTCTCTTTTGGTGCTTCAAGGGCAAAATATTCTTTGACTTTATCATGCAACTCACCATAACGCTTTTCACAGGTACATGTATGTATATTCAGTGAAGAAATTTTGCTCGAGTCTGGCCCACTGCCTTGAAGAGTCCAACCGAGACGAGTTTTAGATGCAATCGGTTGACACCTTTTACCTTCTTTGACTTTCAAGGGAACAGCTAGACGCCAATTGTTGAGACCAATAAGAATCATCGGCTTGGCATTCGTATAAGAAAGAATCGGCAAACCTTTTAAGTGTGGGCAGCTCTTTACGATTTCACCAAACTCAATTGACTGTAAAGGCAGGCCAAGATTATTCACCGTTCGGACATCGTGAAGCGTGAATCTGCTATCGCTTTTAGCACCAGAAATTTCAATGTCGATTTTTACAGAATCTTGTTCAGTTCGAGTAGTATCGCCTGTCCACTGTAGCTCTAAAGGCTCCTTTTTGCCGCTGAGACCCAACTCTTCAAAGAGACTCTGTTCCATTAGGGTAACGGACGAACCTTCATCTAAAAATGCGAATGTTTCCATGGAACTACCTTTGTAATGTATACGGATTGGCAATATTCTGAACCACTGTTTTACTTCACCGCTGCCATTATGAGCATTTACGTTACCACTGCGACCTTGTGCCACTAATCCTGGATTTTGATTGGTTGCTACTGTATACCTATGCAACAAAGGATGATGCTTTAATGAGCAGTTACTAATATCACATACCTTTTTTGAGAAACATTTGCGTTTATGAGCATTTAAACACTGGCGGCATAATTTGTTTTGTTTCACAACATTCCACTTTTCATCGAGACTTAGTGCCTGAAATTCACCACAATGCTGGATTTTATGTTGTTGGCTTTTGCAAAAGTAGCAAAATGTTTTATTTTGGTACACTGGCTCAGAATGAGTGTGCACTGAACCACCTTTTTTGGTGCCTAATGGAGGCACGACCTGGCTTGCTGCGCTTGCAATGTTAAAAATCCAATCACTGAATGCTTTAACTACCGGAACCTTATCATCTTTCATATGCATTGCCCAATTTAATTTGTGGTTGTCGGGCAATTTTTCAAGCAGGGTTTTTACGAGCAATGGATTATTTAAATGTGCTGTTAAATTACATGCTTCCATTGTAGAGCAAATATTTTTAATGGCGAGGGCATATTCGATGAGGTTGTCGAGCCTGTCTTTGAGCGGAGGTATTTTTGTAGCTTTAGCTATCATGCTTTCTAATATATGTTCTGGGCGACCGAAACACATTTCTAAAGTTTGTATAATTTCGCTTACCATTGATGGAATGAGAAGTTTACTTTTTACTAATTCTTTGGCACGGCCCCGAAGGCACGACTGTAGTCGCATTAGATTTTCCCCATCTGTATAGCCTGCAATCTCTGTGCTATTCTTATAGTTGCTGATGAATAGGGGCCAATCTTCTGGGTTGCCATCGAAACTTGGCAGCTCTTTTGGAATAACCTGTCTTGCTGCTATTTGCGCAGCATTGGGCTGGAAGCTAGAAACGGACAGAAATGAATTTGTGTCTTGGCATACATCACCTTGACTCAGGATACTATATTTTTTCGCTAAATACTGCCTTTGAAGCTCTTTTTCTTCTTCCAGCATCTGCAATTTCAATTTTGTGTGGGACGGTAAAGAATTGGACGACGTGTTTTGCCCATTAAGAGAACCACGATTTTGCTGTACAAACTTGTCACCTGTTGTTGCTGTTTTATGCAAAACGTTTCCTAAAACTAACCTTGGATTGCTCTTTTCACATCCATCTTTATTTAGATTTGATGGCGGATGAGCATTTTTCCCCGACGATGAGCCAGGCGCATCTGAAAGGGTTTCCTTTATATGGTTAGCAGGAGATGACGACAGTTGTAAGCCGGCGGCAAACTCTACTGTAGCGTTACTGGGCGGCTGTGTTGGTTGGGCCACATTGGAGGCACTATTTGCATCAGCAACACACGAGCAATTCCAGCTTACATTCGCTATGTCACTATTAACTCCGACGCATTGGAAGTGGTACCATTTATCACACGCGTCGCACTGCACCATTTGCTCGGTGTCTTTTTCCGTACACTTGTTGCAATTAAAATCGCTTACCGACATTGTCTTGTCTATTTATTTTTACAACGATTTAATTGTATTTTTATTTAAAAGTAGTTGTCCCGCACAGTTTTTATAAAGAACAACTCGATTTTAACTTTATTATTTGCAACACGACAGTTTTTTTAATTTATTTTTCCAAAAGAACTGTTTTTCATTTTTATGTAAAACACTTAAGTTCTTTAGTGGCTCACTTTTTTTAAGTTTATTGTTTATTTAATTTAATTAAAATTGTTTTAAAGAAATGTTGGTCCTCTAATTGACCCAGCAAATAAATAACAAAACAACTTTTAAGAGCAACTAATATCAATTATATTATTTTATTGAAACACTTTGAGTTTTTATAAATTTATACGAAGTTTAAATTTATGTATGCTTTAAAACAATTTGTTTTGAACTGCTGTTGATCAACTCACAAAGAACAATAATTTTTATTTACAATGTCTTTTAAAGCAAAAGTTGATCAGCAGATTAAACCGTTAAAACACGCAACAATATGTAAGTAAATACATATCCACATACATATTGAATATATGTTAATATGCATGTACATATGTGGGTATGTATACATACATTTATTTACTTGTTTTAACGGAGCCACAAAGTATTTAAAAATAAAAGAAGTAAATAAAGTTACAGTGGCGGCGGTAACAGTTATAATGGGAGCATGTTGTCGCTAAGCGAGCCATTAAATTTTCCCTTAAATATCGGAAATTGATGTAACGAAAAGTTTTATTGTTATTAATCTAAAACAATTTTTTTTTCGAAAATTTCGATAACGATATCTCTCGAACCGATGTACTGAAATTTAATGCGATTGGCGTGGTTTTTTAAGTCCACAAGAATCAGTTAACATCAAAAATTTATTTTTGAGTTATTGAAAGAAAATTTTTCCTCAGCGATAACTATCGAAGGGACTAACCGATTTTTATCGACGTTGTTTTTTTTATGTTAAGAGCTGATTAGATTTTGGATTTGAATTTGTTGTGTCGTCAAAAATTTATGTGCAAAAAACATTTTTTCCAAAATTTTATTTTCGAAAATTCTCGAAATCTACAAAATGAAATCGGATCATTGCCTCATGACATCTAATTGAGTTCAATGGCTTTAGAATGCTTAGTTGGCTTCTCATTTCCTTAACCTGTGTCTTAGAGGATTTTAAATTTTTAAGGACGCTTATTGCAAAAAAATCTTTTTCATAATAATATATAATATTTTTTTAGCAAGAGTGGTGCCAAATGAAACTGAATGTTATAAAAAAATATTTTCCTCAGTTCGCTAAAATATCCTTCTAAATGAAATCTTTCTTTTAAAAATCTTTAAAAAATATTATGTTGTAGCTTTAGGTGAAATCCATAAGGCTTTGAACTTCTATGGTTTCATCTCTCTTAGCTTTAAAACGAAAAAGATAATTTATATATTATTTAAGTATTCACTTAGTGAAGGTTCTGTTAATCGCGAGATTAATTAATCCAGGTTTCGATTTAATCGGTAAATTTGTGGTTAACCGATTAATAAACATTACCTTAAATTAATTAATTTCAATAAATAAAAATATACATGTAAATAATATATTATTATAAGATTTTATTAGAAAATAAAAAACATAACAAACAAAATCAATAATTAACATGAGAGACCATTTTTAGTAGGGCAGCTTATGGTCATAGTATGCGGCCGATTTTAGCAAATAGCATGCTATTTTAGAAGTATTTACTGCAGCTGTGCACAATCTATAGTTTATTAGTATCGGTTCAGTATCTTGGAAGCTCTAAGCATTAAAAGTTACTGCTACTAAATGCACACTCATAACACATGTGTTTATCACCCAGAGGGAAACCTGAGGACAAGTGTCTCTAAGTCACCACTTTTGTCTACTATATTGGCAAATCTTTGGCGACATTGTCAAAAAAGCGGCTACATTTTTATATTTACCCTTAAAAAAAATGTCGGCAGCACAATGGTTTTTATTTTTTCAAATGTGCTATAAAAGTAATTCACAATATTTTTATTTTTAATATGTGAAAGTATATTAAAACCCCATTTAATATTGTAGTGTTTGTAGGCTTAGTTAAAAATTAAACGCCGGCAACTCTCAAACAACCTTTAGCCACAAAAATTAGAGCTCTGTAGCAAAACTATGCTTATTCTAAATTTTTTATGAATTAGTGCCTTTAAGTCTTTTAGTAGTCTATTTTCAATGACAAGCACATGTTTAATGTCTATAGTAAATAGCATTATCTGGGGTATTATACATAAGTCACTAGTTCTGGTGACTGTGTCAATAGTAAGTCAGTACAGTTTAATATTGACATTTCCTGAAGAGCAGCTTCAAGCTGAAAAATATATATAAAATGTTTTGAATATGTGTTTTTCAAAGAAATGAGAACAACAACGAGACAGAGCTTTTTCTCAACTTTGGATTTGTGGAATTGCGGGAAAGGTGTAGTAAACAAAAGAGAGTAGTTCACTAATTTCAAGTAGTATATTTGGAATGCTTTTTTTATACTATTTGTATGACTAGGACTTAATGTTTTATTAATTAGTATTAGAGTTAATAAGTAAACAAGTTAGTGCGATGCTTTTGTAAGTAAGTTTTATTGCTTAAGAACTTGTAATGTAATCTTTATGGAAAATAATTTGGTTCAACTTTTTAGGATTTAAACGATTTGATTCCTAAAGAAAGTTGATTTAGAAAAAAACCAAAAGGCAGGAAGGGATCAAAACCAAACCAAAATAGACAATATCCACTTTCTCAGTTCTTATTTTCTCTAAACCAATAAAAAATATGTTCAAACACTACAAAAAATATAAAATTGTTTTAATCGGTTAATCGAACCAAGTAAGCCGACTTAATCAGTAATCGAAAATAGCCAATTTTACTTTAATCGAGCAGTTAATTGGATAGTAATGAATCGGTTACCCGACGAACATTTAACCTATTGAATACTCTTTATATATGTATATATATATTTTATCATTTTTTTACTAAATGTATACCTTTTATTGAAAGCAAACGTTTGAAGTCCTTCAAAAAAATATATTAACAAAAGATGAGAAAATTAGAACCAAGTAAGCAGTTTGATTATATTTTTTGTCTGTTTTTGGAAAATGAAAACAAAATTGTAAGTTAGAATTTTTATTTAAAAACAAATCAAATTTTCGTATTTTATTGATGTCTTCAATCTTAATAACCGGCAGCTTGGGATTATAATGATTTTTCTCCCAAACAAATCTTTCTCTCGATGTTATCGTATGCATTAAAAATTTATTTGCATTACATTCAAATATATGTAACAACATACAACATCTCAAACTAGCTTCCATATATGTATGTAAAAATTTTTTTATTTTGTGTTTCCGTTTCCTTTTCAAAGCACATCAAAGCATCAACAAACAATTGTTTTATCTGGGCAATATTTGGTATCATGTAAAGAAAGTTTTCTGGGAAAAAGGATGTCATTACCATCATTTTACAAATTAATCCTTATTCTTTGAAATATCCAATCAAGTCTGTTGTAAACCGAATATGCCCAGAATATGAATATTAAGTAAGATACACAAATGTAATATCAAGGTATTCATTGTGTTGACTTGGTACAAAGTCTTGCTTAAAAATTTTAAAGAATATTGAAAAATTATTTAGGAAAGGATATTTTAAGCAAATTTTTTTTCTTTGTCATAAAATAACAATTTTTTGAAGTAGCCGTGAACTTAATTTTTATGTGATATCAGTACTAATAACGGGGAATAATCGAAAGTAATTTAAAAGAAGCTTTTCTTGATAAATCTAATCTTTTGAAACTTTGAAATGCTTTAAAAAGCAGATGGAAGCACAAATTACAAAATTTAAAACACGTTGTTACTGCTATTATTCAGTTTAAAACATTTTAACAATAGTTTAGTGTTAAGTGTAATATTTTTTGATTTTGGTTTTATTTGGTTTTTATTCCAAAAATTCAGGCTTTCAAGGTCATTTGAAAAATATAAATAAATAAAAACTACTTATTTAATTGTTCATCCTACGTTTCGTTGGGGTTTTTCCAACTTCTTCAGGGATGTTTGTTTATTACAATCTGGCAACCATATTAATATAAAAACAAAATAAATGTTTTGTATTACACACTAATAATAATAATTATACATTTTCTTATTAATTGTACTTACATCTAATCTTTTCTTTTACATAATTTTAAAAATCAGTGTTTTTTGTGTAAACTGGACAAACACAAAACACAAACTTAATAATTTAAAATTGTAAAAATAAATAAAATATCACAGTATCTTTATTGTCGTCACTATACTAAAACTATGTTGTAGTTGGCATTGATGTTGTCCATGTCGTCTTTGGTATTAATTGCACTCTCAGCTTTTTGTTGTATTCTTAAACTCTCCAATGTATATCGTTTGTTTACTTTTTTCTCTTTATTCAATATTTTTACTTCGTTAAAATTAGCTTGATATCCATTTTCAATACAGTGCTGCGCTAGTGCAGTTGCTTGTTTACCTTTTCTTATATCTGCCTTATGCTCGTCAATTCTTATTCCTAAACTTCTCTTAGTTGTACCAATATAAACTTTTCCGCACTGTTCGTCGTCCTTACCGGTGCATTTTATTTCATACACCACATCACTCTGATCCCTTGTTTCAATTTTCGTTTTTGTTTGTGTAAATAAATGTGTAATTGTTTTGTTTGGTTTGTGTGCAATTGTTACGTTATCCTCTTTAATTATCTCTTTAAGTTTGTTGTTTTCTGTAAGTTTTGGTATAAACGATACTCCGTAATATTTAGTGTTACCAGATGTAATATTTTTTGTTTTGGAATTTTGTCATATGATGTACAGTGGGGTTGTTCATAAAAATAATGGTAACAAAATGATGTAAACAAAAATCATAAAGAAGAATGTAAATATTTAGAAAATTAAGTTTTGTATCATCGTCTTGAAGGTGACCATATCGGATTGGAAATCCTTTGAAAGAATGGGGACTTAACATATATGAATATTTAAACGTATCATCTTTGAACTGTTCAGGTTTAAGTTGAAAGTAGTTGTTTGGTTCGTGTTCAAATCATGAATTGGCAAATTCTTCTTTTTAAGATTTCGTTTTGTACATAATTTTAAATTATTTTTATTAACAAAATAATATTGTAATATTTTACTCGTAAAACTAGCAGAACTGTTGAATACTGATTTCGACGCAGTTTCACCGTGTGTAACCCGCCTTCTTTATTCAATTTTAATTACCACTTATCACGGTGGAATATCAATTATTTAATGAAATAGAATACAATTGGTAAAAAAGTGAAATCAATTTCAATCACAATATTATTACTCTCTTCCCTGCGGGTGCTGATATTAAGATTTTGTCCATTTATGTTTATTTGGGTCTGTGCCTTTTGCAGTTGAATTTTTATTGATTTTATTATTATATTAATATTGAATAAACCTTGATAAAGAAAACATAAAGTCGTCGGTTATCTTCTTCATTGTTATTTATTTCTACAGTTAGCGGCATAAGTTGAAAGTTACTATGTATTTTGTTAATACAAGTATTGAACTTAAGCCAAAATAATAACTTTCAACTTAAATTTGATACACTTAGAAAAGTTTTATTTTGCAAAATGAGTCCGTTAATATTTAAATTAGATTATATAAAGACATGTTACACATCAATGAATTTTTAAATTCGACTTATTTCACATATTGCGAAAAAGAAGAGATCTGAGTAGAAAACTGATAAAAATTTCTAAACAATATTAATTACAAAATTTTTTTTGTTTAAAAATTTGTGAAAAACTACTCGCGTATAATATTTGTCGTGTTCATAAAAGTATTGAGTATTTGCTGGCATTTTTTCCATCATAAATTTTTTTCGCTACATTAAGTCAACATGTTGTGTTTAGCCTCCACAGCTGATCAAAAGAGTTATGCACTTTTATATTATAATGCAACGCCGCCTTTTTAGGTGGCGGTTGCAAATTAATTTGTTAAATTTTGCGTTACAAATGCGATAAAGTAACGAAAATAAAAAAATAAAATGAAAATACTTATTTCATTAAATATGCGAAGGTTAATTAAGGTGTCTATTTATTTTAATTATGTATTTAGTTCAATATAAGGTTTAAAGATTTTTTGAACCCAGTGGCGGTTATGCGCTAAAATCTAAATACGATGGGCGCAGGTTTATCATTTTATTGCAGTGTTTTGCTGTGCTTTTTTATGTTGTGAATATTAAATTTGTGGTGCAGGTTTTAAAATAAAAGTGGAAAATTCCTGTCAAGAAAAACTCCATTACAAATTCTGTGTTGTCCATACTTTTTAGTATAAGCCAAAGTAATTAATTTAGCAAATTTAAATTATTTCTTTTGCAGCGCTTTTATTTCTTTACAATTGTTTATATTAACCAGCTGTTCATTATCCAATTATTCATCAAGCCGTTTCTAAAACGTAACTGTTGGGCTCAACAGTTTCACAACAGTTGAGCTCAACAGCTACGTATTATAAACGTGACCATTGTAATGATTTTTAAGATTAAAATTTTGGATAGAAAGTTAATAAATTTCAGTTTTAAAAGTAAAAATTAGTAATAATTAATTTAAATTATAATAAGTGATCAAGTAGGCGAACAAAGTTATAAATAACTGAAATTAAAAGAAAAATAACTTTATGCTAGGAACACAACTGAGACGAACGACGAATTTCGCCTAACGCGACGAATTCGTCGGTGAAAACTCGCTGTGTAAATTCGTCATATGAAGCACTATAACGACGAAATCAGTTATAACAGCTGTTATAACTGATATGTATTAAATACTGTAAAAGAAAATTATAAAAAAACATGAGTCAAATAATTTCAAATTTTTTGAAATAATAAGTATCATGTTTTCCCTGTATGCTATATAATACAATTATACAAATCACGACTTTTCGCAAAGTAAACAGTATAGTTTCGATTGTATCGGATGTTTTTTATGTGTATACATATATAGACCTTTTTTTAAATAAAACAAATTTATTGGAATGACAGGTGTTTCGCAATTATCAAGCTCCTTCAAAAACTTCATTCTCCGTTTGTGTTTGTATGGAACGAAATACCGCAGAAAGAAGTTTAATGCAGTAATTAGATAATTTTAATAATTAAGATATTCAAAAATGTTTTAAATATTCTATGTAATATTGTAGTATTATCACAATTGTCAAGATCAATTCACGCATATCATCTTTCTTTATTAATGAATCGCAAATTTTACTTGGCGTTAGTAGACAAAAAATAATGCGCAATACCAAATTGAGCACACTTTCTTGATATTCTTGCATGGAGTCGCTTGGAGGATCCGTAGATAATATATTTATATAAAATGAGGTAGCTTTTTGAAGAAATGAAACTAAGCAATATTCAATATGAATCTACTTGCGAAGCACGAAAAATTCTTGTCTTCTCTAATATTTATCGCAAGTTTATCTGAACCTGCCGCCAAAGCCAAATATTATCAAAAAAAATTAACAATTAAAAAAAAATTAATTAAAAAAGTTAATAATTTAAATATTTATATTATTCTTTAAATTAAGTTTGAGGTAAATGTTTGTTATAAAAATTATTCAAATTTATTTTTACGCGATATTTTGTTACCCTTTGGGTAACTTTTTCAGGAGGGAAAAAATCAATAAACAATTTAAATAACAAAAATTAACAAGTTATTAGTCAACAATTTCTTTTTCCGTTTTGGTTTAAAATTGTTTGTCAATTGAAAAATTAAAAAAATTTTTTTTTAACATAAATAAGCTAAAAAAGCAATGGATACAAAGAAGAATTTAGTAAAGCGATCGTATCCAGAATACTTTACAATTTTTACGGTTGAAGCAAGTATGTGAGTAGTAAGAACACCATGATTCATAAACATGGTTGAGAATGTGAAGCAGGTGATTCAACTCGTAGTGGAAACAAGCTATAAGGCAGTAAATGATTTTTTTTTCAATATATTTAAATTAATGATAGATGGGTATATTAACTGAATTGGAACAGGGGGATCAATAATTTAATTTCCTGAATGCTTAATGTTCTTTGTTTTTTTTTTCATTTCGAAGTTGTATCACTAGTTAAAAAGATATATATTTGTGTTGCCATTGGTTGGTTGGTTTACGTGGCTGCCCACTACACGTAGGCATTCAAGTAGAATCTATAAGATTCCTTTTTGAAAGGACCACTGCACTCGTCGGTGTCAAACTATGTGACCATTAGTTTTGTTGCCATTAGTTTTGGGAGTGGCCTCACTGTGCTGGAATACCTAAAATAAATTCAGCATAATAATAAAAAAAAATTGAGTAAATAAATAAAGAAATAATAATTACAATTTTATTTGAAGTATCATTGCAATCACAAGCAACTATTATAAAAAAAGAGAATTAATTAAACTAATTTCACATTCAAAGCAAGCCATCTAAGCCAGCATGTAGCATGTAGATAGTTTCCGTTCAATGACAAGAACTCTATTAATAATCAGCTAACATGCATGCTGTTTGTTAGTTGTGAGCAGAATATTATTTATGCGAACATTGTTATTTTTATTAATGATTATTTTTTTCACCTAAAAGGGCTTCAGCACTGAATACGATAGTAAAAAAAAATTAATAACTCATACGTACATAAATTCCTACAGTTCTGATGAGAAAACAATTCAATTATTGTTACAATTCGAATTAAAAGGAAATGAAGAAGTTTTAATTTCTTGAAACTTTAGACTCGATTTCCCAAAGAATTTTTTTTGGAGATACGTGAAGTTAATTTCGGGACGACGATATGTAGGGGGCCATAAGCACCGCAACCCATAGGATCTTTTATGCTGTTATATGTGCCTTAAAAAAGTGTTCTAAGGAGTATAAAACTGAAATATGCCCTAAAAATTTTGAAAAGTCATCTCTTAAAAGCAGAGTACAAATTTTCACTTATTTATCACTCATATTCATGAATACGAATTTTTAATTTTTGTTGTGTTTCGTTCTATTCGTGTTTGAATAGACAAAAAATAGTTTGCTGTATTCGTTCTTGTACTTAAAATAAAGTTTTTGTGTATGATACAAAATTGAATATGAATATCTAATTATATTTTGCAGTAGTATTCGAATATGACCACCAAAGAATTTTTTCGTCTACGGAAAAATTCATATTTAAAATACGCAGCTTAAAAACATGTGTGTACATAGTGGCGTCTCCTCGGAGACAAGTCGGCTACGTAAGATCTTATCCTCAAGACCAGTTATTCCATCGTATATACAGAAGTCAGATGGATCCTGGACAACAAATAGTCAGGAGACCCTTGAGGTTCTGATGAATACTCACTTCCCAGGCTGCACTGATGATGTGCCGAGGGAGGTAATTCTTAATGGCGCTCGGAATAACTCTATTATCGCGATAACTCGTCATCGTGTGGAATGGGCTGTTAAAAGCTTTCATCCCTTTAAATCTCCAGGTCCGGATGGGATTATCCCAGCGGATCTGCAAAATAACCTAGAGACACTGATGCCATGGCTCTTGGTGATTTTCAGAGCCTGCCTAAGTCTCTCATATGTCCCATCTATATGGACAACATATAAGATTGTCATCATCCCCAAGGGGGGAAAACATCGCACACTAAGGCTAAAGACTTCAGGCCAATTAGTCTATCCTCCTTTCTGCTGAAAACACTGGAGAGGATTATAGACATTAATATCAGATCAAAGCTAGGACATAATTCCTTGTCAATGGCTCAACATGCTTATACGAAAGGGAAGTCCACCGAAACTGCGCTTCACTTATTGGTGGGTCACATAGAGAGATCCCTACAATACAAGGAATTCACATTAGTTGCTTTCCTGGATATTGAGGGAGCTTTCAATAATGTTAAACCAGAGTCGGTTATTAATGCGATGAGGCTACTGGAGATCGACCCAGAGATCATCCAATTTGTTAGTAGCATCTTGCACTTTCGGCGTATTGAATCTAACTGGGGCGCCGCAAACATTTCCAAAGTGGCTACCAGGGGCACACCGCAAGGAGGTGTACCCTCTCCATTACTTTGGAACCTAAATATAAATTTCCTCCTCAGGGCCATGGAAAAGACGTGCTGCAGAACGATTGCGTATGCGGATGACGTCGCAGTCATGGCTATGGGTAAGGATCCCAGACTACTGTCTGAACTCATTGAATCCGCACTGGATGTCCTCGTAAAATGGTGCCGGGGATGTGGTCTGGATGTGAATCCGGCCAAAACGGAACTGGTACTTTTCACTAGGAGATACAAAATTCCCAAATTTGTTACCCCAAAGCTGAATGGGGTTCCACTGAAACTATCCGATAGTGCCAAATATCTTGGAATAATACTAGATAGTAAATTGAACTGGAATATGAATATCACTTCCAGAACCACTAAGGCAGCAACTGTATTATATTGCTGCAAAAAAGCCATTGGCCTAAATTGGGGTATCAACCCGAAAAATGTATACTGGCTATACGAATGTGTCATTAAACCCATTCTATTCTACGGTGCAGTCGTTTGGTGGCCGGCGCTAAGTTTGAACGTATAATGAGAATGATGGCAATAACAGTAACAGGTGCCATTAGAACAACTCCTTCTAAGGCACTGTTCACGATATTGAACTGGCTACCACCAGACATTTTGGCTAAAAAGTTGGCTGCGAACACGGCAGTAAGATTAAAAGCCACCAGAGCATGGAGAGATTACGATATCGGTCATGCCAACATTCTATATAATATAAATTGGAACATGAGCGTTGACTATGTCACACCTGAGCCAATCTTTGATCCTGGCTTCTATGTAAGCTTTTCGGATAACGCGGTCCACCCTGATGACCTACATACACCCGCGAATGTGATTCAAATTTTCATGGACGGGTCGAAATCACTGAATGGTGTCGGTTCTGGCATTTACTCCGAGCAGCTAAACTGGTGCATTCTTTTAAGGGTGCCGGACCACTGCAGTGTCATTCAGGCTGAAATAACGGCCATCTACACAGCCGCAAAATTCATTCGGTATGGCGAAATATCTGGTAGGGATATTCAGATCATTACCGATAGTAAGGCGGCCATTAGATCCCTGGAGAATGTGTTCATCACATCAAAAATTGTCAAGGAATGCCGGATATCTCTGGACGAGATAGCGAGACATTCAACGGTCACCCTTAAGTGGGTACCAGGACACAGGGACATACACGGAAACTGTATCGCGGACGCGATGGCGCATGCAGGCTCCACTTTAAATCAAAACGATTCAACACATGACATAGGCGTCTCTCTCCCAATGAGTAAACAACTTATTGCACATAAGTTTCACCTTACTGCAATTCAGAAATGGTTAGATGAAACTACCTGTAGGGAAACTAGAAAAAACTGGCCCATAATAGATGAAAAAAGGACTAGGCGGGCACTACAGCTATCCAGACCTCATCTCAGAAACCTAATCGCGGTAATAACTGGACACTGGCCTATTGGGAGGCACGCCCAAAGGTTGGGGCTCAATTACAATGACATATGTAGAAGTTGCGGCGATAAAGAAGAGGAAGAATCGACGGAACATCTTCTCTGTCATTGTCCGGCATTCGATGATCTAAGACTTAAACTTTTCGGTCAAAGAACCCTTGGGGACAAAACTTGTCTCTCTAATATTGATTCAAAAAATATCCACTCCTTCATTGAATCAACCGGGTGGCTGCGTGAGAATATCAGCAGCCAGATAACATAGGACCCTTGTACCTTAGGTATGATATAGTGAACGATTTTTCGATTTCGAATCGCTACCGCCTCTTATTTTATTAGGATTGGAAAAAAATATATGTGACAAAAAATGGGGGGGTTTGGTTTTAGGGTAAATGGCTCCTCATCGAGGTCAAAGTTCAAGGTAAAAGTGAAAAAATTCATAAAATGTCCAATAATTGCCGCGGAGTCGCCCCTAGAGTAGTAAAATGTAAGACAGACGCCCATTAATTTTTCCTCTCCAACATTTCTGTAGAACATACTTATACCCTATCTCCGCTCCTTAAGGGGCTTGCCCTACAAAAGTTAGTTTTTTATAAATTTTACCCCCATCGTCCTAACAAGTTTCAGGGCGCCTCTGGAAGATTCAAATGTATGACAAACCTCCATTGATTTTTCCTCCCCAACATTTTTGTAGAGCATACTAACCTTCTATCTCTGCTCCTTAGGATACTTCCCTTCAAATAAGGTTTTATTAATTTGCCTCCCCGTCCTAACTACTTTCAGGGTACCTCTGAAGGAGTCAAATGTACATACCAAACCTCTTTCTCTGCTCTTTAGGGTACCTCCTATACAAATCTTTGTTTATATAAATTTTGTCCCTATTGTTCTGAGTGGTCCCCATACAAAAAACCATTTTTATATATATTTAATTTTTTTATTAAATTGAATTCAATTACTAGTTTGAGTGCGATATCTATGTATATTATTTTAATTTATTAATTTATTTTTGTAATAAATATCCACTTTTTCCTATTTTCGGCAACGACTTGCAGTAGAAATATTTTTTCTTCCTCGTTGCGGCACAAAATATTGTTGTAGTACTCTATAAGTTTTACACCTCTTTCGGCAGAATCGTTGGCAACATGCAATTTTCGCACTGTTTCTAGTGCTTGTTGGTATTCTTCATGGTTTTCTGCCTTGATATGCTACCAACATTTTTCCATCCCAGTGCACATTTAAACATTTTGCTTCCGCCAACTACAAACGCATAAATTTTTCATACCGCTTTAAACAAGTATTGTATATTACAGAAATATATAAAAAAAATACCTTCGGGTTTTCCTTCAAGAATGCGGTGATCTGCTGTCGATTTTATGTCCGTGCTTCTCGAAGAGATGTTCGATTGATGATATACTTTCTTGGATCAATTTGAAAAGCTTGAGCCGCAGCAATCAATATACGAACTGCTGCAATGTCAGATGTCTTACATCTGTCGAAAACAGCTACAAGATCCGGAGTAATGCAATTGATGGATCCCCTTGTACCCCTGGGCAATTGCTTACGCAGGTCCGATTCGTTACTAAAATCTTCCTGCTGATTGTCTGATTCAGTCGATTCGGCAGATGAATAATTAGTAACTTTAATTATGTAGAACACAGTGTAAATATTCAAGTCTAAAATATATGGTGTTTCTTAATGTATTTATCAATAATAGTACTTACCCGCTGTTGCGATTTCGTTCTGATCTTTTGCACGCTTTTGCCGTTCTTCATCCTTCTTCTCTCTTCCCGCTCTCCTTTTGCTTCGTGTAGCAAGAATTTTGTCAACTCCTACCATACATCCTGGACGTCCCTTCTGTCGTTGCTGTTGCAAAAATGAAACACCTTCCGGATCGCTAATCATTTCGAGTGTATTTGCATGAGCTATATCAAAAAGGTCATCCAACTGCTCGACGAAATAAGATTCCTTTTCAATTTGTGTTGCTCCGCCTCTTAAAGTATTTTTTTGTAACGTTTTCCATTCAGCTACCAACGATTGCACTTGTGCCTTTACTTTGCCTCTGTTTTTTGTCGGGATGAATGCCTAACGCCAAAATACCATGACTGTGTCAGTTACCAAGTATGCACTTTCATCCGAACTAATTTTATGCTGTCCAGTTCCATAAAAATACATCTTGAGTACTTGCTTTCTAGATGGCAATTTCGTTCCTAATATATTTGAGCATGGTTGTCCTAATAAAAAAAAGGTCAGTATTCGATCTCAAACTTTTCGCAATGCCGGTCGATGTTGAATCAATTTTTATTAGAAATAATAAGCGAATTTATTTTACAATAACAAACATATAATACTGTTGTTAACTTCTTAGTACCAAACAAAGACCGACTTTTTACACTGTTTTATGTTTTCCACAAAAATGTTGTGTGAGAAAAATCAATGGTCGATCATACATTTGACTCCTTCAGAGGCACCCTGAAAGTAGTTAGGACGGGGAGGCAAATTAATAAAACCTTATTTGAAGGGAAGTACCCTAAGGAGCAGAGATAGAATGTTAGTATGCTCTACAAAAATGATGGGGAGGAAAAATCAATGGGGGTTTGTCATACATTTGAATCCTCCAGAGGCGCCCTGAAACTTGTTAGGACGATGAGGGTAAAATTTATAAAAAACTAACTTTTGTAGGGCAAGCCCCTTAAGGAGCGGAGATAGGGTATAAGTATGTTCTACAGAAATGTTGGAGAGGAAAAATTAATGGGCGTCGGTCTTACATTTTACTACTCTAGGGGCGACTCCGCGGCAATTATTGGATATTTTATGAATTTTTTCACTTTTACCTTGAACTTTGACCTCGATGAGGAGTCATTTACCCTTAACCTACCTGCACCATATTTTGCCTCATATATTTTTTTCCCAATCCTAACAAAATAAAAGGCGTAGCACTTCAAAATCTTGTTGCAAAAATTTTCATATATCACAAAAAAATAAACAAAAAAATTTTACAAGTTCATACATGACGATTTAACATAAATATTCATATTTGAGTATTCATACATGAATTCTTCTGAACCCTGGTAAAAGGTAACAAAATTGGTTTCTTTTAAAAATTATATTCAATAAATGTGCATTTAAAATAATACAAAAATAAAACACAACAGGTCAAGAAGAAAACAAAGAGAATAAACAAGAAAAAAATGGTACTTAAATTTCTAAGGAGATTTCGATATCAGAAGTAAAAGTTTTGGATAGAATAAGACAAACTTGTTACTGGTAATTGTTACTGCAATAAACACCAACATATTGACTTGGATTTTCAAACAATAAGCAACGTCTATCTAACATCTAAATAAACTTTTTTACATTGAAAATATTTTAAAACTGCTGTGGTTTAAGTAAATGTTGACTGGTAATGAGACGTAGATAGCGAAAATTTTGCAACACATGATCAACTGATAGATTTATAAAATGAAAAAAAAAAAACAATTTGTTGATCGGAATTTAAAACATGGTTTTTGCTTTCATTGGGAAAGTATTTGTAAACTTAAAAAAATTCAATAAAGTTAATTACTAATTGTAAAATATGCTGGAAAATGGTCAAATATGCTTCATAGGTGCGAAAAATGCTGCCAAAACGTTCCCAATAAGGCCTTGCGTTGCGTTTTCGCAACGCTCACTTCAATCACCTCCCAGCACTACCCATATTAAAACTTAGCATGAGGAAATAAATTTTAGCTTATAAACTAATCGACGTGTTTCAGAATAAATTTCATTTATTCATTCATTTCTACATTAAAATTTTTTTTATATCAGTTTTTTTCATTTTTCGGGTAATTAAAAAATAGCAATAAACAATATTTGAACGAGTGAGTTTTAATTCAGGTAGCTAATAGATGCATATTGAGATATTTGTTATAACTAGAGTTCGCATAGTAGTCGAACTTTGACCGCCAGTTTAAACGTATACTTATTTTAGTTACATTCATTTAAAGAGAGAAAACTACCTAATTTCTCATTTCCTTTCCCATGGAAAAAGCAATAAACAAAATTGCACACAAACACGCATGTTTTAGGAACCCTTAATTCCTTCAATACTGAACCGGGTCACTAAAGCTCAACAATGTCGACCATTTGGCAAAAGAATGAAGAAAATCGGTTGGCATACAAGGGAAAAAAGGGATCTAAAAGTCGTCTGTCTATTTATATAATCGTAATAGATAGTAAACTTGGTTATGCATCTACTATGTTTTTTATGGTTGACAATATGTGATGAACGCTGGGCCTTAACGATGTACAAATTTATTGTGTATTTTTTTACTCGTTTTTATTTTCTCAGAGTATGTATTAAAAAAGGGTTTTACGCATGGTATATTTATAATGTACTTGTATGCACCGGAATAATTTTTCTGTGAGTGGGCGGGCTACAGCAAAAATTAGTCCCTCCATTACGCTTACTTTATCTAGGGAGGCCTAAGACTAAATAAGCTAATTTGCATCAGAGAGAAGGTAGAGCATTTCTTATGGTGCGTATACATATGTTACTGAAACTGTTCTGCCAGCGTAATATAACATAAAAAAATATTTTTACCATAATTATTAGACAATGGGTGGACTTGACTCGCCCCTTTTTGCCAATGCCCTAGACGCTGCATTGTGTATTGAGAAAAAAGGAAAAGACAGCTCCTATTTCGCAACTGGAATTAACAATGTTTGCGACTGAATGTTTATTGCAATAGTAAAATCTTGAGAGGATAAGAACCAAAAGCATCAATGGTTCATGTTCACTGTCACATGTTCCGATCGTGTTGATCATAAAAATGTTCGCGCTGTCGGCAAGTGTTTCGATGCTTATCATAATTGAAAATATTTTATGTTTTTGTTTTTTAATTAATTCATGTTGACTACTTTTATTTTAAGATATTAAATAAAAATTTTTATTGTGAAAAAAAATATATTTATATCGTTATGGCCCAGCGTTGCGTTTTCTCATCTTAGATTATATCGGCTCCCACCTATTCCATTTTTTCAAATTTTATTCGAATCATATTAAGGCCAAACAAACATCTTCTTAAAGTTTCGCCGATGTAGCTCAACGTATACAATGCTGGGCCTTAATCAAAAATATGCACTAACAAATCGATGCTAAAACTCATAAAAATTTCTAAAATGGATAAAAATTTTATCTCTTTCTTCATATGTTGGACGAAAAAACATGCAATTGCATATTTGATGGTTTTGAAATATTTTCCATTACAGTTCTGCTTAATTTTTCAATGAAAATTAAAACAAAGTGATGTTAAAGATAATAATTTGTAATTTGGTTTTAATTTGTATAGCGCCTATTCTCAAGTCAATATTTTACTGAATAAGTTTTTCAACTTATTTGCGCATGTTAAATAAAAATAAAGTTTTCTATATTTTATTGTTTTCAATTATAGTAATCAAATATTCGGTATATAAAAAACGGTTATCGATTAATTCGAAAAACATAAATTTTCAAAATCGGGGTTGGGGTTTTCTATTCAAAACCGGTGCGAAAAACCGAGCTTTGGTCTTTTTGAGGGTATTAGTTTTTTATAAAATAAATTTAATTTCAAATTTAAAAAATTACATTTCGGTATTTTAAAATTTAATTAGGTTCGTAACATATAACAGCTGATTAAATTCGTCGTATTCTCTGATTATCAAACATTTTGTGCAAAAATGCACAATAAATTTTTACATATAGTGCTTGATAATCAGAGAGACACAGAACAAATGGGTCTAAATTCTAAAATGATAACTCACAGTGTTGCTTATTGCCTGATTATTAAAAATAATAGCATAAAATGTAAAAACTCAAATAAATAACTCGAAAAACGTCTTTTAATAAAAGCAGGTTAAAAACCCGGGTTTTCGAATAATATGAAAACCGCATTGAAAACTCTATTGTTGAGATAATTACATACATACGTAGATAACCTGAAAAATAATATACCGTCAACAATCTTATTATTTTTCTATAAAAAATACATTGAAATTGATTATTGAAGGGTACTACTTCCTTTGCGCATTTCACCGAGACTAATGCAGATCATGAGGGGACCTTTAACCAAATATTTTGGAATAAGAGATATTATAATAAACTTCCATTTGAATAATAAATGAGAAGTTTGTATACTTTTCGTGTCAGAGCTTAGAAAATATATATTTTAATTAAAAAATTGGGTTTTACTTATTTAATAAATTGTAAATTGCAAAAATTTACTTCTCTGCTTAATTAAAAAGGAAATATTTTCTGAAATACATATGAATGTCAGACCCTTCAATCTAGATCTGAAAAAAATGTTTTTTGGTTTTCTCTTTATATTCTGAAAAAGTCTTGTTTACTTTGGAACAGTTCATATGTACGTTTTAAAATTGCGACTTTCCATACCTGTGAAGTACATTTAAATGTAAAAAGAGTAAAAATAATACCAACAACAAAGAACACATGCTGCGTGCAGTGTTACCACCAACGAAATGTTAAATTACACGTGAAATTAGGAATTACACATGCTTTCTTTATATTTTTTTTTGTAAAATAGCGTGATTTGATTTGATAAGATTAAATATTTGACCTTTTTGCTGTAATTCCAAAATTTGTTGATGATGAATATATTTTCAATATTTGGGATTTCAAGATCATTTAATAAAAGATTATTTTTTTCACATTATTCCGACGTTTTGTTGGTATTTTTCAACTTCTTCAGGGAATTTTTTTATTTTTGTATATATAATCTTCTTTAGACCAACTCTACATCATTCTCCTTAAAAATATCACAGTTTTGTTTTGTCTAAAAAAGACTATCACAAACAAAAACTTATTAAATGTAAAGCACCAAAAAATGCAAAACAGGTTCATTAATAAATTAAAATATTACCGCAAATCCTTATTGTGATCACAGTCGTCATCACAATAAAAAAAAGCAGTTCTCAAAAACGTTAACATTTTAAATTACACATGGACTACATATGAAAATAAAAATTACACATGAAATGTGTAATTACACAGAAGATGGCAACACGGGCTGCGTGTCTAAATTTGAGCTTAAAAAATGAAAAGAAATAAAATGTGCTCAGAATAAAACTGAATAATTTAAATTAATGATTGTAATAAAATGTATTGAAATATTATCCCCAAAATTAGAATGACAACTAAATAAAAAAAGACTAGAAACATATGTATGCGCTTAAGTCATTTAATTGTTAAAACATGTTGTTACCGAATATCCTTTTATAATGATTACCATTAGAACAGTGTGGGTGTAATATTCCTTATGTTTGGTTTTTGTTTAAATGACGTCAAGCATTATGTTTTTTAAATAGAAAAATACTCGCAACCGGAAAGAGCAAACAAAGTGTCCTGTTGTTCTTTACTAAAAGGATTTTTTTATATTTCAACTGATTTAATTAAAATTAGTACTTGTTACGAAATACTCACATGATGTTGAAATTAAATTATTTGTTTTTTATGAACTGCCACAGAGGGAGAGGGGGAGGTCAGGTATTGAGTTTATTATGTTTTGTTTAGGAAACAAAAACATAATAGTCCAAATTGAATTGCCGCAACTGTAACCATGTGTGTTATTTTTATTTTTCAAAATTAAGTATGAAAATATTTAATTATGAAAATTAGTACTTAAAATTATTAAGATACAATTATTCTAAAAATAGTTATTACCGTATTTTTGAAAAAACTCATGGCATTTTCTTTAAAAAGGAAAGTGCAAAATTTTTTTTCTCTTTTTATTGAAAATTTGCAATGTAATGATTTTTTGAAATACATAGTGAGGTTATTAGAAATTATTGTAATTTTTTGTGTTATTATGTTTTGAATAGCAATTCTTTGATAAAATAAAAGATATTTTTTTAGAAAAGAAAACGGCTTTTGAATTTGAAATGTATCTAATAATAAAGTTTTAATACACATTTTTTTAAATACGTTTTGAAGTCAAATTAGTTTTTTATGAATACGAAAGGTACAGAATGTCCTTAAGAAAACGTAAGACAAATATCACATAAGTTCTCCACATATACGCTATTATTATTTGCGTATCAAAGCTTTGTTTGTTCTATTTTTCTTCTCACTGAAGTCTAGGCTTGTAAGAGAGCTTGGGCGAACCCATGTTTTCCGAATACCTTGGAATACTAGGTGTGTTTCAGGTAACTTTGGGCAAGTTTGTACTAATGAGAGTAAAGTCAACGTTTACTCTCTCAAATTCTAAAAGTTAGCCAAAACATTTGGAACGTGAAGAAACACAATTTCAAGCCAAAATATTTTAATAGTTCTAACTTATTACAATAAAATATATTTAATTTTAAGCTTGCGATTTTAATCGCTCATATGTTGTGAAGCAATGTATTCTTAGTGCGAACGAAATGTGTGCATCACTGGAAAAATCAAATTAAACAATAAAACAAATAAGAAATATTTGCAGTTCTTCTGTTCGAAAAATTTTCCATTTTAAAGTTTTAAAATAATTCTTTTTCAATGTACACCGTGTAATCAAAAAGTATAGTTTTTTTTGCAAAATTTATGTAAACACAAAACAGCTGATAATTTTTATTCTTGCACAAACTTACCCAAACAAAAAGTTGGTGTGACTTTGTACAGGAAATGAAATGAAATTACTCTCTCATGAACGATCTAACGGCACAATTTATGTCATCTTTAACGCTTTTTGTACATGTTTGTGAACTTTGGGCAAGTTTGTGTGACTTTGTTATCCATCTGGAACACACCTACTATAGGAAGTACGTAAGAATATGACTCCATGAAAGAGAGCCACACTGCATAACTCCAGTAAATGATTTTTCATTGATTTGGTTTATGTATTTAGATATTCAAGTATAAAATATTTTCATTATTGTGGTAAACTTTGTATTTTCGTGGTCAAACCAAAACTCTTTCCAATAAATATTTAACGAGAATAAAGCGCGATAGTACTCTTCTTGTATCTTCCCAAAACGTTTGAACAAAAATGCAACTTAGATTCTAATATTGAAGCAAGACATTGTTTTATTTTCGTCCTCTTTATCTTGATGTTTTTTTTTTAATTATGTCAGGTATATCAGTTAATTGACTGGTAAAAAGTGCGAGTCACGTTCTATTAGGATTATTAATGTGAACCCCGCAAGGTCCATCCCAGCCATCCAGGTCTCTCAGTTTATTTTCAAATTTTTATACCCGAAAATTCCTCAAATATCGCGTTTCTTTATAATAACAAATCAATATACAAATAAATTTTATTTAAAATTATCTACATAATTAAAATTTATATTTTATTCGATTATTTATACCTATTATTCCGACGTTTCGTTAGTATTTTCCAACTTCTTCAAGGAGTTTTTTTATTTTTGTAGATATATAAATCTTCTTTACACCAATTCTACATCATTCTCCTTAAAAATATCATAGTTTTGTTTTGTGTAAAAAGGACAATCACAAACAAAAACATAATAAATTTAAAGCAACAAAAAATGCAAAACAGGTTCGCAAATAAATTAAAATATGCTAATTTGTCGTCACCACAGCCGTCATCACATTAAAAAAAGTAGTGCTCATAAACCATAAAATTTAAATATTTTAAATTTTTATTCGCACTATTTTCCCAAAATTAATGTTTTACATATTTAGTAAAATATTAATAGTTTAAATTACACATGAGTTACACATGCAGCCAATTAATTACACACCGGCTACACATGAAAATAAAAATTACACATGATATGTGTAATTACACATAAGGTGGCAACATTGCCCTAGACACAAACCACCGAGTTTAACAGAGTTCTGTTAGCATGCTAACATGACTCTGTACATATACATACATACTTATAAAATCTTGTTCAAAATTATTTTGGGAAGGATTCAACGTGGGTGGAGAAAATTTGGAATTATTACAACACAAAATGTAAGACGTTGTTAAAACCAATTGTTTTTATGTGTGTTAATTTTGGTTTTATTAAATTAAAAAATCACAAATTTAAAATTGTTTCCATTCAATAAAAAAAGTTCGGTTTCGGGTTCGTTCTGAAAAATCTGCCGAAATGTGGGTTCGGTGCTCGCGATCGGTCTGAAAAAGTGCGTTCGGTTTAAAATTGTGAAATTATATTTTACAAAAAAGTTCGGTATGAAAAGAAATATTACAAAAAAAAATCCAAGTTTTTGGAAAAATTCCGTAAAGTGGTGTTCCTGGATGCATATCTGTCGCCTAAAAGTAGAAGAATTTGCCTCTGACTGCAATCGTTATATAACCAACATAGACGAGTAGTTTGCAATCACAAAATTCTTGGAATAACATCACAAGACGTACAGCCAGTTTTCATAAGATGAGGGCACCTATTTGGTTGCTCAATTTATTAAGTAAATTATGATGAAAGTTTCAGCAATTGTGTTCATCTTTAGGTGTTTGAGTAGAGTAATTACTCGTAAAGGTATTTTCATGGCGACTCCCATGCTTAATAAGAAGAATTCCCAGATTTGAAGAAAGCTAGAAGAGTGACAGAGAGATAGAGAGAGAGAGAAAACTCTGTAACATACACAGAAACTCATAGTGAAAGTTTCTGTAGACTTTTCTCTATTATAATTTTGTAAAAGTGTGGCAAAAAAGGGGAATGCTTTTAATCAATGGTCCTACAAAGTTAATAGTCTAACACCCTAACCAGATATCTGAGAAGAAAACAAGATAAACAAACTTATCTGTCGGCATGCAGCCCCACTATGGAGTGGTTTCGGAGTGAAGATTTATGGGATCGGTGTGAAGAAATGGCAACTAATATCATTAGTGTTGCTCCACTCGATGTAGTTCGATGAATACGAGTACATGAAAATATAGCAATTATTGCGCCGCACCACATTGTAAGCCGGAAAAAATTTAAAATAATACTAAAATCTGAGTTATATTTTATTGCAATTTTTGAACGCAAACTGAAATATTTTTCAGTACATGTTTACCAATTTATGAAAAAAGCAACCTTTAGCAAATTAACTGTGATCATGTTTAAAAATCTATGACTGAACTGTTTCTTGTTATTAAAAAAGCTGTCAATTATTTTATTATACTCGAGTTAATTTAATTAAATGTATATTTTTTTTGTTTTTATATATTCTTTTGTCTTATTTTATCAGCATTTATATTTTTTAATTAAAAATAAACTATAAGAAGTAAAAAAAGAAAAATAATAAATACACACATGTAAACATAAAAAAATAAAATAAATGTTATTAAAACCTTTAAAAAAACTTTAAAAAAGAAACAACAAAAAATTATAATTAATTTTCTTGCTATTGTTGTTTTTAAAGCAAACAAATTGCTTTGCTAATATTGAGGGCCTTGTGCATAAAAATACTTAAACACACCCTGCTGCAAAACACAAAATAAAAAGGACGAACAGAACTTTTCTCAAGGACTGTTAAATATAAAGTGTTTTTCCAGACAACACCTTAAATTTGATGATTCTTAGTTTCTTTACATTCATAAATATCTGCTTTAATTTATTATGTGGTGAACTGTTTCAAATGAGGAAACTTTGCTTGCAAGTTGGATAAAATGCAACAATTATTCAAAGTTCATTTTCTTTGCGTGTTCTTTTAATTAGGGGAAATAAAGAATATGTTGTAACTTACAATTGTTTAGCAAAAACAATGACGTACAATATAAGTATTTCACACCGAGTTAAATATAGATTGAGTTGTTAACAAATAATTAACTAGAATTATGCCGAATCGCAAGTTTATTATAGCAAGACCTTAGAAATCGAAGTCTCTTTGCGACCGCAAATGCTAATAATTCCAGAAAATACATGCAACATTTTATGAAGCCAAAAAAACTTTTGTAGTTGTACAAAACTTTCAAACACAATTGGAACAAAAATTAGGCTGCAACTGTATAATTTTACTGAAGTACCGAAAATCTTTCTTAAATTTTCTTTGTGAAAAATAAATGTTGAAACAGAACTGCATCGTAACGTAATTTTCTATACAAACTGATATTTTAAATACGTCCCAAGTTGCTGTTCTGAAACAGAATTTATTTTATTTCAAGAACGGATTTTCTTGTGTTTTAATTTTTTTGAATCACTTTATTCGCAGAAACATAATAAATAATATGTAAATTTTGTTGTCACAGAAAAGTAACCAAAATGTCAACAGCAGTTTCAATGACTTGTTCTAAACTTAGTAAATTCTAAGGATTTTTCAAGTTTAATTATAACACACACGTTTGCATACACATGTACATATATGTGTGTGGGAATCCATACACACATGTATTTGGCTATGAGTTGTGATCAGCACATCTCCACAGTTCTGTTGATTATCGTGAAATAAGTAATTGTATATTCGCTAAGTTACAAACATACAAGTTATGAAAATGCAAGCAGGAAATTAATGGATATTTCGTATGAAAAAAATACTGTGGAATTGCTATATACCTTTAAAGCTAGATTCACCCGTAGAATGTTTGTCCGCAGGGTTGCCGCAAAAAGGGCATTTTAAAGTAAAATGGGGCCAGAACAGAAAAATAATATTTATTTCAATTAAAAAAGATCAAAAGCGAATTTTTACAAATAATTAATTACATTAGACTAAAATAAAATTAATTAATTATACATACTTGAATTATAAATCAATGTTAAAATTAAAAAACAATTCACAGGTATATTTCGATATTATTCATATTATCAAAAAAACAAGAAGTTACTTTTACAAAAACTTTTTATAATGTTTATCAGTTTTTAGAAATACTTATTCTATGTTTTCTAACTAATTCTTCACATGGAGTCCATTTTTTCAGCTCCAATTCGAGCAAATAGAAAGAGGAAGCTTCTGTTTTAAGTTAGTTTGTAGGTTTATTTTTTATCAGTGATGGTTTCGTTCAACAAAAGCAAACTAAATATATTTGTAACGAATTCATATAAATTTTTATCAAACCTATTTTGAAAATTTCCTTTCTTGAACCAAAGCTTTTCTGCGTTAGTTACTTTACGTATATCTTAATACTTTTTGCTGTTTATTAGTATTGAAACTTCAAAAACCTTTAAATAGTGGCATAAATTTTGTTAAAATGATACAATGGGATAAATTAAGAAAAGGGTCATAAAAAGTGATACTTTACTGTCACAACGGCAACGCTGTTTGTCCGGACACATTTTTCATATGTAGTTTTATGGCTTTATTCTTGAGAGAGAGAAATGATTTTGTTCAGACAACTCTCAACTTGAATTGATTGAATTTTAATTTTTGTCCAAACAAAGTTGAAGTGATTTGCCACATTACAGTGTTTAAAAAGCAATTTTAAAGTAATTCTTTTATTTTTTATTTTTGGAAATAATTTCGCTTTATTTAGCTCATTACCAATTAACAGAAGCACTTGTCATTTATAATATATTCTACACAATTTGTCACAGGTTTTGATTTTTAATGTATAATTATTTTATATTTTAAATGAGTGAATCGTGTTAAGACCTCTTCAGCCGACCGTAAAGTAGTTGTGTCAGCTGATCGTATCTGTTACATGAAAAAGTAATGAAATGCTTACCTGATCGAAATTTCACTTGGCCGTAAAGTACCAACCTGTAGAAAATATAATTTTATTACGATTTTACGTGAAAAGTGATGGAATGCATGTATGTATGTTGATTATGAATGATTGGTACTTTTTTTCTTTTGATATTTGAACCATTTCAGTTGTTAAATCCATTCATTGTATGCACTTTTCCAAACATTCTATTACCTCTGCATGATTAATTTTGTTATAATTATTGGGCAATGTATTTACAATTTCTACGTGTTCTTCATTCTCATTGTTGTCTTCGTCCAACATAAAATAATCAGTTTGGTTCCAAAATGTCCATGGTTTTTTCTCTTTTCCAATGAGAGAAGTCACCTTCTTTTTACCCGATGCATTTGCGCAGAAACGAACTGTTATTCTCTCTTTTGAAGTTTTTATCCCTGGAGCAGTTGCTTCTCCAGCATGAACAAATTTTTTGTCTGGAAGCATCTTAAAACACAAACATATTTTGTCCGCATTAAAAACTTAGTCACGAGTTAAATCCTCTTCTAGTATACTATTCCGCTATTTTACTAAGTCTTCTCTTTTAGAAGTCGTATTCCTAACTATTTATCACTTGCATTAAATCCACCAGTATACAGCTTGTCTTTGCTAGAACCTTTGCTTTTAATTCTACCGGAATAAATCTTTTTCGTTGGTTTAGGAACCACTAAAATTTAAATTTTTTGACTTAAAGAAATTCTTTTTCTATTGCCCTTATTTCTTAGCACTACCAAACTTAGTTGATTAAAAACACATTTCAATTCATACGGATGATCAAATATTTGAGAAAGATGAGCATGTGCATACATAGAAAAAATAACTTTGTTTATTTTTAATACACAAAAGAATTTTATTGCGGTGATGAAAATATTCGCTATATAAGGTTGTTAATATTGAAAAAAATCCTTTTCGTTATATCACGAGTTCGTTAAAGTGAGTATTTGTTATACCGAGCTTTGACTGCATGTTCGTATATACATACATACAAACAAGGTACAAAAAATGATTTTTAGATAATAATAATACCAACAACAAAAGTACAAAAAATTATTTGCAGATAATATGTGCCGTATTCATAAAAAATGATTTGTATTTGAAATGTATTTTAAGACATATTTTTCATAAAAATTTTCCACAAAATACATTTCAAACCTAAATTAATTTTTTATGAATACGACCGTAATAATATCAACAACAATAATAATAAATCTAAAATTTGAACTAATAAGTATAAAATAATGTTTTGGTACTATATAAATAGTTTTCGCACCTTTTCCACACAATTAGAAATACTGTGGAGATATTGAACTCTCATCACTGTTTCGATCTTTCATATGTATAAATTATTTTTTTTGTATTTGTCAAAAATACACGACGCGATTTTAAGTAATCTATAAGTACACAAACATTTACATTTACGATTTCTAGTGTCGGCTAAAATGGCCTTTACAGAAAACTCTTTGTCAATAAAATTTTGTCCGCACGAAAATTTTGTCCGAAACAAATGGGCGAACCCACCGTAACGCTTTTCATGTGTTTTTAAAAATGTTCGGAATAACATGGACCTGTTTGGATATTATTATTCATAAAAATTAAAGCAACTTCTTGAACATTTTTTTCAGCTTTAATGATGTACATACATACATATGTATGTATTTCGCAAACATGCCATGCTACGAGTATTTCTGAACACATTATTAAACATTTTGTAAAAGTTATTTTATACTTAAGTATGGTACTCTGTTCATCATTTGGTGCGAACTGCTGTCAAAAGTCCATATAAAAAAAATTCATACGAAATAATTGCGAAATAATATGGCGGAAGTTGTACTCTGTTCATATTGTGAAAACATACGAAATGTTTCTGGCAGCATTATTTTTTCAACCACAAAATGTTTCAGGCATCATATTTTTCAACTGCGAAATAATGTAAGCACCACTTATTTCGTGCGGAATTGCAAACAACAGCTGATCAGATATTTCTGGGCGTTGTGGTTTTAATTTTAGGTTTGTTGCCCAGAAATAATTAAAATAATGGAAAATAATGTAAATATAATATAAAGTGAATGTGAGTGATTTTTGCAGAACGTGAGTCTTCAATGAGCTCCTCCGCAGCATTAATTGATACATTGCAGTACAAGCTCCTAAAATTATTTTGTTTTCCATTTGCTTTAATTTCTTTAAATAAACACATATTTTTGTTTTCATAAGAAAAATAATGTTGCTCATTTCAAGGCAATGAAACCGATAAATTTGTTATAAATCATGGTATTGTCGCCACTGGCCAATTGTCAAAATTTTCAAACGAAATGATCAATGTTGCTCAACATTTTTCGCAAATTTGAACAGAGTACTAAGCTTTAGTCAAAAAAGCGCTGCCAAATAAAAGTGAAGAAAACACAGAATTTCGGTTCCGGAAGTGCTGCAAATTCGGATAATTTCTAATCATTTTTATATGGGGTTTGTCATTGAAAGAAGTTCTTATTTATTGAAATTTACGCAATATTCAGAATGTTTAGAACAATATTACTTTATTCGCAACTTGAGTTTCCTTAGCAATGTTTTTATGTCAATTTCAATAAATAAATATGTTTGTATGTATATATGTATTTATATTGAAATTTTCAAGTAATAACATAAATATGAAATTAGTTTATTCATGACCAATAGGACATTATTAAACGTTAGAACAAACTGAATCAGACCGGAATTCATCCATATAATTTCTTCATTTCAATTATTTCTTATTGAAAAAAATCATAAAAAAAACGCAATTAATGCACACAACACTAAAGCTAAATGCAAACGCATATTATTTTTGAAGATCGCAACAACTTCTCATCGGCATTCATATGTTTTTCTTATTTACATGTTATTTTTATGAGGCCTACTAGTTGTTAGAAATATCAAGTATTCAATTATTTAATGATAAAGAATGCAACAGATTCACTTCTTCATATCCCTTTTGTAATATTAAGTAACTAATGTCAGAACTCCTGAAAATTGTTTCTGGGTTTGGGCTACACATAAGACAAATGCGTATTTATCTATCATGAAACTTTTCATGAGTTATAATATTGCAAAAGAGGAATGTATTTCCTTCAGAACTGCCGGGTCATGTAAATATACTCACCTTCATGATGAACTTTGTTAACAATAGAACGGTACTTGATGAAGGTTATTACAAGGTTATATGTTGGAAAAATCACAAACAAATACACGAACATACGCTTCAGCATAAATATGCACATATAATTTTGCATGCATTTTCTCCCATCATCCACCCACCACCCGAAACGAAAGCAACTCGAGCATAAAATACCTGTGAATAAATGTAAAAAGGAAGGTGGTTATTTAGGTGGTTTTGAAAGGCACTAAAGGAATAACAGAATTTTTTAATCAAACAAAAATAATATGTGCATATGTGGGACCTTAAGGCCGAGACATATAGAATCTGTCGTACGTTATACATACGTCGCACAGTGACTGAAAATCGTTTTTCATTGGCCAAAATTCTGTAACTTTTGAACCGATCAAAATATTGGAGTAATTTTTATTTTATTGGATAGATATTTAGTTCAGCTTGACTCAGTTTAAATTACATTAAAATTGATTGAGGACTTTTTAAGGAATTCTAGGTCAAAGTTGAACTTTTGAACTTTTTTAACTTTTAGAGTGAAATATGGGTTTATTATTTTTTTATTTATTAAAAAATTTAATATTTGGAAATTAATAATAATTATAAATATTTTTTGTAATAATGGAATTTTTTTAATGTTACACTTAAAAAAATTTTACACTGAAAAAAATAGTAAAATCAACTGGAGATTTTGCTATTACAGAAAAATTAAAAATTTTTTGCTGACAAATTTGCAAATTTGTTTACACTCAAAGAATAGTTACACTTAAAAAAAACGTTAATAATATTATCTAAAAATATTGCTATTACTACAGAAAAATTTATTATTTTTTGCTGTCAAATTTGATAATTTTAAAAACATTTTAAAAATAAAAACTGCAATAAATTTTAAAGCATTTGCAACAATGGTAGGTTCTGTTTATTATTATTTTTTACTAATATTATGTTTTTCGTACTTAAATAACAATGAAAGGCAATTATAATTATTATTCATTTGACTCAAATATTGATTGCAAATATTCCATATTTTGTTCTGTGCTGTTTCTGTTCTTTAGTCTAAAAGCTTCTTCATCTAAATCCCGATGTTCCACTTTCCATTGATTTCGAATACTGAAGATGAACGGATCTGACGTTGCCTATAATATATTAAATAGATCTTCATTTGTTGAATTTCGTGAAATTTTTCTAGTATTGTAATCCTTTTTCCTTTTTTCCTGAGCCTCCTCTGATAGATCTCCAAGTGGCACCAAATGATATTTAATGACATCTTCACCATGATAAAGGATTTTGTGAACTGTTGCAGACATATTTCTCCATGGGTAGTTGGTTGTATATATTTTTGCAGTTTCCTTTGCATAATCTCCAAATTTTCTAGAGTCAATTTCTTCATTGCACGCAAGTACTTCTAGGATTATTTTAAATCTGAAAATGAGATTTAAATCCACTCCTGTTATTTCAGATGCTGTTTCTGGATCTGAAAAGAATCTTCTTGCGGTATTGCCATCATTTGTATTGCCTGATCTATAATCAATCCAAATTTGCGATATTCATCTTGAACATGTTTCTTTTTTGAACTTCTTAACTCTTTGTTGGTTTCGTTGTTTCTTATTGATCCTGAAGACACGAAATCCAAATCATAACTGATTTTTAGTATGTGTTCCATAAGTCGTATTCTTGCATATAGTGGTGATAATCCAAATTCATATGCATCGGTATTATCTAATGATTTTGTCGGTATTTGGTTTAATTGGGTTGATGTTGCTTGGCATATAATGCAGCTGGATGCAGCCTTCGTGTTAGTCAAAGCCTGACCTACTTTTCCATCTATCATTGTTAGCACTAATTGGTAGCTTACTTCAATTTGCTGGCCAACTAACTGTAATTGTAATGGCTGTAGTGTTGCAATTTGGGCCTTAATATCACTAACATCTTTGTTAATGGCATCATGAGTTTCTTTTTTGAATTCAAATTTGATTGGCCTGCAGTATTTCGTAGAAGATGGTGTCTCATTTTTCCAAATATCCATTGTTTGCGTTATACTAGTCGAAGGCTCTGAATCTTCCAAAATCTTTTTCAATCGCAATGGTACAAATGATACCATGAACATATCCGAGCCCGAAATATTTTCACATACAACTTGTTTGTATTGTTTTTGTCCCGAAGAACCATCACATCCCCATTTACAAAAAAGAATTATCTTTGTGTTCCCATATTTCTTTAACGCATTTCCTACATGTTATTTCCTACATCTAGATACATGTTATTCACACATTGATCTTTAATTTCATAGCAGGTAGTGCTTAAATTGCACAAAACTGCACATGTTGTCCAGACCTTAATATCAGATAAAACTGATTAGTATCTCGCCAATATTTGTTGTTGTTGTTGGGTTGTTTTTTTTCTTTAGTGGTTTAATGTCCCGATTATTGTTATAAAATTGCTTATGACTTTGGTTGACCCTAACATTTGATAACAGGTAAATTTAGAAACAGATCATATGTTTACTGTAGAATTTTGTGATAATTTGTGATAATTTTATTACCAATTTTTGGCTGATCAAAACAAAGCCATTAAACCCTTTCGCAGGTATTATATTTAATTTTTTTAGTTTTACGTAGTCTAAAGTAAAAAACATAAACTTTTAGGCAAAAAAGTGAAAATTATATACACCATTGTATACGAGTACTTTGGAGTAATTTCATTAAAATGAAAAAAGTGTTCTACACACGGCTCGTCACGGGTGCAAAAGTATATATAGCGGTAAAGAGGACACTTTCACCTTTCTCCGGGTGGTATACATTTCTTGTTCCCTTTTGTTCCCTAGAAGTTCTATTCCACTAAAATTTAAATTTGAGAAAAAAATAGTAGTTTCATAAATATTACGTAACGCCCCTAATATTAAACGCTAGAACTCTGACCACTTACAAAAACTAAAGACTATAATCCTACCAACATTATAAAAAAGACCGCAGGCCATTATCGATGATAGCTTGCGAGTAGTAACCATTTATTTTTTATAAAAAACAAAAGAAAAACACCTTTTTCTGAAATTAAAAAAAAACCGTTGAGTTTGACAGCATGCCACGCTCACAATTATCAATAGTTTAACCTAATTTTTTGGCTACCTTAATCTGGATATATTAGCTGCAAAAGGGCGTAAAAATTTTAAAAATCGGTGACAAAAAAAAAAAGACTTTTGGCCAATGAAAAACGATTTTCAGCCACCGTGCGTCGCTTTTTTTCAACTGACAACTAAGTTGAAATACAGATTTTGTTATGAGCTTTGTCACATTCCATACGTCTCCGTCAACGTAAAGAGCTAAAGTTGGACAACTTTTAACGTACGTTGAGTACTTTAACAAATATCAGTTTTTTGTTTGTTTTTGCTTTGTTTTTATTTAGCTTTTTTATGTGGTGGGTGACAAAACAAAATTAAATAGAATTAAATAAAAATTACAATTAAAAGAAACACCAGAATATCCACGAATTCCATGAAAAATGTTTACTTTAATCAAATCAAGCTGATTATTTAATGTCCGTCACCAAACTACTCATTGTGTCAACCTCCTACGCCGATACTTTAATGTCAGTTGAAAAAAGCGACGCATAACGTACGACGGATTCACATTTACAAACTTTTAATGGAATTCCAGGATATTCTGGAGATTCTTTTAATTGTTATTTTTATTTAATTTTATTTTATTTAATTACGTCAACACACTACACAAAGAGCTTAATAAAAACAAAAGGTGAATAAACTGAAACCTGTGAAAGTGCTCAACGTACGTTAAAAGTTAAATGGGACAAAGTTCATAAGAAATCCTGTATTTTAACTTAGTTTTCAGTTGAAAAAAGCGACGTATGTATAACGTACGACGGATTCTATATGCCTCGGCCTTTCTGACCAACAACTGGAACGTAAGACAGACAATACAAATAATATATATAAATTTTCGTAACTCTAGAGCAACTATGTGGAGGCATTTGAAGAATGGCGAAATTTTAATTTTGTCATTGGAAGAATGTATATGTCGATTGAACAATTTGATCGCGAGAAAAACGCTAAGAAGCGTAATATATATCCAATTAATAAAAAGAGGAAGTCATTTTTAAGGAATGTCATATTTTTTTAGCTATTTTACAAAATTATATTAACAACATCTACACAACGAATTAAAAAGTAAATTTACATACTTCTGCAAAACTTCATACCAAAAACGTTTACACTCACAGGTACTTCTTGCAATGACAGACAAGATTACCAAGAATTATTATAAATAATTTGATTTTCAACTACTTCCTTGGAAGCACAATTTACTGTTATATTTCTAAAAAAACATAAGTCCAGCTGAGAACACAGACGCGTTGGCTAAACATTGTTGTCCTGGTGTAAGACAGATGTGTTTTATTTAGTGAAGATCGTTTTAGAATAGTTTAATCGTTCACGGTAGTGCGATATTTTTTATTAAACTGTTTCGTTTTTAGGTGTTGTGTAAATTAAACAAGACGTAACTGCGTTTTGCAATTAAAAGAACCTGCATTGTTTAAAAGGAAACAAGCGAAAAACTAAGAATGTAATATTATAAAGTTGTATTTAATATTGGTCTTTAGTTTATATTCCTTATGGTAAGGTAAAATCAATTTTTATGAGAAGTCAGCCAACAAAATGTTTTATTTTTATGGTTATCAACTTTATTGTAATATACGAGTATAATTCAGCCAAATTTTCATATCAATTAAAAAAAATTATTTTACTTATTTATTAGGTCAATAGATTTTTACACCCTTACTGACTAATTATGAATAACAAATATAGAGCTATATAAACAGTTTAGATATAAAGTAAGATTTCTGTTCAGTACGTCAGAACTCTCCGATAATTCCATAATATGTTAGCACTTATTGAACTTAACACATGCGCGACGAAAAGAATTATTAGCATATACAGAATGGTAGTACTTCTTACAGGAACATTGAAGTTTAGTTGACTAAGTAGGAACTCTGAATCAACATCACCACGAATCAGACCCAGAACAAATAAAGCACTCAATCGTCGTCTTTTTAGAGTAGGCAATTTTATCAGAGCAAGTCTGCTATGATACGTCGGTAAGACATAAGAATTCCAACAAAGACTACGGAGACAGAAGTTTTAAAAATTGTACCGATTCAATACTATTAATATGAATAGAATAACCAGGATCACAAACAGTAAGTCCATACTCAAGAATTGGTCGAACAAGAGAAGTCTTTAAAAGTTTTGTAATATAAGGATCTAGAAATTCCTTTGACCAGCGTTTCATGAATCCAAGGACCCTATAGGCTTTATTTACCATTATAGTGATGTGATCACGAAAGTTGAGTCTATGATCCAACAGTATGACAAGATCCAATACGGTTTGAACTTTATTTAAAATATAATAAGAAGTCTCGATCGGATTGTGTCTGAAAAATGACATGTGCTTGCATTTCAAGATATTTAACTCCAATAAATTAATTAAATCTGCACCATTGATGAAAATTCCGAAAGTCGGCACTTAATAAAGTATGTCCAATAATATCGTTAAAAGAGTTAAAAATTTTAACATCATCGGCGTACAACTGTAGAAAGATCATTGATGAATAAAGTGAACAGAGTTGGACCCAGATGACTGCCTTGAGGGACACCAGAATGTACTTGAATGATTTTTGATATAACATTTCCAAATTTGACCTGTTGAATTCTTTGTGATAGATAAGAGTTTAACCATTTTAAAGCAGAGTGACTAAAGCCCATAAGTGATAATATGTGCAATAAAAGATTGTGGTTTACTTTATCGAACGCCTTACTAAAATCTGTGTATATCGCATCAGTTTGCAGCGAGACTTACGAAAACCATGTTGACATGGTGATAGAAGGGAAGAAATTTGATTATATATGTAATCAGTAAGAATTTTTTCAAGGAGTTTTGGAATCGCACTAAATTTAGATGTAAGTAGGTAGATACATCAGTTTTACTGTCGTTTCTGAATAAAGAAATTATATACGACTTTTTCCACACTGATGGCAAATAACACGATTCAATAGATTTATTTAGATTATGTTTTAGTTTCTGAGGATACTGCTTGGAATACCATCGGGACGTGGGCTAAACGAGTTTTTCAGCGACTTCAAGTTCGAAAGTAGTGTTTCAGTATTTAAAAGCGGGAAGTAAATTCCACAAGAATGAGTTGTAGCATAAGGATAAGTTGTTGTAATATCATACGACTTGGTCTGGATAACCTGAAGAGCGGCGCTTGTAATTTACAAACTTATAGAAAGATTTAGGGTTTGTTTTTATATTGCATTTAATGCGATCTATATAGTTTTTTTATGCAAGATTATTAGCAATGATGTATTCAGATCTTGCTATAGCATATTTACGAAAAACGACAGGTTATATTTATTTTCTTTTATGTGTTTACCTCTATTAATATTTTTAAAATACTTTTATTTTAACCGAAATGCTGAATGCTTTTGAGCGATCTACTCTGGTTAAAGCTAGATAATCTTTTTTCATGTACGCGTAGTTTTATTTGTTTTGATAATTCCAATTGCTGCTTGTTTGAAAAAAATAGTTATGCAATAAAAGTTCTGATTAAAACATTTATTATCATTTATTATATTTGAATTTAAAATGTGAACGATTAAGCAATTTACTTTTGCCTCATTGAATCTTAAGCGTCTTTTGCAACTAAGACATCAACATGTTTTCCAAGAATTTGTAAAAAAAAATCAGTTTCAGCCTAAAGGGTTGTAAATTTCATCTTCATGTTTGCTACTTCAGGCTCATTATGTTGAAATACAGACGTTAGGGTTATTAAATTTAAAGACTATAAAAATTATTGAGTTTAATTGAAAACATATATTTTGAAATATAATTTTGTTACATACATATTTATATCCATGTATTTATATTCATGTGCAATTACACATTTTGGGATTGTCAGTTATAAATTTGTATAAAGAACAAAAAAAAAACATACAAAAAGAAATAGTGAGGCCTTTTTTCAATCGCTGGATTTGAAATTCTATTTAAAAAATGCGTTACTTCGATTGAAATTATTGGAGATCCTGAAATTTGTAAAAATCCTCAATTTGTATATGGTCTTGACGAGGTTATTTAAAGTTGTTTTATCAAATTTAATGACATCATATCTACAGAAAAAGCCAAGCTGTGTACCCAAATTCTTCTCATATTTTCATTATAAAAGGACACAACCATTACGAGTTTTATTAAAATCGTTGGTGATGAGGTCCAAGCGTTTGTCAATTTCATAAAGAAGAATTCAGTATTAAAAACAAATGATAATAAAATTTTAGTAATAAAAATTATAATTTTCATCTTTTTTCAGATTCATCATGAAATGAATTAAACAACCTGACGAAATGCTGATAAATACTTTAATTAGGCTGGATTTTTATTAATGTCTTCATGCATTCTACACTCACTCACGCACTCATTTAAACAATAATTTAGTATTGAAGGAACATCATTAAAGCGACATAAAATACAAAATAATAAAAACACTGATGAAATGTGCAAAATAATAACGACAAAAGATGAATGATGAATAAAACAAGAATAACAGAAAAGAAATGTAATTGAAATTTAATGAAACATAAATCGTGAGCAATTAAAAAGGCTTTTGTTTTAAAATTACGAAAAAAGGAATAAAATAAAGCACTTCGTAAAGACATCACAGGACTAAAAATTCATCATAATTTGTAAAAACAATAAGCACTGAAGTAAAAAATAATGAAAAAATTTCTAAAATAAACACAACAAAACCTCTCATTAAAAAGGATTTGTTTTAAAGGGATTATTCAATGTTTGAAATAAAATCAAAACAATAAAAATTATAATGATACCAGCAGCGAGTTTAAGAATAAAACATTAAATAATTTTCAAACATTAAGCATATAACAAACATTAACAGAAATAATTAAAATCGAAGCTTTCAGAGAGAGAGAGGATACAAGTAAGGGTAAAAATCAAAAAAAAAAAAAACAACCTGCCACCCGTAAATAATTTCGCAATAATTTATTTGCTATACGCCGCTGTCATTCCAGGTTTAATGCCAACATGAGCTTTTTAAGTTCCATGCAGCAGTATGTTACAAGTGGCATAAGCAGTTTAGGTTTAGGCAATCGTAGATTTTCTTTATCTCGCCAAGAATCAAGTGAACATCAGCAACAATCTGCTCCCGTTGCCGCACAGTTATCGGGTTCAATTACACCCTGTCCCACACCAAACATACACAGCAACGTTTCGGGTAATATCTTTAATGTTGTGGCCTCAACGGTTGGCAGTTCGCCGGGTCAAACAAGCGGCAGCAATTACCCAACTGGTGGTGTTGTCATTGGCAATCCAAATGCCACAAATCCTTTATTAGGTAAGTGAAGTTGAAGGGGAGCCCCGTAGACTAGTAGATAGCGTACTTGACTATTAGTCGGGGGTCGCAGGTTCGATTCCTGCCTAGACCCTGGGTGTTTCTGCAGACAAGCCAAAATGGCTTCGCGGTTTGTGTTTGTTCTTAAAAAAAAAAAAAAAAAAAAATAAAAAAAAAAATAAAAAAAAAAATTAGTTTAGGTAACAATTTTAGAAACGTATCTATTTCAAAAGTATCTTTCAAAAACGCCACTTTCGTGTTCGAACCTTTTAAAGATAAATAAATATCTTATGCAAAGAACAACTTTTTAAAAATGGATCGATGTAAAAATTAAATTTCTAAAACTTACAGCCAAGAAAACAGCTGTGTTTTCCGAAATTATAATATTTTCAAATAGCTAATTTAAACTAAATTAAGAAAAATGCTAAACAAGTGCTTTGTTAAAATCACTCACAACAATTATTCTTTTTAAGATTTACAATAATTAATACAAACATTTTTTTTTGTATAAACAAATTAATTCTAAAGTGTGGCTTTTCTAATGTATTCAAATCAAAATAGGCATTTGAAAAAATGTTATACCATTATTTTAAACGGGATTTTACGAAACCAGTCTTTGATGAAATGAGTGTTTGTAAAGAGATAACATTTTGGAATTTATAAAAGTATAAATATTCTGAATATTATAAAGAAAAATCTTTCAAAATTATTGTTTTGAAGGGAACTTTTGAATATTTTAAGCCTTTAAATAATTTTAAATCGACTGAAACTTTTGAAACAAAAATTTTGAATAATTCTTTCATTTTCTTTCACAGGCTATCCGAAAGTAGTGCCAACACCAGGTATCGCAGCAGCTCCTAACAGTACTCCACCAACAACGGGCTCGAATTCAGCTACAAGTACTCCTTTAGGATCACGTCGACAATCACGTGCTTTAGAATGTTTGGCTCCGCCACGTACGGGCTCATTTCGCCAACGCAATTCCCCGTTACATCAAGCCGAATCAACACAAAGAACCCCTTTGGCATTCTGTAAAAGACGTCTGTCGTGGCCGGAAGTAGATCCACGTTCAAATTCAGGGTAAGTCAAGTAAAATAAAACTATTATTTTGTACATAAACTATACAAAACTTGGCTGGAAGTAGGAAACCTTTTTGCAAGCACAATCATGCCGCAATTAATAAGAAAACAATGATTTACGTGAGGCCCGGTCCTAGGACGGCATAATTTAAAGGGCGCCAATATTGAAAGGAAAAATTAAAAATATGGTAAGGGTAATTCAAAACTAATTTTGCCAAGTTTTGCTTTAAACGAATACAAAATTTCTATTAAATTATAAATGTTAAGTAATTCAAATGTTGAATTTTCTTTATAATTACTAAGTCGACTTAGATGGTTATCGATCCTGACCACAGATTTAATTATATTCTCAAAAAGCCTGTGTACCCTACATGCCTCGAAAAAATTCCCCGTTTTTCCCTACACACACAAAAAAATTTCACTACATTTTTCCCTACCTTAAAAATTAATTGATTTTAACAAAAAACTACCATTTTATTTGCATTTCTAAAATTTTGTACATTTATATCGCCAGGTACAGAATTAAATTTTAAAATAATGATGCGTAGTTCTCAAAAGGTTAATCAAATATTAATTCTGAATGTTTTTTTTATAAACACTTATATATAATCTAAAAGGGCGGCATTTAAAGAATGCCTAGGGAGGAAGCAGGCCTAAATCCGCCACCGGATATGGCAAGACTTTATTCAGATATTTATTATAATACAACCAATTACATAAAATGTACTTTCTGTCTTTCTGTTTACAAGTAAATGAGTGATTTTTGTTGTCTTCACACCAATTACAGCAGTTACTACTACATTAATGTGATATATTTAGTTTTTATCAGATTTCTTCAAAAGATCTTATCAAAACTTTTATGAAATAAATTAAAAATTAACAATACTTTGACTCTTAAAATCTCTCTTACCTAAATTAGTTGCGTTCGACGAGGTCTTACTGTACTTACAACTACCATTATGATACATTTCGTGTTTTTACGGTTTTCCTTTTAAAATTAATTACAGTTTTTACTACAGTTTCCTTATTAAACAACAAATCAAAAGAGCAACTGCTTTCATTGTAATTCCATTTCGAGCAAATAAGAGGAAGTGCAAGAAAAGCTGAAACGGTTGAAACCTAATGGAAGTAATAAGCAAAAATAATAAGAAAAAATAATAAGATTCACAGAGTGGGTGGGTTTAAAAAATACATTTGAAATTGCAGCATATTTTTAGTATATTTTAAATAAAAATTGAGCGACTACTTACTGATGGTTACATGTTTCTGGCCAAGAGCTTGAAAGGTTTTCTATAATTTAAGGGGAGCCGTGAATAACGTTGTAAGCGACAATTTTTAGAAAACCTCTTTTTAGCAAAATACTCCAAAATTATGCAGTTTTTCAATATCCAAATACAATTTAAAGAAGTCAGTCAGTGGATTAACGTTTTATATGTTTGCAATTATGTCAAAAATATACCAGTCTAACATCAATAATAAGTGTAATAGAGGCACAAAAAAAGTTAGTATAGAAAATTGTAAAGATTTAAAAAATAAAACATTAAAAACTAGTGGGCAGTTCTGTTTTAATCCAAAAAAAGTTATAACAGTTAAAAATGCACCAAAACAGTTAGAGCTGACAAGAACACAACCAAAACATTCATGGTTATTCCAAAAAACGCGTCGAAAAGTGAAACTTTACATGAAAAATACCAACAAAAAGTGAAGATTTGTTCTTGTTTTCTGTAAATTTTACAAATAAAACCAACGCGAGTACTGAGACGCGTTAGTTTCTCTTCAATAAACGGTACATTTTGTATGAGAAATAACAGCAAACAATGGCAAGCCTTCACTATTTGTTAGTGTTTTCTATGTTAAATTTCACGTCATCGGCGCGTTTTTTCGAATAGGCACCATTATTTTTTTATAATTTTTATAGAAAAAATTATAGTGATCAAATTATGAAGTAAATCAAAAATTTCTAACTTCTGGGTGAACTGCCTGCCATGTGACCCAATTTTGCCCTCATTGGAAAGAAGAAGAAAAATGTATTATTCAATCTGCAAGACCATGAAATCCATTCTAAGTCCATAAAATGTTCTTAAATGACTTCAAAAACTTCGATGTTCTCATAAAAAATTAAAAAAAAATCAACGTTAAAATTAAAGAGTCTGGCTTTAAATTTCAACGGATGATCCAAACACGTTGCGAATGCGCAAGAGTCATAACGTTGCAGAAACATGTTTATGCTACAATTTGTGATCCAAGCAAAAAAGAGATCGATTAATCGCAATATTTTTTATTATTTTTTTTTAATTCAAAAGATGTTTTATTTTTAAAAAAAGAAAAATATTAAAAAATTTAAATTTTGGCGCTTATAACGTTATTCACAGCTCCCCTTCAGTTATTAGAAAAAATTTAAAGAATTAAAATTATTAAGCAAAAATATTTTGATTAAAAAAATAATAAGAAAAAACCCCTTAAATCCCTGTTTTAAAAGAAGGACATAAAAGACCCATACCTTGAGGAGTTAGAGGGTCAACATATTCCATAAAAATGTTTACATAAAGTTGATGAACACATTTTATAACTAAAATGTAAGGGTTACAGGGTTTCTTATGCCAATTAACAATAAAAATTGTGCCAGAGCTGGGAAACTTTAACCCCCACTTCAAATGAAATTCAGATGTAAACTTTCAAAACGCTGATACACGTGTCTCTTTTTTTGTTTCCTCTATCAAAATTTATAGGCCGGACCTTGTATTTTTTTTTTGAGTTGAACAGTGTAATTAAATTATACATTTAATAATAAAAATTTGATTTGCTGCTGCAAAGTACACTTGTGCATCTGATAAGGCGTTGAGTTGGGATGCCAACGTTATGTATATAATGATTAACAAGTTTCATTAGAAGGCAAAATAACCTTCAAAACAACGTATCAAATATTAATTTGTATACTGTATCAAAGGATGTATTTCAGACAGACATATTCTGGAAATGTTTACATATGTATCCGATACCTTGACTCCGAACACTCACAGGTTATTCTTGTCAAAACGAAATCGTTTTATTCTACTTACAGTACTATCTCGTTAATTTGAAAACGTGATTCTTCAAACGCATGAACAATCTGGATACTGTTTTTTTTTACTCAATAATCCGGAGACAAATTTTTGCTTTTCGTTTGTTCATTCGTTTGATGTTCTTTGTATAATAACAATTTTGTTTTATTTATTTTGAGTGTATTTGGTGACATAGTGAACAGTTGTGTACTGACGGGAACGAAGAATGGAGTTTTTAAGATTTAAAAACTCTAGCATTTCTTTGAACCTCCAAAAAAGACTTAGACTTGGATATAATTCTCAGATTAATTAATTTCATATATCTTGGACAGCAATTTGACAATGAAGCCATTGGGCGATGCAGTGTGGACCATTTTACGAGAACGCGGCCAAAACTCATTTTTATGGTCACCGATTGTAAAATGTTAAAGTTTAAAAACTAAAACTTTCTTTCAACTATATCACAGTGAGCAGGGTGATTCAAAATGGACATTTTCATTATTTAAGTAAAATTTCTTATTAAGCTTTTGATTTTTAAACATCTATAAAGTGGGGTACACATTATCGAACTTGAGTGACATTCAAAAATTCATCAGTTTTGAATGATAGTGTTGACTGTTCAGACTATCGTTCATGTTCGACACTCAAGCCATCATTCAAGAAAAAAACAAGACACATAAACATGGAAAATACGAAAATTGGATGCGCATTATTGCTAACAACAATTTTTTATAATGAATTATTTTAAATATATCTTATTATCTAAAAACTTTTTGTATTATTTTGTCTTCACATGCCACATAAGATTGCATTTCATAAAAGAAATATATGAATTGTTTAAAAAAAGTATTTTCCGGTTCCTAGTTTTGTAGTTTATGTTACTTGACTGATGTCTCTTGACTGATACTTTTTAGTACACACTATCAGTCAAAAACCAATGTGGCCGCTGACTGTCATTCAACCACAAAAATTTCTGTAGTTGACTGTTGACTGATGAAATTTGTGTTCATACTGTCGCTCAAGCCGAAATTTGAGCAAAACTGTTACTCATGTTCGATGGTGTGTACCCACCCCACTTAACATTTTTGTGAAACGAAATAAATTTTGTTTGTTTGCCTATTTTGCTAGCTATTACTGCTACACATATGAAGTGTTTATGACTTTTAGAAATACATTTTTTTGTTTATTTTTAAAGGTCCAAATTTTCCTAAACTCTCCGACTTATTAGAGCATAACTTCTAAAGCTCGGAAAACTTTAAAAATGAATTAGCAGTTTTTTGTAGTCCAAACTCTTTACTAAACCCTTATAATTTTCTGTCACAAGATCAAATATTTTTGCAAAATTTGAATAAAAAGAGTTAAAAAATGTTTTTTCTGTAATCCTCTTTTTTGAAGTATTTTAATTTTTTTTATCAAATCGTTTTTATGAGAGACGATGTTTAGATGGATATGCGTATTTTTTGTAAAAAGAAAATTAATAAATTTAATTAATTTCTAAATTTATATAATTCAAGTCATTAAAGTAGTTCGCTTTTAGTTAATGTTTTTAAGTATTTAGTCGAACTTATATGTATATTTTTATATTGAAACTCAAGTTCAAATCCGAGTTTACCCATTTGTTTCTAATTTTTAGAATTTTTTTTTGTATAAATTCATAATATATTTTTTATTAAGAGAGTACTGTATATACCAATTTATTATTCATCAGATTAGCAGAACGGATCAGGGGGCAAATTACGGCATACGATATCGATATTGAATGCCGTAATTTGCCCCCTGTACTGATTTCGAGGTCGCTACACCATCTTATCAGCGTTCTTTGTTCAATTTTGCCACTTTTGACGGTGGATACTAGTGATTAGGAATATTAACTATTTAACCATATAATTTAAGGAATTAGAATATGAAAAGTACAACTTATTCATTTTTACACGTTAAATCAATTTTGGTTAGTATGAAATCCCATCTCTGATGAATACTCCATATATTCAAGTCTCTCTCGCTTACTCAGCGCCATTGGCTGCTGTGAAATGAACTGTTTCTTTTTGGAATCGTTAAATTGTTTTGCTTTGGGCATGATATATATATATATTCATCACTGCGCACAATAAGAAGCAGAGCTCAACTAATTATGGTAAAAACCATTGATATGTAACAAGGACTCCTATAGGTTGTTATGATTTGGATTTTGGTCCGTTAGGCGAAACAGTGGAGAAAAATTAGGAAAAAGAAGTGGAAAGAAAGCAAAAAAATAAAATTAATGAAAAATATTCAGAACTAGGCCTAATGATCGATCAGCCAAAGCAAGGAGAAGGAAACACAAATGATGAAAATAATGCAAGAAGATTTTTTTCAGATCCACTAACTTCAGCATCTACCACAGGTATAGATTTGGAACTAATAAGGCGATTCAACATTATATTACAAATTCTAGCATGCAGCAGAAAGATAAATGCAAAAAAATTTGGAGTACGCCAAAAAAAATAGAATTTATAACGAAAAATACTCTTGAAGATATCAATATGCCATCTACAGTTCATAAAATTTTGTACCATGGGGAATAAATAATTTAACACATTATGCTATCAATAGTAGATCTATCTGAAGAAGCGTAAGAAAAAAACAGAAACTAATGATTCTTTCGCGAGCACAACATAAGAAAAATTTCCAAATGTTGTACTAATGAAGACCTGATACTATTTTATCATGCACATCAGATCCCTATATGTCCAATATCAGACAAAAATGGAAAACTAACTCTATTGAATTAGACGTAGAAGCTAAACTACTTCTAGAAGTTGAAAATCAAGGCTATTTAGAAGCAATATTTACTAAAATTTTTAATTAATGGTCATTTTTCAAAATACTAGAGGTATCGTTATTTCATCGTTTTAACATTTTATTACATTAATTAATAATACAATTTACATATAATATTTAAAATGTCTATTTTAGACTTAAATAGAAACCTACGTCTTCTTCATTAAACCCTATTTATCTAAAGTAAATTTGAACCAATTTTTGTATTTTTTTATTTTCTTTACTTAATAAACTAATTTTTAATTCAAACTGCTTCAAAAAAACAACCTCTGTCAACAAGTCTAAATAATTCGCTTTTGTACCAAAAATCCGCTAAAACTAAGAAACCCGCGTAAAAAATTCCAATCCAATCAAATATTATAGATTTTTCACCGCATTCTCGCGAAATGGTCCACTGTACGACGGACGTACCAAAATGTACGAATATAATATTGATGTACAGGGTGTCCGCCGGGAAGGTATACTACTTTGTTTGTTTGTTTATAATTTTTGGTTAAATGAAAGAGAATGGATCTTATATTGATAAATGTTTTATTTAATGTCGGCAATTATGTATGGAATACAATATCAGATAAATGTCCGCCTCTGTTAGCCTCACAAATGCGAGCCCTTTTGAGCACATATTTCATTACACTCTCACACATTTCACGCGGTATTTCATTACTTTCATCACGAATATTTTGTTTGAGTCCCTCAATGGTTTCTGGTTTGTTTGCATAAACCTTGCTTTTCAGATATCCCCACAAAAAGAAGTCCGGAGCGGCCAAATCAAGCTTCCGTGGAGGCCAATCAACGTCACCATTTCTTGAAATAACTTGTAGTGGAAAGAGGTCTCGCAGTAATTCCATTGGAATCCTGGTTGTATGCGATGTGGCATCGTCTTGTTGATACCACATGTTAATCAAGCCCAAAGCATGCAGTTGTAGCCTTAAAAAGTTTTCAATCATGTCACGATATCGCTCCCCATTCACAGTTACCGTTACGCCGTTTTCATTTTCAAAGAAGGTCCAATGATTCCTCCTGACCAAATCGCACACCAGACTGTCACTTTTAATGGATGCAAAGGTGACTGATGAATAATTTGAGAGTTTCCCATTGCCCAGAACCGATTATTCTGTTTATTCACATATCCATTCAAATGAAAATATGCCTCGTCACTCATATGAGTTTTTCATGAAAATCGGGGTTGTCATGGGCGAGCTGTAACATCCTATTGGCATATGTGCGACGGCGTAAATGGTCTTTTGGAAGAAGCTCTTGTGTCAACTGAATCTTAAATGGAAACAAATGCAAATCCTTGTGCAAAATTGTGGCCAAAGTTGTTCTTTGAAGACCAAGCTCCTAAGCACGGTGTCGGATAGAGGTTGATGGATTGTTTTGAACACTTTCTTGAGCAGCAGTAATGTTTTCAGCCGATCTTGCAGTACGTTGTGCTTCATGCTTGGGCCTATCACCTACAGACACTCTTTCCTCGAAATCATTCACTACACGATAAATAATGCGTTTTGTTGGCACGTTGTTTCTCCCAAAAATTTCACGTAACTTTCTCATCGTCACAGTAATCGATGATTGATTTTGATAAAATGTTTTAACGATTAAAACACGTTGGTTTGTGGAATATTTTTTCATAATAAATTTGCCACGTGTCTACTTCACGACTGCCAAATATGAACTGTCAAGACTAATGCTTACCAAGATGACGGCATAACAAAGTGTAGTATACCTTCACGGTGCACTCCCTGTACAAAGTTGCAATTTTTTTTGCTTCATATATAAATGCAAAATTTATAAAAATTAAATTTAAAAAAATAAATAAAAAATGTATTGAATTTTTATTTTTAACAAAAGGTTATTAAAACACAATGGATTCTTAAACTGCAGTCACATCATCAAATTATCTTTCAATTCTCAGTCAAGATTTTTACACATTCTGCTTATCAAAATTTAAACTGTGACGTAGGCTGTACGCAAATTTAAAGCAAATTTTTAAGCAAAATGCTATCAATTTAAAATTTGAATGAAAAAACTGCAATCAGCGGTTTTCTTGACTGTAATTTAAAACACTCCATGGAATGGAAATTTGTAATCAAATTGTAATTGTATTGGTAAAAAAAGTGAGAGAGAATTTAAATTTGATCGTGTGACTATCAAGTTATGTATAACATCTATAATAAAAAGAAATATCTATAGTCCGGACAATCCAGTAATACGGACATGTTTAGGATTTATGGTGTTTGGCCTATCGAGATAGTACTGTAATTGCTTCCACGTACTGAGCGGCCATCTAAGCCAACCAACCAAAAATGTTATATTATTTCTTAATTTGTTTAATAATAAAAATTAGCGATACGGAAAAACCAATATTGAAGTACACATGTCCTTTCAAACAGAAAAAAAATCCAAATTCGTTTAGAATTTTGGAAATTTGAGATAACAAATATAAGAAAAAAATACACACAAATTGATAACTTTTTCCTTTTTTGTGAAGTCGGTTGTAAATAAGAAGGCGTAACAATAATCACTTGCACTATTTTCTTTAATTTTGTTCTTCATCCTGTAAAAATTAGAATTTCCAAGTTTAGTTTACAGAACATTTATTGCCATTTTCGTTTTAAAAATTTTCAAGAAAGGAAGAAAGGCGAAGGTTTTTGCAAAATATTTCCAATAAACAAAAACTGTGAAAAAATCAACTAACAACAACAACAACGCAAAATGGAAGATAATAGTTTTAGAAAAAGGGACAAATTCCGCGTAAACGCGGAATAATGGCATTTGTTATTAATACGGTCAAAAGTAATCACGGTGAAGTTATAAATTTTTCTCCGTCATGTTAATTATGTCACAAATTAAAGGATTTTGAAAAAAAAACAATATAGTTTGAAAATTTCAGTGTACCCCGGAATATTTTGAAACAAATCTCTGTATTCAGAATTTGGTGTCGCGTGGCTTGTGGAATTTCTGGACTGGCATTCCTAACTGTGGCTGTACTTAATGATTATATTTGACATCCTATTTTTACGTATGTAGCATTTTCTTCCCTACAAAATATACTTTCATATTATGTGTATAAGAAATAGGATTCTCTTACAAAATACTGCAAAAAAACATGTCCGAATACGAAAAATAGCGAAAAATTTAATGGAAAATTATTTTTGCGGTTAAATTACTAATATGTTTTTTCATACACAACATTTTCAAGGCATCAGTCTCTTTTTTCTAAATCCATTCTAAAATTTATATTCAACTAAGTTACAGACCTATAAGTGCATTGAGGTACGAAAACCCGGTTTTTTACCCGTAACTTCAGATTTTAGGGGTGTCCAGGAAATTTCAAATACAGATTCTTGATCTACTCGACAGCACCTACAGGAAAAATAATATTACTTCCCAGGTATTTTTTTTGTCACACTGTGTTATTTGTGTCACACTTTAATATTTATTTGTTTAACTAATTCTCATAAATATTTTATTTTATAATTTAAAAATTGTTCTGAATTTTTTTCAACTGTGACGTATACGCATTATTGATTTTTTGCCTCCTAAAGAAATGCTTGTTTTTCTTTCATTCAAATTAATTTCTCTTCCTTTTTTTTATAAGACAGACAACCGTGTCAAGGTAACTAGTTGAAAGTTGTAGAAAGAATAATTTTAGAGTGAAAAAATAATAGAAAGAGTGCAAAAGTCACTGAGGAATATTCGTTTTCGCATTTTTTATATATTATATTTTTAAAAGTTTAAATATAAATACACTTCTAAAGTTTTTAAGTTCGGGCATTATTATTTATGAAGAAAAAAAGTAAAGTTAATAAAAAGAGACTTAAACAAAATTTGTTCGCCCGAAATATGTATGTAAGTAAAATGAAATAAAAACGAAGGAAAAAAATTATAATGAGAAGGTTACTAAGATATTTAAAAATGTTTTACAAATTATTAACAGTACGAGGAAAAAAATATATTTTTTATAGACACAATTTTTCAAGGAGAAATAAAACCCTAAAAACCTACTTAATGTACCAACTCACAAATTGTCAGGGAAAACTTAACAATTTACAAAAAGCTACAAAAAGTTACTGTCAAGGATGCTGTTGATAGAATTCGTAATAGCAGCCGGTGGTGGGGAAGATGACCTTTATATGCTCTACATGCGCTAGTAATAGACCAAGAGGACAATAGATGGTGCGACATATTGCTGATGTCTATAAATAAATAAAAAAAGAATAAACCAATAAATGGCTGACTGGCCTCTTGTCTGTTATGCTAAGAGCAAGAACAACTGAATGAACGAATGAATAAAGTAATAAACAAGCCGAATGAAAAGATGTTGACCTATTTTTATATTGGAAAGGATTGAATTGTTTTGTATGTTTTCTGCTTAATACCATTCATTGATGCCTTTTTTATGGATTATTGGGAAATACAATGAAAATTTTTGCAGATAAAGAGCAATTGTAGTTCAATTTGTAGAAAATAATAAAAAATATATATATCTTGTTCATTTTCATTATATCTACCATTAGATCGTAATATTTGCATTAAAATGCAAATGAAATATTTAAATCAAACAATACAAATTATAGTTTTATATAATTTATTTACTAAAAATAATTACGCAGACCTTCAAACGTTGAAGTGAAATTTTGCGACTTTGGTAAGAGTCGAAACTTCAAACTGTAGAATTAGAGACTAGCGCACATTGCGAAATAGATTATCGAGGCACCGAAAGTTATAAATACAGGGTGTTACAATAAGACATTTTAACAGTTGTCATGCCTCAACTGTAACTACTTAATAAAAATGGAACGATATGGGCTTCAAAAACGCATTGAAATTATTAAAATTCACTACGAAAATGGTAAAAACGTCGCGATAACAAATCGCAAATCTAAAGCATGTTTGGGTCTCGGTCAACAATTGTGGAATTTATGGAATTTGAGCTGCTGGAAAAAGTTAGTGATGTAAAGAATAGAAGTCGTATACGTCGCTGAAGAATAACTGAGAATGTTGTTGTTGCTGTAGCCAATAGTGTTGACTTCGGTCTTAATTCTTTTAAAGTTTAGTTAACACAAAAACTCATGCCTACCAACCATCAACAACAAGATGTCATTGCTGATTGGGTCCTTGAAATACATGAAACTGATCCGGAAGTTCGTAGAAAAATCATCTTGAGTGGAGAGGCCCATTTTTACATCGGAGGCTACGTTAACAAGCAGTATTGTCGCATTTGCAACTCGGAAACGTATGAATTATTGTTGAAAAGCCTCTACATCCTCAACGTCACTTGTTTGGTGCGATTGTTGATGTGCTTACTTTTTTGAAAACGAGACTGGAACAACTATCTATCGAACGATGATTAATAGTTTTGTAAGCCCAGAATTAGAAGATATTGATGAGGATATACGTTTATATTCAACAAGACGGCGCTACGTGCTACACAAATAGCGATACCATAATTGTGATTGCATAATTTGTGATTGGTCGAAGAGGAGATCACAATTCGCCATCGAGATCTTGTAATTTAAACTTCGTTTTCGAGGACATGAAGACGCAAATGTGCGAAGTGATGATGGAAAATTGCATGAAAAGAATATGGAACTGCAAGCGTAGATGTGGCGGCCATTTGCTTGATATTGTTCTCCATTGTTAATGTCATATCCTACTCTTTACAATTAAATAAATAGTCTTCGAGTACATATCAAAATGAAACCTCTTATTGAAAGACTCTATATATATATAAGACTCTATATATATATATATATATCGCTTATTTATTTGAACTAGTGTGCCTAGCGGTTGCAATTCGACCGTCAGCTTAAACGTATTTTATTTGCATTAATTTAAAGAGGAAATACTACCGAATTTCGCATTCCCCATATGTAAACACAATGAACAATATAAAATTGCATAAAAACACGCACATTTATTTTGTTAAATTTTTGCTTGAAGGTAACACATCCATACGTAATGAATATGTACATCCATATTTGATTCTCATATCTTTCAATTCTGATCTCTTTTTCTTTTTCCACTTCACGCATTTAAAGCCAACAAATCTTATTACTCATATACATGCATATACTCTTCTATATACATACATGTAGGTACTCTTCGCTTATGTTCTTACTCGAACCAATACTACTTACATAAGTGAATGTACGTGTGTATTTGTAGCATTTGTAGTGGTGTCAATTTCAGTAGCCTTTTATTCCTTTAATACTGAACCGATTTAAATAATGTTTAGTCGGGTCACTAAAGCTCAACAATGTTTACCATTTAGTAAAAGAATAAAGAAAATCGGTTGGCAAACAAAGGAGAAAAAGGGATCTATAAATTTGTCTTTGCCTATTTATATAATAGATAACGTCCGCGTTATAAAACGTGATTTTTGATGTTAGATTGCTGAATTATTCTCCAATTGTTTTATATATTGTGTAAAAATTTCATACAAACATCTTGTTTACTCGCCTCTCGGTAGAAAAATACTGTTTTTGTTTTTTTCCAACTACACACACAGTTTAAAAAATTTTAACTCGTCTTCTAAAGAGCGATATTATTTTTTGAGTTATGACTTTGTTGGAGTAAAATATTTTCTTTATCTCCTTCATAGCAGGTGGAAATCATGTATAAGTACATATTACACTTTTTTATTGCAACGTAGTCATATCACCAAAAAAAAATGAAACTTGGCAAATTGCGATTAAGTCCTTCAAAATGTCAGCTGGTATATGACTGATATGAATTAACTTGTTTGTGGGCATAATTTCGCATTGTATTAAGATATATTTGTTTCTGATATGTTATACATACAAAAAAGGTATTAAGCAACATTTCTTAATTTTTTTATGACTATATTGCATAAAAAGAAGTACAAAGAAAGAAAATCGGCGTACTAAATTCAAGTATTTTTTACTTACTTTGACTACGAGTTGTACTCAAAATTTTGAGTACAAATAACAATAAAATTTATATAATAATAATTTGATAAACAAAAGTTTGAAGAAAAATCAGATCAAAAATAATACTACTGAAACTGCAGAAAAAATTTTTTACAGTGTACAATATGTGCCAAAACTGACTGAAAACAAAACTTTAAAATATATGGCGAATGATGGAAAAACAACAATAACACACAGATCAAATAAAACACTAAGACATTTCTTTACGCGGGAAAGAACAAAAGTAGACAAACTGGAAACAGATAATGTGGTGTATGAAATAACTTGTCAAGGGAATGAAAGGGAAAGGTGCAATAGAGTCTATGTGGGAACAACAAAAAGAAAACTTGGTACTAGAATTTCAGAGCACGAAGCAGACATAAATAAAGGAAAAGAGAAAACAGCTTTAGCTCAACACGCAAAAGAAACGAGACACAAAATATATTTTAAAGGAGTTAAAATACTGGACAGGGAGAAAAAGGGCAACAAAAGATATACACTAGAGAGCCTACGCATACAACAACGTCTCACAAAATCTATAAACACCAAAGAAGACAAAGATAACACCAAACTGCAATACCCTATTGCACTTGCATGAAAAGCAAAGTTCTGTGATACTCGATTTTAAGTTTGACTGTGATATTTTACGTTGATTATAAATATTTAAATTATACATTTAATTGTGTCGTGCTGTCCAGTTTTATGATTTATAATTTAATTAGTGATGTAATAAATCGTAAGTCAAACACAAAAATTAATATTATGTATATGCAATAAAAAACTAACTATTGTAATTTGTTGTTAGAATTTATAAATAAATAAACAATTCTCCTGAAGACGTCGGAAAAAAGTCGATGAAACGTTGAGAACAAAGATGAAATAAATTGTTTTATTTGCATCTAAAGTAAAGGTAAAATCTGACCATAAATAGCCTAAAATAAAAAACACATAACATAAAATTTACTTTAATCAACCCGAAAACGTGATTACTTTAGACAACCACTTCAGGAGTTTCTTAAAATGAGTTCAAAATTATTTGATCGCTTGAAAAATCTAAATTAAATTGTGCACTTAATAGTCCGTACTTAAATCAATCTTTCTGTACTTGATTTTAGTAAATCTGGGATTACCGTTCTTTTAGCATCGTTTGGGATTGATTTAAGTACGGATGGATTGATTTTTCTTTTGAGAGTGTCTAAGCGAGTACGTAAAATAGTTCAAGTCAATCATGCGACAGTCCTCTTTGCAAACAAGGTTACATATATTGTCATCCAACGAACTAAAGGGAATTGTCTGTATAAATTTTTGGTCTGTACTTGTTTGTTTATTAAATGAAAGTTTTATGCTGATCACACAAAATAGTTTCATTATTCGTAAGAAATCAAAACTAGAAAAAAATAATAAATAATCCTTTAATTGAAATATATTCTAAAATATTCCAATTTAAGTGAATTTTAATATAAAAATTTATTGATTTTAGTATTTTAAGAAATATTCGTAGTTTAATTAAATCATAAAATATGTTTTATGGCTCAATAAATATTTCGCACCTTTTACAAATTATGACTATGTGCAATCTGTATATTTAAATATTTTAATAATTCATGATAATAATTTTAACAGATCTCACGTGTTAATTATTTCCTTCTGTCATGTTGTGAACGTATGATTTAATAGCAAATTTATTAAAATATAATAAGTTAAAATATTTCACACAAAGAAATTGTTAAAATACTCACGGACATGCAATCAGTACACTGTGCAACAAAAAAAAAATAATTAAAATTTTTTCAAGAAAACAGGAATTTAATTTATTAAAAAAAATATTTATTTATTAACGCTTTTGATATAAATTGCTCCCGATTGTTTGAAATTTTTTTAAACTTTTCAAAAATATCGTAAAAGGTCTAGTGGATGAGTTGGCATAAGCACCAAATAAAACACAGTAGCGAGAAAAAAGCAACCGTGTAAATGTGTTACTTTGGGCTTTTTTTCCTAAGTTACTCTTAACTTCTTTAACCCTTTGACTGTCCAACGCATACACAGACGTTATGATTGATACGCTTGCGCATCATATGTAATACACAATTTGTCTTATTTCTTTTAACAAAATGTTATATAATCTGATGGAAAAAAAGTGATCTAATGGTCTGAGCGTGCAGAGAATTTTTTATTTTTTTTAAATATGACCTGAACATTTCTATCCTTCAAATTTCCAGGATATAAAACGACAAAAATAATTTTTTTAACAAAACAAAATCTTTATTCATGTTTAAAAAAATAATAATATTAATAAAAATAAAAATATTTTCATTATATAATTATAAAAGAACTTAGGAAGGATAATTTTTATGAATTTTATTAAAGCAAGACTTTGTTTAGACTTTGCGATAGCAGGTTTTCTATTGTGGCTTTCGGTTAATTTTTTGTAACAGCCAAGACATCTTTTACGCACAAGTTTTCCATCATGTTTTCTAGGTATTCAAGAGATCTTCAGCTGAAGAAGCTGGTCTAGTCCAGGTAATTTTTCAGATGTGCATTTCCCGCAGTATGCGGAGAAATTTAAATTAAATCAATTTAGAATTAATGACGAAACAGAACTGGGGCTGTTGGCAGAGAATACGGTATTGAAATGGAATTAGTGGCTTTAGTGAGAAAATTATTATACATAAGTTTTGATTTTAATTTACTTTATTAAAAAATGAGAACATTTCATGTAAATACATAGTATCAAATAATTCATTGATATAACTTGTTGCAAAACCTGTATAACCGTAAATTTTCTATCAGCTGACAGCTGTTTCTGTTATAAAATTAAAATTTTTTTAATAACGTTATCTTACTTGCTTTTACTTATAATATGCAGTATACATTTTTTCTCCAAATGTCTAATTGTAAAGTTTACTGAAAGGCAATGCTTAATGATGTTATTAATAGTTAATTAAATTGGAAATGCAACTATATTTACATTATTCTTCAAAATGAGCTTGAGCCAATTTTTTATAGAAAACATCCAATTTCATTCTTTCTCAATATTTCGTTACCCTTTGGGTAACTTCTTCAGGAGGAAAAAAATCAATGAAATGCAACAAAAAAAACGAGTCACGATTGTATATCTATAGCACAGAGTAGCTTTTCTCACTACTGTACATGTATAGGTTTGCTTACCCCCAACAAATGAACTATAAATTTTAAATTTCTTAAATTTTCTTAGCTCAAACTTAATGGTTCTTAATAATTTTTTTAATACAAAGTATTCTTCTTAAAGCAGCAGCTAATTTTTAGCTTTAGAATAATAAATATTTCTTATCGCGGCATCTTTCATTGAATGATGGCTGCTTACCCACAACAATATATAATCCCCTTTCTTGTGTGTGTGTGTGTGTGTGTGTGTGTGTGTGTAATTAGCGTTTTTGCGGTGACTGAAAGTTGTTTTTAAAAAATGTTATTGTGTTCGGCGAAAACGCTAATAAGTTTTCATTGGCGTTTTTGCCAAACACATTTTTGAAAAACGACCGCCTTTCGCCATAGAAAAGCTAATCACAATAAATTTAAAATTAAAGAATTGTTGAAGAGCTTCTTAATTATTTTTTAAATAATTCATGAGTCTTAAGATTAAATTAAATAATAAATTTTAGTACCAAGAAAACTTGTTTATAGTCCCACGTACTGGATTTAGGTTGACGGGGACGGTAGCACTTGATCGAGCTATTTTCTTAGAAATATCCCAAATGCCTTATGGCTAAGAAACCGTGAATATCAAGAATTTTACGTTTTCTTAAATTAGAAAATTGTAATGTCCTTATTGAGAAACCCTTTGCACCTTTCAGTTTATTGGCTGTGTTACACATATATACATACATATGTGTGTGTATTAAGTATTGTATTTATTTGTGAAATTTGTACGTTGTTCATGAGGCCCTTTCGAAAGAAGTTCTACAAGTGTAACCATTCTGATTAATTATAAATGGAAGTATATAACGTAAAGAATGCTGATTAAGTTCGCAACAGCACACAAAAAAAACATACGTTTTATGCTGTTAGTGTCTAATTAACTTTTCCTGTGCTCTTTAGAAATTATCACGTTAATAAAAACTATTATTTCTTAATGAAATAATTGATAAAGTGAACACAGATCTAATTAAAACGAATTATTTATTTATAACTAAATAACACAGTTCGACAAACAAAATTTAATATTACAATTTCTAATTTGCATTATATTTGCATATTTTATTCAGAAGCTAGATTGTAGAATATTTAATAAAAAGACGTTTTTAAATATCATGTGTGAAAATATATTTTATAATTATTGCTTTCATAAGCATCACGAAGAAAACTTCGTAGGTACATCTTTTAATCATTTTTATTTAATTAAACGGCATGCAATAGTTTCAAATTAATATACAAAGTAATTTATGAATTTATTTGCAGCGTACAAGAAACAGATGGTTCTTATTTTGAGAACTTCACGTCATTGGGATGGAAACGGGAAAATCGTCGTATGTCAGCAACGCGTGCTGCTGAAGCACGTGCCGAAGCACATCACGAAAATGAACGGGAACCGCCCCACATCGCAGAAGATTCCATAGACAAACAAGAGGAAAATGAAAAATTATATATGGAAGTGTTACAAACAATTGCCAATACAGTGGGTGCACCAGCACCAGGAGGACAGGTAAGAAAGCCCACAACCATTCACAAAAGCACGCACTCACATTTACGCATACAATACAAGAATATTAAAAAGAAAATCCTGCAATAAATGAAAACATTAAATTAAGACGGACAGGGATTAAAGGCCAAAAAAATACTCATAAATAAATAAATGAAATCATAAGCCAAATGCATACATAGATCTTTATTATCTGTACATGTGTATTTGTTAAAACATGACTATAAAGCCGTGTTTAAATCATTAAAAATTATAAAAGGTTTAGCGTTTCATTTCAACGTTAATTGCTTCGATGTATGCGCCCAACATAAAAAGAAAATATGATGACATGTTGTAATGTGGTTTGAAAGGATCGAACTTATTTGGCTGTTAAATTATTCGTTATAGACTTTTGGAACTTACAACGGATGGCAAGAAAAGAAATTTTGAACTTATTGGCAAATTAAATTTAAGGGTGACATTTTTTTTACTGAATAGATTTATAGCAAGCAAAGAAAATTATTTATTTATTCATTTATTTTGGAAAGTGACCACTTGTAATCCGCTTAGTATATGAGTATACATTATAAGTTTATTTTTTATTTATTATATACATGTTTAGACCTCAGATTTTTAAATAATGCACAATCAATAATTTCCAAATGGTGGAACAATATTTTCTTGCACTTTTGCTTGTGACATAAAAGAATAACTATGAGTTTGTCTGGAATTAAATAAACATTTGCAGACTCCAGTCTCCTGAGGAACACACAACGATAAAGATCTTGCTTATGGATTAGGATTAGCAGAAGTCATGTAAAATTTATTGACAAGCTTGTTTATTAGCAACAGAAAGTCATTACCAGTGCTTCAGAAAAAGCTAAATAAAAAAGACTAACAAAGTCCTATTCAAAATAAATGGTTTTATTAACATTCTTGCAAAATCTCCCTAATAGAGTTTTTCTAGCAAATCTGGCAGAAAAAAGGTTTATTTAAAAAAATTTTAATGCCTCATTTTATGAAATTAAACGTTTCTAATTGTTTAAAAACACACATTTAAACAAAATGTTTGATATTTTTCATATGAATTTGAAACGTTTGGAAACGTTTAATTTGCAAAAAAAAAACATAAATCTACACAACATTTTCATTATGTTGAGTACAAAATTTTATATACGAAGCTTTGTTCTCAAAATGTTGCCATTTCAACAACCAGGAATTTAATTAAAAATAAATGGAATGAATTTCAATTAAATGACATTAACAGCGTATTTTTGGAAATAAAATAAACATTTTCGTTTGGGAATTTAGTATATTGAAACAACAATAAAAAAAACTCAAAATGTATTTTGTTCAATTTATAATCGCACTTTTTCCCAAAATTTATATTTTACATATTTACAAAGTAAAATATTAATTGTTTTATTAAAAACAAATTGCAATTGATTATTGATGGATATTGCTACTTACAGTGTGCATTTCACTATTGATTATAATCATCAATAATCAATTTCAATTTGTTTTTAATAAAACAATTAATATATTACTTTGTAAATATGTAAAATATAAATTTTGGGAAAAAGTGCGATTATAAATTCAAAAAGTAAATTTTTAGCGATTCCCATAAAAAGCACTGAAACTCAAATTTTGTTTTTGTTTTCACTATAAACTCGCAATGAAAATTTTCGTTTTATTTTTAAAAACGGGCAGTAAAAAACAAGTATTTTCTTTTAATTTTCTGACGTTGAAGTCCAGTTGGGCAATTCTATTTCACAATAGATGGCCTCGAGAGATCATGTGACTTAATTTCCTTGCATTTCGGATGTCAATATTTTATACATTATTTTCTTTATATACGATGTTAAGAGAAAAAGTTATTCAAAAATAATACTAATATGTTTCTTATAAAAAAAAACCTTCTCCCATTCTGTTGATTAATAGAAATAATACCAGCCGACTAAACAAGCTGAGGCAGTTTTAGCAAGTGAACTATGGAAACTGGGGAGTTGTTATTAGCCCAATTCACAATGTTGTGCATTTGAGATTGCAAATTTATGCAATTGTAAATATTTACAATCAATTATGAACGCTGTATTCTAAAAACATGTTGCAAAACATGAAATTCCTCTCTTCATTTTTTCGTTCGCTCAATCTTCTTTGAATTCTCTAAATTGGTTGTTGCAAAATGAATTGTAAATATAAACTACAGGATTTTGTGTTGTTTATTTATACAAGAGTAGCAAGTGCATATCTTTGTATTTTGTTTGAGTAGAGAAAAAATATGCTACATCACTTTGCAATACTACGATGCAAGACCATTTGCACAAAATTACCGGTATTCAGTGTTTAGTGCTTTTTACATTGCAACTCCTTGCAAGTGCAACTATTTTGTCATTGATACTGAGCGCTATTTTTAAACAACATTGCAAAGTTTACTTAGAAAAAGACTTTTAAATTTTCTTTTATACTTTGTTTTGCTTCTACGCGAAGTTTACTTAAAAAAGCTACGAACGAAGAAGAAAGCAACTTTGCAAGTACAGCTAGGAGTGTACGCACCTCCTTTCTTCTCTCCCTTATCACCATCAAATACAAGACTTTGAAAAGTAAACTTTCACCGTGGAAAAGCAGTAACAGATTCACAATTTTCGACCATAAAAAACCACAACGCTACAAAAAATCAGCGGTGTTATTGAATAGACCTGTATCATTGGATCATGTTCACCATCAACAAATAACAATTTTTTAAATTCACTATTCAGTCTTCCAAATAATTTAAAACTAAAGATATTTCACTTTTTATTTGATTTTTCTCTTTTTGTTTGTTTTTTTGCATCAGTCGATTCCATTGCTTTTAAGTTTGTTTAGTAAATATATTTTGTTCTTTACAAATGACAGCTTTAAAAGTACTGATGACAACGCAATGCACACAGCAAAAAAATCTATACCATTTTCAGTGTTGCTAAATTGCAATAACGTGGCAAATGCAAATTCTAATATTTTGTTGTTGGATTGCAAAGAAAAGCTACGATAGTTTGCATTGACACTTATTCAAGACCATTCGCATCAAACACTGAATACTGCTATTGTGAATCGGGCTATTATCTAGTTGTCGGGATTGAAAAGGTATGGCATGTATTAATTGCACTTGGAAGGGCCATCCGCCACGCAAGTGATTCTGGCGATGTAACTGTGGCGGCAGATGATGAACTGTAACCGATGCTAGTGGGGTGGTAATGGGTGCAGCTAAATGTTAACCTGCAGGTACGCCTACACCAACATCCATTATTTATGTGGTCGTAACATTAGCACTGAGTAAATAAGTGGTTAGCGTTGCTAGGAGGTGCAACTGGTGCTTCTGCCACCTTTGCAGATACGTTTTGAACTGGTGCTTCCGAAATACTATCTATATCTAGTTTTCCTTAACTATGTTTCACATTTTTTTTACTTTTTTTTTATATTTGTTAACCGTTTTGGACACATCTGTTCATATTTTTAAGGTAAATTCCGATGCGACTACCTGGGTGATTCTGCCTTGTATTTAAAAAATAAATATATTTATTTTATCAAAAGTCCATACGTACTTAAATTGTTGTTTTATGAACCTGTTATAAACCTTTAATAAATTATTATGAATAATGCAGCAGGTATATGAAGTTAAAAGAAAAATTTAAAATTCCACTGAACTTGATTACCTTTTGTTCATTAATAACTCTGCTCTAAGTTAGTGAGAAAGTTGCGTATACACAAATTTCAGAATCAATTTAGGCCTCTAATCGCGTGTAAGTAAAAACATCAAGTTTCGATTCGAATCAAATCTGAAGAAGATGCTCGCTCACATTAATTTTTCCATTTATAACAGTTTTTCTGTCTACCGTCCACCAAACTGTTTACTGTTTGCATCTACGGTTAAAAGGAAAATGGAAAAATCGACAATGTTTTTCATTTAAAACAAAAGATATTGTTTTTTTATTTTTGCAAGACAAAATATAACGAAATTTGCTTACTGTACATTTTACTTTTTAAGAAATACTAAAATTTTCAATAACTGAATAATAAAGATGTAGAGCAATAACAATTGAGTAATAAAGATTTATTTTAAATTCCTGCATAGGAATCATAATAAATTTAGCTGAAGAGACGCACTAAATTTTTATGATTATAGTCAAGTGATAAATATTTTTAAAAGCATTTAACAAGCGAGTGCTGTATTTAAATTCTTTGAATTTATTTTAATAAGCTTCAACAAAGTTTCATGATGACAACAAATGTCAATATCAATAACAACGAAATCAACTTAGAGAAAAATTCTTGTATTTTATAATTATTTTTATATAATTTTGTCTTCAAAATTTAATTAATTTTTTTTTTATTTGCCTTCTTACTTGCGGTTGCTGGGATAGGTTTATTGGTGAAGGTGCTCGTATGTAAGAGTATGTGGTTTCGACACCCACCATTAAAATCATAAGCAACTAATTTTTTACTGGAGATATGTGCCATGCTAACATATGTGCATATGTATGTACTTTATATATTTATAAGTCTAAGCAAATTTCCCTATTGTTCCTATTGTCGTAGTCCTATTTCAATAGAATTAACAATAGGTTTGTTGGTAATATCCATAAATAATATATATTTGCACAACATGAATCAAGAAAACTAGATTGCGCACTCAGCCGTACAAAATAAATTTCTACTGCGCATCTACGTCATCATAGAATACAAATGAGTGATTGTTGTAAAAATTATAAGTGATTTTTGGCACAATTCTGGAAATAACTAAATAACTTCTAAACGGGTAAAACGATTTAAAAAAAAAAAATTTTAAATGGACAGAAAAGAGATGCAGTCCAGTAAAACTTTTGAGTTTGGTCTTGAAGCTATTTGAGGAAGACCTTTCTCGGGCTACCAAAGTTTTACATTTCGGCCTGCTTTCCATACAAAAATTTACTTATTTTTACAACACATATTCTATGTCTACGTCACAACACAACATAATCACACACAACAAAATAACGGACTTGCGCAATGCGCAATCTTGTTTTCTTGATTCCTGTTTGCACAATACATAAAATTATATTTCCTATGTTTTTAAAATGTACGTCAATTGTCGAAAAGAAAAAGCAAAATTAATTGAAAAAGAAAAATTATTAATGAAGCTGGATTCACCCATAAAATTTTTGCGCGAACAAATGTTTTTCATATGTTGTTTGACGTCTCTCTTATTGAGAGAGAGAAATTATTTTTTTCAGACAACTCTAAACCAATGGTGCCAAAAGTGACGATTTTACGTCATTTTGACGTTTTTTTATAGCGAATTTCACAATATGTCGTTTGACGATTTCTGTTAGTATCCTCCCTTATACTTTGAATTTGATTGTTGTATAAAACTTAAGATTTTTGATGACGATTTTTTGACGACTTTTTCTTAATACTGACAATTTTGACGATTTTATTTTCAAAATTTTACGATTTTTCTGAAAATATTACTGGCAGCCCTGCTCTCAACTTAAATTCGATAATTTTAATTTTTGTGCTGACCATCGTTACCACTTTCTGTATTTTAGTACAAAAATTATACTTTTTTTAAAAATATTTGTATTATTTTTGTACCATAAAATTTTTGTACCAGTTTTCTGCTATTCTACTAATTGCAGAAAAATAAAAAAATTAAAACAGCAGATATACCAAAGTATATTTACAATTCCTTTCATATTCTCTTGGTATTTTAACTAATTTAAATTTAATTTTCCAATCAGAATCTCCAATGTTATACAAACTAAATAATTAAGTTATAAAAATTCTTAATATTTTCTTGTCTAATTATATAAAAACAGATATTATAAAACAAAAAGATTTATTTCTGATTAATCACACAAATGAACTTTTTTTGTACAAAAAAAGAAAATGTATATTTGTGTCGCTGCACAAGAGACTATTTAAAATTGTTCTGAATCAGAGAAACAAAAAATGTATATCGATTTCAGAAATTTTTACATCGAAGTTATTACCCAAATTAAAATAAGATTAAATTTTGGTGATGACCTTTAAAGATATAGTAGATCCAAAATTGACACAATCAGTTGAAACGGATTACCCCAAATTAGACAATGAGTGGCGTGAACATGCACTTTTGGACCACAAAGAGCTAAATCTTTCTTATGACTTAGATGTCGAAATTTATTGGGCAAGAGTTTTTAAAATAAGGAATTCTGCTGATGAAACTCTCTTCCCAAATTTAGAAACTGTTATAAAATTTCTTCCAATATTACCATTTTGTAATTCTTCCGTAGAGTGGGTTTTTAATAATTTAAACAATATTAAAACGGATTCGAAAAATAAATTATCAACAGAGAAAAAAATGGGGGTGCAACTTTTGAACTTACTAATGAAATGCTAAAACAACTGGAAAAAATAATTCTTACTTGTTATTTTAGAACAAAAATCTCTTGATATTTTGACGGTACAAAAATAGTGACCACCGAAATACATATTTATGTAATTATGTATTTATAAAATAGATATACATTTGTACTTAGAAGGGAATAAACGAATTTTATGCTTTATTAATAGTTAAGAGTATTTGATGTATATGTATGTATATACATGTAATATCTACATATTTGTTTACATTTTAAAGTACAAATATAATGCTCTACTTATGATTTTGAAATAAAAGCAATATGTTTCGATGAAAATAAAAAAACTTTTTGTCGAATTTTGTTTGTATTATTTTTGTCAAACTTCTGTACAATTTGAACTTTCTGTGGTGGCAACACTGGTTTGGACAAAGTTGAACTGAGTTGCCATATTACAGTGTTGCAAAAGCAATTTTACAGCAATTCTTTTATTTTTTCTTTTTTTTTTTCCTTGGAAATTATTTCGCTTTATTTATCTTATTTAACAAAAGCACTTGTCTTTTATAATTTTGTTACACAGTTTGTCACACATTTTTATTTTTTATTTATATATTTTATATGGTAGCCTTGATACTCCGGGATATATCTTTTAAATGAGCGAATCGTGTTACAGAAAACTCTCTGTCAATAAAATTTTATCCGGACGAAAATTTTGTCTAAAATAAGTGGGTGAATCCACCTTAAGAAAATATAAAAAAAATTATATTCATTGGTTTTTCATTAGTTTATTCATATATAAACTTGATTTAATACAATTCTTACTATAACTAAGCAAAGCTGAAAATCTTGTCTGACGAATTAAGTTTCGATTAATATCTAATCGAAATCTTTAATATTTCTCCTCGAATTCTTCTTTAACAACGTGAACTTCAAGTGAATGTTCACAAGTTTCATAGTTTTATTTGATACAATATGTATCACATCAGCGGTTGTGAATTGAATAAATACGTTTCAGAGATTGTAGCAGACTTTTGCTAAAGACTTCCCATACGATTGCAAATACTCTTGTTGACGTTAATAAATAATTTTATACAATAGTAATCATAAATATTTGCTCTTAAATAAACTATTAAGTGTTCAAAAACTTCTTCAGACAAATTGAAAACAGACTTCATATAACGATAAACAAGAAGCCATCAAGTAATAATAATATGACATTATAATGATACAATTTGTAACAAAATTTGATGATTAAACTTTTTTGCAGTGCATGCAAACAAAAAGAAAAAACTAAAAAACATAAAAAATAAAATATAAAAAAAAACTAAATACAAGTCATTATGATGCATTTTTTAAAAGCAATTTATTCCATTTTTACGCTTTTATTCTTATCCAATTATATTCCTTTTTGTTTTTTTATATCCAAACGATTTTCTGTGTCATTAGTATGCCCATTATAAGGAGGAAATGTATTTGCATGCTCAACGTGCATTTGGCATCAGTCCAGATCGTCATTATCGCCTGTTGCATGCAACAGCTGAAGATAAACCAAAAGTTATTGTCCTGTCAGTGGTTGTACTCGAAGCTGAAGGCTTGGAAGCCAAAGATGCAAACGGTAAGTAAAATTAAATTGAAATTATTCAGAAAATTGTTTTAAGAGCTGAAAAATAAAACTCATTTACGGTTCAGTGGGGCGTATGAGTGATTAGCAGAAATATTTATAAATTTCCATAAATGCAAATACATAATAATAATTATTATCACAGACTTATGAGTGTTCCGAACTAAAAGAGTGCTTAAATAATTTTTTTGGTTTTACATATTTTGCATTTTAAATGTAATGAGTTTTTAATATAAAGTTCCACTGGTCAGTGGGGCGGAACAATAAGTGGAGAGTTTAAAATATAAAATTATAAGGTCAAGTTTTGTTATGGCATATGGACATTTCCATAGAATAGTTCACAATTTGTCACCTACGCTATCCTCTTTAATTAGGTACAAACCATAGAGACTCTTTATGTAACTTTTTTGTATCAAACTTAAGTTAGTAAAAGAGAAAAAAATCTAAAGGTTTTAAAATATGTACTGGCAATTAAACTGGTTAAGAAGATATGTCCGTGGAAATACCCATATGCAGGTTTTGACGGCGTTTGTTTTTTTTCAATTATGTATTTCTTTAAAAGTCGTAGTAAATCTTTTTTGTTGTTTGATCGAGAATACGCGATAGTAAAATTCCAAGGCATCCCAACTGCACAATTAGAACGTTATTGAATACAAAATATTTGTGTACACATTAGAGATGAGATAGCAAGTGACTTTTCACTCATCTCAGCAGCCAACGGCCCTGGAAAAAACGACAGAGTAGTAATATATGGAATAATTAATAATCCTAGATGGGAATTGCATACTAATTGAAATTGATTTAACTTACAGAAATTAATAGAAGAAATTTTCGTATTCTAATTTGTTGAATAATACGGTTAAATAGTTGATAATAGTATCCACCGTTAAAAGAGGTAAATCCGAACAAATAACGCTGATGAGTAATCAGTATTGATCTGTTCTGTTAGTCTGATGGATAATTGTTCCAACATTACTTTCTTAATAAAAATAATTTAAATTTATTTCCAAGTTTTCTTAAATAAAAAGCAGAAATGGGTTGTCAGAATATAATTTGAGCCCTACAATTCCTTTCAACATAAAGCTAAAACAATTCAAGTAATTACGTGCAAACATTAATTAGAAAATTATATGAAAAAATTAGAGTAAAGCAAAAATACACAAAACAATCATGCCGAAAATCTGCTCAGCACGCTCACTCACGCTCCATATTTTTGTACTCATGTTCATGTACGCTCACGTAATTGAAACAAAAAACTAATTGCGATCGTCACGCATAATTCACGCTAATCACGTGAGCGGTGCCCATCTCTAGTACACACACATACACAAATTGGGAAGTTGTTGATCATATAAAAAATGTATTCAAGTTAATATTTTTCACAAATTTAATAATATATTACGATCGAAATGCGAGGTTACTCTTCGAATAAAATAAAAAAAATTTGATAAAAACGGAAAGGATCGAATTTGGCCCAGCAACATTTGCTGATATCGAACGTGTCTTCATCATTTATTCAAATATTTTTGGTGAAAATATCTAGACGATCAGTTCTCTTTGAATTTATACAAAAACATATGATTGTAATGTGCAATCAATATTTATTAATAAAATTGTTTTATCATTTTTGACGCTTTTTACCTTTTAAAGGTATGTTCGTACCATTTTAAACGCAGTAGCGTTTAATACTATGAAGATGTGTGTAAAAAATATCAAGGCAATCTCGATTAATAAATTAAAAAAAATACTTAAATAAGATTTTATTTTCGTTACAAATTGCCTTGTTTCCACGGTACGTGCTTCGCTCTCTATTCATCCTTAATCATGAGCGACGCAACTTGCTTCGCAAAGCAAATAGATTCAATATAAATCAATATGAATCTAATTGCGAAGCACGAAAAATTCTTGTCTTCTCTAATTTTTATCGCAAGCTTAGCTTAAAAAAATTAATAAAAAAAATTAATTTTTTTAACATAAATAAGCTGAAAAAAACAATGGACACTCCAAAATATCTTAAAATGTTAACGGACCAGAAATAATCCAAAAAATTTAAGCAAGTATGTGCGTCGTATAAACAACATGATTCATAAACATGATTGGGAAAGCAAAGCATGTGGTTCAACTCGTAGTGGAAATAAGCTATAAAGGTTCCACCTTACATTTTTCATTACTTTAAGTGTCACCATTAAAAAAAATGGCGAAAAACTCGATTTTCTTTATGCCATCACTAGCAAACTGACATTGCGGAAAATAAACAAACTTATGTATACCGAAAATTCTTGTTCATCATCATCTTATTCCAGAATCGCCTTCAATATTGCAATGTACTGCATTAAAAATTGGGTTTGTTCTTGCAAAGCAACAACTACTCCAAGTGTTAATGCTTTTTCTAAGTCGATTTTTTAATATTTTAAATTTTAAAAAAAAATTATGCGTCTTCTTCTTCTTTTATTTATTTGACAGATGTTTCACATTTTCAACATTTTCCATGCGTTTCATGAAGATGTTGTTTAGTGTAAAAAGCCCATAAACAAATGTATTCAAAAAGTGAATCTATCAAGGCTTCTGCCGTTTCTTATTTGAATAACTATCGATTCGTACGAAAACGAAAACTGTAGGATAAAAATTCCATTGTTTTTATTACTATTTCTCAGTAGTTTCAATTCAATTGAGTTCCAACTGAGCACCAGAATGTTGCCAAATAAACTGCATTATGCTGTGCACAGTTTTAATTATATATAATTTTTTCTAAAACTGCATTGATAAATCAAGCGAACATATCGATGGCGACTTATATTCAAAATCTCCAATACTGAAAATCACAACTTTACATGATAACATAAGAACTATTTCCTTCGTTTGTTATTAGAATTTGTATTACAATTTATAGCAAACAAAAAGCATGATAGACTAGTAGATAGTGGGCTGGACGATTAGTCTTGTTGTCGCAGGTGCGACTCCTGCCATGTTCGTGTATCTTTTGTTAAAGACAAAAAAATATGTTTTTCTTAATAGAAATTAGTACCAAGTTCTTGCAAAGTTTTAAAAACCACGAGTCAATCTCATGTACAATTCGTTTTTAAATTTATATTTATTGCCAATTTTATGAACAATAGAGGATTTTTTTATTCTAAAATACTCAATCCGTTGTCAAATAAGCGATTTTGTATAGTTACAAAAAATGTACATACATTAATTCATAAATTCAATATATATTTTTAACGTTTTTATTCAAATATTATCATATAATTCAATAATAATAATAATAACCAAAACTAAAATAATGATTAACAGTATAAGAAAAAATAGATTATAAAAATTAAAAATATGTTTTATTTCTTAATTGTTTCCTTAATTTTATTCTCTTTCAAACTTGATTAATATAAAGTCTCATAAAAAAGGGATATTTTATTGGAAATACATTTTTTAATCCTGTACAGTTTTCCATTGATTTTTCTGTATTTCGTGTAGTTTAGAATATAAAGGTTTTGAATCAGTATGACCTGCATGTGATTTCTACTCTAGAATAACAATGGAGTTTCAAATACAAGTGAATCAATTTCAAAAAAATTTACAAAATATTCAGCATACTAAAATTACAAAAAATAACTCATGAATTTAATCATAATTTAAAATTTTTTTCTATTTGCTATTCTTGCATTCACAAGAAATTATAACGTTGATGCGGCTTATTGAACGTGAATATGAGCCTTCGATATATTTTCAATACAAATCGACTAAATCTAATTACAACTCCAAAAAAATATGAATGAAAAACCGCATTAAATAAAAATGCATCAACTTTTTCAGAACTGAATCAGTTATTTTCTTCAACATTCAAAGTAACACAAATTTTTCTTTTAGGTTAAACGATAAATGAAGAGAACGGTTTTCAAAAGAATGTTCATTTATTTTATTTACACTTAATTTTTAGTTCATTTTACCACATAATATTTTGAGTGTGTGTGTGTGAGTAGAAATAAACCTTCTAATTAGCTTTTAAACAATATATATTTCTATTTAAAAATTTATAATTAAGTGAATAATTCATACAATTTCGCAAAGTAATTGCGCTCGCTTTTTCTTTTATTGTAGCTGGTGTATCTATGTAAATTTTCCTATTTTTTACAAACTGTTTTTCCTTGCCCACATCCGTGCAACTTTCACTCTATTAACTGCCACAAGTAGAATGTTAAACACATGTTTTAGCTAAATGTTCTCGTTTATTGTGATGCATATACAGATATAAAATGATATAGTTTAAGTTTGCGTTTTTAACAAAATCGTCAGTGAACAAAAACTAAATAAATAAACATAGAAAAAGACAAATAACTTCCGGTCAGGTAAAACACTAATCATACTGCTACACACATACATACATACATTGCTTTTCATGCATATTCGTGATATTTTCTACCGAGTACAATTGTATGATTAAACTACTGTTAGATAGTTTGCAATAATAAATTATTTTATATCAAAATTTTGTTCATGACTAAATGTCATAAAATATGAAAAGTGAGAAGAACACTTTCTTTTTTTTCTGAAATTAGTAAGTCAATTAAAAGTTGAATTTATCGTTATGATTTGGTAAACACGTAAGCAACATACAATTGACCGTATACGTATGTATGTTTGTATTATTGTTTGACGGTGGGTGTAAAAATATTGTTATCCAGTGTAATATCTACCAAAAACAACATTTGTTTTTAAGCCCTTAAACATACTTAAGGAATATTTAACCAACCATTTTTAGCAGGTTTTTAGATAATAATTATTTGTTTTGAAGAATTTTTATGACAGTTTAGCCAATCTAATGATTTGTTAAACAAAATATCTTTATTTTAGTTAACATATCCTTTAAGCTTTTTAAAATATACACTAACTAATTAACTAACAACTTTTTTATATTAAAGAGAAGCAAAGTATCCTTTAATATAAAAATATTATTATTCCTAATATATTATTTTCCTAATGAATTTTCAAAAAGTTCTATTATTTAAAAATATATATTATTTATATTTTCAAAAAGAACACGGTTGCTAAAAATTAATTTTCTTTATGTATCGATTTCGAACTAACATGAATCTTTGCGCGGCATCAGCCTTAAAGAAAAATAAAATTGTTATTATAAATAATCGGCTGGTGTTGAAAACCATTAAAACAAATTTCCAGTTTGAAAGAAATTTCTTGTTCAACTTTTGCGGCACCGATGTTTCGTATGCGTCAAAGGCTTAAATACATTTTTAAAAATGTTATCATGTTCATCCTAAATCAATGAGTCGTTGACCTTGCCTGCAACAGGGTTGGTCTACTACTAAACCATAAAAAAACTATGCATACATTCATATTTATTCGTTTTATATGAATTTTTCCCTTTCAGTTCGAAAAGTACATTTTCTTTTGTTTGAGTTGAATAAAATTCTTGCCTGCAGTAACGCCTGTTGTTTTCATTAAATACCTAAAAATCTCTAAATTTTATTATTAACTGTTACTGCAGTTTAACATGAAAGCTGTTGTCAGTGGCGGATTTAGGCATGCTTCCTCCCTAGGCACTCTTTAATATTGCGCCCTTTTAGATTATATGTAAGTGATTATCAAAAAAAACTTAAATACTTAAATTATCATGTATTCGTTTTTATAAATTTAGATACTGTTTAAAGCTATAGTTACTTTGCGGAAGCTATCGTTTATATAAACAGCCCAATTGTAAACAGAATTTCCTCATCAAAGTTTTTCATTTTTCCTTTTTTCCTATTATGAATAAAAATTCCCTCATTTTACTTTTTAGTCCGTTTTCATAAACCGTGTAAAAGGGAGAAAAAAATAAAAAGCTACAAAGTTGTTATTCTAAATATATTTGAGTTTGGGTTTTCCTTAAAAAAATTTCCACCACAAAACAGATGGGAGTTTGAAATAATTGGAGATATTTTTTCTCGAGAAAAACCTTTTCTCCTGAAACAAATTCCTTGCAAATATTTATAATTGGGCTGAAGTACTTTTTTTCAAACATGACAACTTATATGGTTATAAATTTTCTTAATTGTACCCTTTTTTAATACTATTATTATTGAATATGTCAATATTGTACTCTATGTATACCAATGAATTGTGAACTATTTATTGATGGTGAATTATCTCTTGTAAAAAACTTATCGAAATTATACTAAGAAATCTCGTGGTCAAATTAATGATGATATGTTGTTGTTTTTTATACGGCATTTATATTGCAAATTTTCGAATTTTTTCTATGGAAATTTACATACAAATTAGAAAAGTTTAAATTTTATATGTTTGTAATGACTTCTACATGAATTGTGAATAAAAATGTTATTACCTCTAAGATTGTAGAACAAAGAAAAATTTGTTATAATTTTTAATTTAATAGCCAGTTTGCAGCAAAAAATATATTTAATATATTATTTTGATCCTCTTGATTAAAGTTTAAAATAAAAATGAATGGCATACCCATTGCTGGAAGAATATCGTTATCCTAGGGATTTTTCATAAAATATGAGTTATTTTACCTTTCTCTTAACAACATTATAGATAATGAACCGATCTTTTAATTTGAACATGTTTTCGGAAATAAAATATACGTATGTTTTTTTAATTTGCTTATAATTATTCCTATCTTTTGGCCAATTCAAAGCAGATTCATACAGTCTTATTTTTCGTAAATATTTCAATTATTTTATGCATTCATACAATTTTTTTTATAATTTTCAAACAACATATTGAAAAAATTTTACACATGAATGGGGTGGGGTATGTTAAAAAAATGTATTCGGAATCTTATGATTTTCTTTCGAAATTTGAGGTTTTAAATAAAATAAATTTAAATACATATGTATGTGTGCAGTTAAAATAGAAAAACAAAACTTTTATGAAAAATAAAAGTAACTTTAAATATAAGTGATTAATATGAATAATATTTTTCAAAAATAAATATTTAAGTTTTTTTAATCAGGGCCTATTATATTAATTTAGCCTTGTGGGGTTTTGCTTGGGCAAAAACAACAATTAAATCTTCATACTCGTACTTTATTTCTTGCTAAAATTGCGCAATAATGCAAGAGCATTAAGTTTATCCTTTTCAGGGTGGAAAAAGATCCTTCTGCTGAACAGTTTGTAGCAGGGATACTCAAAAAAATATTATTTAAAATCTTTTGAGCAGTGATGGGGATTTGCTATTTTCCCGTCAAATCTAACGATTTTGAAAGCAGTGGAAAAAAATATTTTAGTAGGGAATTTATTGGAAAATTGCAAGCGAAGAGAAAAGAGGACAGATTTTTCATTTTGAGAAAATGTATGGAATTTTTAATACTTAGCTTTTTTCTTAGTGTAAATATTATACATATAAAAATATAAATTTAAAATTTTGTTACAGTATTACGCGAGATATTTCATACAGACAGAAAACATCTTTCGGTAAATAATAACAAGAGACAACGAAAGGCAAAGATATGTCTGATTTTCCTGGGAATAGATTTTGTATGAAAAAATAAAAACAAATTTAATTTCTGTTATGTTTAATATATAAATTAAGACTTTTTAAAATTATATGTTAGGCTATTTTAGTTATTCAAATGCGTTCTTATGCATATTCTTTCTTTCCAGGGTCCCATCCTTGTTTCAAAATTAAATTTTGTACCTGACGACAAAATTTAAAAAATGCAAATAAAATTTTCGTTTTTGTTAAAATCAATGAATTTTTAAAGTAGGTAAAAATGTAGAGAACTTTTTTTGTGTGTGTAGGGAAAAAGGGGGACATGTAGTGATTTTATTGAAGTTCTGCTGGCATCACTGTGTATATATTGTAATGAATTAAACCAAATAATATCTTTTAATTTATTGTGAGCTCATCTGGGAGCTCTAACTTTATTAGAGCTCCGCGAGGAGCTCTTTAAGATGTTTGCCAATTAATTAATTTTAAAATAAAATACATTGTCTTATATACTAGTTATGAGAATAAATCTTAAGGGTATCTTAGAATAAGAGCGAAAAGAAAAGACATATTTTATTAGTTAAAATTATTCTTTTAGTTTCCCACGGAGGACATGCGGCGTGTGTCTCGTCAGTGATTTGTAATAATTATTATTGTTTATATTTACCTATGCATGCAAGTGTTTATTAAATAATATTTATTTATGTGCTTTATGCCGTTGCCTTTGAACAAATGCATGGGTGTCAAGTAACCGTCTCCAAAACATTCCAGCTGTAGTCTGGCAATGCAATTCGACACTGCTGTATGCACTGGTAAAACATTGTTGGTTATAGCGACAGTTAGATTACGCTACAGTATCAGCAAAATAAAAAGTTAGGTACACAGGCTTTTTGAGAATATTATATTATTTTTTTATTAAATCTGTCAGAATCGATAACCATCTAAGTCGACTTACTAATTAAAAAGTAAATTCAACAATTGAATTGCTTAACATATATAATTTAATAGAAAATTCGTATTCGTTTAAAGCAAAACTTGACCAAATTAATTTTCGAATTTGAACTGCCTTTACATTATTTTTCCTTTAAGCTTTGGCGCCCTTTAAATTATGCCGCCCTAGACCCGGTCCTCGGCGTTAATCCAGCACTGGATGTTGTGAGAAAACAAAACGTTTACTGTCAAACTAACATTATGTTACCAGTTGCGAAAGCAACAGTTAAATAACATTTAAAGAAATTTCAAAAGTTTGAATATATAACAAATTTAAAAAAGGAACTGCATTGCAAGCAACAATAACTTAATGAATTTAGTAGTGCTGTGAGCAGTTATTGAATCACAGATACAAAAAAAAATCGCCCACCTCTAGTAGAAGAAGAAGTTTCGAACAATTGAATAGCAAAAACTTTCGCACTTAAAAAAAACGAAACAAATTTTTAATATTTTTTGGATCATAAAAGGCATCAAGGTTTTTTCGTACCAACCGAAATTGTTTTAACTTGTAAAAAATGAAAAAGTTGTACTTTTCGTATTCTAATTTGTTGAATAATACGGTTAAATAGTTGATATTCCTAGTCACTAGTAGCCACCGTCAAAAGTGGTAAAGTTAAACAAAAAGAACGCTGATGAGATGATCTGTTCTGCTAGTCTGATGAATAATAAAAGTTGTTCTCTCTTAATAAAAATAATGAATTTATCCAAAAGCAATTTCTTGAAAATTAAGAAGAAATGGGTAAACTCAGATTTTAACTCCAGCCGTAAATGAAATATGTAAAGCAATTGGAAAATGAATGAGAGGAACTCTTAAGACACTGAAGCAGAGTATTGAACAAATTTTCAAATGAGTATAACTGACCAACTACCACCGTTAGAGATGTTCGCGTATAAGTTAAAATTCAGCTTGAAGATGATTTTACGTAGAATTCAAATTTTAAATGTCTAAAGTTAAAAAGGTTTACATTTGCGGAGTGTTCTATTTGGGGACGTCCAAGCATCACAGACTTGGCTAGCTGATTTATACTGTCGATTTCAATATTTTATTTGCTTTTTATTTTCACCCTGTTCAAAGTCTTAAATAATTTTATGTAATTTATAACCTTATTAATATAAATATTTTGTACTTTCTACCTCATTTTTTCCATCTACTTTCATTCATATTGTAATTGTCTTTAATATTTCATTTTGGATTTCTTTTATCGCCTGAGAATTTTAAATTACGAATTAAATACCTTAACAAAGTAAATTCCATTAATGCTAAGCGCATGCAAACGCAAGTGAAACCATATTTAAATAAACAAGTAAATAATCTTAAAAGAGAATAATTAAATGCTATTAATATTCACAAGATTATAAATCACATTAGAATATTCACACCAGAGACTTTATACAAACGAATTTCATAAAATAATTTATATGTAACAGGAAATATTATCTTTCTGGTATTTGCTTTGCAAAAGTAAAAATTAAATTATTTATAACGACATATTTAATTAATTTATAAATTTTTTGTGTATAAAGCAATTATAAATTAATAATGCATGTTTTACTGAAAAATGCCATAAATATCACAAAAATAGTAAAAGCAAATACGTAATGCAAATTGTAAATATTTAAATGATTTTATTTTCTTAATAAAATATTATACTATTAATTAAACGGAGAACTTAAAAATATATCTTTTATATAAACAGGCAAAGACAGATTTTTGATCCGTTTTTCTCCCTTGTTTACCAACCGATTTTCTCCATTCTTTTACCAAATGGTGATCCGACATTATATTATTTAAATCGGTTTGAACGTAAACCTATTTTCATTAATGTAAAGAAAATAATGAGTAAATTATATATTTGGGGTATTCACACGGTCGTCATAAAGTCATATGTCTTAAAATAATAACACGAAAAATATGACTGCTGTGAACAATCCCTCATAATTTAATGTGCTATTTTAAATTTGAGTCAGCTGATAAAAAAAAAAAAACAATAATAAAACGGACAATCGTTACTATCATAAAAATTATATATTAGAATGCCGAAAACAAGTGAAAAAAACGAAAATAATAGCTAGTTTGTGCAAAAACTACACTACTGTTTAGTTATGACAAAACAAAAACACAACATAAATAGTCTTATTATTTTAGGACTTTTTTGTTTGAAGCGCAACAACAATTGTTTTAAGACGTCATAAAATAATAAGACATTATGACAATATGACATGATAGGACACCGTGTGAATACCCCAATTATTTATATATATTATAACACTATTTTGAAGTCTACAAGTAAAATAATTCTGTCTACAATTGAATTTGACGTTGCTTGATAGTAAAATATCAGATATTATGTCAGGTGTAGACTCCATGTAACTACTTCCTCTGCAGCATTAAAATTAAAAAATATTGAAGGAGGCAAAAAAATATGTTATTGCAATAAAAAATATTTTGCAAGCGTTTGTTTTACAAATCTTTGTTTACTTTCTCTTTGACAGCTGTAGTTAGAGCTTAATATTCTCATCTCAGCTTTGTTGATGTAGAGTACAATCCGTAACTTGTTTGAGAGCTCAAACGGTGCTTCGTTTTGTACGATCTTCACGCCGGTTTCTTTTTCAATTCAAGTTCACACGTGTCCGCGCGATCCGCACCGAACTCAAGTTACCGTCACTGGACCTATTCTCATCTATTCGCAGTAGAAGCTCCAATGACAGGAACAATTTATTTTTTTGTCGAAGTTAAGATGTCTCTTCCATATGAAGCTTTGTTATCCAGCCCCTTTGCTTTCTCCAGTCAAGATTTTAATTTGGAGTTTCTTTAAAAAAAATGAAAATATTCCAAATTTAAAAAAAAGTATTTTAATTTATGCAATGCTGCCTGCTATGAAAGAAAAACAAAACACAAACACACCAACTCTTTGCCTCTCTGGATAGATATAATACATACATACATACGAGTACATATATGTGTATACCAAAGAGAGATTACAGTGATTATATAAATATGTACATCTTTGTAAATTCTGCAGACTCAATTTTAAATATTGTATCTCCTTTATTTGACAGGATTTTCTGATCCCTATTGCATGCTGGGCATACAGCCAGATGGTGGTCCACCCGTATCACCATTACCACTGCCACCGACTCCACGTGCTTTGTCCGCCGATATGAGCGCGTTCGACAACAATGCTACCGACTCACCGCCACATCGCAAGCACAGTTTTCGTTTAAGTTTCAAACGGCGTGAGGGCAGCAGTAGACGTGAACAACGTGACTCCCTGGGTGGTCCAGTGCCAGCAAAATTTATATGCGCCACATCAATTAAACCGCATACTTTGAATCCCAAGTGGAATGAAAAATTCAAATTGTAAGTATCAATGTTATTCGCACGGTATGTGGTAAAAGATAAATAAAATTTTAAGCTTCGAATGTAGCAGATTCAATTTGATTCAGTTTTAAAACAAAACGAACTCGAATGTTGGAAAATTGTTTGCTTTAATTATTAGAGAGAGATAAAAGCAATGAAAAATGTTAATTGATTTATTAAGCCAAATAAACCCGCCTTATAACATGTAAAATCATTAGCATTTGTCTTTAGTCCTTGAGTTAATAGTCGATGGTGTTCTAAAATAGCAACCAACAAAACTAATTAGCGGTCAATTACCGAAAAACTTGGAGTAGAGTACAATTGAAAGTCTGGATTCTGTATAAAAGCTTTTCAAGTATTTTCACACACGATTATATAATTAAGCAAATATTTGCGAAATACAGTTCGTCACAGTACAAAAAATTACCCCTAGATTTTGAAGCAGATGTTTGATAAAAACTGTAAATTAATAATTATTTATGTAAAATAGAAATAATTGTGGAATTCATTTAGTAAAGTACCTGTCGAATCTCTGGTTGATGGTTTCATAGAAATTCTATGAAAATTTTTTTAGTGCTTCAATATTGTTGAGATTTTAATGAGCGAACAGAAAAGTAATTTAGCGAGATGACTGTGTGTATTTGTTCAATTAATAATAAATGCAATTTAAATTGGTAGTCATTATAATAAGCAAGTGAAATCATTTCGATAATATAATAATAAAAAGTATTTCGAATACATAATATTCATACTTCTTTTGCAAAAACTAAGAACACTTTTTATGCAATTTTATTGAACACAAAACTAAAATAAGCAAGCAGGTAGAATTGTCCTCCAAAAAAAAATTCTCAAAATTTTATTTAAAATTTGAAAAAAAAACCTGCAGAAAATCATAATGAATGGAAGAAAATCCAAAGATCTAAAGCAACTAAATGGGTCTTTAATTAATTTGCAGGAACTTGAACAAACTCTTCACTCTTCAGAAATACAAAAATATGAACTTAATTTTGCTTTTTGTTTTTATTTTTCTCCATTTTCTTTTCAATCCGTTTAAATCATTATTTCATAAATATCTTTAGTGACATTGATGACATCAATACTGACACATTTCACTTGGACATCTGGGACCATGATGATGAAAGTTGTGTACTCGATGCTGTATCACGTCTAAATGAGGTACGCGGTGTGCGTGGTTTGGGGCGTTTTTTTAAACAAGTCTGTCAGTCGGCACGACAAGGCTCACAGGATGATTTTCTTGGCTGCGTTAATATACCAATTGCTGATGTGCCCAGCACCGGCATGGAATGCTGGTTCAAATTGGAAGCACGTAGTCAACGCAGTACGGTGCAAGGACGTATACGTTTGAAGTTGTGGCTGTCAACACGTGAAGGACAGGTTGGGGATGGTTCATCAGCATCGGATATTGACAACAGCAGTGAAGTAAAAAATATTGAACAATTGCAAATGGTTTTTATGAAACATGAGGTGGCCACACATGAACCATCCTGGACATGGAATGGTGAATTGCCGGGCCCTGCATTGACCATATTGCATCAGATGGCTGTGCAGGCGGACTTGGCGGAATTGCATTGTACAGTGGCAAAGTGAGTATAAAAGGAAAAATTCAAAATTGTATTTCGCAATTGCAAACTGTTTATGGTCCTTCGGGCAATATTTTTATAACAGGAAATATTTTATTTTAAACACGTTTTTGGGAGTAGTTTGGTTTGAAAAATTTTCACTGAATAGTTTTCTTCAGAATTTTAAATTAAAACTTTGAGCCATAACCTTCTGTTATTAGTTTGTGATAATACCGACGGAGACCATAAAAACTCTATGAGTAGATATTAAGAATTTCTACTTGCTATACGATTGTATAGATCATTTAGAAGTTCCTAAAGGAAACACCTATTCGTGGCATACCAAGGCTGTTTGTCAGTCTGGCTTCTAAGCTATTTTGCTTTTAAGAATCCAAATAAAAAACAAAAAAAATTATTAACTCTTTGCACGTCCTTTTGTCCGTGCGTATGTTTTGATGTCGGTACTTTTTGCAAGAATTATTCAATAGAAAATTTAGTTTTTTTTTTAAATTATTTCATAATTTTATAGAAAAATCTCAAAGTGGAAAATTCACATTCACTTTAACAAATATTGAAGTGAAATCTTTTAAAATTTTGTTAAATGCATTTTACTTTATTTTAATTTTGCAGATTTGTAGCAGCCGCTAAACTAAATCGCAATACACCTCTAGATCCGAAGTTCATGCACAGACTGCTCACCGAAGTCGAAAAGCAATGGAACGCTTCAAGTCAGGACCACTTAACACGTGAACTTGAGCAATGGCTGGCCGAGGCCATGAATGGTTTTGTCGAACGGTCACTTTATCAAATACGACGTCATCGTGACATTTTTCCAGCTCTTAATCCGCCATCACTAATACGATTAGAATTTCTATTGCGCTGTCTGGGCCTGTTGGGTTCAATGCGAACATTTCGCGTAGTTTGCCCCTTCAATAAGGGTGTACGCGGTGAAGTGGTAAATGCTTTGCGTAAAGGATCTGTAACATGGGGACAAATTATTTTAAAGGAAGCGCAAAATCTAACAAATCCTTTGGCCCACTTTGTGACAACATTAACGGCTGATATACAAATTGGACAATCTTATTATCATGCGTTGTTTGACAAGTAAGTAAAATAAAAAGCCAACATTTTGCACTCATATTTTGTTAGGCGACAATACTTCGTAGTGAATAAAAAATCTCCCCAGTTAAAAGCACTTGTAAATGTGAACTTTCGACACGCGTGTCTCACATAATGTATGCTTTGTGGAAGGAAACAAAAGCAGTACAATGTAAACACAGAATGTAAACTACCCACAAATGTCCTTTGTATGTCTGAATTGTTGTACTACTAACAATGGACATTCAAGTTTACGAAGTGTTGGGCCAAAATAAAAAACGTAAATAAATGTAGGCGATAAGTTTTACAAGACACCAATTTGTTGCAAGATTTTATTCAGCAAGAACAACTTAATTATAAATTATTCAAATACTTGTTTCCTTACAAGGCCAATAAATAATTCTGCTTAAAATAACTTGAAGATCAATAATACTTTTTGCTGAACAGCCTTCTCTGCGAAATCATATAAGCACCCGGTAAAAAATACTGATATGTTAGAGACATACACGAATCCAGTGACATACATAACATACCATAGTAGATGAGTAGCGCATGCACTTAATGCTGACTTAGCGTCTGCCACTGCATGTGCAACGCATTTGTTGTCGTTGTTATGCGACACTTTCATAAAAATTATTTTTAAGTTTTTATGCAAACCTTGCATAAGTAGATTTTAAGATTTGAATATTAATAAAGAATTATTATTAAAACTACACTCAAATAATCGAGTTGTATGTAATTGGCGCAGTCGGAATAAACGTACCTACATTAAGAAACTAAGATTAAGAATTTTAAAAATAAGTTAAAAGTGTCCAAAAATAAAAACTGAAAGCAAAGTTAAATAAAATAAGCTCAAAATAAATAAATACAAATTGAAAATAAAATTTAATGAAACTTTATCAAAGAAACTAAATAAAGTGCTACGAAAAGAATAAATAAAATACTAAAAAATTAATAAATGCTGGAGAACAAAAATTTGGAAGAAGTAAGCAGACTTTTAAGTGACCTCAGCATAACAAATATGACAGATAACAAGGAAAAAAAGGAATTCGCATTGCAGAACCTTAATTTCTTGGAACCGTTCGATGGCAACATCAACACGCTTGCAATGTTCATCGGATACAGGACCTTCTCAGGAGAGAAAATCCAGGCGATTGGAGAACGCTAAAAGCGGAGCTCGTGCAGGAATTTGGAGAGAAAAAGGATATCTCAACACTTATATTTGAATTGGGTAATGTAAAATTTATTAATAGTGTTAAATTATTTTGTGATGAATTAAATAATCAAATTTGTAAAATTAGGGATTGTATAACGTTAAGTGAAGAATCTGAAAGTAGGAAAAGTATGTATAAATCTGAAGTAAATAGATATAGCTTGGAAATTTTGAGAAAAAATTGCCTTACCATATTGTTGCTATACTTAATGCGAACAACTTATCAGATTTTAAATCAGCTCTTAAAATTTTGAGGGAAAGCGGTTTGTACTATTTTCAATTTACGGTAAAGAAATTTAATAAAAATCAAGGTGATTATTCACAAGGAAAAATCTTTCGGCCTGTAACTCATGTTTCACAAATGCCACACAATTCTTTCCCATCTCAATATCCAACAAATGCTTCTCAATTATATAACTGGGGACAGCAACGTCCAAATTTCAATCAGATTAATAATAATTTTTCACAACAACCTTATTTTAATGGAAATTAACAGTTTGCTCGTAAAACAAACTGGAATAATTTAAACCAATCTAGAATCAGACGATATGGAGTTCCTGTTCCAATGGAACAGGATGGATCAAATTTTCATTTACATGCCCCGGAAGATTACCGGTTGTAACGTTTTATATCAATAATAAACCATTTAATTTTCTCATTGATACAGGATCATCTGTTAGTATAATTAGGAGAAATAATTTATCAACAATGGTTCAAAAAACAAAACTGATTACTTTAAGAACAGCAACAGGCTCAGTAGTTTTGGACTCCACTCAAGACACTTTCATCCATGGTAAGCTAATAAAGTTTTATGTGTATGATTTTTCGGATAATTATGAGGGATTGTTAGGTTATGATGCACTACGAACTTTAAACGCAAAAATTGATGTTGCTAGAAATAATATAGTTTTAGATGACTTCGAATATCTAATAGGATTTCATACCAGTAGTGATAGTGACTACGAATTAATGAAGCAGAAATTAAATATTCATGAGATTGAAATAAATAATGAAGAATCTAGATTTCGCATGGACCACCTCAACTGGGAGGAACGTTCAGCTTTAGTTAGGTTATTGCGTAACTACAATAATATATTTTATAAAGAAGGTGATAATTTGACCTTTACTCATGCAACAAAACATTGCATTAAAACTATCCATGAGGACCCCATTTATAGCAAATCATATAGATATCCTGAGGTCCATAGAGAGGAGGTGAATCGTCAGATAAGAGAGATGCTCGAGCAAAACATTATTTGCCATAGCACTTCTCCCTATTCCTCACCGATATGGGTTGTACCCAAGAAACCTGATGCGTCAGGGAAGAAAAAATTGCGTATTGTCGTAGATTATCGTAAATTAAATGAAATTATGATATCCGACAGATATCCTATTCCTAACATGGAAGATATTTTAGATAAGTTGGGAAGGTGCCTTTACTTCTCAACGATTGACCTAGCAAAGGGCTTTCATCAGATAGAGATGGACCCTGTTGATAGAAAGAAAACGGCATTCTCTACCGCAAACAGTCATTTTGAATTTATGAGGATGCTTTTTGGGCTAAAAAACGCCCCATCAACGTTTCAAAGGTTGATGAATGAGATACTGGGAGAACTTGTTGGAAAACATTGCCTTGTGTATCTCGACGATATAATAGTGTTCAGTGCATCTCTACAGGAGCACATCGAATCGCACGATAGATTGTTCAAGAAATTGACAGATGCCAACTTAAAAGTACAGCTCGATAGATGCGAGTTTTTGAAGAGGGAAGCTGAATTTTTGGGTCACTTGGTGTCACCTGAAGGTGTGAGACCAAATCCAAGGAACACAAGTGCTATTATTAAATACCCAATACCTAAAACGGAAAGGGAAATAAGACAATTTTTGGGTCTAGCTGGATTTTACAGAAAATTCATAAGAGACTTTGCTCGTATAACCAAACCCTTGACATCCTGTTTAAAAAAGGGAAATAAAATTAACTTTAAAGATAAAGAATATATAAAAGCAGTCGAAACAATAAAGATTTTAATAACAAGGGAACCAATTCTCTCATACCCAAATTATGAGAAAACTTTTACACTAACAACAGATGCTTCGAACGTGGCTCTGGGTGCGGTGTTGAGTCAACAAGATAAACCGATATGCTTTGCAAGCAGAACGCTCAATGAACATGAGCTTAACTATTCGACCATTGAACGCGAACTTTTGGCTTTGGTGTGGGCAACCAAATATTTTCGTCCATATCTTTTTGGCAGAAAATTTTTGGTTAACAGCGATCATAAGCCCCTCCAATGGTTACATAACCTCAAAGAACCAAACACCAAACTCCAGAGGTGGAGAATCAAACTTAATGAATTCGATTTCGATGTATAGCATATTCCTGGCAAGGAAAATTACGTTGCTGATGCTCTTTCTAGAGTAAAACTGGACGAATGTAATATGAATGGAGATGTTAATTCTGATATGGCCACAATTCATTCAGCGGAAGATGATAATGCTAATTATATTCCCATATCTGAGAGGACGTTGAATACATTTAAAAATTAGTTGAGGCTTTTTAGCAATGGCACGGACAGTATCATTAAAAAGAAGACATTTTCAAATACAGTTACTACTATATACTACACAAACTTGAATAATGATGATATTAAAAATATTATTAAAGAGCATTTGTTAGGAAAAAAATCGGCAATCTTTATGCCAAATAATGTAGACTTTCTCCGTTTTCAGGACGTCTATAAAGACCTAATACGTTCAGGTAATACCGAATTATCGAGGGCGATGAGGGAATTAGAAAACGTTACAGAATATCCAAAATTTAAAACTATTGTAATGGATTTGCATTTGGAAGGAATGCATCAGGGAATTGAAAAAGTTGTTAGGGAATTCTCGATAAAATATTATTATCCAAATTATGTAAAAGAAATTTCGAAAATCATCAATGCATGCGAATTGTGCAACTTATGCAAATCCGATCATATAAGACATAGGTTGCCTTTTAAGTTAACGCCCCCGGTATATGACACTCGCGAAAAGTTTGTTATCGATTTTTGGCAATGGAATAAGGAGAATTATTTGACATGTATAGACCTTTATTCGAAGTTTGCAATGGCTGAAAAAGTCTCAAACTTGAACTGGGTAGAAACGAAACGAGCATTGTTAAGAGTGTTTAACGCTATGGGACCTCCGAAAATTTTAAAAATCGATCAAGATCAAGGTATGAATAATGTGAATATTAGGCAATGGTGTGAGCAGCTAAATGTAATATTAGAGGTTACCACTGGTAAAACTGGCATAGGTGACATAGAAAGACTTCATAAGACGTTGAACGAAAAACTACGAATTTTGAATACTTCAGGTGATAAAGAACAAACTTATATGAGCGTTGAACAGACAATATTTGCCTACAACCACACAATAAACCATTCTAGTACCGGAGAAAAGCCATATAACATTTTTTTTAATAAAGCTCCACCATTGATAGATATGCAAAATAAAAAGGAAATTAGAATCAATAATGCAAATTTAAAAAGAATAGAAAACCCCATTAATGTAAAATATATAAATGCAGAGAATAAAAGGAAAAGAATAAATAAAATAGAAAATCCTTTTAAAAGGGCAGAAGTATTAAGGAGAGAGGATGATGGGGAGCATTTTGTAGTGAAATTTAGGGATAGAAATGTTAGAAAATATAAAAGCCACTTTAAAAGAAATAGAGTAACAAATATCAATGATTGCAGGAATCAATTCGAGACGGCATCTACAGGAGAGAATCCTGGAACATCTCACTCAAATTGATTTTTCCCGAATGTTCTTCACAGCTATGGTCTTGTTGTACTTGACGTTCGGAGTTGTCGCTCAAACTATTAAAATTGATAAAATTAGTGATGGGTTTGGCTATGTTGTCATTGACCAGGGAGAGGTATCAATCCCCACTGATTATGGTAATCATATTGTTGAGATCAATATGACCGAGCTTGAGAAATCTTTCAATGAATTGTGGAATGAGTACAATAATCACGAATACTTACAATCTGCCATCATAACAAAATATCTTAATATGGCTGATCAAGAGAAACAGCTATTCATAAAGAGGCACAAACGGGGCTTATTTAATGCATTAAGTAGTGGTCTGAAATTTCTTTTTGGAACCCTTGATAGTGAAGATAGAGAAACAATAGAAGAATCTATAATTGAAATAAAGAACAGAATTGATAATGGCGACATAAGCACAAATAGTATTATTGAACACGTTAATGCTGGAAGTACACTTTTAAATGAACTAAGAAATTCAACAAATGCCCTTCAGAATGCACTTGTTACTAAAGTTATTGCCGATACTTTTCTTGATAATGTCAAAACCTACTTAGAGCACGTTCAGGATATTCAGATGGGAATACAGTTGGCTAAATTGGGCATTGTTAATCCTAAACTTATTGACATTAAAACTATATCTCAATTAAACGCAAGAAAATTTGAATTTATTAAAACCTCTGTGTGGATTAAAGAAAATTTTATATATTTTGTATTGACTATACCACAAAATTTTACAATGTATCCTAGATTTAAGATATTACTAATTCCTGATAATGATAACCAAGAACTGGTATTAAGTTTGGATGTAGATCTTGTAAAGAGAAATGAAAAACTGTTTAAATTAAATAACAAAAAAATTACACCTGTATATGACTCGTGTTTAGAAAATTTATTGAATAATCAATTATCAAATTGTTCTTTCAAAACAAATAAAGAAACAAGTATATCTTTTGTACCACCCAATATGGTTTTAACAAAAAATATACAAAAAACAATCCTTAACCAAAATTGTAACGACTTAAATATATCCACTAATGGAAATAATTTATTAACATTAAGCAATTGTAAACTTAAAATTGGATCTTTTGAAGTTGAAAGCAAATTAAGTAATCCACAATCAAGCATTGTCCCATATGTTAAAACCTCTGAAAATTTAATTAAAAATAACAAAGACTATATAACTAAAATAGAGTTGAAAAATAATTATCACAAGAACTATGCAGTAAAAGAAACAAATTATATTATTTTTGCATTCATTTTTATTATTTTAATATTCTTGGTAATAATAATACTACAAAAAATTAAGTTCTTAGATCTTATAAAAAACAGATGTATGAAAAATTGAAATTTCTAAAGAGGGGAGGAGTGACATACACGAATCCAGTGACATACATAACATACCATAGTAGATGAGTAGCGCATGCACTTAATGCTGACTTAGCGTCTGCCACTGCATGCGCAACTCATTTGTTGTCGTTGTTATGCGACACTTTCATAAAAAATATTTTTAAGTTTTTATGCAAACCTGCATAAGTAGATTTTAAGATTTGAATATTAATAAAGAATTATTATTAAAACTACACTCAAACAATCGAGTTGTATGTAATTTGCTAATAAGAATATGAAGTACATATTTTCAACACTCTCTATTACTTTAGCACGGGTTTTCATAAACAAATACATTTAAAAATTATATTAAACAGTTGTACAATTATTTTAAAGAATGCTGACGGTGTGTAGTTTGTGATTGAAAACTAAGTAGTTCCCAATTGCAAGACATGTAACAAGTTTTTGGGGAGCTTCAGAATTCCAAATAAAGTGGAATTTCTCAAAATACCAAATTGCAAAAGGAAACTGTAAAATTTTTTGAAAAATCTATCGTATACTACCAACTTTACATACGACGGCGGTTTAATATTGAAGTTACCTGAGTAGGAAAAAAACATTTTTTTCAAAAACCATTTATTTCCCAACATATTCTCCTTTTAGCTCAAAACACTTAGTAAGACGATATTCCAACTTTTTTATACCATCTGAATAATACGATTTTGGGAACCCCTCAAAATACGCGTTAGTTTCGGTAATAACTTCTTCGTTTGAGATGAATATTTTTCCTGTGAGCCATTTTTTCAAGTTTGGAAACAGCAAAACGTCACTTGGAGCTAAATCTGGACTATAAGGATGATGATCAACCAATTCGAAGTGTATTTCACGTAATTTCACCTCTTTTGGTCTTCCTGTTGATGGTATTGTTGCAGTGCTTGTTCGGCCGCGTTTAAATTCAGCAATCCAATATTTTACCATGTAATCTGACGGAGCAGACTCACCATAATGTTTATCGAGCTTTTCTTTTGTCTCTTTGGCCGTTTTCCCTTTCAAATAATAGTGTTTAATCACTGCACGAAATTCACTTTTTTCCATTTTTCAAGAAACACAAAAGTTTCTTACTTCAAACGACTACAACAAATAAACTAATCGATGAATTTGGGTGAAATTTTAACAGCAGACGTTTGACAGATCGCAATTTCTAAATTTTTGTGTTTGTGCTGCCATCTAGCGCTAGGTAGCTTCAATATCAATCCGCACTCGTACATAGTTTTATTTTCCTTAAGAGGACATACTAAAAGTTGTTTTAACCAGAAGTTGATTTTTTTATATAATTTTTCTGTAACGAATTTTTCCTAAAATCAAATGCTTGATTTTTATTTTCTTTTTCGCAAAAATAATTATTGTTTTTAATTTATATTTTTTTTTGACAGAAATAATTTTTATTTTCTAATTTGATTTTTTTATTGTGGCTGAAAGAATTGGTCGCGTTCATAAAACGTAGCTTTAGCGCATTCTTTGACTGTTTGTTTTGAATTTTTTTTAAGAAGTAATACTCAGGCAATTAGTATGCCTACCAACCAGTAGGTGCGTTACCTTCTTTGGGAAAGGGATAGTGAGAGAGGGCAGATGGTGAAAATGTGAAAGCTTAACTTTTACAACTCTGATATTGCGTCTTGTATTAGTTTTTAGATCAGTGGTGCAGCGCCTCTGATGTGCATCAAATGTGTTAAGCCGGCGATTTTGATACAATACCGACGAAGGAGGGAGCTGTGATGTCTTCTAGCATGCACCAGTATCAACTGCTGTCGGTACTCTTCAGTTACCAGTGCTATGCCTTAATCACTTAAACAGTGCAACAACAACAAACACAATGGCGTACTAATGCACATCTGAAAAAATGCTGCATGTTATGACTTACCTGAAGCTGGGCTCGAACCCACGTTCTTAGACAATATTTGTTAACTACTTCACCCAACAGCACCCCTGTCTTAGAAATGCGAAATTGAGTTGCTCCGCTTCAAACAACAGTTGAGTATTTGCTGCTATTTTTTCTATCATAAATCTTCTTTTGCTCGTATCAACATAGTCAAAATAGTCAACATATTGTGTTTAGCCTCCACAGCTGAACGCAGAGTGTTATGCACTTTTCATAAATTAACGAAATATAATTAAAATACTAATTTCATTAAATATATGTATGTATATACGTAAGGGTAAATTTTTTTGTAAATAGCAAACACGTAATCTACAATAAATTCTAAGAAAACTTGCCTAAGAAGCTATGGGTCTAAAATCTGTTGTAATACGTATTGGTCTCACTCTAGTAAACCAGTAATTGAAAAGACGACTGAATATTTAATTCAGATCAACAATATTCATGTATTTATTAACAAAATTTATTAAAAAAACAAAACGTGATTCCTTAAAGGTACAAAAAAGAATAATAAGAATAAGAAAAAACGGATGTAACCAAAAAATGACAAATGAGTAGTGACATTAGTGATGTATAAGTAACTGATATCGAAGATGCAAATTAAAGTAGTCTAACAAAATCAAAACCTGCCGAGAGACATAATGGAATTACGGAAATTGGGGAAAATCGTTTAAATTTGACAACAGTGTTCTGACATAAATGCTGCTATCTCAAAAAGTACTCAAGATACAGATTAGGTTTCAAATAATAGGTATTTATATCCTCTTCAAAATAGCGTTACACTTTCAATAAAGGTCAAAGGTCATAGGTTAAAGCTTAAGTTTTGGAATGCTATATCTCAAAAAGCACTATTTTAAAAATTTTGCTAAAAACTTACATTTTTGGCATGCTCTTAATGGATTTTGCCTGCTGAGTTTGAATAAGACCGTAGAAATTTTCTATCGCTTTTAGGTTTTGAGATATATATTTGAAAATTGCGTAACTCGAATAACTGTGGGGAGCTTGATAAAATCATTCTCTTTTTAAAGCTTCGTAATTCGTATAAAAATTAAAACATAATATCGATGCAAGACCAATGTGCCATATATCTTGAGCAATACTTAGTGAAATAAGGCTTAGGAAAAAATTGGATTAATAGATCCAAAAAGAGCAACCATATTTGTGTTTTGCAGTGACATTACCAGAAGTTGCTAGTTTTTTTATATTTCATAATCAAACTTTTAATAAAACACGAGATAGTAATCAAAATTTTAACAAAATGAAAGCAGATTCTTAAAGCTCAAAAAATTTGTTTTAAAACAAGTCAAATTAATAATATATTATGTTTGGGTTTAATAATAAAAATACCTTAAAGTAAAATCTTCATGTCTTTCGGCGGGAGCTAGGTTTTCATTTTAGACCCACACTTTCTTTAGGTAATTGTCACGTTTTTTTCACACGAACAGATTGACCCACCCCAATGTACGTACGTTTATTATGGGGTCTATTTATATTAATTACATATGGAGGGATCAAAGCTGAAGTGAACCAAATCACAAAAAGACAATTCGAAGATATTTTGAGTTTCCGTAAATGAACTGCCAAAACTAAATAAAATATAAAATGAAAGCCATTCACTTGGGTTTTTTACCCGTTACCTTAGGAACGAAACACTTTTTATTTAGTCCGTGACAGAACTAAATAGAGTTAAACTCTGCGGAGAATTTCGCACTAGATTTAAATTTTTCATATTTTATGACTTGGTTCACTTCAGCTCTGAGCCCTCCATATTTACTTTAATATTAGGTTTAAAGATTTCTTTAACAAAGTGGCGGCTCTGCGTTGAAATATGGATACCATCCGCGCAGGTTTCTTTTTTTATTGCAGTGTTCTTTGTTTTGTTGTTGTGCCATCACAGAATAATAATGGAAAATTCCTGGAATGGAATGGAAAATTCTGTGTTGTCCATATTTTTAGTATTATCCAAACTAATTAATTTAGCAAATTTAAATTATTTCCTTTGGCATGTTCATTCACCAGCTATTAATTTTTCCGTTTTTAAGACGTAACTTTTGGGCTCAACAGTTGGCACCAGATTTACAACAGTTGCGCTCAACCGCTTCGTCTTATGAACGCGCCCAATGTAATTTTTTTTTATTCGTCCGAAGGCGCCGAGCGACCGCTCAGAAATATCAAAAATATTTCAGATTATCCTAAAAAAATAAAAATAAAAAATAAACTTATATTTTGATTTTGTCATTATTGTTGCGGTCGCTGTTTTTCTTCGAATTTCTCCATTATTTTTTAGTTTTGTTCATAAATTTTGTTGTTGATTCTCCAGTGCAATACTCGGCTTTTTTAATTTTTAAAACCAACGTAATGTCAACTTTATATTATTTATTGCAAGTTTTCCAGTCAGAATGAAAAACGTTTGCGCAAAAACTTATGTTCGATTCCTACTACATATTTATGATAAAGTTCATTGGATATACTACAAACATAAGTACATATATTTTTAGTTCTGTGTGTTTGACACAACTTCATATATTTTTGAAAAATTTATTTCGTGTTGCGATCAAACAATTTTACAAGAAACTGAAGACAACTAAGAAAAACAAGTATGAGTTAGAATAATTCCACAGCACATCTGTAAAAGATTTTGAGTCTGCGGTATATACGAATGAGTAAATGAATTTAGGTGCGCGAGTTACGTCAGAGACAGCTTCGACTTTACCAAAAATAATTATAAATTGGCAAAAGTGACAAAAGGTCGATGGCCCAATTCAAATTGTGCAATCGACACATTTGTGTAGAGTAAACATTAATTTTGTGCAAAAGCCACTGAACTATTTGTTAATAACAAAATGTAATTTAATCCATTTTTATTAACGTAGAATAAGCACTTTAGTTTTAAGAAATCAATTTTAAATTAATAAATAAAAGGTGTAACTTAATTTTAAGAACAGTTGTAATACATTTAAAGAATAAAGAACAATAAAGAGCTTAAGCTCAACAGTTGTGTTTTTTTATTTTAAAATCTTAAAAGGATTTTACAAGTGGCGCAGTCGGTAGGATCTAATCCCGAAGGATTAGACAAGTGAACATAATACAAAATTGTGAAAAGTTTTATATCCTGAAGGATTAAAATAACAAACAAAATTCCTTAAGGAGTTTAACAAAAAACACAAAGAAAATCAGACTAGTGATAACAGCAGTCAAGTAAAAACAAAGTATACGAAACATTTTCGCTTACAATAAAATTTCAACAAAAAAAAAACAAGTGCAACAAGTGAACAAAAATCAAAATGGAAGCAACCAACTCAGCAAATCCACGTTCAACAGAAGATACCTCAACAAAAGAATCTCCAATAGCCATATCGGAAGTACTTAAAGAAGCATCAAGGATCAGAGAATACACAGGAAGCCAAGATTATGCGTTATCATCGTTTATAAGGGAAGCCGAACTCTTCATCCCAATTTTCAAAGACACCAATCTAGAGGAGTATGTTTTTCAAAGATGTATAAAGAATAAAATTCAGGGAGCAGCACTGAACGTGATACGAACATTGGGGCCCGATCCAACTTGGGAGCAGATTAAAAAGGAGCTCATCGAAAACTTCGGTGTCAGGGAAACATATCACCAATTGTACCACAAAGCTTTGTCTATAAAAAACTATAATGTAACTTAATGAAAAATATGAACAAGACCAAAATAAGCCTAGTGAATTTAGTCCAAAAATAAATGAGTCTATGATTTTAAAAACATTTCTGAACAATATTCCACCTTATATGGCGAGTATTATATATAGTAGGGACATATCTAATATTAGATCAGCATTTCACACCTTGGAGGAAACAGGCATAATAAGACAAAATACAAATAATAAACGCATAGAACATAGGGAATTTAAACACATAGGACATAATCCGCAAAGTAGACAGGCAAATAGTTTTGGTCAATTCAGATAGAGAAATAATTCAAACCACTTCGGACATACGAACAATTCAGGTCAATTCAGACAAGTAAATAATTCAGGATTATACCGTCATTCAAACTTTCCTAGACACGAACAAAACGGACGAACATCAGGACAAGTACGAAATCCTTTTAGACAAAATTCCTATAGCCGTGGAGAACCAATGGAAGTCGACCATATTCAAGGGGAAAATTTTCGGTCATCAGCCCAAAAACAAATTTACCGTTAGTAGACTTGACCATTCGAATTATTAAAATAAGATGTGTAGTAGATACCGGCTCTTCAACCACATTACTAAACGAAAAATTACTTCCTCATTACAAACGAGAAAAATCAGACAGACCCTTACTTTTCAAAACATTCAACGGACAGATGGAGGTGAACTACGAAATTATCACAGAACTTCCTCAGGAATTCAAAGACGACAACCTAATGAGTTGGAAATTAACAAGTTTTAAAAATAAACCATTCGATGGTCTTATAGGACAAAATATTCTAAAAAGCTTAAATGCCAATATCAGATTAGGTGAAGAGTATATCGAGGTAAACAATAATAAAATAAAATTTTGCAATTCCTGCCCATACGAATATGAAAGTATTCAAACGCTCTAGAAGGTTCAAAAGTTGATGAAATAATCAATAAGTTCTCAAGAACCGACTTGAACGAAGAAGAAAGTAGGATATTAAATAACCTACTCGATGCGAACAAAGATTTATTCTTCCAAGAAGGTATGAGATTAAGTCATACTCACGAAATTCAACATGAAATTGTTACAAAAACAATTAACCCTGTATATTTCAAAATATACCGATACCCTCAAATTCATGAGGAGGAAATAAATCGGCAAATGAAGGAAATGCTTCAACAGAACATTATTACAGAAAGCAATTCTCCTTATAACTCACCGATTTGGATAGTCCCAAAGAAGACGGATTATTCAGGAAAGAAAAAATGGCGGATAGTTATAGACTACCGCAAACTAAACGAAATAACTGTCGATGACAAGTTCCCGATGCCTAATATCGAAAGTATATTAGACAAACTCGGGAAGTCACAGTATTTCACTACCCTTGATTTAGCCAAGGGGTTCCATCAGATCAAGATAAAAAAAGAGGATAGAAAGAAAACGGCGTTTTCAACCCCCTTAGGTCATTACGAATTTGTTCGTATGCCTTTTGGGCTGAAAAATGCGCCTTCAACCTTCCAACGTTTAATGAATTCAGTTTTGAGAAATTTAATAAACAAAATATGTGTTGTATATCTGGATGATATACATATACTTATAAAATCCTTTTAAGATTTTAAAATAAAAAAACACAACTGCTGAGCTCGTTTTTAATCTGCTCCCAAATTGGATTGGGCCCCAATTTTCGTATCACGTTCAGTGCTGCTCCCTGAATTTTATTCTTTATACATCTTTGAAAAACATACTCCTCTAGATTGGTGTCTTTGAAAATTGGGATGAAGAGTTCGGCTTCCCTTATAAACGATGATAACGCATAATCTTGGCTTCCTGTGTATTCTCTGATCCTTGATGCTTCTTTAAGTACTTCCGATATGGCTATTGGAGATTCTTTGGTTGAGGTATCTTCTGTTGAACGTAAATCATATCAAAGGTAAAGAAAATAAAATTGCAGACTTTCTGAGCAGAATCAACCCCGATACAGGAGAAATTCATACGATTGACACTGACGACAACACAAGTATTGCAGCGACAATCCATTCACAGCAGGAGGAACAAAACAATCACTTCCCAATTCTGGACACTGTTGTAAATAGGTTTATGACTCAAATAATACTAACAGAATATAAAACAAAAGAAGTAGAAATTGTCCAAGGAAAAAGGAAAATTTTTGTCAGTAAGACCGACATTGAATCCAACTTCATGACTGATATATTTAGAAGATACTTAAAAAAAGGGAAGGTAGGAATTTTCTCTGAGCTAACCGAGGGAGCTTATAATCAGGTACAGCTCAAGCTGATTGAACTATTTGATAATAGTATAAAGTTTTATAGATGTAGTCACCATGCAAAGGACATGGGCAATGAAGACGAAACTTATAAAAAAATCCCAAAATACCACAAAAACGAAACCGGGTATGGCGGTATAACGGAGAATTATGAGGGATTGAAAAAGAAGATCTATTTCAAAAACCTCAAAACTTTAATTCACAAATACGTCAACAATTGTGACACATGTAACAAATCAAAATACGATCGTAATCCTATAAAACCAAAATTTCACATCACAGAGACCCCGTCGGATGTAAATCAAATTATACACCTAGATGTTTATTTAGAGGACAGAAATAGCACAACAATTGTTGAAAAACTAAGACAGTTTTTATCAGTTAGGAGCAAACCTCTTAAAATAATAACAGATAATGAATTTAATTCTACAAATGTAAAACAGTTTTTAAGACAAGAAAGAATTGAGGTCCATTTTACCAAACCCAGTAATCACACCGGAAATTCGGATGTGGAAAGGCTACACAGCACAATTTCAGAAAAATACAGTGCAATGGAATCGGAAAATTTGGTACTTTCAACACAAGAGCGTATTTTTAAATGCTTGGAATGGTATAACAAATCAATCCATTCTCTTATTAAAGAAAGACCAATAGATGTTGTAGAAGGTAGAGTTGATAAAACTAAAATAGAGCAGAAACTAAAACAGGCAAAGATTCGTATAATTACTAAGAGAAATGAGAATAGAGAAAATTATGAAAGGACAGAAGAAGAAGGTTATGTTAAAAATTACAAAACATTGAGGCATAAATATGAACCTAGATACCGTAAGCTAAAACTCGAAGGCATACATCCCACAAATATTAAACGAAAAAATAAATTTTCAGAACAAATGGACATCAATCGTTATACTCATGATACTAATACCAATGACAATGGCATCCCTGACAATCCAACCAATTAGCAATTCTGATGGTTTTGCGGAAATTAAACTAGATGAAACTAAAATAATAATAAACTACAACAAAGTTATTCATGTAATTGATATTCAAGAAATAATGGAGGTAATTAATAGTTTAGGAAAGCAGATAGAGCAATTTCAACCCGTTAGGAACAGATTACTTCTAGAACATGAACTAAACAAAATCAAGGTAAAAGCACAAACTTTACATTACAACAGGCATAAAAGAGGGTTATTTAACGCAATAGGCTCAGGATTAAAATGGATAGAAGGAACAATGAGTGACGACGACCGAGTAGACATCGAAGAACACCTAAAATGGTAGACGAAAATAATCATGAGATAAGAGACAATGTTAACAAAAATATATACATAAATGACTATTTCAATCAAACATTAAACAAACTTAAATCAACTATAAACGCAGATAGACTAATCATATCAGAGCATTTAAATGCGATAAACAAAAATGACGATAAATTACTGGGTCAGATAAACTACATAGACACTTTGCTTAAATTAAAAATTTTATCGGACAATTTGGAACACATCCAAAACAACATAGCTTCTGCGAAACTCAATGTGATGACCAATAATATTCTCACGGACAAAGAAATTAACGATTTCAAAATTGACTTTTACGAATTTCAGTACATGCAATTAGGAGCTGCAAGAAGACCACATAATATTCGTCATAAAATTCCCAAAAGACACAGTTACTGTTAAAAGATCCCTCATTACACCCATCACAGACACAAATTTCACACAGTTAAACTTTAAGCCACAGGAAATTGTACACTATAACGGAGAAGTTTTTGAATATAAACAAAACCCTAATTTAAGAGAAATGAAGAAATCCAATTTATGTATCTACAAAAATGATTGTAAGAAAATAAGAGAATATAAAAAAGAAATAACTGAAATTGAACCAGGCTTAATACCTTTAAGGAATTCAAACGGAAGTGTTGTTACTAGTAGTTGTGATGAAAGAAATCTCTCAATTAGCAAAAATTATTTATTTGCATTTCATGATTGCAAAATATTTATTGATAATGAAACATTTACAAATTCCGAAAAAACATACAGAGACAATTTCGTTATTCCATCAAAGAATCAAATTGAGTTTGACACCATAGAGCCTACATTTGATGAAATAGTTTTAAGTGAAATTAAAAATGTAAAGGAAATTGAAGAGTTAAAATATCATAAAATACATAGAAATAAATCAATAATAATAAATATAATAATAATCTTATTAATCTTGTCGGTGTCTATACAGTAAAAATACAAAGAAAACTAAAAAACAAAACTCAGGAGAATTTTGTTACAAGGGGGGGGGGGGGGGGGGGGAAGGAGTTACGTCAGAGACAGCTTCGACTTCACCAAAAATAAATATAAATTGGCAAAAGTGACAAAAGGTCGATGGCCCAATTCAAATTGTGCAATCGACACATTTGTGTAGAGTAGACATTAATTTTGTGCAAAAGCCACTGAACTATTTGTTAATAACAAAATGTAATTTAATCCATTTTTATTAACGTAGAATAAGCACTTTAGTTTTAAGAAATCAATTTTAAATTAATAAATAAAAGGTGTAACTTAATTTTAAGAACAGTTGTAATACATTTAAAGAATAAAGAACAATAAAGAGCTTAAGCTCAACAGTTGTGTTTTTTTATTTTAAAATCTTAAAAGGATTTTATAAGTCGCGCGAGTACATTTACAAAATATCAACATCATTCAAAACATCTAAGCGAAGCTTCCAATTCGAAAATAATCAACGAAAATGTTTTAAGTAATCGAGGAGTTAAGGCTCTGTGATAATAAACGAAAAATTTCGTATGGAAAAGGAAACGGCATGATGTGCGGTGCGTTTGCCTACAGTCGTTCGTACATGCAAGGTGGCCGCTGAACATTTCGTAAAAGTGTCATGAAAAGGATATTTAAGAAAAAATGACCAAAAAAATGTATTTTAAAGTAAAATAGAATCCAGTTTTTTGTGAACAAAAAATTATATTTATTCCAATTAATCAGGTGTGTGATGGAAATCGATTTTCAAAACGATGCAATTTTAAAGGCAATTTTCAATACACTTTCCATCCAATTTTTATAATTTTTTTGATAAAATTCTTCTTAATAAAGAAATGTTTCTATAATATTTGCGGTAAAGTACTTTTTAATAAAGAAATATTATTAATAAACACCTTTAAAAATGGCTTCGTTTTCGAAATCTATTTCCATCGCATACCTGAATAAAAAATCAAAAACTAAGTTTACCAATAAATTAATGAATTAGACTAAAATAAAACTAATTAATTATACATACTTTAATTATAAATCAATGTTAAAACTAAAAAACAATTCACAGGGACATTCTAATATTAGTCATATTGTCAACAAGAAAAAAAGAAGTTAATTTTGTAAAAACTTTTGATGTTTATCACTTTTTAGAAATACTTTTTCTATATTTTGTAATTAATTCTTCGCTTGAGATTCATTCTTCTATCTCCGATTCGAGTAAATAGAGGGTGGAAAGCATAGACTCGCAAGTTTCTGTTTTAAGTTTGATTGTAAGTTTATTTTTAATCAGTGATAGTTTTGAAAAAATTCATACAGCCGAAGCAGTCTATGAGGCAAAGTAAATAAATCTATTTGTGACGAATTCATGTAAGCTTAAATATATATTTTCATCAAATCTATTTTTAAAATTTTCTATCTCGAACCAAAACTTTTCTGCGTTTTAGTTATTTTATTAATATCTTCATACGTTTTGCTATTTATTAATATTGGAATATTGGAACTTTTTCTCAAGGACATAAGTTTTGTTAAAATGATACAAAGGGTTAAATTTAAAAAAGGATCATAAAAAGTGCCGTTGGCACGAAAAAGGGTAAAAATTGGTACTTTAGTGACACAACGGCAACGTAGCGTACATGCAAAGAAGAAACATGGTTAAGGCAACCAAAATCTCAGGGCAATATAATGTGATTGAATTATTTTTAAAAACAAATGAGAATTTCAAAAATAGTATAAGAATATTTAGGAATATTCATAAGAATATTCATATTTTTATACTGTTTTTTAAAAGTTGTTGTATAGGGTAAAAGGTTTGAAACTTTTCAAAAATATGGTTTAAGAAGTACTGATGATGATTTGACATAAGCACCAATGAAATGCACGTATGTAGATTATCTGAAAACCCTCAACAAATAAAACTTTTTGAAAAGTACTAATTAATAAATTATTAATTAATTAGTTAATTAATAATTTAATAATATAATGCAATATAATGATTAAATGTAAACATGACTGTTTTTTATTGCAACCCAATTATTGTTTAGAGTACTTTTGAACAATAATAACTTATTTTCGACAATTGTAAATGGTTGCAGGAAACAGAATAATGCTGTCGCAACCATTTCCTAACCATGTGTTTTTTCCGCGTGTACTCGTATGTATGATTCAGTAGTTTGCTTAGAGCTTGTTGTTTAAGTATAACTGATGAATTTATTTGGCGATACACAAGTTTAGATCAAACATGGACTTAAAATTATACGAGAAAAATGTGACTGAAGTCAAAACATTGGATTTTTTTCCGATAAATCCACATCGAAAAAAACGAAGAAAGTAAAATTAGCTGATCAGACTGTGTTCACGTTTTTCTGCGATGTGAAGGCAATCGTTTGCATTGACTACTTTAAAAAATTAAACAATAAGCAAAATAGTGAAGAAAAAATTACTCGATAATATCAGTTCCATTTACAGAGTTGTGATAAAATAAAACAAAAAGAAAACCACTGTGATACTATTTTAAGTTGTGTGTTTAATTTAATTTCATGTTAAATGTTGCAATCATTTAGATAGAATTTAATGTGATAAATTACTAAATAATTACATAAAAATCCCCTGAAGATGTCAACAAAAAATTGACGAAACGTTGGGAAGAAAATGTAAAAAGTTTTTTATTTACATAAAAATAATAGGCCCAATTAGCTTATTGGAAATAAATAAGAAAAATTACTCCGTTTAGCAAAGCAAAGTGATATAAAATCAGAATAGTTCTCTGGCGTATACTCACGCTTTTCCTGTTTATGGACTTTTAGAAATCTTACTTTGTGGAGATCTTGAAAAAGTTAAAGAATCGAGTTGAAAATAGATTTTGTATTTTTTCCCTGTTTTTACACGGACTTATTGCCTTGCAGTCGCTCAGTTGCATCAGAGTATGGCTGCTACTTAAAATTTTAAATAAGATTTCTGGCAAGAAAAAGTAATCAAGCTTAACTGTAAAACTTATAAACTTTTTAGAAACTATATATTTTAAGATTATGCAGTTTTTTTTGGTTGACTAATTTAAAAAAATAAAGATTACATATCTTAAAGCATCAGACTAGTGCGAAACAAAAGTGCACAGAAATCTTTTTTTCTGTATAAATGTTTTACTCAAAAAAACACATTTCTTACTATTTTGCTGTTTGATAATACAACATTTTTGCTTTAATGAACGTAAAACCAAAAAATATTCTTTTTCTTTGCAAAGAAACAAATAAAGAATGTGGTCAGAAGAAAGAAAACCACAATTAATTTTAAACTTAAAGTTGTTGTGCATGTCATTCTGTACAGTCTGTACAATTCTACCATCTACTAAATTTGTGGTTAAATATTGAAATGTACTAACGAAAAAGTTTTTTTCTCCGTAACTCTGACTGTTTATCTTATACATTTAAAATGACAGGAATGTGACTCCTGTACCTACTCAGGTATATCGATTTATTTTTTACTCGCACTATCAAGCATTTGATTTCAATTCTGTGGTAACTGTTACAAAAAATTAACAAAAGTTCGTCAGTCTACTTTTAAGTTGAGAAGCGATCTGTGCAGTTGCCAAGGACAATGTCTGCCAATAAGCAAAATGTGGGAGTACAAAAAGACATGATGGCCATTAAGTTCGATATCGTCTCGTGTTGTAGAAATTGAATTGATCTATTGATTTGTCCTGACTGAAAATTACCTTTCAATCTATTTACAATATACAGACTTAAAGTCCAGTTTTCACAATCCAGAAGAGGAGTAAAGTATTCGCATGGAAATCATTAGACATTCTGAGTGTTTTGCATTTATATTTTATGCTTAAGTTGTCAGTCTGGCTGGCGGAAACAGAAGTTGATATTATTTTTTTCTTTTTAACAAAAAATGCTTTTACATATTTCAAAAAATGTATATTGCGAAGTTTTTCTCTTACCACAACCAGAGGAGTGCTTGCCAAATAGAAATCCCATAAATATTAAAAAAAGATAGAATACACCTTAATTTAAATAGCAAAGAGTGAATATGTAATTGCTTTAAAACGAAAATAATATTTGCTTAGTTTATTATTATTCACTGGTTCTTAAAAATGCTTAAGCTTAAGGGAGCGTTTATTAAAAATAAAATAATTAGAAATCTATTGAATTTTCATTTCAATTAATTTTTATATTAAATACTACACAAACACTCATTCCACATCAAATTAAGTTTATCATATAATTTTGTCGTAGAAGACTTTGCATTTAATTTTGTTTTGGCACAAAATTATATTTAGTTTTTTATTTGATTTTCATTATAAAAATGAGCTTAAGGTCATAATAATCATTGTAATCATCGTTTAACATTGTCTTCATTAAGGTTAGGATAATATATCTTTGCAAATATGTTGTATTTTTTTACAAACTAAAGGGTGATTTGTGTGTAAGACATTTTTGTATTATTATTGATGAGTGTGGCGTAAATGATTCCATGGAAGAGGTAAAATTTAGATATATTCAAGCATATCAGTTACTATTTGATTAATAAAATGTGTAAAATATTTAGTATTCCAAGGCCAAATATAAAATTAATTGCTTTACAAATTCCTCGGAAAAACTTGCTTGAGTTGCCATTAATAACATCATGTTTTCATACATTTTTGTACATTCCGTTGGCATTATTTAAAAATATTTATGAAGTTGTTCAATTAATATCTAGTAAATAAACAAATAATCAGCCTCCCTCGAAATATTTCCTTTTTCCCTGATGTTCCAATCCTGAATAATTCTTGCGAAAATTTTTCGCACAAAAGTAATCCCCTTATCATATAGTTTCCATATAAATATTAAAAGCGATAGTTAAAGGTATGATTTTATCGGACTCTTTTTCATTATTTCAGCTTTACTTTAACATTAAAAAGAGCGATACCTTAAAGGCAAGTTCTTTCTTCTTAGACATTTTAAGTTGGCATATTTTCTGGCATACGAATGAAAGATAAATTAATTCTAATTGAATTTTTGAAATAACATGAATGATTAACAAATAGTAAAAAACTTCGTCGCCGCTTCATATCGCACTGTGTTATCTCGAAATTTGAAAATTTTCCGCAGAAGCAAAATACTTTCTGTTTTTACATTAAAAGTATATGAAAAATTTGTTTTAAATCATGCGTTTCATTACCAAAATATTGATAAAACAATGCAAAATCTTTAAGACAGGGAAATATTAAGGTTGGATCACAATTTTTGTAAGACAATTAAAATATTTAATTTTCGATTTAATACATTTTTGTTGAACAAGTGCGACATGTTAAATTTTACAAAAGTATAATCGGGATTTGCTCTGCTAATTGTAATAATGAAAGATTGTAAAACTTCAGGTTTACTTTACCGCCAACTAAAGATTTTAACTAATTAATTCTAGGACAAGATGAGTAGTAGTAGTAGTAGTAGTACAATCCGACCGAGCGTTCGGCTTCGGTGACGGAGTTCTGTTGATGTTCTTCATATTCGGTTGTTCTTTACATAAATATCACTTCTTATTCACAAATGGGGGAGAATACATTTTCTGCATGGCGCACCGGTAGAGCGTCAGACTATCAAAGAAGTGATCGCTGGTGCAATCGCAACTAAATCAGCGTGTAATTTTTATGTTAGATTTGTTTATGAAAGCAACCTTTCAGCACGTTATAAAATAGTAATGCACTGCTTTGCCTATCAACTAGAAGTTTTTGATACCTGCACGAAATTTAAAAATATACAAATTTTCCAAAAATATACAGATTTTCCAAAAAAAATTTCAACCGTTTTTTGCACACTGAAACTTTTGATAAACCAGTTCTATTTTAAACTCCTGAGAAGGCATATAATCATTGATTTCCACACTCTAGCTGTATGTACTCGCAGTAATCTTTATGGCCATTATTACAAACTTGTCGTTAGTTAAAGGCAGAATTTTGTCGGACCGATAAATGGTTTTGCATTATAAAACCTTCATTTCTTTTTATTCATTAAATAATATTATTATTAATAATAAAAACAAGAAAAATTGAAAATGCAAACCTATTAATCGGGCAGACAAAATACTACCTGTAACTAACGACAAGTTGTAATAATGACCCTTAATATTATTGCCTGCGGTTGCCGGTTGCTTGTCAGTCGAGAAACTACAATTTCTCATACAAAAATGTACAACCAGAAATGAGGTTCATCGTAGGAAATGATCATACTTGTAATGAAGCAACCGCACTCTACGAGAAATTTTGTACCAATGTCCTGAACGTACCTGTCCTCTGACTGGTGAAAATGGGAATGGTACAAAAAGCTCCAGCGTCATGACTGCTGAAAAGAGGACGTATCACAAAACTAGAACAAAAGTACTTAAAAAATTTCCTCACTGTGTGCAACATCGGACGATTTACATTTTATTTTTTAAGTTTTTCGGGAGCAACAACTTTTAAGTAGCTTTTTGTATTTTTTTTTATTCGGGGTCATAAATTACATTATTTAAGATGTTATCCGATCAAAACAATAATTTATTTGGTGATTTAGACCAAAAAAAATTTCAGAAACTTATCTTAATCAAAACCGAAGTTATACAGACTGAAAAGCTAATACCAGCCATATACATTACATTCTTAAATTGTGCAATAATCGAAGCTTGGCGTTCGGAAACCAACACCTGGCAATAATTTTTTTGTCCAAAGTCTCCTAACGCAACTACAACAGCATTTTATTTACTGCTGCAAAATTTTGCAGACCGGTTGCACAAATCTATCGCATTTACGATTGTACCCTATAAAATAATAAAAAATATAATAAAATTTTTATTTTTTAAAAACATTTTTTACATATAGTTTTATTGATGTGAAACTTTTAGACTCGCTCGGGGAAAGGACATCGATGGATTAGATTTTGTACCAGGCCTTAAGGAACTATTCTGTGTCATGTTCTATTACTAGATTTTAAGAAACCATTACTGGAACTGGTACGAAAAATACCACTACAGGACGTAAAGCTTAGGTCTAGAACCAACTCCAATGACAACACCTCTCATATAAATTTCCGGAACTAGAACCGGTTGCTAGTTCCTGGGAACCGGTCACGTGACGCGTCTTGTGAGAAGTTCTTTTCCCTCTCTGGCAGTTATTCCGTTTGAAATCTTTTCTTAAAAACCACACAAGAAAATAATTCCCCTCTTAAATATTTATTAAGACTTTATCTTTGTGTGTTGTGTTTCTAGGTCGATTTAACATTATTATAGAGATTTTCTAAATGTTTTTATTGACAGTAACTATTGATATCATGAAATAGATTTTGTTCTTATAATTTATATACATACTCATCATGGATGGTCGTCTAGTCGTAATTTAAAATAATACATTCTTGTATTTTCGTCTCCTTTCATTTAAGACATAAAATTACTATATTTCTTCAAAAGAAAAAAAAAAACAGCAAGAAAAATATGAAATAAACCAAAATATTTATAATCTTAACTTTTATTACATTTCTTTGAAAAATGAACAAAATACATTTGTAACATAAATTTTTATTGATTTTTCCATTTTTTTCATTTTTTTTTATTAAGAAGACCTTGTTAACGATTTCTTTGGTGCGAATCATATAATATTTTCTAAATACAAATAATATTATACAATAAGAAAACAAAAAGGAATTATGTCTTATGTTCACGTAATCGAGGTCGTCTGTGTGGTGGTTCAGCTCAATGGACTATAAATAAGTAGAAAAAGAAATTTATTTATTCAAATTTAGCTTAGAAACTAATAAAGCTTATTTACTTGTTGGTTTGTGGTTTTTTAAATCTTATAATATATTTTGTAAAAATATTTGAAGGATTATTTATTTCATATTATTAAGTAGGGAGGCTTTATTGGGCTCTACATTATCTGAAGCTGTAATTGTATTATGGAAATATTCAAGATATTGGAGAAATTAAAAAACTGTTGAAGTAACATTTTCTCTTTAGGCAAATTAAAAAACGAAATCTTTTCTAATTGTTCATTCGCCTTCTTAACTTTTATCTTTTCAGCACAAATGGTATACAATATTTTAGTATAGTTTATAAACAATTCGATGCCATGATCGGTGACGAAGTCTATCATCGCATGGAAGCGGGTCAAGTGCCTGGTGTACGTCTTAATCTTTCTCACTACACAGTGCTGGAGGGTGAAACCGATGCTATCGATATAAAACCATTTGAATTATTTTTGGCTTTACAAGAGTTTTGTCAATTAAAAAGATTCCTTTCCGCTCAACCGCAACCGCCAGAAAAGCCATTAGCGTTGGGAAGATGTCATGAATGGTTTATAGCGGTGTTTGAAAAATGGATGATGATTAGCAAAGCCAAAGCTTTGCAACGTATAAGAGCCGCCATACGTTTAGATGCCATCTGTGAGGGAGAACGGGTAGTGCGTTATAGCTCTTCATCGGTGGACACAGCTTCGACTTTGGTGAATATCAAGGAATTTTGGAAAATAGTAAGCTGGCCAGATGAGGAGACAGCAGTGATTTTGGAATCGCAGCTAATAGATGTAGTGTGTGCAACTGCAATGCATTATTGTGATTTGATACACACCGCTTTGGCGGACAGCGGATACTATGAAACACAGGGTCCGTTCCGTTGTTCGGACGACATGTGTGTTACAGTGAATAATTTAGAATATGTGAGATTTACCCTGGCGGACTTTCGTTCAGACGACAATCTTTTGGAGGAGCCAGCCGACAATTTATTGGAAACAAGTTTGGCTCATATGGAAAATCGCTGTGAGCGAATACTTTCAAAGCTGGCGCCTCTCATGCAGACTTCTTTGCAAAAGGCTGTATTCCATTTGGCCTGGTCACCAGACTCTTTGCCAGCCAATCAGGCCATTGTGCCACTTTTGGAATATCTTAACTCTCATTTGGGCGCCTTGAATAGCGCTCTATTGCCCAAAAACTTTCATCGAGCCCTGCGTTTTGTCTGGAAAACGGTGTTGGCTGAAATGACCAGTCAAATGGAAACAGGAGATGATGCTGAAAAGCCTTCCAACTTCCACAAACGTTTGTATGAAGCTCTGCAACTTTTGGTGGATTTCTTTCATGCCGAGGGTCAGGGCCTATCTTTGGAGTCTTTACATTCCGATGACTTTTGGATGGTGGAACAACGTTTGCAATTCCATAAAACTGAAACCACGCGTCTGATAGACATGTTCTATATGAATCGTTTGAGGGAACAGCTAGTTGCAACATCACCCGGTCCTTATGGTTCGTTAGCGGTGAGAGCCTACTTTAATCATGATTCTTTGTGTGTAGAAGTGTTACATGCACGAGATATTGTGCCCTTGGATCCCAATGGTTTCAGTGACCCATTTGTTATAATCGAGCTGCTGCCCAGAAGGATTTTCAGTCATTGCTTGGAGCAGCAAACTAATGTGCACAAGGTAAGTTTCTTTTTTTTTTACAAAATCCTGGCAATTACAAAAAACAAGATTTCAAGAGAAGACTGTGGCTAATAATTTATCAACATCACTTTTGATAAATATTTTTGAATAATAATAAATTTTATTTTAAGAATCTGCTAAAGAAAGGACCTTCAATATCGAATCACTTTATGCTGAAGGAATACTCTAATTTTTTATTTGCATATTTTTTTAATTCTTTCAGAAAACTTTGAATCCTATATTTGATGAATGCTTTGAGTTTTCCGTGACATTGGAACAATGTCTGTGTGAAGGTGCTATGGTGTGTTTCACAGTCATGGATCATGACGTCTTAACAGCCAACGATTTCGGTGGCGAAGCCTTTTTAGCTTTGGGCAATATTCCTGGTGTGGCCGATTATAACAGTAGTGTGGAAAATTTTCATGGCCTGAAACAAATTGAATTGCCTTTAATGCAACAATTAGAGAAAAGTGAGTACACATTAAAATTTATTTCTATATAGTCCTGATCGGTGATTGTTTTATGGGATCTGTGAGAATGATTTTAAAACCCCAGCAAAAGCTGAATAATATAAATGCATATCACTTCTGTAAAGCGTTTGATGTAAAATATTAAGATTTTGAGTGCATATTTAATATTATTAGTGCGTCCAAATTGTTCAGTTATCTGAGAGAAGGAGCGCCTTCACTTAAATAGTAGCCACTTCTGTCTTGTCGGTACTGTAGCGCTTTACAGATCTCTTGTGCGATTGATCAATAGTTAAAACAATTTCTGAAACTCAGAATCAGTCATTAACGACAAAAAAGAGTAGGAATCAATGATTTGGTTTGTCTCATACCTGGAGAAGCATGCCTAACTTGCTTTGCGATCAACATTACCACACCTCTTATTAGTGATGCTACGTTATGGCATTAAAAGACTCTGTGCCATGATGGGCGGGTGTATATAGTACATGAAAACCTTATTTCCTTATTTTGATTATGTGCTCTAGCATACCGAGAAGATCGCTGCCGAGTATTTTATCCAGAATGAATGTACTTATGTTGGTTGAGAGCGCAAAAAAAGGGTTCTTAAGTTCTTAGATATGACCTCGTAACGCCAATAGAGACCACACAACCTTTGAATCTTATGGTGCTTCGAAATCGGCTCCCTTATTTTTAGCATAAAAATCATAAATATCTATACATATTTGAGCCTTTAAACATAAAGGGATAATGACCGGTCTTGCACCTAGATGAGCTGGAATAGAAACTTTTTAATGCACCAGCAACTTGTCAAACTGGGCATTTAAGTAGGCTTTCAAATATCATTACTCCATTGCTCCTGACACATTTGTTTTACGAAAAAAGTTCTAGTCATAACTTTTGGTGTATTCTACATGAATTTGTCTAATAAAAAAGTCTGTAAGTTTATTGAAGTAAATGCATCTCTACAACAAAATTGTAAAATAGTCTGTCTGTGAAATAAACTCCACATATTATAATTTTTATTTTTGTATGGGTTTTTGACAATCAGGCTCTATATCCCAAATCTTGTTGTTATAGTAGAGTTGCATGTATTTGAGTTGTTGTAATGTTGTTGGTAAAAAGCACCAATTATTAAGTTGACAGCACCCGGTCAAAAAATTTTGTTTGACATCACTCTATACAAATGTATAGCAGTTGTTGTTTTTACAGTTTCTACAAACTTCTTACAACTACAATTAGAGTTGAAAAAAAGTCAGCGTAGGTAGTAACGGTAAAGTAAGAAAACAAAAGCAATTGGTTGATTATTGAGTTTTTGTTACAACTTTGATATTGTTTAAACTTTTCATTTGTTTTAATGGAAGTTTAATATAATATCTCCAGTTGTTCTAATAAATATTTGGGTAATGCTAGGAACACAACTGAGACGAATGACGAATTTTCGGCCGCGAATATTAGTCGACAAAATTAAAATACATATGTATGTGTATATGGAAATACACACAATCATGGCGACGGCGAAATTCGTCATACGCGGCGAACTCTGCAATAGATTTATTTCTATTTCCTACGCCGGCGAACGACGTACAAATCAGTACCATGTGTTTTAAATAAAGTTTCTTATTATTCAAATAATTGTTTCATTGTTATTTTGTAGCGTTTACAATAAATATACAAAATAATTAAATACTCGTACAACAATTGGTTTTAGTTGTGTTTTTACCAATGTTCAATTTTCTAAGTATGTATTATTTTTTAATATGGTCACACTATCCAGCACAAACCAGTGATGGAAATGAAATTTCGGTATCTGTACTATTTTATCCCAAGAGTACCAAAAATTATTATTTTTTGTTTGAACTTTATTAACATAAATTATTTAAAATTTACAAAGAAATAAAGAGGGAAAACAAAGTATATCCATATGTACATATGTTTATATGTATGTAAGTATAAAATTCATTAGTAAATATGAACAAATAAATATTTTTGTACTTTTTTTTATTAAAAAAATAATAGTAATTTATACATTAAATAATTTCAATTATTAATGTAGTCTGCAACGGTAATTTTTTTCTTATGATTGGCACTAGAATCGTGTCGATTTCAATAGGCTTATGCGCCCACAATAGGAATATTACACACGCTGCATACTTTTATTTTTCAAACCTTTTTTAACCATGAACATTTTTTTGTCCATTCATCTCTAGAAGGGGCTTACGTTGTTTCCTCGTGGGTTGTCAAACTGTCTTCAAACATTAAAAAAAATCTACCCGGATTCTTCAAATTCCATAATTTAATATACATACATACATATGTATTTGTGAGAGTATCATATGTGCTCGGGGAGTACTACGGTACTTTTTATGTCAAATAGTACAATCGTACCAACTTTCCCATCACTTGTACAAACAGTAAACAACAGCTGTTATTTTTTCGTCGTTATTGTGGTTCATACGACGAATTTAAAGATCGAAATTTCACCGACGAATTCGTCGTGTTGGGCGAAATTAGTCGTTCGTCTCAGTTGTCTTCTTAGCATAAAGTTCCCTGGTGATCTGCATTAGCAACAGTGAAATGCGCATAGGAACATCATATTCCCCTCAATAATCAATTATTTCAACTTGTTTTTAACAAAATTATTAATGTTTATGTAAAATATTAATTTTGGGAAAAAGTGCGAATAAAAATTTGAAATACTAAAATTTTAGCAATTCCCGTAAAAAGCACCAATTGTTGTTCGTAAATGTTAATAGTGAAATTAACATTTGTGAATTGAACAAATATCTCTTATTAAAAAAAAATCTTGTTAATTTCCGCTGTTGGTATGGCCCGCAATAATGTCCTGAAAGATCAATTTCCTCCATTCTTCAATTGTATGTTCCTGTTCGTCCAAACTATGATCGTACGCCTTGGAAGGTGGAGCATTTACTTCATCCTTGTCATACCAAATACTAATGTAACTGTGCGTTAGAGCTTTGTCCACCGAAATACGTTCTTCTGGATCAATTTTTAGCATTTTACTGAGTAAATCTCGGGCCTCATCTGTCTTACAATAATTTTCCTCACTTTCTCCATTGTAATTGTTGAATAAGGCATCGGGGAATAGGCGTTCAAACGTATAACCTTTGCAATGCGGCAAAGTTTTCAAATAATTGCGCACATTTGGTGCCAATTTCTTGAGAAAAGATTCTGGTGGAGTACCCAACTGTTCAACTATTTTATTCCATTGATCTATATGATCAGACCCTCGAAATAGTATACTGCCTCGTAATACTTCACCGAATATGCAGCCCACCGACCAGATATCCACATTTTCTTTATAACGCATGCCCAGAACTACCTCTGGGGCACGATAGTAGCGTGTTACTACATACGGAGTCATCATAAAGGCAGTGCCAGCATTTGTTCGCGCCAAACCAAAGTCCAATATTTTTAAGGTACAATCCGATTTCACCACAATATTGGAGGGCTTCAAGTCTCTGTGTATAATGCCGGCTTTGGTTTTAAGTTTTGATAGTGAACTGGCACTGTGAAGTTGGCATCAATAACTTCAACTGTATAGAATTCATACAGAGAATTCATGCTGTTCGTTTGCTCTTATTTCTAAACCGTTTGCGTTCTTTACACTTAAACGTTGAGATTTTAAATGCGGTTTGTTTGCTTGAGTTTGCTACAAAATAAGTGCGATAAAATTATCAAACGACCGCAACTTGAAGTAATTTTTTCTTTTAATAGCCTCGAGTTTTCAAACAAAGAATTTCTTTTTTTAGAATAAAAGATTTCTATGAGTTATTTTAAATTCAGAGCGGATAAATAATTTTATTATAAGAGGTATTGAAAAATTTTAAAATTAATTAAAATTAATTAATTAAATTTTAAAGGAAAAACATTTTTATGAATATCTTTTTTTAAGCCAATCCATATTGAATGCATAGAACTTCAGTTTGCTAATTCATTGAATTTCCTTAATGGAAATGAAATTTAGTCTTTTCTGTGGAGGTAAAAATTTGTTATTTTTTACTTTAAAATTTATTTTCAGACAATCCAATACTACAAATTCTGGAATTGCGAGTCAATGACAAACTGGCACAGGATTTCGTGCGCAAGCAAAAGGCCAGAATAATTGAATAAAAATTAAAATTACTGAAACCCATTACAACAATTAGACATTGCGCAACATTTGAGAGTTTATGAAATCGACCGACCCACAATCAAATTGTATGTATGAATTAAAAAATAAAAACTAAAACAAAAAAAATTAACATTGAACCTTAAACACAAACAAAACAAAAATCAAAATTATAAAAAAAGAAAAGTAAGTGAAAGCTAGTTTAAAAATGGTGCATAAAAAATCGTAAAACTTTAGAAAAACGAAAACTGTGTAGAAAATGTAGCAAATAAAAAATGGTTTTAAAGAAAGCGGATTCTAGATAATTTATAAAAGAATTTTTTGACATATTAAACAAAAAAAACTATACCTATGAGAGTAATTAAAAAATAAAACTCTTCTAATTAATAAAAACAACAAACAGAAAAATGGAAAAAAATTTAAACAGAAACCTTATTGTGTTTAAACAAATCTTTGTTAGCAGCTGACCGACAAAGAGAAATAAGAAAATAGTGTAACAAGATTTTGCAGCAAATTCAAGAACGATAAACTACTGAAAAAAAACAAACTAAACCAATTAAAACGCAACTTTTAGGGAATCTTTTTTGGATAACATTTTTTTCAACAGCTTCTTTTTAACAACAATAAAAAAATAATAATAAAAGTACCAGTTCCAAACACTACAACACAAAAGTATACTACCAGTTAAAAGATAATCATAAATGATACTACTTAACAAATATTAATTACAAAGAAATAAAATCAACTTATTAAAATGCTGAATAATTTAAACAAAAAAAAATTTTATTTTAAAAATTAATATAAAAAACAATACAAATTATGTGTAATCGATTAAAATACTCGTAACATAAAGTTGAAAAAATACTGTCATACGTACAGTGATGTAAAAAACTGTAAACATTTTTAATTTATTTAAATTTATCTGTGTGAACTGCAACCGTTCACAATTTGACCTCCTATTACAAAAAAAAAAAAACAACATTGCTGTGAGTATACAATTATTATTTGATCAGTTTGTGGAAATTTTTAGTTTGCATGTACTTCATTATAATTCATATTAATTATTTCTTATGTTAATGGAATTTTCAACATGTTTTTTTTATTTAACTGAAGTGTGCCGTCCGCTTTCCTTATTCCAAATTGTCGGGTCGCTTATAGGAAGCAGCATTTTTTAAAATATTGCCTTCGTCAATAAAATGATGATTTTTTTATGTTTGCAATAGAGTTTGAAAAAAAGAAATAAAAATATTTATTTAAAAACTTTAAATTTTATTATTGTTAATTACTCCAAAACAATTTTATAAAACTGCAATATATTTTCTGAGGTATGATCCAGTCGCTAAAAACCATTATTCTGCATCAGATTTAGTCGTTAGATCTATCAAAATAACTGTGTATGTTTAAAGAAGTTTGACCAGTTTCCAAGTGGTCCAAGTTCTAACCTTAATGGTCTTTTTTAATGAAAGTTACTACTCTTGTGTATCGATACTCTTTCAACAAGGGAATAGAATATTTGACTATATAGATGTTTTTGGCAAAACCTGCTTTGACATGAAAAAGCATGACAAGGTTTGTGATCTCTAAATTCGTTATTGTTTATTTTGAACATGCGACATGATCACCCTTTATTGAAAGCTTTATTGTTGACGATCGTGTTGTGATATGAAAAACCCCTACATTTCTCGGAGACTAATAGAAATTCTTCTGATTATGTTCAACAATAAGAAAATTTACTAAAGTTTTGATATCACGCCTATTTTCATCGGTTCAAAACAGCTGACAGAAAGTTTCCCACAGCCACAACACTACACACAGTGTGCACAGAATATGTCATTTATTCGGTGCATATCTTTTTTGTATACTTTAGCCTGGTATAAATTACTTTGGATTAAAAATTATTATACTTTGAAATGGAAATCAGACTTATTGTTGTACAGCAATAAAACTTTGGTTGAATATTTGAAACATTTGTGTAATTTGTGTGGATGATAACAAATATTCAAAAATAAATGTGTAAACATGTTTGCCGTGACTAAAGTTTTTTTGAATATTCATGCATACCTTGTCACAGAGAATATTATATAGTTCTCGTAACTTTGCCACATTGATGTCGATACTCAGTGCATAGAAAGCTTTTTTTCTTTCTTTTGTCTGGTTTACAAGAAATTTTGTGACTCAAGTAATAATTCAACTTCATTCAGCCATCAGATTAATTTAATTTGAGTCAATTATATATATAAATGGTTTCATAATCACAAAAATGTGGCCCATTAAATTACTATTTTGATTTCTTTTAATCAGATTTTTACCTCACTGTATCAAAGAATAGCACTTGAGCTGAAAATTTCAATATCGATGAATGTATTTCAACGCAAATTTTAATACTTTTGCAAAATCTTATACTCATTGCTATTTGTTGGAATGACAGTTATGGACTATAGAGTTTTTATATAAAATCAAAGTAATACACAAAATAAATATAATACAAATTAAATGTTCAGTGATTGTTGTCAATTCAAAAAACAAGATTAAAAGTAAATAAACTTATAATAACTAAATATTAATATTATTATTATTACTAATTTAAAACAAATAAGTGTATAAAAAAATATGAAACAATTAAAACGATTCTTCTAACCTGAGCTTATTGATTTCAAAATTTATTTATATTCCTTAAGCGAAGTCTAAAAGATATTTAGATATTTAAAGATATTTTAGACTTTCTATTCATTTAAAACAAACCCGCACCAATTTATTATATACAAGATATATAAAATAAATATAAGATAAAATAGCACCCTGCAACTATTTACACAAAATTATTTAATATATTTATATATAATTAAAACAAACAATAAAAGTTAAATAAAAAATAAAAAATACAAAATAAAAAACTATCCCACCTCTAACTATTTATATGAAAAATTTTATTTCTACAATTTTGTTCTTTATACAACAATTTATTTTATTGTATTCAGTTTTCTTAACTACGAAATCCTATCAAGGCTCTTCACAGCTTAAGCGAAATAAAATTTATGCTATTCTTTACACTAATATTTTCCCCTGCTTTACACAAACCAAAACTGTGAGTTATCCTAATGTGTAAATTTTGTACTATATACATATAAAAAAAAATACTAAAAGCAAACTTATAGAAAAGAGTTCTCTAACGACTTAAAACTATTCTTATTATAATTCTAGTCTATAAAAAAAATACTTTTAACAATTTTATTTTTAAGTCATTTAACATTTTATACCTACACTGAGACGCAAAAAATTTATTAAATAGAAGAAGAAAAAAACGCTATAAAAATCATCCTAAATTATTGAAAAAATGAATTTAATTGTATGTAAATTAAAAACATATGTAAATGTTATAATATCGGTATAACTAAATCAATGTATCCACTAAACAAACAGTAGACAAACTATTATCAAATGTAAAATATAAAAAAAAATATAAACGAAAATCAAAGTAAATTAATTTGCCATAAAATATATTTCAATAAGAATATTTCACAAGAATTATCATTTTCCTGGACATAAATATTATATTCTTGGTTGTTATTATTATACGTATAAATATATATTTTTTAATTTAAAAAATTACTGAATTTCGAAATTAAGAAACTCGCTGAATGACAAACGAACTCACTAAGAATTGTTAATCCCGAGTTGATAAAGTTGGTTACTAAATGCAATAATTCGTTGTACTTTATGCTTTTAGCAAACCACCAATATAATTTTATTTAACCCAGCAAAAAAATACTACATTTTCTAGCTTTCAAATTTTTATTTTATATAATTAGTTTTATTATTTTAATTTTTTATTTTTAAACTTGCACATATTGAAGCAAAAAGTATTTTACATAAAGTCGAAAGCTATATATATACATATGTATGAGTAAAAAAATATATATATAGAAAGTGAAAGCTCTCCAAAACGGAGAAAATATTTTAGAATTTATTTTTGTTTTAAAGGTACGAAAGAAAATCTTTATTCGTTCGACATTATGGACCAGGCAGTAACGGGGGGGGGGGGGGTTATTTCCAAAGGCTGCAATTTCATTTAAAGATACACAAATTTATTGTATGCCATTCAGTAGAAGAGATTTGAGAGAAAATGTAAGGTGAGCTTGAACCAAATTGAATATAAAGGTTTCGCGTCAAATAGCATAAGAATTTTTTTGAAACATTCATGAGAAAAGTAGAGATTACAATCTTTCCAACTATGCCCTTCAACTGTCGATAAAATATTTGTACGCTTGCTGGTTACCCAGTACACAAATTCGTAAGTTTTTCGAAGCAGGCAATAAATGGAAGCGCTTATATCAGCCCATTTAGATAACTTTGTCTACACCTCTCGCTTATAGGAATCAAATTGTATTGCAAAGGCTCATATGAATAATTAAAAATTTATTTCTTCAATTGTACTGCATCCATGTGTGAATTCTCAATATTAAAATAATGCCGGTTGCAAGCATATTTCTAAGCGGAAGTGTTACTTCCTTTCCTTACAAATCTGCTGCTTCGAAAGTCCCACTTTCGTGAACAAAAATTTATTCCCTTTTTTCTCTAAATACGAATCAAAAAGAATTTTGAGTTTTTTGTTAATGTTCGCAAATGTTCGAATGAAATTTTATTTCACATTTAGAAAAATAGACCCTTAATACATAAAAACAATTGTTTTTTCTTTGACAAATAATGAACATAAATAAGTAAATTTTAATTTTAAAAGATGAAAGGAGCAATAAATAAAAATAATTGCGCAATTCACATCCTATTGAGGGTGGCATTGGCTCAGGTAGTAAGCACGTTGACTACAAACCGAAGGACCTGGGTTCAAACCCAGTGTCAGACAGAGTCATGAAATAAAAACACCACGCATTTCTCTGATGTGCATTGGTGTGCCTTTGTGTCAGTTGTTGGCGGAAGATTTCAGTGGCGAAGGCATGGTCACTGGTCACTGAACAGTACCAACTTCAGCTGATACTAGTCCCAATGTAACATCAGAGCGCCCTCCTTCGTTGGTACTGAGTAGCACAATCAACGGCGAAGTAAAATAAAATTAATAAAAAAAAAAAGAAGTGGCTACTAAACTAAACACAGCTTCAAACCTCGTAATGTCCTCCTCGCTACCAGAGGCGCTGCAACACTGCTCTACGAATAAACGTGCAAAAAAAGCAGAGTTGTAAAGAACGAATGAAGCTTCACCTCCTTTCATATCTATCACTATCCCTTTCCACTAGTTCCAGCACAATGCATTGCATGTGTAGGGGTCATCCCCTGAGTGCTGGTCCAAGATAAAAAAAAAAAAAAAAAAGTTGTTAGGATTATTGATGTTGTTGGTAATTTCCACATCAACATGTTTCTACGTAAATGGAAATTACCAACTCCTATTGTACAACATTCAACGTGTGTGTTGTAAATTGTACAAATATACTCCGGAAATTTTTTTGCAACTACTGAATTTACTTCATGGCGTTTTCAAACGTGGAGATTTCCATATCTAATGATAGTAAAAATATTTCACATATCAAGAACAGCGAATCCACTCACTTCGTGACTTGTCCGTTGAAATATTTTGATAAAACGCGAATAAATATCATGCACGCCACCGATCATATGAGCGTTCGTTTAATGAATTGTAATTTATTTGTTTTCATGGAAAGCATTTACTGTATATTTTATTACTTCACTTGTAGATTTAGCCGCGATCAAAAGTCTAAATATGGTAACAATCAAGCTTTCGCCTCTGTGTAAAAATACTCCATATAAATAATAATAAATAATAATAAACTAAACACAATAAAAACAAACTATGTATGTATTTATCGCAACAAATATTTGTACGTATACTTTTTAAAAAATCTTTTCTAAAAACTATATTTTGATAAAATATATATTTTTTTTATAAAAATCAAAAGCTTAAAAAACAAAAATCAAAGTATGTTATATTTTTTAAGCTTCTTGTGGGTAAATACATTTTTTTTTAAATTTAATAGTGCAACATAAAAGCCCTCCTAAAGAAAACAAACCAAAAGAGTTGTAAAACTTAAAATAAATACAAATTTACACTTAAACAAACAAATCAAGAAAATTAAATACTATTGAAACTAAAAATATAATCATATTTATTTTTTATCAACAATATTACACGGGCAACTAAAAGTTACTAAAATTGCAAGCCAATTAAACTATTTTAAAAGCGCATAATATTTATTACTAACATTAACAATTTCCATTAAAAATCATTAAGAGAATTATATTAACTTTCAATTATACTAAAATGAATTCGGTGATTCGCTGTCATTATCGTTAATGATACCGCCTCTCTAGTTGCCCTTTAGTTTCAATTTAATGTCAACTAGAAACTGATTTATAATTCTAAAAAATTTCTTAACTCATTTATAAATTTTAAGTATTATTTAAATCCAATTCACAATCTTATGTATTTTAGAAGTTGTATATTGTATAAATTGTGTTGTTAATTAAAAAAATTTTAAAAACAAATTTAGAATCTTGTTCAGTTTGAAATTATTATCAACTTTTGTGCAAAAAACAACACAACTCATATAAGAGGTTGTGAATTGCATCAGTATGTTTTTTTAGGAAATTAAACACAATTAGTTGATCAGAACTTTTTTATTTCCATTCAAACAACAGAAAATTTTATAGACTTAAACAATCAATAAAAAAATAAAATGCAACATATAAAAGGAATTCTTTTGAAAATATTAAAAGACTTGGCTCGAACTCCTTCATTAGCTCGCGTTAAACAGAGTACAACTTCGGCCAAGGCCAGCTGTTACTGCAATAGCTCAATTTACAATCTATTGTAGGAGTTGTATGTATCTAGAATAATCGTTGTTGATAATTTCCAATTAAATATGTTTCTAAGCAAATTTTTATATAAAAATCATCAACAGCATTTGCACAACTTAACTCTTCTACAATATGTTGTAATTGCATAAATATTTTATCGTAAATTTCTGGGCAATTACACAATTTAATTTAATTAAATATTAATACTTATGTATGTATGTATGCGTAAATATTTATGTATGTGTTTATTATACAATGAACAGATAAAAAAAGAACCACACTATTAAAACAGAATTATATAACAAAATTTTAGTTACAAGAAAAATATGGCAACAAAATGATAACAGATTATTTGATTATATCGAATAAAAAATTTTATTGTAACAAAAAATACTATTTTAAACCAAATAACTAAAATAAAACATACACACACACACAACTGAATCTATTCACAAAAACAAAACTATTACAATAATTAAAATTATGATATAAAAAATGACAAAAATCTGAATTAAATAAAATCAATAAATGTGTAAAAAATTTTATGGAAATGGAATGCAAACAATTATGAGGAAGAGTGCTTTTATTTCTTACAAACGATTTACAATTTACCCACACGTCGCTCCTTTATTGCAAGGTAGTCATACCTACAAAATAAAAATACAAACTTTGCAAAATGCGATTAAATTTTTTAAAATGTTTGCCAATTATATTGACTGTTATTAGTTTGTTAGCAGTGATAGAAATTTCCAATTTACATATACAAACATATGCATACATATAAAGAAGGTATTAAGGACACTGTTTCTTAAATAAATGAAACATTTAGTTTTTTGAGTTATCACTTATGTTGCAATAAAGGAGCGAAATGTAAATTGCGCGCCACATGGTAAGTATTTGTAGAATTCTGAAATTGTGATATAGACGTAACTTGAGAAATAATTTTTTTTAATAAATAATGATTGATGCTTAAATGTTATCAAGTGATTAATGGGACGTAATTAAAATCATTTTACAGTTATAATTTCACCATAGACACAAATACATACATAAATACGAGTGTATGTACGCGCAAAGAAAAAATCGTGACAATGGTCAATTTATGTTCACATCCGTCTAATAAGGCGGGTGGGTACATTAATTTAACTTCCTTTTTTTAAACATGCGTTCGTTATTTCTCAAGTTGTCGAAATATTAGTTTCAGCAATACATGATCTAATACAATTTTTGTAACAACTAAATATTTTTACAATAATTGATGTTCAGCAATGACTCTCCAATGAAACAAACATTGTATCTTTCAAGGAACAGTATAATATATAAATATTTGTCCAAATCACAACCTATTGTAGGTATTGTATGTGGTATAAATGATGTTGGTGATTTCCACATCAAAATGTTTATAAGTAAATGCTTATATAGAAATCAGCATCAAAATATACACAAAATGCAAATCCTACAATAGATTGTTAATTGGGCAATTAAATTGATTGTTTGTTTTGTAATTGTATTAAAAATAAAAATGATTTTTGAAATTATGTTTTATTGTTAGAATTGTTTTCTTTTTAATCTTATAACAATAATGTCATATAACAATGATGTTATAATAATAAAAGTAAAATAGTTCTACCAATAAAATAATTCTAAAAGTATTTTTATAGTTTATTTATATTGTTTTGGTAATACAATTAGAAAAGAAACATTAAATTTAATAATAAAGACTCAACTACTTAATAACGGAACATTAATGCTAGATTGCAATTGTGGTTCTATTAATCTTGTTTTTTCTTTGCACGTGCAGATGTATGTATAGTATTAATGTACAAGTTATTTTGGCAATTATCAAATAAGGCATATTTCCATCTTTGGCAATGGTTCTCAAATTTCTACAGTTCAGTTCTAACGCACTTTCTTTTACATTGTTAAAAGACACGTTATTTGGCTCTTCCGATTTAATTTGGAATTGTATGGGTCGTTTTGAAATATTTTCTGTGTTGGATTATCTGGGTTCATTCTTATAATGTGTCCTGCCCATTTTAGCTGTTGTATTTTACTTTTTTTTACTAAGAGTGAGATCATTTAATTCACATATCATTATATCGAATTTTCCTTGAATCCATCTTCTTCCCTTATGGGTCTAAGTTAGGGATGCTATATTCATATTCGTAAAAAGCTGGGAATTGGGGTTCAATAATTTGGACAAATAAAAAAATTAACATTAAAAAAATTATTGAGAAATCGTTAATTTTTCAATTTTTTTTTTTGTGGAAATAATATTTGTTAAACATTTATATTGTTATAAATATTATTGTTCAATTCATAAGCTCAGTCGTATGGCTTATCGTTTAAAAAAATACGATTTTTGTTTATGGGCTTGTGAACAGACAAATTTGTGGAATCGTAATTTTTTCATATTTTAAATGTCAATGCAATGTAGTCTGTGAAATTAGTGAGTTTGACAACAATTTTTAATTATTATTCAACTTATGTACTTATATGTATAATTTTTGCAATAAAATTTATTAATATAAATAAAAGATAAACATAAATGATGTCGCCGGAGGAAATTTCACTAGCTATTGCAAAACTTACCAAGTACAAAATCGAGATAAATTAAGATATAAACACACTCACGACAGCAGGCTACACGGGTACATGTCAACAAAAATACAATGGTGTATAATTACACGATTACACGATGCATACAACGTTAATACGAGCTTGTGCATTGAACAATTATATAATAATATAGAATTAAATTGAATTTTCTTGGTTCAGTCCATCATATACATATGTATGTATGTATACTGGAGAATTAAAATGAAATACTAAAAACAAATAAACTAAACAATTAACAAAAAATAACAATAATTAATGAATAAATAATACATTATAATTAAAAATAATCAATTATTCTGTAATGTAAATTTGTTTATAGCTTGTTTATTACTAATTAATATTTTTACCATTTATATTTCGTTTTTGAGCTTAAGGGCTTGACCGCTTTGAAACCTCTAGAGGTTTGTAAACAAAATCTTTGAAAATCTTTACAAGATTCCTCTAAATTTGTTTGTATTAATATTTCAGCTCTAATCAAATCGAATGACATTCGTTTTTTTTCGTTTAGTATACAGATTATTTAAAATACTTGAAAATTAGAAACATACAACTTTCTTAAATTCTCGAATTCACTAAGATTCACTAAATAAGACCATATTTTATGACTTTTTTATCTTTCGGTATTTGTTTATAAGCTTCATGAAGGCAGCAGTAATCGATATATAGTTTATCGTTAGATATTTCTTCAGATATTTGAAGATCTAGTGGAAGTCTTTGTAAATCTTCCCAAAAAGTAGGGTTTTTTTTAAATTAAAAATGCAAGTTTTTTAAAAAAGGAGTCCTCACCAAAGTTGTAACGATTTTCTAAACAACTAACTGCTGTTTTTAAAGTCTCAAAAGTTTTTTTCAAAATGCTGTTAACTTTGCTGCCAAAACAATTTGTCATTTATTCTACATTGAAGTAGGATCATTATATCATGCAACTCTAAAACTGCGAAGTGTTTATTTGAATGAATGATAAATTAAATTAATTTAGATAATTCCTGGAGCTTCCCGGGATTGAATTTTAGCATACAAGAGTATGTGAAAGTATAAAGCAGTTGCTGCAAAAGTAACATTATTTGTAATTAGGAATCACACGTCATTACAAAAGTCGTAAAAAATTTCTGCATTATGTTTTGCACAAAATATAAATATGCTTCTGGTAATAGTTTTACGTTGATCTTCTTTATTGATATAATTTTCTTTAAAAAAAATACCTTTTTGCAGCAGGTCAGCAAAAACATATGCGATATATGGATAATATGGATATTTCTGGCAAAAATTTTCTATTTAGCTGGATAAATTGAATTTTACCTTGAAACTGGACGAGCATGAAAAAAACTGGACAACCCAGACAAACCCAACCTGTATGGCCACCCTACTTCCAGTATACATCGTAATACTTTTCTTTCAAAAGCATAAATTATTCTTTCATCTGATTTTTTGACATACCAAGTTTCAGCAGCATACACTAAGATTTGTAAAATATGCACCAGTAGCAGGTTTAACTATACTATAGTTACTATAGTCATCAAAGTTTTATTAGTCTTGAATGATATCACCAGTGATGGCATTTTGGTGCTTTTCGGGTATTTTTTGGTGCTTTTGCCTCTTCATACTTTGCGAAATTTCGTTAAATACCCGTTTTTAAAAAGCGGGTATTTAGAGTGCTTTTCACAGTTTCTCACAGTGCCTTTTGTGCTGTTTCTGTACAACTGAGAAATGTTTTTATTTACAAAAATTGGCTACTTCTTTTAAGCGCAAATAGTACTTTTTAAGCAACCATGAATTTTTTCCCGATGAGGTTGAAGGAACATTCACTTTGATGAATTTAAATGCAGTAAATGCGTTACTGCAATTTCATGCCCTTAAATGTTTGTAGCAAAATAAGTTCGAACGAATCACCCAAAAACTCTCAATATTTTATTACAACTGTTTTGTGGCCCGATTGCAAAGATGAAATGGGTATTTTTGGTAGCAAAATAAACTAAAATGAAATAATCGATTGAGATGCTATCATGAATTTCATTCGACTTTGAATTTCCCTTCTTTTAATCGATTCCTTATTATTTAGAATTTACAGAAATTTCTATACAAGACATAGCTCCTTTAAAGCAACATGATCATACCTTCATAAAACCAAATCTTTTAAGTTACTTAGAAATAAAATTAAGTTGAAGTTTTTCAGAAGCATATGTATGCTTAATCCAAGCCAAATGTATACCCTCTAAAAAGCTAATACAGGCCATATACATATGTACATACCTCCTGAAATTTTTATATTTCACTTTTGATAAATAACTACAGTGCAATAAAGGAGCGATACATATACTTTTAAGTTTTGTCTAAACAAACTAATTTATTTATTTTATTTTTATATATGCGCCTAATTTATATGTAACATGTAGATATATTCTTTTTTTAACTTTTATGAAATGAATTGTGATTTCATAATTCTGATATTTGATCTCAAATCCTTTATTTATTTTGAAGCAAAAATTTTAAATTGTATCTTTGGTATTTACCTTAACTTTTTATAAATTGCTTAATATTTTTTGGCATAACTAAAAATTTTTAAATATTTTTTATGGTGCTTTTTTACCCTTATTTTATTTATTTTGCGCTTTTTACTCTTTTTAGAACAGCTTACTGTGCTTTTTTTCTTTCTAGACAATAGAATCTAGAGATACCAATACTGGATATCACACACTTAAAAAAGGAGAGAAAAGAGTAATTACGGTCTACTCTTTTTTGTTTGTTTAATTCTTCAGGCAAAACAACAAAACAACCGTCATTTATAATTTTATCAACGTTCTTCAGTTAAAAATCAATCATTAAAGTGAATTAAGCTCCTTTATACTTTATCGTGGTTTTATAAAATTAGTTATTTATTTATAAAATCAATGTCAAATTCACAATTTTTTAAGCATTATTAAAGATTTTTATTTCAATTATTATTTTTATGATTTTTCCTATATGTAAGTACATATGTTTATGTATGTACATTAGGGGGCTAACCAAATTTTGGCCCTAGCACTACGCGATATCGAACATTGTGTTATTTACGAAAACAATTTTTTGGGTCGTTTGAAAATAAAAACCGCACCCACAAAATCCCTAAAGAAAAAATTTAATAAATTTTTTTTATAATTTAATAATAAATGGAAAAAAGTTAGAAAAGTTTCTTAATTATTAAAGGACATGAATTTCAAATTTAATGTGGGTGTTGGTTTTATCAAATTTAGGGTAAATGTATAAGTACACATAAAAATAAAACCGGGAAAAATTAATATCATATTATTTAATAGACTATATTTTCAATAGACTATTCGACTACATGTTTTTTGAGTTAAGAATGCAGAATTATTCGTCGAATCTTTTTTCAAAAATTCATACAAATATATTTTTTAATTTTATTCTCCCCTCAAGAGAGAATACTTTTTTATTTTTCCATTGATGTGCGAGTAAATAGAACTTTAAACTGGTTTTCTGACGAACGAGATTTTTTGAGATATGACAACGTTGCAATAAGGGAGCGATATGTATAGTATCTATATCGCAAATAGGTTGTAAAACGGTTGAAGATAACACAAATATGGCGACTTTTCGACGTTAAGTTTTTTGCATGTTTGTTCAGTCTTGAATTTTCAGTTTGTTGCTGAACGCGGTAGACTGGCAAACGGGAGGTTAAAAAAGTCTGAATTTGTGTTTTTCATGTTTGTTTCTGATAATTTTTTTAACTCCAACTTATTTTTATATTTGAACACTTTTTTATATGATTGTGATCGACTATTGAATGAGAAAATAAAGAAAATTGTTTAAAAAGACATTTATGAAAAAAATCAGGGTGTGAAAATGTTCATGATTTTCAGTAGCAACTTTCAAAGAGAAATTAAAAAAAGTCTTCTAATACAGTGAAAACTCATTTTGCGGACAACTATAATGTAAGAAAAATGTTTTCGATCACAGCAATGATCAAAGCAAAACTTTGTCACAGCGAGCGAGTGTGGCCAAATAACCCAACCAATTTCGATGAAAGATTATTTCTCAGAAGCATACTAATTTATAATTGTTATGAAATATAAAAATCACCTCTATTAAGCGGATACGATTGGAAACATTTCAATAAATCCGATTTTGTTTGATTTAATGGTATTGCAAATTGGCCGGGTCTCTTGGTAATATTCTATTTGATGAAGATTGTGGACAGTTTTTTTAACTACACCAAAATCGAAATCTAAGTAATATATAATATGTATATCGAATTTTGTTGTTGAAAAAATAGTGATATATCGATATTTTTGCCCAACCATTGTCATATTCACGTATGGGGCCATATTCACATAATTTTTGAAGACTTTCATTTCGTAACGGATTTAAAAATACTAGTACACACTATTAATTCTATAACAAATTTAATGTCATAATTTGTGCAAAAAAGATTACGCACCAAATGTAATTCTTATTTTATTTATTATAATTCCTTTTTTAGTTAAGGGAAGTGTCCCATTTGTGTTTAAACAAAAAACTCGACTACAACTATATATTTTTTTGGCGGCATTTTTACTTAAAGTATAGTACTCTGTTCACCATTTCGTGCGAACTGCTGTCAAAAGTGCATATAAAAAATTTATGCGAAATAATTACAAAATAATATGGCTAAAGTTGTGCTCTGTTCATCTTGTAAAAACAAATGAAATGTTTCCGACAGCATTTTTTTCAGCCACATATTTTCCAACTGCGAAATAATATAAGCCGCACTTATTTCGTAGGCAATCGCAAACAACAGCTGAACAGATTTTTCTTCGTGTTGCGGTTTTAACTTAAAGGTTCTTGCCCAGAAATAATTAAAATAATGGAAAATAATGTAAATATAATATAAAATGAAGGTAAGGAAATGTTTTTTGCAGAACGTGTGTCTTCAACGAGCTCCTTCGCAGCAGCTGCGATTTGCATTAATTGATACGTTGCATTACAAGCTCCTAATATTTTGTTGTTGTCCATTTGTTTTCATTTTCTTTTTTTAATAAACACGTTTTTTTGTTTTTCTAAATCGTGGTGTTGTCGCCACAGGCTAGTTGTCAAACGAAATAATCAATGAGTACCACCAGCCTTAATATTAAAAAAAAGTACATATAAAATTGTACTTGATGGCGTATTTGAGATATTTGCTTGTTTTGTTTCAAATACCTTACGAACAGTAACATTGCGCAGAACATAAACTAGAGAGCACTATTGGAAAATTGATTTTTAGCTTGTAGGCATAATGTATTGAAACCAGAGGGAAAATTATTCTACAAGTTCAATAAAAGTATTTTTATTAATCATGATTCCCAGTATATATTCATCGCAACATTATTGTTGCAAAAGTATCTGAAACAAAACAGATGTATTAAAGATCTAATCAAAATGCCTTGTGATGGGCACTTGGCACAAATTTATATTTCTCTTACTACGTAAAATGTATACACAAATTAACAAAATTAGCCTTCTTACTCGTATATCCTCTAGTGAAACTCATTACACTTATATCTTGTTCACATGACTTAATTTATTTTCATTATTTTACTTTCTCAAATAAACATTTTGAAAAATGTGCTCAATTTTGAATTCCTCTAAAAGGCATAATTTTTGAAAAATATCACTGTCAAAGTCTTTCAGTGTGTGAATTGCAGCACCATTCGCTCGAAAACAATTTTTAATGTTAATATTTTTCAAATAAAGAAAGTTTTTAGATAAATTTTCAACGTTGTCTCTGGTAAATTTCACATCTCTTACATTCAACTTAATTAGGCTAGAAAATCTAAAGTCAAGTTCAAAGATTATTGAACATTTGTTTAACATAGAAAATGTATTGATGTTTAATTCATTTATGTTGTCAACATTTAATTTCAGGAATTCCTTAAAATCATCTTCATTTAGAACTTCGTTTGGGATTGCATTTAGTATGATGTGTTTTGACATAAACTCCAGAACATGCAGATTTTTATATTTTACATTCCAAATGTAATTTATAATGACATGTTGAAAGTTTTCACAAATTTTTGCAAACTTCAGTTGTTCCTCACAAGTTAAGAATTTGAAGATATTTGCTAACAAAAATGGATTGTAAGCGATTTTGTTGATTATTTCTAAATGTTGGCTTTTCATTTTGAAAGTGATCTTCAGCGAGATTCCTATTGTACTGATTAAGCGGTTTTAAATCTAAATGAAAAGCAAGATTATTTGAAGATGATTTAACCGCAAAAAAGGTTCGAGTATTCTATTATCTGAAATATGTTTTTTATATTTGTTCATATTCTTTATGGTATTCGCTGATGAATTCATATTGAATGATTCAAATAAAGCCATATTTATATTCTATTTATTTATATAATTAATAGGCAAACACTTTTTATACATCCCTTTTACGCTCATTTTATAAACCCAATTTTGAGTCAAAACTTATAGCCTATTTCTGATATAAGAAAGAACACCTTCATTCGCATTCTATGAGAAAGAATATTGATTTCGATTTCTCTACATTATTTCTAAGCGAAAAGTGACTTGATAGACAACTCGAATGAAAACGTAGACGTTTTTATATAAAATCCGATTTCTGTGCTACGAATGTGTCGTTAACATTGAAAATGAAATGTTAAAATCAGTCACTTGTGGTTTTGCTTTCGCAAAAAAATTTTTGAGTTTAATGAAAATAAAGATCATTTAAAAATTAGCTGGAAAAAGCAGTTAAACAAGTTAAATTCGCTTGGGCTTCCCACTCGTACTATTTTTGAATTGAAAAAGGTTAGTACGTTTGTTTGTATGCTACAGAAGAAACCTATTGAACATTTTATATATAGAATAAGTCGGGTATTGTGGTATAGGAGAGTAATGTGCTAGAGCAGGTTTTCTGACAAAACACGGGCTTATACAAGACGCTTTTTCTATAGTCAACTGTAGCACCCGGGTGTAAAGTATTTGGTGTAAAGCCCCAATTAATTGATGATTTGTTTTTTCACTGGTGGAGTGACCAGCTAGTTGCTTAAAGTTGTTGCAGTGGTTACTGCAAATACAAACCCGGAAATTTCCCAGGACCAAAATAAACTACGTAAAAATTAATGCTTTTCACCCCAAAATGGCCAGCAAATATCCAAAAAACAAAAAAATAAAAAATGCCACAACGACAAAACTTGAGGCAGAATTACTTTGTACGTTCTGTTCTGTTACGAATCAGCTGTTTTGTTTCTGTTCAATTGAAAAACTGTATGTGTGGTTTGTTGTTACTTTTTCGTTCTGTTCTTTTGCGGACTATTCTGTAGAAAATAGAATACAACGTTAAGTTACAGCCAAGAGTTAGTATATATTATTTTTTTGTGGTGTGAAATATTAAAAATTTTGTTTTAAAAGTGAGAATATATTATTTTAATTAAAATTATTAAAAATTTCTATATTTTTGTCAAGTAAAAAACATTTTACAGACATTTACAGAATTCATTCATATAATTATATCGTCCACATCCGAGAGTTCAGACACAGAACAAGTAATTAAAAAATATTTTCTACAGAAACGAACGGCACAGAACGGCAACGAAAAGTAAAAACTAATGAGGCCTTTAAGAAAAATTGCTTAAATAACAGTGAGCAACCAATCTCCCGTTCGGCAAAAAAGGCTAAATCCGCAGACAGCTAAGAGTTGAGAAGGAAAATGCGGCGACAGCTACAGAAAAAGCTAATTCATTAAAAATTGTGGCTGACGCTGTTGAGGTGCACTGAATCAGCAAAAAGGATGTCTAACGCCTTTGAAACAGCAGCAGCAGGTTTAAATATATTAGTTAAATCCACAATAAGGAAGAAAATATTTAAAAAATGTATTAAATTTTTTTTATTATTTTATTTTATTTATTATTTTATTGACATAAAACGTAATCTAATGAGAATGAAAGTGAGTGCCAATGAGAAATCCAAATTGTTTCTAATTCGAGCGAGTGCCTTTCATTTGCTTAAGTTTACTTTCTTAAATCAGAAATAGGCTATTATATAATTTTCAAGATATTTATTTACAAATGTGCACAATTTATATTTTGTAGAAATCGGTTCAGTATTTTGGGAGCAATAAGCGTTTAAAGTTGCTAATAAATCACTTATTGAACGTCCACGTACATATCCGCTTCAACTTGAAAAATAATCAAATTATCCAACTTGGTTTTACAAAGTTGTTTATTTAGAAAGTTTTTTTATTTTGTATTTTATCGTATACATATATTTATGTTAATGCTTACGAAAATGTGGTCAATTGCGTCGGCCATGCTATGCTTCCTTTCACAGCTAATATATTTGCATGTTTAGACTTTAATATATTGTGAAGTGGTAATACATATTGGCCAAATCAAAAAGGAACTTTATCTTTAAGAGATATAATTAATTAATAATTAATATAAAGGAAATAACATGGTATTATAACAACTGTCGGTCGCATAGGTTGTATGTGTTATAAATGCTGGTACGAGTACGGAATTCTTACGGAAATTTAGGTCCCCATAAGAACTGTGCTTAAACAAAACTTACGGAAATTGAAGTCGGTAAATTTCTTAAAGAAATTGCCGTTTGCTAGTGTGGACTTCGAAAAGAAAAGTACGAGGAATTTTTGACATCTATTGACTATAACAGGAATGTTAAGACAATAAGTGGATACTTTTTCCGCAAACTGAAGTAAAAATGGTTGTTCAAACAATCCAGTGGCCATGGAATGTTTTGATATTTTTATGTGTTGTAAATTAAAAAATTTAAACAAACAAAATTCTCCACAGAAGGCTACACAATTATTTTTTGTGCAGAATTAAATGTATATTTATTTCCAAACGTGAATTTCGAAAAGAACTCCGTAACACCCTTAAAGTTTTAAAAATTTTGTGAAATTGTTTTTCTTATTCTGCACAAAAATTATACAGTGGGGTTCGCTTATAACGTACACCGGTAACAGTGAATTTTCCCTTTTAACGAATAATTTTAGCGGCTCGAAGACTTTTGCATGAATGTTTTGTAGAAATTATTATGGTTCAAAAGAACCCAATATAAATATGCGTGTATATTTTACGCATATAAGAAGCAAAACAAAATCCGATTTTTTTCTGGTAATTTTCTAAGCCGGTTAAATAATTGTTTACTTTTATTTCGAAAAAGAAACAATTATTTACTCCGGTTGTAAGGGATTTCGTCTAAAAAGAACCAAACTGATCCGTGAAGATGTTTATAATCGAACTCCACTGTATGAACAAACATGCTGTTCGATCTGGTACGTCAGTTGCATGAGCTATTTTTAATAGAATTGTCCTATTGTTGTTGTTGTTATTATTCTTTTTAATATTTTTAAATATTTTTGTTGTTGGTAATTTTTATACAAAAGAGTGTAATTATACGTTTGAATTTTATATGTTTTATAAATGGCTGTATTGAGACTAGGTATGGAAAAATTCTATTTGTTAGATTAATTTGTAAAAATCTTTTATATATGTGATAAGTAAATCCAGAAAATATATCCTTCTTAATGATAAATATATACTTGATTCATTTCAATTTAATTTGCAAACCATTTTAATCAGAATTGTTTGTCGCGAAAGAGTTATTAACTATTTCGCGTAAAATTGGAGTTCCCATGTCTGGTTTAATTTCATGGTATCAACTGAATTGAATGTCGACTATTATGGAAGAAGAAGATTTCAATGAAAAAATCTAAGAAGAAGTAAAAAATTTTCCGTGAATAAATAAAAATTCAATAATAATTTAATAATTCACTTTTCATGTTTTTTTATTTGATAAAAAGAAATTTGTTGTTCGACATAAAGTTATTTACTCACAATGAATTGAATACATTGAATTGACATTTAAAATTCGACGATACAACAAATTTGTCTGTTCACAAGCACATAAACTAATATCGTCTTTTTCTTAAACGAATTGAACAAATATTTTTAGATCTTTTCGATAAGGCTCTCTACAGCAAGAGGTCAGACCCCTCAAATATTTCGGGGAAAAAGCATAACCGCTAAGTGTGTTTTACTCTTTTTCGCTTTAAACAAATAATCATACCGAATTCTTATTGCTAAATTGTTTTACATGCATATGTATGTATCTATGTATATATTGTGTTAATCATAATAGTTTTTCTAATCTATCAATAGACAATTGATAGGCGGTTTATAGCTAAAAAAATAGACTTAACAAAGTTTTATTTATTAAAAAAACAATGCGAAAGAAAAACAATATATCAAGATGAAATGTATCATTTCTTCTTGAAATTTATCATTTCTTCTTGATCCCATTGCGGTTTTCTTCATAGAAATATGTTTGTTTCTTATTCCTTTTTAAATATTTTGTAAAATACTTTAAACATAATTTATTTATGTCAAAAACACTAATTAATGATTTTCATTAAAACGGAGATGTTACACTTATTCTTAGACAGTGGAGAAAAAAGTATTATGAATAAATCACAACATAAAGAGAATACATAATAGAGAATTAAAATGTATTTTAATTATGCAGTGGATAAGTTCCGTAAATATGAATACCTCTGCCAGTTTATTTATATTTGTATATTTATAGGTATGTATGTATCTACATTTTTATATTATTAAACTCCATTTTATACAATTATGTATGTCTTAAATAGACCATGCATTATTGAATTTTCACAGAAATACGTTACGATTATTTCATCGAATATTTTCTATGTTGGACTTTGCCTTAAGACGCCATCAACACATATCGAATTAATTTTGGTAACAAGTTTCTTAAAAAGTCTTCGTATAAATCTAGTAAACACTTTTTACATATACATGGGTCTAATAAAATTCGGTTTATGTATTGTTGAACTAAAATTTAAAAATGTTATTTTTTAGAGACACAATATTGCCCTGGATCTATTTTATCCAATAAAAGCTCGATCGATCAGACTATTTTTAGAGGACTTTATAGTTTGCAAATTATTGTTTTATTTCACTTGCACATGAAAAAGCGTCATATCATAACGGCCTCCAAATATTGATAGATTTGTTAGAGTTTTGAAGTTGCAGTTGTTTTTAAAAATGAAAAGTTTTGTAAATATACTATCTTCTGATTCTTAATATGAAAATGCACATGCATTTCGATTTATACAATTATAGTAAAACTCAAACGATGATAAATATGTGCATTTAGTTTTTACTCTTCTATCATTTAATAGTGTGCATTAAGTGAACTAATCACTAAATATTATTATTTCATTCACCCTTATTCCAGTTGGCGACATCGACGTCACGTTAACACAATAAGAAAAAATTGGGGCTTGTCGACCCGTTGTCGAAAACAACTGAGTACTATTGATGGCCTAATGTTATTTTCTACACCTTAGAGAACAGTAATAGACTGTCAGTACCACAAAATTGTTTTCGGAAGCGAGTAGACCAGCTCCAATTTTTTGGTATTGTGTTGACGTCGATGTCGGGTGATTATTTGCCTATAGCTTTTTCATTTGAATTACAAATAAAAATTAGAATTCATAAAACTTTTTATTTTATCTAAAGAAAATTGTGTTTTATTTTATTCATGAGCAAACAGGTAAAATGAGTTCGTAAAATTTACAATGTAAATCATTAAAAAGAGAGACTTCAAACAAAAATCAATAAAGCCACGTAAACATGCATACTGTCACACCCATCGACAAAGCAAAAAAATATATGTTTGCAGCATACCTTCAGGCGGTACAATTAAGCACTGGCCTTCAACTTAATTAAGATAATATTTTGTTTATAGTGACTTCCAAACTGTGATGAAAGTAAAATCTACCTACTGTATTTTCGCATATTCTGGGCGCCTAGTGTTTGACAAAAAAACTAAATTAGGGGAAAGAAAAAAATTAAAAACAAATTAACGACGATAAAGGGAAGGAAGGAATCTTGTACAAATTAAAAATGTATTTTTTGGCCAACAATGCAAACAAACCATAATGATTTGGTTGTTGCTATCGTTTCGGTGGTTGTGATGATGGTTGAAGCCGGCCTAAAAACAAACAAACAAACAAAGCGACTAGGAAGGAAATAAAAAACATTTTATTCTGAATTGTTAAATTATATACATTTATTTCCTTAATTATTCTTAGAAGATATTTAAATCAGTATATAATAAACTAAAATTGATTATAAAATAATTAAATAAATCACAGCAACAAAAAAAAAACGAATGTTTAAAAAATTTAGAAATGAAAGTCCTGCTTATTTATATGGAAGCTCCTAGCTTTTTTGTTTAGCTAATTCTATAATAAATTTTTCAAAGTTTTGGACAAAAGTTCCTTTAGATAGCTATCTGATAACTCAAAATACTGAAATCGGAGATCTGTAAACATAATAATAAGAAATATTAATTTTTTTAAATCATTTAGGAGAAATGTTACCGATGCATCCTGCCATTTTTAATTAGTCGATCTGTTACACCTCGTTACATCGATCATTTGTTTAAAATTAGTTGATACCACCAAACTGCAGAAATTTCTGAAAACAAAAAATTTTAAAATGAATTTTTGAAAAATAAATTGTATTTAAGACGTCTATTATTTAATACATATTTTTTTCATTTTCAAGTGCATCAAGATCTCAGTTCTGTTTCATATGTAAGAGTTTTCAAGTTCAATGGTCAACTAAAAATTTTAATGTATTTATTTTATGAGAATATCTATCTTATTCAATGTAATTTAGTTATTGATTGTGAAAAATTAATCTTGTTTAGTTTTATTGGAGCTTTTCGTTGCGGGGATGGCTGCGTTTGAACAGTTTTCCTTATCATCTAATTTATCATGACTTCAGCAGCTCCAACTGTTTATATTTGGAATGAATAAATTGATGTAGTAAACTACGAGTAAAATAAATAAAAATCTCTAACTCTTTTAATGCATTTAAGTTAAATTCAGTAGTTTGTTGGCGGGCGTGTATCTCTTTAATAGTTTAAATCAATTGTTTTTATTACTTTTAACACTTGAACTTATTCGTGATTTGTTTCACAAAGTCAGCCAGTGATTGTAACAGATGGATGTTTTGTTGAATTTAATTTTGGTAAAAGGTTTTGTCACTCAACATTTTCTACACAAAATGTGAAGTGATACCATAAAATTTCTATCTCGTAAATATAAAGAATATATTCATTTATTTTTAGAAATGACAATTTAAAACATTTTAACAAGTGTCACACATAGAAAATAAAAAAAAACAAATTACTTAAGTTTTTAGTAGAGTTTACAAAATGACTTTAAACTGAAGCAAAAGGAAGTCTGAATCAAAGAGGAGGAGGGTATTAAATTAAAAAAAACTTCCAGATTGCTCTTAATTTTTCATTGAACGAACTTTATCATGTTTTTGACTTTTCTTTTTATAAAATTCCTTTTAAGTTGACAAATAAAAGAAATAAAAATAAAATATTGCAAAAACTCTCATTTAAAGTTATTTTTTTTATTGTAAAATATTTAAAATATTCATATTAGACTCTCTTTGTTTTTTTCTTTTGGAGAAAAAAATTAGAATTTATACTGGAAAATACAGAAAACCTCATGAATTATTCACAAGTTTTATTTAAGTTCATTTTGTTTTCTATAATAAATCAGTTAAAAAACACAAAACAAAAAACGGAATTTGTTATTAAAATACTAAGTACGAATAATATTGAGTTCGAAGGGAACACAGCAACAAAATGCATACAAAAGTAATAGAAATAACAATAAGTACGGGCTTAGGTAAATCAGCAAAAAAAAATTATTTTTTTACAAAAATGCGATTGAAGGCATTTTCAAATAAGCAAGAGGCAAATTTAGGCTGTGACGAATATAGTATCGATGGTCAAAAGTTGACAACACGTAATTGAACTTCATTTCTTTTCAAGTTAAGTATTTAGAGTGTCAAGTTCATACAATCTAAATATTCATTTTTTCAATGACAAATCTGGTGACAGCATCCGCAGTAATTAAAGCAATAAATTAAGTATAAAGTATACGATTCCCTTCGTGAGTTACCAAAAAGGCAAACTAGATTATTCTGCTCTTCGTTTTTTACGTGCATGAGAAACAAATTAAAATATTAATACAGGAAGTTTCAGTAAGACGTTTCTTTTTTTGCAATATCTCGCCAGTTTAACAGTTGCCGTGGCTTAACTTGTAACTATTTGTAAAAATAGTAAAAACTACTACTACTACAGTAAAAACTACGCCATTAATAAAAATCGAACGATATGCGATTCAATAACGAATTGAAATTACTAAAATTTACTACAAAGATGACGAAAATTTCGCGCTCACAGTTCGTAAAATTAAAGCAATTTTGAATTGTCGTAAAGCACCTTCTCGCCCAGCTTAAATGTGGTGGAAAACTTTTATCTGTTTGATGTGAGGAATCAAACCCATCGCACACATCGCTCAAGAAATATTCAGGATATTGCTGTTGTAGCTCAGAGAGTTAAGAAAAATTCTATGTATATGTTCATTTCAGCACGATCTTTGAAATTGGAAATTATTAAGGATTTGATCCGGACGACATTTATTTTCAATAAGACGTGATACGTGTCATACTGTGATTTAAAACCTTTAGACTTTTTTGTTTGGAGTTTTGAGGAAGATAAGGTCTATCTCAATGACCCACAATTGATTCAAGATCTCAAAGATGGAACTAGTGAAGTTATCGAGAACTTTCAGAAGGAAATGTGCAAATAGTTGATGGAAAATTCCATGAATAGAATATGCGATCGTAGTTATATAAATGCAACACTGTTCCCAACAAGTACCACTTTTTAATAGACTACTTGTCAAAATTAGAGCAGGTGTCGTCATTTACTTTGCGTTTAACAGCTGTTCAAAACACACAACCTCGTGTATTTTTCTAAAAATGGAAAAAGTGAATTTCGGGTGCTCATTAAACATTATTTTTTGCGAAAACAAAACTGTCAATCAAACGAAAATCAAATCAATCAAAGAAAAGCTTGATAAACACTATGGGGATTCTACACCATCGATTTTAATGTTAAAAAATGGTTTAACGACTTTAAACGTTTTGGACGGAAAACTGAAGTCAGTACACCCGAAAATGTCGAAAAAATCCACGATATAGTAAAAGTGCGTGTAATTGTTGATGCCATCGGCATTTCATATGGCAGTGTGGTTTCGATTTTAAGTGATCAGCTGCGTTTAAGAAAATTGTCTGCAATGGGGTTTTCCGGGTGAACCTGCTTCGAAGTTTGTCTTCCAACAAGGGAATTGAAACAGTTTTTTGGCATGCACGCGGGATAATCCACATCGACTACCTTTAAAAGGGATAACAATAAACGGCGAATATTATGCCAACTTATTAGACCGATTTAATGCGGATTTAGAAAGAAAACTACACAATATGGCCAAGAAAAAATGTTCTTTTTCATCAAGATAATGCACGGCTGCACACGTGTGCAGTCTCAATGGCAAAACTATATGAATTGGGCTACGAATTGGTACCTCATACGCCATCCTATTTTTTGGAAGGGATACAAAAACAAAAGAAACGTTGAAAATAAATATTTGTTTTGCAAAAAAAGCTGTTTCATTCAAAAAGTCAGGGGAAAATTGATCCGCCCTCGTAATAATGCAAGCGTAGCCGTGGCGAGGGGAGCACCCTATGCCATTACCGCAGATATTCACGAAATTGTATGCAAAATCGAGGCCAAGAGACAAAATTTAAAAATTTAAAGCCAAATATCTTCAACAATATGTATTAAAGATATCGTTATGAAACAAAATGTATTTTATTAATCTATTAATAAACTTTATAGTCAACGATATAGTCAACTTTGACACCCTATAGCCAACCACTTGTTTAAAGAGGCTGCTCCAACTTTCAACATCCTTAAAGCTTAGTTCCTCCTCTTTGACTTTTAAAAACCGGGTGTCCGCCGAGAAGGCATACTACTTTGTTTTGACGCCATTTTGGTAAACATTAGTTCATATTTCGCAGTCGTGAAGTAGACATGTTACAAATTTATTATGGAAAAATATTCGATAAACCAACTATTTACACCGCCGTACAGATGCCAATAGGATGTTACAGCTCGGCCATGACAACCCCGATTTTCATGAAAAACTCATAATGAGTGACGAGGCACATTTTCATTTGAATGGATATGTGAATAAACAGAATAATCGGTTCTGGGCAATGGGAAACTCTCAAATTATTCATCAGTCACCTTTGCATCCATTAAAAGTGACAGTCTGGTGTGCGATTTGGTCAGGAGGAATCATTGGACCTTCTTTGAAAATGAAAACGGCGTAACGGTAACTGTGAATGGGGAGCGATATCGTGACATGATTGAAAACTTTTTAAGGCTACAACTGCATGCTTTGGGCTTGATTAACATGTGGTATCAACAAGACGATGCCACATCGCATACAACCAGGATTCCAATGGAATTACTGCGAGACCTCTTTCCACAACAAGTTATTTCAACAAATGGTGATGTTGATTGGCCTCCACGGTCGCCTGATTTGACTGCTCTGGACTTCTTTTTGTGGGGATATCTTAAAAGCCAGATCTATGCAAACAAACCAGAAACGCTTGAGCAACTCAAACAAAATATTCGTGATGAAATTAATTAAATACCGCGTGAAATGTGTGAGAATGTAATGAAAAATGCGCTCAAAAGGGCTCGCATTTGTGAAGCTAACAGAGGCGGACATTTATCTGATATTGTATTACATACATAATTGCCGACATTAAATAAAACATTTATCAATATAAGATCCATTCTCTTTTATTTAATCAAGAATTAGAAACAAACAAAGTAGTATAATTTTCCGGCGGACACCCTGTACATGTTTTGTAATCGGTTTGCAACTTTCAAAGATACAGATTTATTACTCTTTTTCTCCAATGGTTCGCTGTATGAGTTGTTTTTGACTCTTTCTTGAGCGCTGGGTGGTATTTAAATATATGAACTTGATTGCTCAAAGTTAACAAAGAGAGTTCCATGTAGTGGTGATGCATTAGATTATGAGATACTCAAACCATGACCTGTTGTCACTCATATTAGATTCACCAAAAAGTCCACCCTTGAAGTTACTACCCAATATAAGTTCGTTTAAAAATAAAAAATAAATATAAATAGTATTTAAAGAAAAATAAAAATACTATACTCTGTTATAGCAGATCGAGCTAAAAAGCTAAAAATAATAAGCTACCATCAAAAAAAAAAGCATGGGGTGCTTAACCTCAATTGGTCTATATATTTGATAAGTTGGAATTTCCAAAACATGATTTGGTAGAAAAATATAGTATAAGTAAGCCCTTTTTTGTTTAGATTATTATTTAATATTAAGAAAGAAATATATAACAAGTCAATCAATTCCGACAACACTAAACACAATAGAACGTAACCGTACACCGTTTTCGAAGGCCGCAATATCAAATTTCATTTGTTTTTTATCACACTTTTGACGTGACCGTCAATTGTTAGAAACATCGAATTCTTCAAGTAAGAAAGAATATTTGTTCCAATAACATGAGCAGTGTCATGCTTATCCTTAATTTACCATTGAAAGAACTCTACTTAATTAAAAAAATTCTCTTTGTTTATGCTCATTAATACTCAGGTTAGGTTAGATTGCAAATGCCGCCGATTTCAGCCCACTTGGGTCCAGGAAATAGGTTCCCTTGTGATGCCTGATGCGGACAGTGAAATATAAATTATATTTATCTATCTATCCTATGCTATGGTCGATGTTGAACAAACCCGTTTTCCGAATAAACTGGGTTATTGTCTTAAAATTGCATTCCGTAAGGTCTGCGAGTTCGGTTAGTGTAGAGTTACTTAGAAACATGGCTTTGTGATAAGATAGAGCTGGACAATGATAGAGGAAGTGCTTGACAGTTTATTTCTCCCCCTCATTTTGACAGCTTCTACAGAAGTCATTGAAAGGCAGATTTAATCTATTTGCGTTCTTAAACTATCTAATAATAGTCCATCGCCTACCAATTTTCCTGCTCCAGCGGCACTGATTCTAACTGCGAAGTTCATAGCCAGTTGTTTGACCATTAAATCTGCAGGAAGCCAGTGTACCATTGTGGGGTGGTGCGAGATGCACCCGTAATCATCAAGGCTGATGTTCTTAGAATTCTATCTATAATTTTAGAATAGGTGTATTTGCCTAGGGCCGAGCACCAGAAGATTGCACCATACATTAATATGGGTTTGACGACCATTTCAAAGAGCCAATTTGCTGTTTTGGGGTTGATTTAGAAAAAGTGATAAAAATCCACCTTGAACAAAAAAAAAGTTATTAAATTATTAATACAGCCAACTTGACAAAACGAATGATGCAGAAGTTCCTATATTTGAAGCTACGTTCACGTGCAATTAATTCTCTGAATTGAATCCTCAAATTATGTGTGGTACTGTGTTATTATGTATTGCTCGTAATACCGACATAAGTAGAGAAAGGATTAACATTAACAATAAAATTTTTTCTACTTTAAATTCCATTAACATTAATGTTCAATGTGTTTTCTAGTTATTTAAGCTAAACGATTTTTCACAAGTGATTTGACATTATTATTTTTTCCATCCTATAAGTTCGAATGGTATGAAAAAATCGTTAGCAATTGTTGACACAGAACAAGTGTGATGAGGAAGCTTTAACACTTCCTTCTTCATTTTGACATTAAGAGGAGTGAATGTCACACAGAAGACAGATGTTATCGAATGACAGATGTCAAGTATTTTTTATGTACGTTCTTTTTATTGCATTATAGCTTAGATTTTTTCAATTGTTAATGATTTGTTAAATGGATATTTATTTTCTTATATACATACGAGTATTGATGTAGAGGAAATTTTTGAGGTTTGTTTCTTTTATGTAGCATTTCAGCAATTTTACTTTTGATAAGGGAAATATGTTAAAGTTTAGTACGCTCACTAATTATATGGACACTTATTTATATACACCCCTGGACACCCCTATTTATGCTTAATATTAAAACTGTCATAAAACTATTTATTTATATTTATTTACACCGTAAATGTTCTTAACACATTTTCTCACATTTAGTTCAGAATATGTGAAATGTTGTTTTACTTCCTTACTTACTATATTTACCTTCACAATGGACCTCTACTGGTTTCCGAGTGGAATTGCCGCTACCGCTACCCTTCCTAATCTACTATATTTGCCGATTAAAATGAGGAACAAGGACGAGAGCTAGAGCCCAAATTTTTTAACATAGCTGATATTTGTCCATGAATCATAAAAATAAAAAATATTTGCGGATCCTTGGCCGAAAATGTGTGGTCCTGGTAGGTTATCGTAATGCCAAAATAGTATTTAACGGTCTGTTCCACGATGTCGAACGTCACCGTCACGTCAATAAATTATTTTATTTATCTACACTCAGAAAAAACATCAATGTAAAACTAAAATCAAACGATGTTGATTTTATGTCATGCAATTTCTTGCAAAAAATTGATTTTATTGAAAGTTAACATGGATTCATGTTGATTCAATGTTTAAAACTTTAAATTTGAACTAAAAATAGTAGATTGAACATTCTTTGTAGTTAAAATAACATTGAGCAATGTTAAATTTACAACTCAGCTTCGTAGTCAAATAAAACATTATTACTTTAAATTAACTTTGGATTTGATAAAATCAACATTGAGTAGTGTAAAGACAACATTTCTTAATTTTAAATCAACATTGCTAATAAGTATTCCACGAATTTCAAAGAGAATTTCAAAAATTACAAAAGTAAAAGAAATTCTCAATGAGTTTTTAAAAGTTTTCGTACAAGATAAGAAGTTTGAAACTTTTCAAAAATATGGTTTAAGGTCTACTGATGATTTGGCGTTAGCATCAAATGTATGTAAATAAAATAAATATTAAAAAAGTAACTGTATAATAGAAATCGCTTTATTAAAATTTTTATTAAATTAATTAAGAGCATCATTTTGAATCAACAAACATTTTGTGTTATTTTAATATAACTATAACTTTAATTTTGTGTTAGATCAATCATTGAATCGTATTAACTCAACATTATAATTGCTTATGTAGATATTAAATTAATTTCATGTTGTTTCAGACTGAAATACTGCTGATTCAACAAGATTCGTCATATTATTTTAATGTGGGATACATTTTTATTCAATTAGACTCGCATTTTATATTGAAATGGGCTGCTGTTTTTTTGCAAGCTATTGTAAAGTCATGTTGATTTAAAACGAAACGACTATGAAGCAAAATCATTAACACAAAATGTAAAATCAACCTTGTTTTTGTTGGTTTTACGTTGTAAATTTTTTTGTGTGTATCTGTTTAGTAAATAAATAAACAAACAAATTAGATTAGTTGTTACACTCAAAAGAAAAATTAATCCATCCGCACTTAAAGTACGGTAATCCCAGATTTGCTTAAATTAAGTACAAAAAGATTGATTTAAGTACGGACGGATTTAAATGCTCAAGTTCATTTAAGAATTTGTAAGTTGATTCATTTTGCACTCATTTTAAGAAACTCCAGGATTGGTAAAGTACATTTTATTGTTGTGAACGATAACGTTCGTCATTTTTTTTCGAGTGCTGATATCGAAGGATATTCGAATATATAAACTGCATACTTTCATTTATTTATTGTCATTAAATTGCATTATTCTTCACAGATAAATATATCGTAATGCTATTCTAGTTTTATCACACTTTGATTTATTTTTCACTGTCTGTTTAGCTTTGGGTTTTTGTTCTTCAGATTTGTGTTTTTCATATGGTTGTTTTCACTACAGTCAAAGCTCGGTGTAACGAATCTCGTTTTTTAAAGCGATTTTGATGTGTTACCATCCTTGAGAAAAGGATAGTGTAGAAAGGACAGATGGTGAAAGTGAGAAAACTTAGTTAATTCTTTTACAACTCTGCAATTCTTTTGTGTTGCAGCGCCTTTGGTGTCAAGTAGGCTCATTAATTTTTGTTAACCTGTATAGCCCACGATTTCGCTACAAAACTGATGAAGGAGGGCGCATACACCAGTGTCAACTGCTTCCGGTACTGTGCGATGACCAGTGTTATCCCTGTTATCCCATATCCCTTCGTCACACAGAGGAGTATTTGCGCAAAAAACCTGGCTTTATGTTGCGATTTGTAGCTCTGAGACGCTCCTGAAGTCAGTAAAGTGAAGAAAATTACATGCGCTTTTAATGTTTTGTTTCAGTTTCAAGATATTTATATGATATTTTTTTGTGGCTAAACGAATTAAGGTATTACATTGATTTTTTTCGCTGAAAGATTTGTGCAAAAGCTATTTTGGATATTTAAAAAAGAAATTAATTTGAATATTAATGTGGAAACAATTCGTTTAAAAATTAAAAAAAAAATTACATTCATACACTTGTTTTGCAAAAAAAAGAAAAAGGTTTTTATAAGGAAAGGCAGCAAATGTATAAATTATGTTTTATACCACAATAAAATTTAGAATCTCTAATTTTAGACCCAAAAACAAATTTGCGCAAGTTTGCGCCATTATTTTTAATGATTTTTAAAATTTTTAAAATTTAATTTTTTTTTTGCTCATCAGGCTGTTCTTCAAATACTTTTTGACGTCTTAATCTTTTGTGTCTTTTGAATTATTCATGATAAATGTTATTAACGTCACTTTCAGCACTTCGCAATGTGATTACCTGAGTCTAAATATGAATTTGCAAAATGCTTATTATCGCTAATAGTTATTAGGGAACGTCACATACCCCAATAAAACAGTTTTTTTTATTAACCTGCGATCTCTACAACAATTTTTGTTAGAAAAATAAATAAGGCTTGTTGGAAAAACATCCAAAAATCTACAATTAGATTTTTTATAGCAAATCACACCTAAAACTATCATAAAACTCAATCTTTCAATCCAAAAAAAAAAACGCTTAATAATTTTTGGCCAGCTTTTTGGCTCAAATACTCCTTTGTGCGTCTCCTTTGATACGTTGCAGCACAAGCTCCTAAAATTATTTTGTTGTCCATTTATTTGATTTTTTTTTAATACGTAAACATTTTTTCTTGTTTTCATAAGAAAAACAATGTTGCTTATTTCAAGGCAATAAAACCGATAAATTTGTTATAAATCGTGGTATTGTCGCCACTGATCAGTTGTAAAAATTTTCAAACGAAATAATCAATGTTGAGCAACATTTAGCCAGTAGCGACAACACCACGATTTAGAAAAAATTTATCGTTTTTATTGCCTTGAAGTATGCAACATTGTTTTTCTTATGTAAAGCTAAGTACTCTGTTTGAATTTGCGAAAAATGTTGAGCAACATTGATTATTTCGTTTGAAAATTTTGACAATTAGCCAGTGGTGACAACACTACGATTTAGAAGAAATTTATCGTTTTTATTGCCTTGAAGTAAGCAACATTGTTTTTCTTATGTAAACAAAAACCATGTGTGAAAACAAATGGAGAACAAAATAATTTTAAGAGCTTGTGCTTGCAACGCATCAATTAATAAATTGCAGCTGCTTGCGGAGGAGCTCTTTGAAGACACATGTTCTGCAAAAACCCCATACCTTCATTTGATGTTATTTTCATACTAATTTTCATTATTTTAGTTATTTGTGCGCAACCAATTTAATGCTAAGTAAAATCTGATCACCTGTTGTTAACAATTCCGTACGAAATAAGTGATGCATGTATTATTCCACAGTTGGAAAATATGTTGCCAGAAACATTTTAGAGTTGAAAAAATAATGCTGCCAGAAACATTTCGTATATTTTCACACGATGAACAGAGTACAACTTCGGCCATATTATTTAACAATTATTTCGCACGAATTTTTTATATGGACTTTTGACAGCAGTTTGCACGAAATGATGAACAGAGTACCATGCTTTAAATGGTGAAAACCGCTCCTGGAGCCACACAAAAATATGTTTTTTTTTTGTTTTAAGAAGAAAACATCTTGCACTTTTCCTACTTGAACACTACTTATTTATAAAAAGCTTTGCACAATTTAAATAACGCGCTAGTTGCGTTTATTTGCATTTTAGCAGCGAAACAGATGACTTTAGGAATGCAATACTTTGCAAAATTTTGTACGGTTGCGTTTGGCAATACGTGACATTGTTGAACTGCAAAGTAATCTGCGTTTAGCAAGGCAGCCATTTTTATACCTATTGTTTTTTTTCACTTTAATATTAAAATCAGTTTGATATCAAAATCTAATAAAAAAAACCTCCCGATTAAATAAATTGGGTTGATAATATATCGTTCGTTATACCGCGATTTTCCTGTATTTGTTGAAAGTTATTTTTTCGCTGAAGAACTTCCTGAGGTACTTATTGTAATATTTAATACTATTTTTTGTTTCATATGCAGATGCTGGTGTTAAAAATATAAAAAAAGGATAAAGCTGGATGATAAGAACGAAACAATCTGCCTTTAATATAAGACAATTAAGTTGAAGTAGAAGTGAGATTATAAGTTTCATGGGCTTGCGATGAAGCAATTTCTTTGTAAGAAAAAATGCAAATATACATATACATACATATATTTGGAGAAAAGCAACAAATGTTGGGAAACTTACTTTGGAATCTCTGCATTTTTTAACGGCTTGTTCTAAATTTATTTTAATCTTGGAGGACAAGTCACTCTTCCAAAACGCGTTTCTTAAGGAAAGTAAAAAAAATATTCTCCCCGCAAAAAGGGAGTAAACAATATTAAATACAACTGGGTTATTTGTATGCAAGGCGTATTTAACCAGGTGACAGCTTACAGCAGCTCACTATTTGTTGCGAATGTCAAAATACATACAAAATACTTTTACTTTTTTTTCTGTATCTGTTTTCTTTGTTTTATGGGTTAGGTTTTTCCCATACGCAATGAAACTACACAAACAAAAATGCCTGTTGTTCTTGTATTGTTGTAATTGTTTTCCTAATGCTGTCACCTAGTTAAATACACCTTGGTTGTATGTAATTTTCTCCCTTGTGTATGACGCCCAGGGTTCGCAAATGAGGTGGTAGATTGGCTACAAGGTTCCAACAGGGAATGACATTCGGAACTTTAATAATTACTACAATTAATTCCGATAAGTTAACTTCAAGGGTAAGTACTAATTAATTAGGTATTCAAATACAATTAGTTTAAAATTAAAATGGTGATCGAATGATCATAATATGTAACTTGACTTTAAATCTAATTTGGGATGTTAGTCGGGTGACTGATAAAATGCAAGTGTCTGATTAATTTAAAACGATATTTAGTAGTGTCCTTCATGTTTTATACAACAAGGAATTAACCGCTTGGAATTATTAATTACACACATCTGCTGCCAAATTTGCATCTTGTACACTTGAAAAATGTGCTCTCTATAATTTATTTATAATTTATAATTTTAGTGTCCAAATGAGTTTGGACAAAGATATTTGTATGCATTTTTTGCACAAGACGAAGAATGATACGGCGATAGAATATTCAAAAACCGGAACCAAACACAATTTCGCCGGTTTTTTTTTTCTTAAAAATTAGCAGATTTCGAATTACATGGTTCGCCAGGTTTTCCACTGATTGTAATTTTTAGCTTTCTTATAAAAAAATTGTTTTTATAGCTTCATATGTTTAAATATACTTAGTTTAGGAATAATTAAACGAGTTGATGTGATGCAATCAAGTACATTGAGCTTCATTTGTAACTAAAAGTTCTTTCTTCATTGAGCGTTGAATGACATATTCTTTTGTGATAAAAATAGTGCCTTAGAAATAAGTAAATAGTTTTTAAATGTTACCTATACCCTCGTAAAGTGATTCCTTTTTTATGATTTCAATCGAACATATGTATATTATTTCCCCAGTCGTTAAGCAGCTCTGGGCTAAAGAACAGCTCTCGCGTCATCGTAATTATTTCTTAAGTGCGGTCAGGCTTGCGTGTAGTGCTTGGCCTTCGAGAGTTTTTCGTCTCGCTCGCACTGGTTGACTGATTTGCCACGGAAAACCGTATAGTGTTGAGCTTCTTTTGTGGAATTTCGTTGACAACCACGTTGCTACTTCCTATGTGAATGCATAGGTCGAGTATAGTCAGTCACAAAAACATTTTTAAAATATTGTTAATAACATCATGGACATATGGTCTAGTTACCGGCCGCGGCGCCATTTTTGTGCAACCATATTCTGCAAATTTACTTTGTAGAATATGTACTAGTAAATAAATAAATAATTTCTTGATTTCGAACTTAATGTTAATGTATGTACATTATGCGTTTCCAACACCAAATAAAATTCTGCACTGAATATTAATTATTAATATTATAAATACACATTTCAATTGCAATTACAGCTAAAATAAATAAGTGCAAATATAAAACACATGAAACCAAACAGTTAACAAAGCAGTAAACAGGGATGTCAAAGGGTATTATCTCAACATGAACTAAAGTTGAGCGCAGAATAAATGTGTTACACTTTTAGCAGTATTGTGTGCAACATATGATAAATGAATGATAAATGCTGTTTTATGCAATTGTTGCATGAAAGAAAATGCCTTAAGTTTGAATAAAATCTTCCCAAATGCATGGCACGGCTTCTGATGAGGTGAACGATATATTAATTTTATAGAAACCGGTTAATAAGAGGTTTTTACGCGCAAGACTGTATATAAAATCGGGGTTCTTAAACAAGCTTTCATTAGAATAATTCGAATACCGGTTCTTTAAGAAAGTATAATTTTTTGATACTCTCAACGATGAAAATTCTAAATTTTTAACGCAAAAAAATTGGTTTTTTGACATATAACTATATTGCGTTCAAGCACGCTCACGGGGACAAGCCGATTTGCCTTCGCGGCAAGTGTTCGTATTAAAAAAATTAAATAAAAAAAATTTTACTCATGCACGACCTTATGTTTTTGCTCACGTTCATGCACGCGCACGTGATTGGAAAAAAAGTTAGTCACAATCAAAAACTCACGCTTAAGAACTACTTAAGAAAAAACTACTATAAAATAGCTGAAAATTAAAAAATTAAATTGAAAAATTTCAATAATCCAAAAAAATCACGAAAAATCACGCCAAAATCTGCTCATGCACGCTCACTCGGGCTCAATTTTTTTTATATTTACGTTCATGCACGCTCACGTAATTGAAACAAAAAATAGTCACGATCATGTGGGATCACACATAATTCACGCTAATCACGTGAGCATGGCCCATCTCTAATTTAAATTGATTATAGACCTTTTTTAATGTTTGTATTTAATTTTCGTGGTATAATTGAGAAAGAATGCAAATACGTTTCACTTAAGATGGTTTGAATTGTTATAAAACTAACATTGAATTTATGTTATTATCGTTAAAACTGAAATCTTAAAGTCTGAGATTTCGCATAAGACAGAATTTCATCCATTTCGTTGGCCTAGATTTATTAGAAAACGTGTTCGAAATATATTCCCGGAACTATTAGGATTGCATAAAAATATATTTCAAGGTTGAAGTTCGGTTTTAACCGGCATCTATAAGAAGTCTATAAGATTTCAGTTTCAATGATAATAACATAAATTCAATGATCCCAATTATATGTCAAATCGGTTTAAATGAAAAATAGTTGAATTCTTTCTCAATTAAACCCATCAATTAAACACTCAGAAAAAAACTGCGGGTAAAAATCAAGCATTGTAGTACTTGATTTTAGAATGGTTGAATTATTTGAAAATAAATTATAGTTCTAAAATTAAGTTTAACATTTTGATTTTAGCATTTTTAAGCTTAAAAGTCTTTCAAACCCTTTTCGGTTGATTTCAATCCCCTTTAGCTTAAAAATAGCTTGTCTCTTCCTTGAGTGTTAACAGGATTAATAATCAATTTGAAAATTAATTTGATACACTTTCAAGATATACATACATGTATGTCCTTCAGGATATTATTTAGTTTACTTTTGTTTCAAGTCTCAAATTATCAACTTAAATCTTAACATCGTCTTTTCAAAATATATAATTTAGATTTCCCTTTAACGTTGTTTGTGGAAGACTAATGTAACTAATGTTAGAAAATCTTGTTTGTGTTATTTGTGTTTTTCAACACTTCAAGTGGAAAGATAAACGCCTTTGTTTTGTCACTATGGCAACTAACATTCCCATTCCCATTCACTTAACTTCCTCTGCGGGAATTGTGTGTCAAAACTGTAGTGACAATAACAAGACGAGCAAGTATAACGCGTCCTCTCGTCTAAAATTACAAGATAATTTTCATTGTCACAAACAAAAAAAAATATCAACAATTCAATAAATACAGACTAAAGAACAGTCATCTTAACAACTTATATGAGTGTTGTTGTGTGTTCTTTTCTATTAAAATATGTTGTTATTGTCATTGTTGTTGCTATAATGTCAATTAAATTCGAAAAATCCTTGTGAAACAGCAGTCATATGAGTGATTTCTATTTCACAAAAGGAAAACTTATTATATACTTAGAGTTGGGGGTCTTAAAGAGCAGAGGTGGTGGTATTGTATGAGGTGCAAAATTATGTTTTTTTTTTATTTTAATGTGAGGAGAAAAAATAATAAAATAATAAATGAAGACATGCTCAGACGAGCCAAACCTTTGACGAAATAACTTAATTGTTATCTTAAAATTATAAAAATTAAATAGTATGTTTTAGTTTAAGTAGAAACTTGATTGAGCCCGGAGTCAAATATGAAGTTGTGAGATATTTCGTTCACAGATGTGTACATATTTAAAAAAAGATCGAAATAAGTAAGCGGTTTTCAAATTAGTAGTCTGACTGCTATCAAGTATCACAGCCCGTAGAAAAGGACTATACTTCTTAAGTTTAAGCCTTGAAGTCTATAAAATAGTTGGTGAATTCACAAGCTACCTGTATCATTGTATAGGCAGTACCGTCTTTACCATAAGTGCACACAGGGCTTGTACCCAGGGACCCCGACGTTATAGGGCCCCTTATAAGAAATAAAATCGTTCTTAGCTATTTGCGGCAATTTTTTATAATTTATTTCTTTAAATTCTGAAAAAGATTTAAAGATTTTTACCATCGAATTCGGCCCTTTCCAAATTAAATTCAAGGTTTTAAAAAACAAATTCAGAATTTTACAAATCAAATTTAGCATTTTTCAAAACGAATTCGGCATTTTTAAAATCTCGGCTTCGACCAAAAGACAGCACATTTTGGCCCAAATAAAGTTTTGAAATCATATCAGTCAGAAATTAAATCAGTTATATTTCTGAATCTCTGACATCATCTGCAAGTGACATCAATAAACCCAGAAGAACATTCTTCTAACAGAGATATGGAGTGATCTCTTGGGTAATATGAATAAAACAAGCAGAAGTTTACAGAATAATACTATTACCATGGACGTTACAACAAAACTTTACGCCTCTCTGATCGATTATGTTAGTAACGCGTGCAATAATTTCGATCAGTAAGAAACGGCTGCTTAAGAAAAAATTCAAATGCAAACAAGATTTCGCAGCACACGAATCACTTTTTCTGAAGGACCAGAAAATGTACAGTTGATTGGCAAAGAAACGTAGATACGTTTATCTATGTATATATAAATAGGCAAAGGCAACCATTATATATATTATTTAAATCGGTTTAGTATTAAGGGAATAAAAGGCTCATAAAGTTGACACCACTACAAATGCTAAAAATACACACGTACACTCATTCACTTATGTAAGTATTGGTTCAAGCAAACGGATAAGCAAATCAATGAAAGTGTTTAAGAGTACCTACATAATTATGTGAGTAGTGAGATTTGTTCTTTTCAAATGAGTGAAATTGAAAAAGAAAAAGAGATCAGAATTGCAAGGGATGAAAATTAAATATGGATATACATGTTCATTATGTATGGATGTGTTAGCTTCAAGCAAGAACTTTGCAAAACAAATGTTCGTGTTTGTATGTAATTTTATTTTCTTTATTGTTTTTTCCATGGGGAAGTTAATGGGAAATTCGGTAGTTTTTCCTTTTTAAATTAATGCAAATAAAATAGGTATACGTTTAAGCTAGCGGTCGAATTTCGACCACTAGGCGTACTCTAGTTCCTATGAATAACCGATACATTATATGCTCATTTAAAAAACCGTGCAGATGCATAACAGGAAATCGATAGAAAATTTTAGTTTTCTTTCTCAGTTAACAACAATTAATTCCGACCCGCTGACAAAAAAAAATGCGAAGAATTTGGAGAATTGTATTCCGTAGACATTAATGCTTATGAGTTCAAATCAGAATATTTTTATTTGATGCAGTACTTAAAGACAATAGGAAAGGAATCAGGAGATTTAAGTATCTAATAAAGTCGCATAAGCTAGAGGAAACTTTACAAATGTTGAAGTTGCTTGCTGATTACTAATTCTAGTGGAGAGCGTTCATTTTCACACCTTCAAAGAATATAAAATGAGTTACGAACAAAAATGTTACAAGAAAAATATAAATATTTTTTCTTTTCAGTGGGGCCCCGAATCCCTAAGTGACCGGGGGCACCGGTATACCCAAAGACGGCCCTGTGTATAGGTTGAATTATTGTATTAATTTATAGTATTATATCTTTGTTGTTGGTAATTTTTTGTGATTAAAACTCTGATACAACTACACATTCCATTGAGTGCAGTACCGGGTTCCCAGTTTTATTTTATACCTTATCCCCAATTCGCGATTTTTCATTCCCCAAATTCCCCAAAATAGCTAATTTCCTATACCCAATATCTCCACAGATCTGTATAAGGAACTTTCAATCTTATAAATTAACAAATAAAAGAAAGCTTTATGAAATCCAATATTTCTCAGTCACAACAGATAGATTCTTCTGGAATATTTAACAGCTATTTGTAAAAAATTAAACAACAACTTTTTTTAAACAAAATATGCAAAACATTGAATTTTTGTTATTTGTTAATTTAAAAATTTCAATTCAAGCTTTTAAGTTCTTATTACAAATAATAAAAAGATCGAAATAATGATGATAATCTCATCCCACATATCCTTAAAAATTAAATAATATTATATCAAAGGAAATATAATTAAATCCATTTGTGTAAAATTATTAAAAGTAGTTTGTTCTTTAAGCAAATGTAATTTTGATATACATCTTACTTAAGGTACGGTCACCGAAAAAAACGTCACCAACAGACAAGCTAAATTTCTATTTTCATTAAATTCCAATATTTTTTTCTAAATATGTTTTCGAATTTTTTAAAAATAATATAAAAATAGCAGTTTGCAGCATAATTGGCTTCATTTTGTGATATAAAAACCAAGTTAAATCACACTAACCCTAAGCAAAAGTAGTGGTTACGTTTTTTTGGGCAAATGTTTGCCAAGTGTGACCGTATCTTCATATTAAAAAGTGTTCGAAATTGAGAAGATAGAGTAGATTCCGCCCAACGAACTGCATGAACTGTGTGTATTTATTCTAAGAAGAGCTTTTAACACCATCATTGAGAAAAATATGATTTGTCAATACATGATTCTGAATATAAAAAAGAAAACTAAATAACAAGTTTTTTATTTTTTTTTAAGTTATGCCAAAAAATACAGCAAAAAGTGCTTTTTCCCAAAAAAAAAAATTCCTGGTGATTTTTTCAAAATTTGTATCCCCAATCTCAAAAGAAAATCTCCTATTTGGGGACAAGTCCCCAAAAACTAAGAACGCTGGTAGAGCATAGAAAATAGAAATGAAATACAAATATTACTTTAACAAAGAGATGTAAACAATGCTGGTTTTATGCATGTGCGTATGTTCCATGTAGTGATGCCAGTTTAGTCTTTTCGGGGCTAGATTTAGCCTATTTTATTGCATTTTAGCCTCGAAATTTACGTTTTAGCTTCGTGAATTTTTTTAGCTTTTTTATTTTAGATTTAACCTCAAAAATCTAAACTTTTATTTTCTACCGAAACATTAAGAAATTGGTGCAAACACAACAAACACAAAATTACATGATTTGAAATCCAATGGCGAAAGCTTTTAAGATAAAAATGGGCAAATGTTGAGTCAACAGTTGAGTTCTGGGTGGAGATGTGACAATTTAACAATGCGCTGTAAAAAAATTCATTTCTTGATTTGGTTAATCTAGTATTTAGCTATCTATAGTGTCTTCCAATGAGAGGCTTAATTTTGATATGTAAAAAGAGTATTTTTAAGTGAGGAGCGTATCGTATCCCATTCATAATGGAAAACAACATCAACCAGATGACCGCCATGGCACCGCTTGTAGCCATGTTCTTCTCATGTAATGCACATTTGCTGCTGAATGTCCTCGATAACCTTATGAATCTATCTTTGAGATCTTGAATCGATTGTGGGCCATTAGCACAGACCATATAGTTTGCGTATTCCCAAATAAAAAAGTCTAAATTCGAGAACTTCCGGGGTCAGGAAACTTTTCACGTTATCTTTATCTGCAAATTGAAGTAGTTTCTTCAAAAATTTAAAATAGATCTTCAACTATTTTTGGTTTTGTATGTCTTTTATTATTAAAGAAAAAATAAATGTAAAGCTAACTTTTAATTTAACGTTAACAACAACTTAAGAAATAATTTAATTGTTCTCAAAAAAAATTATTTAGTTTTGATTTGATTAAAGAATCTTACACCTAGTTGTCTTTTTATACAGTGATGTATTTTTATCCACTATTTTAGCCACTCAACTTGCTTAAAAATACAACTCTGAATGTATCGAGTAACTACTTTTGAGTATTGAGTAACCAAACTACCAAACTATTCAAACTTTGCCAGCACTAGTAGCCATTACTCAGTAATTTCCGGTGATTTAATAAGATTATTAAACTCTCGTGGAATTTATGCAAATGATAATTCCGATTCTACCCGCGATGAGGAAATTATGATGCCTGTTATATACATAAATATTAAATGCACATAAAAGTATATAATATATTAAATGTATATGACATTTATGTTATATATTGAATTATAGGATTTTAAAAATATGTACCTTTAATTCTATTTTTAGTTTGTTCATGTACCTGAAGTGCATTTTTTTAATAAGTTTCAACGTGTTTTATGCATTTTTATGCATAATAATTAAAACGTTGATTTATGAATGAAAATTTGTTAGCCCTTTTGCAGCTTTTATTTTTGGGTGATTAAGCTTTTTCTGCCCTTTTTAAAAAGCCAATTTAGCCACTTTTTCCTACAGCTCCTGGCAACACTCGTTTCATGTTATTTTGATGTTTTGGAGATGACGGAGATACTTATGTAATTACAACAATACAGTCAGAATCGCGTAACAAAGAAAATGTTATTTCCACACATGAAAAGCGATATAATGGTGGCTTCTGAATTGCTTAAGTATTTGAGAAGTTTAAAATTTTCTTGTTTCCGATCAGTGGGTCGTTTCACTAAGATTTATCACGATATTCGTATCGTTAAAATATATAAATATAACGAAAATTTATCGAATTTGCTATACAGTAACATTTTTAACGATATTCGCTGTTGTTTTATAAACGGCAATTATTTATTTATTGTTACTGAATCGACAAAAGTCAGCTGTTTAGTCGACTTTTGGAAAATACTTAAGTTGTTGTTTTCGAATAATATATGTACATGCATATGAAATCTTTTGCATATAAATAATAATATTTCGTCGTCAAAAATCCAAAAGAACGTAACATCACTTTTTCTAGTTTTACAGGAGAAGCAAAAAACGTTATATAATAAAAAATATTTCGAATATAGAAACAATTGATGGAATATAGAATTAAAACAGAACAACTAAACTAATTCAAGAGAAAAAAACTATATTTTTCGAAATATTTTTTAAGTTATATTTGTTACGTTCTTTTGTATTTTTGTTTCAATAAACAAAAGGAGGGACGTATCATCATAAAAAATATGAAACAATTTTTGAATTCGTTTTATTAACGCTTTAAGTTTAATGAAAGTTTAAATGCATTTATTCTGTTTTTTATTATTATCTTATGATTCTTTGAAGTTTCACCAAAATAAATATTAACAATAAATGTAATAATTTTATAATTTAAATTATACAAAACACAAATATGTATGAAATTCAAGTTCATAAAAAATTTGTATTTTTGTATACTAATATAAAAAAATTCAACGTTCAAATAGAATATTATCATAAAAATAAGGAAGCAATAATTTAAGGTTTTTAGATATTTATATTATTTCAGGATGCAAAAGATTAAGATGGGTGAATTCAGATTTTTTTGTCTGCTCGTTGTGGAAAAACGTTCTAATCTTCTTTAATAATAGTTTTAAAATAAATGGTTCCTGATGGATCATAACCTAAAGCACGGATCATATTAACCGTAGGCTCTCCAATTTTTTCCTAAATTTTTAAATTCTTTAAAGTTATACATATTTATTTTATAATGCATTCTTTATCTGGTCGAATCGATGAGTACTGCTTAGGAATAGCTTCATAATCAAGAAAATAATCATGTTTAAGTTGATGAACATTAAGAGGAAATGGGTTTTTACGAGAATCCTTTATTATTTCAACAAGTTGTAAGGATACATTTATTTTCTTGTTATTTATTCTTCGTTGAATAAGAGAGTAAGTCGAACCCCACTCCATTTGCAATTAAATATTTATATTCAATAGTGATGTGTTTTTTCAACACTAAAGGAAATCAAAGCATTGGATAACAATACATTGCGATTTTAGTAAAAGCATCCGTCTGAATATAAAATTATATGATGAAAATTAGGTATATTTCGTTTCTTAAATATTTTATGAGAATAGTGGCGAAAATTGACGCATTGAGGTTTCCTTCAGTTTCATCCCAAAAGTTGTCAGATTCATAAATAACGAGAACTTGCAATTTAATTTTGTAGTATGAGGAACTTGCATTTGAGTGTGGAATAAGTTTTACAGCCCGCATCTCCATACACAATAGTAAGCATAAACCTGCCTTAACACTTTCTACATAATTTATTTTTTCTTCTCTCATATTGTTGATTTGGTTTCTGTGGCTATCGTACTGCTGAAATATTTTTTGATTCATATCATTTCTGGCTTTGAAAATAGAATAATTACGATTTTCTAAAACTTTCATGAATTTTGGGAGAGATATAGGAGAGATTTAATTTTCTTTGTGTGAATGGCAGTCCTTTGAATATACTTCATTAACATATGTATGTGCGTGTCAAAATTCAAATATTTTATTTTTATTTCATATCACAAGTTTGATAATACGTTATTTTGAATTATGGATATAAAAGCATTATTTTTGATCGCAAAAATCTAAAAATCAATCAAAAACTCGATTTATAATATTTAAACGTTTAATTTTAAGTTTATTGTGCATGTTTATATTGCAAATGTATATGGTCACCTTAACTATATATTTCTCATACTTATATGACTACTGTCTATCTATACTTTGAAGTACAGATGGCTCTCGAAGTATTTTGTAGCAATAAAAATGTAGTTTTAAGTTACGATATTTAGATTCGTTTTTCATTAAAATAAATTTGTAGATCACTTTGAATTTAACTTTGAAAGCGAACATTACAAAGGTCTTTCATTTCATCCACGTTGGAAAATCTATCTCTTTAATTCGAGTGGTATTTCCGGAACGAGGTTTCTCAAGGCTAAATTACCCAGGATAAGAATCATTGCTCCTTCAAAGAATTAATGGTCCTTCGAACCGGATTTTCATCCTTGGTAATCGATTACGCAATCAATATTGCAACAAGCATTGTTCCAACACTAGACGGATCACTCTCTGTTTCATTTCATAAAGACCAGGTTTGCTTTATTTTAATTCGCTGTGGTACGTACATACAATACAACTAATATACTTACAACATCGAAAAAGAAAAGAGTGCGGTTTAATATACATAGGTATAGTGAATATATTAATATATTAAAGATATACATATACCAAATACTATATAGGTATATATGCAGAATTATTTCATGATTTCTTAATAAAAGAAATTAAAATTACATTTTAATAAAAAAAAAATAGTAAGGGTTTAAATAACATACACATACGAGTGTATGTGTATACTTATTCGCAATTTGTTCGCGTAGAAACGAAAAAGTTCAATTTCGATACGTGTTCAAGTCTCAAAACCTAAATTCCAGAAAAATCGAACTAAGAGTACAAGGGAAAACGTGTAAAATCGTTATACATACAGATGTATGTATAAATACATAAGCCAAAAAATTGGATTCCGTCTTTTAGCGCCTTTACATAACCTTGAAAATAAAAAAGGTCATCAAAAAGTCATCCGACATGAAATCTGGCAACAAATAAACTTATATATTGGTATGTACCAATGCAATTACTCAATTACATACATATTTACACAGTTAAGTGAAAAAGAGACGAAAGTTATTATTCGCTATTATTCCGTACATAAAATGTACTCGTTACTATTATCACTTGTTCTCTTTCTCATTCCATACTTACAAAAAAAACCAACAAATCATAATTAAAGTTTCAATTTCAAACGTCTCAAGCTCAAAGTTATTTCAAAGTTTTAACAAGACTAGTGATAAACCGAGTTCCAATTCCACAAAAAATTTACCTACAGTAATAATACACGCTTTTGAAACAATTCATGAAATTTGGTGAGAAAAACAACGTCTTCTAGTTGTCACCTTTGGATAATACATACATATTAGTAGTAAAAACATTTTTCGATAACAGAACATATTATTGTGAATATTGTGAATTTCTTTATTTGTTCTCAACGGAAGATAAAATCGAGTATTTTATTTTCCCAACGTTAATTTAACCCCTGCATTTCATTTTACATTTAACATTATGGCTGAATTAGACCTATTTATAAGTGCTAATGTAAAACTCGTTCAATTTGAACAAAGGCTTGATGAAAATACAATTTCTCAGGCATCGGTGTTTGCTCTGGAAGTACATAGAGACGAGGCAAAATGTATGTGGGAAAATATTAAGAGTCTATATGAAAATTTTCAAAGAACAACCAAATCCAAGGTGGATAAATCCGACCCTGAAGTAGTTAATTCAAGGTATGAGAGCTCCTATGACACGTACGTTAAAGTTGTTTCTAAACTTAGTGAGTCTATACAAATTAAATCTCAATGCAATTCTTTTAATAATAACAGCTCTCGGTCCAATTTTCATTTACCTGCTTGTGATACAGAAATATTTTCCGGCAATTATCAATCATGGCCATCATTTCGAGATTTATTCTCAGCTATTTATATAAACAATTCAAATCTTTCTAACATTGAAAAACTATGTTACCTAAGAAAAAAGACCCAAGGGGAGGCATTTGCTATCGTTGATAAAGCCCCTTTGTCCAACGGTGGGTTCGAAATAGCTTGGAAAAATCTTCAAGATCGATTCGAAAACAAACGCATGTTAATTCGTGGTCAATTACGTATATTACTGAATCTACCAGTAATCACCTTTGAATCTAGTGATGAAATTAAATGTCTTCAACGGAATATTAACGCCTGCATTTCGTGTTTTGCAGCTTATGAAATTGACCTAACAAGTTGGGATGCGTTATTTGACTATATTTACTTCACTAAGCTTCCACGTGCTACACTTGCTTTGTGGGAACAATCCATTGAAAACAAAAAAGATGTTTCAAAATGGTCTGATTTGAGTTCATTTCTTTCAACAAGAATTCAAACCCTTGAAACTATATCCGATGCTAAAACGGTATTACCCTCTAATAAAAATATTTCTTCAAGTTCAAATGTAAAAAAATCATTTAATTCTAAAACACTTAGTAACAATCATGCAAAAATTTCTGATGTCGTCAATGCGTGCAAGCTATGTACAAAAGATAATCACATTATTAGAAAATGTCCAAAATTTAACAAAATGGATGTTGAGGAAAAATACTCTTGTATTAGAACCCTCAATTTATGTATTAACTGCCTATCTAGCACTCATTCAGTGAAAAACTGCAAAAGCCATTTCAACTGCCTAACATGCAATAAGCGGCATAACACCTTATTGCATCGTGATAACTCAAGTTCTTATTCAAAACATACAACTAAAATTTCAGCTACAAATTCTCCCTACATACAGTCCACCAATGACCTTCCAACCGTAAGCAATTCAGATAAGTTATCAAGAGAACCGTCGACGTCAAAAGGTAAAATACAATCCTGTTTTGCTTCTCATTCGCAAGCTATTCTGCTAGGAACTGCTATTGTTCAAATTAGTCATTTGGGTCTCAATTACTCAGTACGAGCATTGATTGATTCTGGGTCCCAAGGAACATTTATTTCGCAAAAATTATTCAACGTTCTGAAATTACCATTCAAATATACTGAGGTTGAGATTTCCGGTCTCAATGGTGTTACATCAGCTAAAGCCAAGAAATTATGTATATTTTCAATTAGTTCACGTTTTAATTCCAACATAGAATTAAATATAAGTGCACTGGTTGTTCCTCATCTGTCGGGTCCTCTTCCTTCATGCTCAATTGATCCCTCCGCTCTATCAGGGTTTCCCAATATACAACTAGCAGATCCTAAATTCCACGAAAGCTCCCGCATTGATCTTTTAATTGGGGCTGATTTATTCAACAAAATACTTCTGGATAATATAAAACGTAATGTGTGTGGCTCATTAGTTGCACAAGAGACTATCTTTGGATGGATAGTTACAGGTTCTGTTCAGCCATCAAATCAAACGTTATCCTTGTCAGCCTTTGCCACATTCATTGAAAGTTCTAATTTAGAAAAACAGCTAAAGCGTTTTTGGGAGGTAGAAGATATTCCAACAGATCACATTCCTTCCTCGTCTGATTCCTTTTGTGAATTTTTATATGCTAAGACGACGTCTAGGGATAACCAGGGTAGATATACAGTATCTCTCCCTTTCAAAAACTCGTTCTACGATAAATCAATTCAGTTAGGTCCATCTAGACCAAGTGCATTTTCTATATTTTTGAGAAATGAAACGCGTTTGTTGAAAACCCCAAATCAAAAGAAAGAATACGATTCAGTTCTACAAGAGTATATAGAAATGGGTCATATGCAATCAGTATCACCCCCTTCTTCAGAAAACTTTCCAAATAATTTTTACCTTCCACATCACGCCATTTTTAAACCGGAAAAAACAGCAACTAAGGTGCGCGTCGTTTTCAATGCATCATGCCCTTCTTCTTCGGGACATTCCTTGAACGATGTTTTACATACAGGTCCAGTTTTACAAAAAGATCTGACAATTCTATTGCTCAATTGGCGTTTCTATCGTTTTGTGTTCAATGCGGACATAGAGAAAATGTACCGCCAAATAAAAGTTGTTAGCGAATAAACCACGCAGTGAACAAATAAAACACGACCTTCAAGTATTAATTCTTTATTACAACTAAAAATAATTAATGATACAAAAGTATTAAGCAAATGACAAAGTTTTAAGTAAAGACTGTTAAAAAGTTAACGGTACCAAATGTAATACAAATCAATAAAACGATCAATGAGAAGAACAATACATAATAAGTAAATAAGAAAAGAATTTAAATTTTGTACAACAACAAGTATTGACTATGTATGAATTTGTGTTGCTTTTTACATAAGGACAATTCATTCAAAAATGTTGTATATAACAAAAGTCAATCCACATGACACAAAATTTCAAAGAATATTGTATAGACCCTCTCCTAGCGATAAAGTCCAAGATTTCGAACTTAAGACAGTTACATTTGGAGTAAACTGTGCTCCATACCTTGCCATTAGAACGCTTCTACAGCTAGCAAAAGATGTCGAAAAAACTTTACCCTTAGCTAGTGACGTGCTTCAAAATTCAATTTATGTTGATGACGTCATATCTGGAGCTCATGACTTGAGAACAGCTATTTCAACAAGAGATCAACTCATACAAGCCTTAAATTCAGCTTGTTTTCCACTTCGCAAATGGACATCTAATTCAAATGAAATTTTAAGGGATTTAGACAAATTAAATCTACTTAAAGAGAATTTTCTTAAATTCGACGACAGCAGTCATGCAAAGACTTTGGGTGTTATCTGGAACGCTAAGTCTGACGAATTTCTTTTCGATTCTAAGCCCCTTACAAATGAAACAAATCTCACTAAAAGAAAAATTTTGTCGGAAATTTCAAAGCTATTCGACCCAGCTGGTTGGCTAGCTCCGATTGTTGTTTTAGCAAAGATTCTAATGCGTAAAATTTGGTTATCCAAAACCGATTGGGATGAAAAATTATCTCCTGACTGTGTCCAAGATTGGTATAAGTTTTTTAAAAATTATCCAACTATACAGTCCATAAGAATCCCAAGATGGATTCACTACTCACCGAAATGCTCTTTACAGTTTCATGCCTTTTGCGATGCATCAGAGAATGCGTACGCTGCTGTCGTTTATACAAGGGTTCAATTAGAGAACCATTCCACCTTTGTTCATCTACTGGTGTCGAAAACCCGAGTTTCTCCGGTGAAGAATATTTCTATTCCCAAATTAGAGCTCTGCGGCGCCACTTTACTAGCTGATTTAGTACATTCGGTTCTTCCTTCAATACGAATTTCGGACTACAAATTATACAAATGGACTGATTCAACCATTGTACTTGCGTGGCTGCAAAAAGATCCCTGCCATTGGAAGGTATTTGTTGCCAATCGCATTTCGAAAATAGTGAGAAAGGTAGGATCTGAAAGCTGGTTTCACGTAGATTCAAAATCCAACCCAGCTGACCTGGCTAGTCGCGGACTATATCCGCAAGAATTACTCGAGAATAGCTTATGGTGGCATGGCCCAAATTGGTTGAAAAATTCTTCTTATGCTTGGCCGACTAAAAGTAATCTTCATGAAACTAATTTAGAACCGAAACCTACACAAAGTCATTTCACATATTTCTCGCAATATGAAGATATTCTAATTCGTTTTTCATCCTTTAATAGAGCTATTCGTGTATTATGTTATGTTTTTCGGTTTATTCATCGTACACGACTGAAATTTCGTTCAATATATTCATATTCATCACTCGAGGTCAAATCACATGAAGTTGAAAATGTAAAGAATTGCTTCATTATTCTTGCTCAAAAGTCTGCTTTTCCAGAGACTTATAAGGCTTTGCTCCAAAAGGAAAAAATTCCAATATCTTCGACTATTCTTAATTTAAACCCTTTCCTCGACGAAATTGGGAGAATTCGCGCCCACGGAAGACTAGCTTATTCAACGTCGTTAACTTATGATGAAAAATTCCCTATTATTCTGCCGTACAATTGTCACTTTTCAAGACTGCTGGTCCACTTTACCCACATAGTCAGTCTTCATGGCGGAAATCAATTAGTTTTACGGCTTGTTCGAATGCAATTTTGGATTCCAAAATTGAAAAACTTGATCAAAACTACAATTTACAATTGTAAAATCTGCGTGGTTCATAAGAAGAAGGTCCAAGAGCAACTTATGAGTGCCCTTCCTCCTGAAAGAACAGTTCTTACCCGTCCATTTCATTATACTGGCGTAGATTTCGCTGGACCTTTTGACGTAAAAAAGCTCACTGGCAGAAAAAATATCACAACCAAAGGCTATGTATGCATTTTTATTTGTTTTTCAACAAAGGCAATACATCTGGAGGCAACCTCCTCCTTGTCTACATCCACTTTTTTGGCTGCCTTCCATAGATTTATTTCTCGACGAGGCTGTCCTCTACATATCTACTCTGACAATGGTAAGAACTTTGTTGGTGCTTCCAAAGAGATTAATAAAGACTTCCTAAATGAATCTCGTTCTACCGTTTTATCAAATTTTCTTCAGCAAGGTCTTTCTTGGCATTTCATTCCTCCTGGCGCGCCTCACATGGGTGGGTTATGGGAGGCTGGGGTCAAAAGTTTCAAGACCCACCTCAAAAAAGTATCTGGTTCATTTAAATATACTTTTGAGGAATTGTGCACCTTATTATCTCGAATTGAGGCTTGCCTTAACTCACGTCCTATTTCTACTCTGTCGGAAAATCCTACTGACTTAAACCCCCTCACTCCGGGACATTTTCTTACAGGGGGGCCTATTCTAGCTCCACCTGAACCCTCAATTGATTCGCAACCCGAATCAGTGATTAATCGATGGCAACGTGTTAAGGTCGTTCATCAACAATTTTGTCAGCGCTGGAAAAACGAGTATTTATCCGAACTTCACAAGAGAAATAAATGGAAAAGTTCTGAGCAAAATATTGGTATTGACTCTATTGTAGTTATTCGTGATGAAAGTCTCCCTCCCAATGAATGGAGACTAGGTAGAATTAGACAAGTATATCCTGGTAAAGATAATAGGGTACGAGTGGCCGATATTCTTACTCAAAGGGGTACAATCACACGTCCTATAGCAAAACTAGTTCTACTTCCGACACAATAATCACCGCCTGTCCCACTCTTTTCTTCCAATAAATATCACCTTTTTGTCTGTTTGATCATTTCAGAATAAAACACCCCTTCTAGAGAACCATCAACAATGCCTAAACGAAGCAAAAAGCCTTTTCAATGCCGTATTTGCAAGCAGTTTCATCCCCTCCGCTTATGCCAAAGTTTTCTACAAATGGACGCCGAAAGGAGAAGGACGACTGTCATAAAATTTAAATACTGTGTTAATTGCCTAGCACACAAACATTCTCATCAAACATGTTTTTCCGCCACCGGATGCCATATTTGTAAACGTAATCACCATACAATGCTCCATAGTGGTGACAATAATCCTCCCAATCGTCAAAGACTCGCAACAGTCTCTCCCAGGCAAAGCAGCGCAATTTTTGCCCAGCAGGCTGTTACTATATTGCCTACTGCCGTAGCGAAAATATCCGTAAACGGTCGTCTACACCCAATACGGATATTGTTCGATAGTGGATCCAGTTTTAGTAAAATTTCAAAGACAGTTGTGAGCAAATTAAAAATTGAATCCCAAATTGTTGACGGCACCACTATATGTAAACTCAATCTAAGGTCGAATGCGGATAAAACTATTCGTTTGGAAATGATTGCACGTGCTACTACTCACATGTCAATTAAAACTCCTAAGAAATCCTTACCCTCTACGTTTCGTGAAAAATTTGTAAACTTAGTTTTGGCCGATCCTCATTTTTACGAATGTAGTACCATATCTGTCATTATTGGATCGGATTTCTATCCTAAGGTAATTCTCAGTGGAATATTGCCTAATCATGATGGTCTCCCCATAGCCCAAAATTCTGTGTTCGGATGGGTTTTATCAGGAACTTGGCCTACCTAATTGAACTGTTTAAATCCAGCATTAGATACATAATCATATAAAAATATATATAACATGAAATCTTTGTATGTAATAATTAAATTATTAATTGGAACTTAATCGTTTCGTAGTTTTTTGTTGATAGTGCCCATCAAGGCGCCCGGAATGTTTATATTGCAAATGTATATGGTCACCTTAACTATATATTTCTCATACTTATATGACTACTGTCTATCTATACTTTGAAGTACAGATGGCTCTCGAAGTATTTTGTAGCAATAAAAATGTAGTTTTAAGTTACGATATTTAGATTCGTTTTTCATTAAAATAAATTTGTAGATCACTTTGAATTTAACTTTGAAAGCGAACATTACAAAGGTCTTTCATTTCATCCACGTTGGAAAATCTATCTCTTTAATTCGAGTGGTATTTCCGGAACAAGGTTTCTCAAGGCTAAATTACCCAGGATAAGAATCATTGCTCCTTCAAAGAATTAGTGCGAAAGTAGAAAATTCATTAAAAAATGGGTGTAAACATATTTTGAAAGAAAGAATTTCATTTGATTTTTTTTTATTCTTTGTGCTTTTCGCTTTCTTTAACAGAGATGCCACATGATATGAAATTAAAGCATAGTTGGTGAGAAGGAGCTACCGCATCAGATAATCGTTACCACAAACAACAACATTTGCAGACAAATTTAGCTTTTAAAGAATCATTAAAAGTTAGTGAATCGATTTAGTGTGTGGATTTTCTTATTGCGATTAAATTTAAGAATTCTCGAATATAGGTCGTCCAATAAAAGATTTTGACCTCACTAATGGTATCCTTAAAGTGAAGCTTCGTCAAGAGTTGTTGGGTATTTAACTGTAGCAGCTTGTATTTTCTGTACTTCAATTTATGTTTTAACGGAATTGTACTTGTTCGTATTTGGCTTTATTTGTCTATAATATAGTATCCTTATATATTGTTAAGTTTTATTATGGATTATTTTATATATTTTATATATTTTAATTTTGTTAAATTATGTTTTTTAATCGTTCGCATAATTGTATTATTGTTGATTTATATAATCTTTTATTATAATCACACACATAATTAAATATTTTTTAGTAACTATTTAATATTGTAGAAATTTTATAATCGATTATGGCCGTGAGGCTGTATTGCTGTATTGCTAAGCACAATAAATGAAACTAAATATTAAATTAAACAAAGTAGTATAACATGTCGGAGGACACACTCTACATACTCATGCTTTTCATATCAAATACATGAATACTGACAATTGGAAAAACCTCTGAAAATGATAAACATTCACAAACAATCTCTTTCGCTCGCCCACCATACAATAGATATTCTGACTAAAAAAATCACACACAATAAAATAGCAACCTAAAACGCACAAACAAGCAAATTAAACAGACAAGCGGACAGCCAAACAGATAGGCAGACAGACAGATAGGCAGACAGTCATTATTAAAGTCACAAATGTTAAGTACTACTCGTACTAAAGCATTCAAACATAATTCTAAGGTTGATAAAATTAAAAGAAAAAAAATACTACAAGAATATAAATATGAGAATGAAGAAACCAGGAATATTATAGAGACTTTAACGACATTAGTTCTTAAATATCTAAAAAAACTTTTTTGTATCAACTTTTATTTATTGCAAAACACTCAAATAAGTTAATCTGGAGAGAAGGGACTTTGATATACAGCTTCTCTTGGTGAATGCTTTTGTTAGAGCAGAGAAAGAAATGCATAAATTATAGTTCATTGCATTCCTGTCTTTAATAATAGATTGGAAAAATAGGAAATCAAAGGCGCAAAAGAAGTATATACGAGTATTATCTGTTTGAAAATACTCTTGCTTACAAATTAATAGATGCCAATGTAATGTTAGTAGTGTAGGATTAAGTTATAAAAGTAAAACATTAGATTAATGTTTAATGCAAACAGATATGAAAACAACGAATTTTTCTCAATTTTGGTTTATAACTCTTTGCGATTGATCCTTCTATGACAATCAAAATAGAAACTTCTAGTTGAAGATTGATTTAGAAATTAATTATGGTATTGTATTTAAATTGGTGTTGGCTTCAAACTCACTCTGTATGTGTATGGCAAGAGCATCTCAAAGCCATAGGAAACAGCAAAGTTCCCCTTTTAGCCCTAAACGTACACACACATACACACATATATTTCGTTCATTATCCTTGAATTTTGTGCTACAGGCATTCATAAGCATTGTGCTGGGATTATCTGATTATATTGTTCCTTGTAAATACAGTATGAAGAACTTAGGAATATATTTCACCATGTTCGCTGAGTTGGCTAAAGTTGATTCTGCTGCTGGCCTACTTTAGCTGTCTCCTGGGTAAGAATTCTTATTGTAAATATCATGTACATACAAATAAAATAATAGAAGATTTAACATATTTTTTCAAGCAACTAGCACAACTATTGGTTGATGACAGAGTTAAGTGCCAACCGAACATGCATGTTTATTATGCGAAAACACTCCTCGCATTTAAGAGTAGTATGGCTGTCTTTTTGACAGCCAACTTGAGTGGCTACTTTTGTTTGGGCAAATTCACAAACATAAACACACTCAGATTCCTGACTTGTGTAGTCAAATATTGTTAGATTTTCTGCACAACACCCTACACAGTTACCGATCGTATTGTTGGTTTCACAGAGTAGTTAAAAGAACTAGACTTCTTTTTTATAAGTACAGTCGGGCCTCGATTATCCGTGATCTGGTTAACCGGTAACCCCGATTAACCGTGATGGCCAAAGATTAGTATATTGTTTTTTGTTTGCAATGTTTTCAAATTGTTTGCTTCGATTAACCGTGATTACCTCTATTATCCGTAATGGCAGAATTTTTTTTATTAACTTAAAATTCATACAGACAATATAATAAACATGAAAACGGCGAATTCCCTTGTTTGCATACGAAGTGCGGGTGGTTAGATCTAAATATATTTAGTATGGCATCGTTACGAGTGGTAGAAAGACAAAGAACGTTTTAAATATTGAAGATAAAAAAACTAAAAATTCATTCTGAGTGTGAATACTCCAACGGGTGGTTGAAAAATTTTAAGAATAGGCATGGAATAAAAAGACTTAATGCTGAAGGAGAAAAATCTTCACCAGACTATGTAAGTGCCACAATGTTTATATAACAATTAAATGAATTTATATCAACGGAAAATCTTACGAGTCAGCAAATTTGTAATGGGGACGAGACAGGCCTTTTTTGGAAGTGTTTGCCCGAGAGCAGCTTGGTTTGCGCTAATGCTGATGGTACACACAAGTGCAAAGCTTTAGTTATTGGGAAAAGTGCTCGTCCAAGAGCCGTAAAATATGTATAGGAGCTTCCCGTAATTTATAAGGTCAATTCAAAAGCATGGATAATGCAGCAAATATTTATCGAATGGTTTAACAAAAACTTTGTGCCAGAGGTAAGATAGCATTTTAAGAAAGTCGGGCTTACGGATGATAGCAAAATCCTTCTGTTATTGGACAACTGCCCGGCGCATCCAGACGATCACGATTTTAAGGCTAAAACCGTTATTGTGAAATATTTTCCACCGAATTGTACGTCCTTGATCCAACCGATGGATCAGGGTGTAATATGGAGTTTTAAGTGCCATTATCGTAAAACTAGAGTACAAAAACTAGTCTCGTCAAATTGTAATAGAGAAGATTTTAAGAAAGAATTTCATATAAAGAAAGCCCTGCTTAAATAATGAAGGTGTGTACTCATATTTTTAAGATTTTATAAAATATTTTTATGCAAAAATTACAGAGCAGGATAAAATTCAAGTTTATCGCATCCAAGAAAAACTAATAAAGGAAAATTACAAGTTGAAAAATATTAGACAAACAACATTCAAGTTTAAATTCAAGATAAAATTCAAGTCTATCGCATCCAAGAAAAACTAATAAAGGAAAATTACAAGTTGAAAAATATTAGACAAACAACATTACACGACCTTTTTTTTAAGAAATTGTATTCTTTTTTTGCCTGATTTTTTCAGTAGAAGTTTTAATGTATACATACATTACATATTTAATTTAAAAATGTACATACGCTTCTTGAATTAATTTTTTTAATGTAAATATGTATGTGCACCAATGTTCACTTGTTAAATAATAAAAATATTAAAAAAAAACTGTATAATCAAAATTGTTATTCGATTAACCGTGAAAATCGATTATCCGTAAGGCTTCTGGTCCCGACCATCACGGATAATCGAGTCCCGACTGTATATATAATATAAAACTACTAAAATCGATAACAGCTATTACGGAATCAGAGAAACCTATTAAACAAACCATCAAAAGAACCGCTTAATAATTTAACAATTCGTCAGCAGTGTTTATTCGAAATGGTTTTCATAAAAACCTAAACATTACGCTCGCTTTGCACTGGTACAATTTTGAGGAGCACAATTTTTACCGCCAGGCATTCAAGGCTGATGAGCGGTTGTGATTATCATTACAATGGGAGAAAAAATTAGTTTAACATTTAATATTTATTTTTGGGTTCAGTAATTAGGAGACGACCCCTTTACAAGCTGTGCATAGTGCTAGAGCTAGGAAAATAGGTTGCGCGAAGAAAATTAGTGGGAATAGTGGTTGTAGACATTCTATTTGAAACTTCCCAGGTTGACAGTTACAATGGAGACCACTGCAGGTACTTTAATCCACATACTAACTGTGCGACTAAAGGTGGGATCACACGGTTGACGCAATGCACCAATTTAGCTCAATTTTTATTGCTCTAAAATAGGACACAATAAAGAAATTGCCCTAAGCAAATTTACTGCAGTCACATGATTGCCCCATTTTATAAAAATTTGATTGCCGCAGATTGACGAAGAATGAATTTGTGGCAATAATTGCCGCAGCCCAGTCATACGATTGTTCTAACTTGCGGCAACACCAACAAACAGCTGTTATGGCAGTTTTTAGTTTGTTTTGTTTTACGTGCAAATTATTTTCTTTTTCATATTGATGTAATTCTGCATCATGGCTTTCAATTGGCCTCTAAATTATTATTAATCGCTTACTGCTTATTATTGTAAAATAAATACAATCTACGAAATGTATTTTACACTTAATAAATTTAACTAAAAAAAAATAAAAATAAAATTAAAATATTTTTTTGCATTAATTCTATGTCTAAATAGTATTTTTTTCAAAGCGAAAAAATTCATGCAATTAAGGATTAACGCTTCAAATAAATTTAAATTTATGGTACACAAAACAATTGGCACACAAAAAAAAATTAAACTAATTAAATAAATTGCCGCGTATTGGCTACTTTGATTGCCGCACGAGAAGACAATAAATATTGGTACATTTTTAACATTTATATTGGCGCATGATTGCCTATCAATCGTTCACACGATTGCCGCACCAGAGTTGCATTTCATTGCGGAAAATGAGCACAATATTGTTCTCGATTGACGTAGGGGACAATAAATTGTGAAATCACACTATTGACATATAAAATAGAGCAATAATTGGTGCATTGCGGCAATCGTGTGATCCTACCTTAAAACACAAATTAATTCTCTTTGTGATGCGTAGTGCAATTCACTGACACATCGACTAAAAATACATGAGCACAGAGAGTTGCCTACGCTACTATGCACCGATGCACTCTTCGCGTTCAACTAACTTCAAAACGCACTATGAAACACTGGCTTATACATGAAAGTTGTATTTAATTTTCTTTCGGATATAATTGGTGTAAATAGTAAAGAAATCTGATGGAGTGAAGTATTTCTTACAACGTCTTAGAAAATCGAGGCATTTGAATGTTAATTTTGATACTTGAAAATGTGATCAGTCCGCCGTACCTCACACTGGATCTTCATGCCAAGAACATCAAGAGCTTCTGATTCCTTAATATCTATTTCACAAATAACTACAGATGGAGTAGCAGCTTCGGTCATACGACTGTGCGTAAGCACTCTACACTGAGTCATACGAGCATTCGCATGATCCCACTCAGGGATTGTTAAGAGATCGTGATTAAGTGTATCGTTCATGTATCGCCTTTTTACCCCAATCTCCGACAGGTTTGGCCTACGACTGCAGCACGAACCTGCAAATGCATAGATAGGATTGAAAATTTTCCACGGCATTTAGAGAAATAATAAAGAGGGGACCCTTGCGTTACCCCTGAAATTATCTTAATCTCGCTTGATCAAATTCCATCTATAATATTTTGTAGAGTACAATTACTGAGGATGCTAAATATAATTTTACAGAAATTATTACTAAATCCAAAAGGATGAACTATTGACAAAAGAGCATCATGCCACACTCAATTAAACGCCTTGGAAATATCTAGCGCCGACACGGACTTACTTACTTTCCCTTAATATTATGAACGGAATGCCACTAAGAAAGCAAAAAGATTCACCGTCTAATGAACTCTACGGAAGCTATACTGGCAGCCGCTTCGACTCCAAATACCTCACAAGAACAAATTGCAATTGGGTGGTGATTGAGAATTGCAGTTACATTGAGAATGCACCGAAAATGTTGGCTAAAGAATGCGCTGGCGTTAAAAAGCACTGCTTCAAGGCTGCAATTTCATCCGGATCAGGGGACTTATTAATGTAGAGCTCCGATAAAACATTTTTAACTGCACGCGCTCGAAAGAATATTTTGGAACAGTTACAGATACTCTTTCAGGTACGGGCTGTGGTTCACTACTTTCCGGCAAGCGAGAATTAGTTACTTGCAAAGATTCGGAAATAAGTAAGTAGAATTATCATTCACTCATTCAACGAATGACCAAAAGCTCTTACGAGTATTACCACGAAGGCTCCACTTAAATCAAGGTTTACTTAAGAATCCAAGAATTTCTTAAAATAAAAATTAAATCTTATAGCAAGAACGAAAATCTTGAATCAATAATTTTAATCTTAAAATAAGTCTAGAATTTATCAATCGAGTATGAAAACCATTTTTCCTCCCACCACTCATGGATCTACATGCGATCAATTTAGTAGCAGAGGTTCGATACTTGAGTCCGAGCACAATGAAAACATAAATAAAATTAAACTAGAAAGAAGGAAGTAGAAAAATTAATTTTAATCATAAAATAAAATTTTTAAATCCAGTCTGTAAAGTAAATAATCCAAAAATTCAAAATTAAGCGTTTGAAAAATTCATTATTGACTCAAGTATTCTGTAGTTGGTTTAAGAGAATCCGTACTTAGCGTAATTTTGACACCGCTTAGTTACGGATGACTTGATTTTATTTTGTGTGATGGTGAGTGTCGCACCCATCCACTGAAGTTGAAGAGTCGTAAAGCCGGTGCGAAGGACCATAAACAAGTTGCAGAGCAAAATTTGTGTGCCTTAACAAGACACCTTCCATCGGTTAGGCTTAAAAATGTTATCCTCTGACCTGATCTAATAAGAGCTGCATAATGTTAAAATGAATGAAATGAAAAGCTGCGTGTGTGCTATTAACGAAATTCTCAATTGAAAAGGTCATGCAGCAACAAATTTCGAAGGTTTCATTTTAAAACTTAATTTCCCATCCTTATAAATAATTACCCGAAAATGCTTGTATGGTCGGTTGTTCAGTATCAGCTTCTGGCGAATGGGAGTATAATTATGCAGTCGTCAAGAACTTTAGAGAGCGTTCGAGGTTGTTGAAGAATTCAATAGATTGCTTTTTGAAATTGATGCATTTAGAAAACATTCATTTTTAGGAGGTACATTACAAACTTAAAAGTTGGGCAATCAGTTTGCAACAATAAAATGTTTAGAGACCTCTGATAAATCCAACATTTGTACGCACTTATGTGTGCTCCATAATTTCTATTGTACTTTTAATTTATTTATGTATCTTAAAAGCTTTTCAAACCCAACTAAGCAGCCAGTCATCCAGTACTCACATAAAATCTTTTAGGAAGCTAAGAGTGATTTTTTCGGTAATTGGGGTTCCAGTACAAAATTTTTGAATTTATCAAATATAATCAGTTACAGTGTTTTTGTGAAATTCTAAGAGCAAACTATTTTTTTCAATTGTAGTTTAAAAATGATTTCCGTATCGAATCGCATTTAAGTCTCAACCTATCGTTCCTTTATTGCAACGTAGTCATATCTAAAAAAGGGATTTTTGAGTTAATAATGCAGAATTATTCGTCGTATCGTTTTTTAAGTTGTGTAAAAAATTCATACAAATGTCTTGTTTATTCACCTCTCGAGCGAAGAAAATTAAAAACTTTAAAATCGTTTTCTGAAGAACGATTTTTTTTGGATATGACAACGTTACAATAAAGGAGCGACATGTTTAAATGATTTGCGAAAGCTTCTTAATTAAACATACAAATTTACACAAAAAATACACCCTATACTTTTTTGTATTCGCATAAATTCTTTGGCTACGAAAAATTGCTTTTGCCACATTTTCATTTTGCTTGGGAGTTAAAGGAAAACATTCGTTAATTTGTATGAATGAAAGGCGTGTAGGTTTTATATGTGTCAAGTTTGTTAAATTTCATTATTGCAAACATGTTTCATAGATATGTTAACAATTATTCGAACACAAAGATTCTTTTTTTTTTCCTGCAAGAAGAAATTTGAACAATTCATGAGGGGTTTTTATTTTGTGTTTGTATGAAATATGCATAGAAATCTATTTTTTTGATAGTGCATTTCTAAGATAATTGATGTGATGTGAATGCGTCGTCTGTCTACTTGTCTATTTGTGTTCGCAACAAATCTTTGTTACTTTTGTTGTTATTTTGGCATCATGTGGCAAAGAAACAAATCGGAGAAATTCTTGTTAATGTGTTTTTCAGAAATATAAAATCAAGTTGAACTCTAAAAGTACTCTCTCGATTTAAGAAACTCATACACTGTCAATTGGTATGAGATCCTGGGGGTGGGCGCGGTGGAAACTCGTATATAAAAATCTTAATTATTTTTAAGATTTAAAAAGTTTGCGTGAGCAAATTTGGTAGCAATGTGCATAAATAATACAAAAATGATTATGATATTTCTAGAGGTTTGGTGGCACAAGGATTTCTTCTTTAAGTGTTTTTGTAACAACTAAAAAGTTGGTCAGATTATGCGATGTATAATTTATTCAATATGTTTTGCGAGATTAACAAGAAAAGTTCAAATTTAAAAGCGTATGTATCTTCTTAAGTTAATAAAGTGTTTTATTCAAATTTTAAATAGGTTTCGAAACACAACATTAGCTGCCAGTCCCAGGAAGTCACACATATTCGTTCGTTCGTACATCTACATTTTTAGAAAAAATTTTAGAATTTGTTTTTGTTTTAAATGTAGTTGTACGAAAGAACGAATACTTCTGATATCGTGGGACTGCCAGTAAGTGCAGGTAATGTGGTATAGTAGCTTTTTTTAAATCAATAATATAAGAACAACGGAAACAAGCTCAATGGTTTGCTGCTCTCAAAAAATTAAGAGAACAACGATCTGTTTTATTTTTGCAGGTCCTCCTGGGAGTCAGTTGAAAAAATTCAGTTTGGTGCGTGGTCGACTTTTTTTTAAGTGGTGCTTAAACATAAGTTTTTGTTTGAAATGTTTATTTTAAAGTTATTAGTTTAACGATTAAAACAATTGGTAAGTACTAAATAAGCGAAGAATACATGCAATTGCTCCATATGTGTAGTATTTTTTTTTTTAATATATAAATATCTACGTTAAGCTCAAGTGCAGCTATTGTGCTATAGTTTAATTCAATTATTTAGTATTGTGTACCACATTACCTTCCTAAAAAAAGCTGAATGCCAAAGCAGAGGATATGAGAAGAGCTATACTGGCTGTTCGAGGTGGTAAAATGGGTATTCTCTTTGCTTCAAAAACATTTGGTGCACCCCACTACACTATCCCACATTACCTGGACATTTTTTAAAGTCGAGTTTAATGAGATTTGCAATATTTGCTGAAATATCTCTGAAAATGTGAGTTAAATATTTTTTGCAAATGGCTTCGTGGAAGCTCAACAGATTTAGCATATACATATATGGTTAAATTGTATTTTAATCGGACAAAAATTCAAAATCTGACAATCTAAAAACAAAGGTAATGTGTGGTGCTTAGACAAGCCTTTATTCGACATACCCTGAGGTTTGTCCTCTTTTGTCCGCCCAATGGCCTGATGAGCAGAATATCTTTACTCAGTCAACCTGAGTTTTGGCATAGTGAGAGGAGAAAATACATAAGACCATCAAAAGTCTAGCTAGGCAGGAAATCTTTACTTAGCGTAGTCTCTATTCCAGAGAAGAAAAATCTTTAGGCGATCAGCCCAAAAAAATATGTGCAAAAAAAGCAATGCTAATCTTAATAAAATTACGAAATTAAGTTTCTAAAAACTTACAAAGCTTTTTATGACTAAAATTGAATTTAATAACAACATACAGAGTAGTATTCCGATTTGACGAACATTCAATTTAATGAACATCGCATTTAACGAGCATCCAAATTTTTATTTCTAATAAGTAATCACCTTATATTTCGAATAAAAATTTTACTTCGTCGTCGGTTTAACGAACAAATGTAAAATAAATCGAAAATGATGAAAAGCTTGATGAGACTGAAATTCTAGAGCCCAAAATAAAATACGAAGATTTCATTAAGCACTTCGAAGTTTGTATTAAATGTGCTAAGCAAAACAATATTAGTAGCACATATTTAATGTTTTTGAGAGAGCTTCAAGAAGATGCCATTAAAAAAGGATATAAATTTCAATAAGCAGACTGTGGTTAACAAGTTTTTTAAATAAACTATTTTTAGATTTCGGTGCTTTTATGAATTTTCCCTTTTCTTATAAAAAATATTTATTTTTCATTATTATAAGTTTAATAAAATGTAAAAAAACAACATACATATTTCTAGTTATGAATAAAATAGACGACGCAATTAATTTTAAATTTAGTTCTGGATATAACGAAAAATACGCTTTAACGAACAGGCCTGACAATAATTAGGTTCGTTAAATCGGAAAACTGCTGTACTTTTTTTTGTACTCGTATGTTTTTTTTTTCAAGGAAATTATTTTTTTCATCCTAAAAAATTTTTGTTCACATTCAATTAAAACGTGACACTTATGACATTTGATTTCCGCAAAACAGCAAGCTCTTTACATACGACATATAATCCTGATTTGCTTTTAAGTTGAAAACTTGTAAGATTTCTTTAGGATTTTCATAGAATTCAATGAAGTGCTTGGAATCAGTGCAAACACCGCGTTGAAACACTATTTTTTGTTTTCCGGCTGACTTTTGGTGGCTTAAAGTTTTGCAACTGTAAAGACGTATCTATTGGAAACTTTTACTGCACACTTCGTGGTATTTTCTGTTGCCACATTTTCAGCTTAAACTCTACACAATTAAAAAAGTTTCAAAAACTTATTGACGGTTTTGTTTGCTTTAACTTCTGCTGTTAACAAGTTATAATTGCCGTTGCTGTTGTAATATGCTGAGAAAGACTTTAAAACGGCGCTAACTACAATAGTTAATCTTAAGATTTAAAGTTGAATGTGTATGGAAAGAAAAAACAGTTGTTTTCAAATAAACAGAACTTTCTTTACGGCAAGATATGCAAAAGTTATATATCCTCGAATTATGAGGTCATTCTCATAACATTTAAATTTTAGCTCTTAAAGAGTTACATCAAGGGTACACGCAGCCATTAATTACTATACGAGTATCTAAAGTGGAAATAGCAATCGATGGGGTATTCAATCAGATGTTTTTAACAGGCGCCAAATAAAATTTTACTATAATTACTCCTACGTTCATAAATGGAATACTACGCTGCAACAGTAAATTCGAATGTTTTAAATTTTTGAAAACTAAAACTTTAAATAAATAATAAATTAATTTAAAAAAATATATATTTTTTAAATCAATATCTATTACAAAAACAAATAGCACATTTTCACGGCAACAAAAACTTTATAGCAAACGTCTCGTCTAAAAAGGAAACATTAAAAATCAAACCTCATTATTTTTACTTAATGCCAGTCAGTCAGCAATCGATACAAATGTAATTTTTTATTTTTTTAATACTCGTTTAAAAATTGTTTGCCTCATTTGCATTTTCTTTGCTTTGTCTCTTACTTTTACTCTGCATTGTTTTATTATTTCATTTGCAATTTACCTCGTTAATCTTGATTACTGGTGATGAAAGCAGGTTGACTGAATGTGTACTGACTGAAATTTCGCCTCATTTATGTAAACTGTCAACAGATTATTATCCAGTATAAATATTATTGTTAAATCTTAAATGTATTCAACCACAATGACATATACAGTACGGAAACATATTAAGCGGCGTAACGGCAATCTTCCCCTTCGACGGCAATACAGTCATAAGTTCTCATTAATTTTCTAATTAATATTGTCACACTTTGCTACAAATAAAATTATTTAATAAATAGAAACATGAAACACTCAAACATAATGACGACCAACAACTCATAAAAGATGTTTTTGGAAAATGAAAACAAAATTTTCCAAAAAGAGGCAGTAAATATAAAAAAATTTTGAAAAAAGAAATTAAATGAAAAATAAAAAGAAATATGTGAACAGCGAATAGATTATTATCAAGGAATTCGTTTATTTTGCTCAGTGAAAATAAATATTCCGCAGCGTCTGTTGGTGATACCGACGACGAGTCGCGTTATTGTGTTCCTACACATCGTGAAAAAGCAAAAACAAAATTAAGCAACGGAAAAACGTACGATTTAAAAAGCTGTACACAAGAAGTTTTGCGCAATTAAGATAATAAATCGCTCTCCTACGAAACATATTAGATTGGCATCACAGCATTAGCTTGGCTGCATTACTTTGCAGATTTATATAAATACTTCCAAGTAAATAAGCAAGTAAATTATTTTCTGGGTGGCGAAGTGCTCTTATCGTACAGATGTTCAACCCCTGCTAATGGACATGCCACGATGTGTTTTCAATTTTAATTGGGCGTGTTCGTGTTCAATTTTGTCTGTGTTTTGTGCATTTAATAACTACTTATTATTCACCTGTTTAAGTCGTTATTTGGAAGCAAAAGTGGTAAGAAGTTGCTTCCAATGACATCACCAGGTTAATGTAATGAATTAAAACGCAAAACAAAAGTAGAGAAAAGAGTTTATTTCAAATCCTTGTTAGCATTTCAACCCATTACTTTGTACTCATAGTTTTTGCTCATAATCATCACCAGTCGACATTAGTTTTGACATTTCACAAACAAACCTAAACGATGTTACATAAACACAATAAGAGTCCACCCACAATACGCGTTTAATGAAATTCTTAAAAACAATAAATTTAATATAACCAGTTAATAAAAAACAAATAATCTGGAGTATTTAAAGAAGTATGTCTGGAAATACAACAAATTTTAAATTCCTCAACTAAATCAGAAGTCAAATATAATCAAAGATGACTAGACTTATGGAGGCGGAGATACAATATTTATATGTTTCTGATTTTTGAATAAATATTGGCAACGATTTGTTATTGCATATTTTTGCATATTTCAGTGTTAAGATTATATTAGCTGCATTTTTTCGAATTCATAGAACATATTCGAACCTTTTGGATCGTATTTTTGGTACTTTGCAAAAGATCCAAAAACAAAATTTTATTTAACAATAATAAATGTTTAATATTGATATCGAGATCTCCTCAGATTTTCAAGTGTCGTTTTTTTTGTTTATAGAGTTAATTTTTCTGGTTCTGTTTATTTTATTTTTAACCTATTTTAGATGCACATACATACATATTTTGACACAATAAATTTTTTCCATTAGCATATTCATGTTTTAAAGAGCATATTTTATCAATATTTAGATGATACATATTTTCATTTCTTTACTGCATACCAAATGCGCATAAACCACTTTTTAAGCATATTTCTGGTTTCATTGCTCTTATACTTTACAATCGGCCACATTCAACTAACATAATTAATTTTTAGGCAATTGTGTAACAAGCTAAAATAGTGCAAATAAATAACTTCAGCTTTTAAATATTAAAGTGGTGAAACAACAAGCAAAATATGTGTTTGTTTTTTTTTACGAAACTTTTGTTATTTTGAGATTTAAATTCAAATTTTCATCATAAACCCCTTGGTTTTCAAGCTTAACTTTATACAATACAATGACATTTAAATGTACATGTCACAATATGTGTCTGTTGAGAAAAGTGTGTTACACTCTGCATGGTAAAAGCGACAAATAAAAAATTATGAAAACTCAACAACATCGGAGAAAAAGATTTAAAAATATGAAGAATATAGTACAAAAAAAACAACAACAAATGCTACGTGCAAATTTGCATATTGCTGATAAATGAGTAACGTGAATGTGAAAGAAATGAGCAACCAAGTGAGTATGCATACATACATATATACATGCTTACACATTTACAAACTGTGACATTTTCTCTTAGGCGTATGAGCAACATAAAAAATATGAATGATTGTATGCGCAAACACATCAGTGTTGCCACCAACGAAATGTTAAATTACACATGCATCATGTCAAAATTACACATGAAATTAGAAATTCCACATGCTTTTTTTCGCAAAATAATGTGCTTTGATTTTGTTAAATTAAATATTTGACCTTGTTTGGTGTAATTGCAAAATCTTTATGATGATGATTTTCAATACTTGGGCTTTCAAGGTCATTTAATAAAATATTATTTTTTACATATTATTCCGACGTTTCGTTGATATTTTCTAACTTCTTCAGGGATTTTTTATTTTTCTAGATATATAATCTTCTTTAGACCAATCCTACATCAATCTCCCTAAAAGTATCACAGTTTTGTTTTGTATAAAAAGGACTATCACAAACAAAAACTTAATAAATTTAAAGCAAAACAGGTTCATAAATAAATTAAAATATCACAGCCAATCCAAACTTGCCGTCATAACAGTCGCCATCACAATAAAAAAAAGTAGTGCTCAAAAACGACAAAATTTTAAATTACACATGAGTTACACATGCCACCAATTACACATGGTCTACACATGAAAATAAAAATTACACATGATATGTGTAATTACACCTAAGGTGGCAACACTGAAACACATACACATTTAAAAAGAATGTAAATTTCATCATAATTTCACGACAATAAACACACACATGCACACTTATGCAAATAAAACTTAAACACGAACTCTAGTCGCTCAATGTATTGTATTTATGTATGTATGTATGTATGTATGTCGGTCGATACATACACATGCAAATACATGGTTGGGGTAGATTTAAGACAGTTTCACTTTTTACTGAAATGTATGAAAATAAATTTATATTTTTATGTATGCGTGAATATAAATGTGTGAGCTGACCCCACAGCTCAGTTTGTTGAAGGGCATCGGTATATGAATGAAAAAGTCCTATTAAAAAATATTAAATAAATTTAATGTGACAGTTAATATTACTCCACATTTTGATAAACAAATAAACAGTCGCTGAGAATTTTCATGGGAAACTTTAAATTAATTATGATAGTAACCCTTCATTGATGATTAGATATTTAAACTTGAGAATAAAATTAAGAAAAACGAACAAATATTTTTGTTTAATTGGTAAATTATTTATAGTAATTTCACGCGGAAATTCTTGACAACGATTGTATCGATAACAATTGTTTCGAAAGATCGTGTGATTTAACAAAATTGTATTACATTTTGTTGAAGGTGAAAGAAGTCACCAGTCTCGTCGAAATGCTAGAGGTGTATTGGAAGACAACTTACGCCACTCCCTCCCCAGCCAGCTACGTATATATGAACATAAGTAGTTCAGATTGTAATTAAATTAAAAGCCTATTTCTTATTTAAGAAGGAACACCTTCACTCACATTCTATGAGAAATAACATTGATTTCGATTTCTCTACATTATTTCTAAGCGAACAGTGACTTGATAGACAACTCGAATGAAAACGTTGGAACATTGCTTCATGTCCAATTCTTTCTGACTAAAAATGTTACGAACATTAGCCAAAATAATTATCACTTTGGATTAAAAACTACTAAAAGTAATTTAGTTCATACATGTATAAAAATAACATCTTTGGTTTTAATATTAAATAATAAAACAATTAGTTTAAAAATGTTATTTTTTAGCCAAAGTTTCACCATCATGAATGAATGTTTTATCTAGTAGCAGGATTTTCATGCGCAATGAAATTAACATCGAAAGATAGAGTACACACTACTCCACGATATTTTATAATTCTATTTTAATTTTATTTACTAAATGAAATATCAGTGATGACTTTTCTTCAGATTCCTTAAGAAATTTAAAGCCGTATCTCTTTTTGAATCTAGATAATCAGACATCATTTGCATGAAAGCCATCATTTTGAATTCTTTGTTGTATTTCTTACGCTTTTGATTTTAATGCAATTTCATTTTTAGGTTTAAGTTTTTTTTTCGCCATACTCCTTCGCCATACTGGGATACTCGCCATTTCTCAAAGATCGATTTCACGAAGGAATATACTTTTTTCACATTTATCCAAAATATTTACTTTTTCTTTCTTTTTCTCTTTTCCATTTTTATTTCATTTGGAAACTTACACAGCTAAAAATGCAGTAAAAACGATCGTACTCCAAAAATTTTTGCAGCGATAAAGCAAAACTAATAACAGTTTTAAAAAACTCAGAGACTTTATAAAAAATATAGACAATGACTCGAGTATGATATGACTCGAGTAAATATTTTGTGCTCATAACGTTTCGACCCACGGAAATTCTTAATATTCAGCTGTGACAAAATAACAAAAAGTACTGAAATCAACATAACAAATCCCACAAACTTCTAACCGGTTCAAAGTTCAAATAAAAAAATTCTTTTAATCTTCTTCGTTATCTAACAAAAGAGCACATAAATCTCTGAATAGGCTCTTCTATTTGAAAAATTTAAGGCAAATATATTTTAGTCTTAAGCATGTTGAATCATAAAGTACTTTCTTCGATAATTAAAATAGAAATTGTGCATCAAGAATTTGAAACTACACAACATCGTGTTTTACGAGGGCGGATTGATATTGAAGATACCTACCGCTAGATGGCAGCACAAATACAAAAAAGATTTTTTTAGAAATTGCGATCTGTCAAACATCTGCTGTTAAAATTTCACCCAAATTCATCGATTAGTTTATTTGTTGTAGTCGTTTGAAGTAAGAAACTTTTGTGTTTCTTGAAAAATGGAAAAAAGTGAATTTCGTGCAGTTATTAAACACTATTATTTGAAAGGGAAAACGGCGAAAGAGACAAAAGAAAAGCTCGATAATCATTACGGTGAGTCTGCTCCGTCAGATTACATGGTAAAATATTGGATTGCTGAATTTAAACGCGGCCGAAGCCGCAAGCACTGCAACAATACCATCAACACGAAGGTCAAAAGAGGTGGTTACTGCAGAAAATATCAAGAAAATCCTCGTAATCGTTATGAATGATCGCCGAGTCAAGTTACGTGAGATTATTGAAATGCTAAACATATCATATGCACGTGTGTTCAACATTTTGCATGAACATTTGCATATGAAAAAACTATCGACAAGATGGTTGCCGCGTTTGCTCAGTATTGAACAAAAACGAGTTCCAGAGACCACTTTACAGCGGTGTTTGCACATGATAAAGCGTAATCCTGTTGAGTTTTGATTAATAACTGTTGATGAAAAGTGGGTCCACCACTACAAACCTGAAACCAAAAATCAATCGAAACAATGGGCGGAAGCTGGTGGAAGTGCTCCGAAGAAGGCGAAGACTGTGAAATCGGCTGGCAAGGTAATGGCCACTGTAAATTTTGGGATGCACACGGAATATTGCTCATCGATTATCTTGAAAAAGTTTCCACAATCACAGGAAAGTATTATTGTGCATTATTGGATCAATTGATTGATGCAATCAAGAAAAAACGACCACATTTAAAGCAGAAAAAAGTGCTCTTTCTTCAAGACAACGAACCGGTTCACACAGCATTAGATACGATGCTAAAATTACGTGAAATACACTTCGAATTGGTTGATCATCCACCTTATAGCCCAGATTTAGCTTCTAGTGACTTTTTCCTGTTTCCAAACTTGAAAAAATGGCTCGCAGAAAAAAGATTCATCTCAAACGAAGAAGTGATTACCGAAACTAACGCGCATTTTGAGGGGTTCCCAAAATCGTATTATTCAGATGGTATAAAAAAGTTGGAATATCGTCTTACTAAGTGTATTGAGCTAAAAAGAGACTATGTTGAGAAATAAATGGTTTTTGAAAACAAATTTAGTTTTCTTCTTCAATATCAATCCGCCCTCGTACATTTCGTTTGACACACTTGCATTCAAACAAACACGTCTCAAACAACAAAGTTTTTTAAACTTTCCAGATTGTGGTTTAAAGGCACATCGCATTTCATTTGACTTTTAGGCATCATTAAATAGTGTGTTTAGCAAAAATGCTGAAGTGAACATATTTTTAGAATTTAGAGAAATAACCATCCCAACGTAATTATTATTTCAATCTGTAATGGAACATGCAATCAAAAGTTCTCGTGATCGCCCATAGAAACTAGAGGGTTCGTTCGTTCGTTTCCTCTTCCTCTTCCACTTCTATGTGATAACCCCAAGAAAAGATCTTGAGTTTAATGAATTATTCTTCATATATTTCTAAGCGACATTAGCACGAAAGCTACTATTAAGTCATCCTTCTATGCAGCAGGGATATTAACACGTTTGAGCCATTTCTAAGATCCCTTTTTATTGTCCCTTAATGGATTAGCTCTGATTTGAAAGAGTGGATTTTTCCGATTTCAAAAAAATTTAGTGGTCTCAGATATAGAGACAAAATTAGTTTGGAGTTACTGTACCTTCATGATTACAGAACGTAGTCCTTCTACTCAATAGAACATACAATAAGGAAGTAAAACTCACAATTTTTCCATCATCTAAATCTTTTTGTATAAAATATTTATTATCCTGTTAGCACGAAAATTCTAATTTCATTTAATATAACAGCTAATTGAAGATACATCTAAAAGTTTTTAACAATTCTCTTCACCAACTATTAAAGCACTTCCTGCATAAAACTAAAAAATTTCGTACAAAAATCAAACAAAAAAATCACGAAATATCAAGGTGTTAAATTACAAATTATTTATAATGAAAGATTGATGTGAAAATCTTAAAAAGCGTAAAATTATCACGTGTCTGACCTAAAATTATAATAGAACATCAAAAGTATCTCAAACGAAGTATTTCCAATAGGACGATGGCAGCCTGAGACAGCACAATACTGACATTAAGTATCATTTGCTGTTGGTTGATGTTGGCCTGCTGGGTATAAGAATAGTACGATTCGTAGCACACAAATACGACAAGGGTACTTGTATGCTACTCCTCTGCTTGACCATTAAACATCAACAAAAAAATAAAAAATAAAAGTTAATGGTACAGAGTTATTTGACCTGGCACGTAGTTGATTGTTGCAGTTTTGCAACCTGCAACAATAATGCTGCATTTCCAACGTACATAAGTAGTGGTTGCTTGTAAAAAGGTAATCAACCAAATGTCTAGTAGTTAAGCTCCTATGCTGCTGTCAGTGCATGAACAGTGCACCCTTTTTACATCAAATTCTATAGAATCTGGGCAACAAAAAACTTTGAACAATGTTTTGTTAAATATCTGTGATCTGATTTCGTCTAAAAGCTTAGATGCAAAAAAACGAAGTCAAACAAATAACATCAGCAGAAATATGTAAAATAATTAATTAAGTCAAACAAAAAGGAGAGGAATGCTAAAAATCGCAATAAAAAAACTCACAAGCATGTCATCTGTGTGGGATGGAAATGTGCTTGAATTTGTTTTAATAGTTCAATAGTAAATAAGCATTTTATGTTGAAAAAAATATACAAACATCTTTAAGTTATTTAATTATTGTTTAAATAAAAACTAAAATAATTTGAATTAATATAAAAGAAAGAGAAAAGTATTGCTTTCAGTGCTTTCAATCCTGATGTAGACCGATGTCCACGCATTGCAATTGGAAAAACTTATTGTTTTACTAACTTTGCTGCATGTCTTGGCGCAAGTATACAGGTTTAAAAGCGAGCCGATCTACTATTGTGTAAAAGAATATTTCTTTTACTTAAAATTACATATTTTAATGTGACCAAAAAGTTATTTTAGCAAAACTGTACTGTACTGCGCGTGTCAGACAAACCGCAAAGCAAAGGATCACAATTGGTGTGAGAGTTTATTTCAGAGATACCAAATGCAATACTTAAAGCTGCTTTGAATGAGACCTCCTGCAAGGATCATTTAAAATGTCACTAGACGACGAACAGTATGGTTGTAATAGTAACAAGAGCGTGCATCAAAATTCTTGCGTATTTGCTTACTAATTAAAATGCTGTAAAACGGAATTTGAAAGTGCTTAAAGAATATTGAAGATTCCGAAATACAATTATTGGATAAATTGTGCATTACTTGCAACCACTAATAGTTTCTGAAATATGAATTCGATAGTCTTCAATGACAAAAATAAAGCAAAGATTGTTAATTTCACTGTCACATCTCTAAGTTGAAATCAGTAGAACTTTTGGATTTATTTCTGGGTGTTTGTTTGCTAAAACAGTAAGTAAAAAGCAATATTTTATTGAAAACTTTGGCGATTGATAAATAGTACACACAAAAATGGTAACTTTTAACAGCCATATTTTTTGAAAACAAAAATGAAGTTGAATAGGATCTGTTTGTCAAAAATAGAAACTACAAAAAAATCATTAGAATCATTATGAAACAATTACAAAATCAACACAAATATTTTAAAAAATAATTAATATTTGTAAGTAATTATTCGAACTTTTTATTAATATTGTATATATTGAAACGTTTAATTTGGCTCGAGTTCAAACCCGAGTTTACCCATTTATTTATTCTAATTTTTTTATTTTAATTTTTATTAGAAAATTTTTTGGATAAATTCATTATTTTTTATTAAGAGAGTAATATATATAGAACAATTTTTATTATTCATCATATTAGCAGAACGGATCAGGGGGGAAATTACGGCATACGATATCGATATTGAATACCGTAATTTGCCCCCTGTACTGAGGTCGCTACACCATCTCATCAGCGTTCTTTGTTCAATTTTACCACTTTTGACGGTGGATACTAGTGATCAGGAATATCAACTATTTAACCGTATTATTTAACAAATTAGAATACGTAAAGTACAAACTTATTCATTTTCACATGTCAAATCAATTTCGGTTAGTACGAAATCCCATCTATGATGAATAACTACTCCATATATTACAGTCTCTCTTGCTTACTCAGCGCCATTGGCTGCCTAGAATAAACGGTACTTATCATGTTGTGAGGTTTCTGTCATTTGTAGTTGGATTTCTTTTTTAGTATTCAACCAACTAAGACCACGTAAACATGTAGATTTTTTTGACGTGTGCCATCGTTATTTATAATTAATGTTTGTAAGTAATTAGTCGAACTTTTTATTAATATTGTATATATAAAAAATAATGAATTTATCCAGAAAATTTTATAGTAAAAATTAAAATAAAAAAATAGAATAAATAAATGGGTAAACTCGGGTTTGAACTTGAGCCAAATTAATCGTTTCAATATATACTATTTTAAAAAATTACATACATATGTAGCATTTAAAAATAAAAAATTTTTGTTCGTTGAATCAAAATTTTTCGCATTCAAATACGCAAAAATTGTCATAACAAAAAATTAAAATTTTTTTCTGTTTAATCGATTTTTATTGTAATTAAATTTATTGGAATTTTTGTCTTTCTGTCGCCGTTTGTCTGAACATTCATCACACAAAAACTAACGGATGGTTTTTCATAAATCTGGTGTTAGTATACTTTAGCACCTTGCTTAATTAACATTTAGGATTCTTTTTATCACGAGAAAATATCCTTTTTCAAAAGGAAAATAGAAAAAAGGGCAAAAGTAACCAATATTTTTGATTTAAATGATACTGCAAATCTAAAAGCCGACTTATTTTAAAGTTGATAGCACTGTTTTATTTTCTTTTTAATGGGAAGTTTGCTGAACTGTCCTATTTGTATGAAAAACTTGGTTTTGGAACTTCCACCCGTTGTATGACCTTTTTGACAACAAACTGTTTACATTTTATACATCTAGATTGTTTCATTGATACCATTAAGATATGGAACACTTTACCTTTAAAGGTGAAATGTAGCCAGTGAAAAAACATCAGTATTTTTACATACGATTTTTTCGTGGAAGAGAGATAGCAATATCATGTAAGAATAAGGGAAAATAAACAAAACAAAATTAAAGCATTTTGCAAGTAACTAAATCACAAAGGAGAAAAATATAACAAATTATAAAACATTTTCTGCGGCAAGAAATTTTAATTCAAATTAAAAAAACTTTGTTTTATTGACAGCTAAATTATTATTTTATTCACAGGAAAATTAAAGTTGTTAACGTTACATATTTTTATTGGCTTCTGCATTTTTCTACAGCAACTTTCAACAGGCATTTTCGTTAAACAAACGCGTACATGTAAAAATACACACACACACGATTAAAATATTTCATCTAGGCTTTTAATATCAATTACACTAAACAACTACTAGCACTTGCACGACACATTTCCCACTGCACACATTTCAATAAGAGAACAAATTAATAATTTATCTGTTTTATATTAATTATTTTGTATATTAAATTGTAAAAAGTTTTATAATTTGTTATATTTTTCTCCTTTGTGATTTAGTTACTTGCAAAATGCTTTAATTTTGTTTTGTTTATTTTCCCTTATTATCTTATCTCTTTTTAACGAAAAGTTGAGGGGGGAAAGCCCTGATTTGGGCCAAAACATAACCTCAAAGTTTCCTCTCTGGTACGCCAATGTATGTACAGCAAAGCGCTCTCCTTCATCGGAATTGTAGCAGTATCGTCGGAAAGATAATGAATAAAATGGCTATACAGCTTAACAAAAAAATGAATGCGCCTACTTGCCACCAAAGACGCTGCAACACTGCTATGAAAGAATAGCTGAGTTGTAAAGAGAATTAATTAAGCTTCCCCATTTTCACTATCTGTTCTTTATACACTATATATTTCCGAAAGAAAGTAACACATCGAAATTGTTCTTAGTAGGCATTACCTACCAAAGTTGTTACTTCTCTTTAAAAAAAAAACAAATTTTTCTCAAGAACAAATATAAAGAGTCTTGTCAACATGTATTTTCGCGCGTTATTCGTTTAAACGGGAACATCATAGATAGTGAAAAGAATATTTTTCTAATCGATAAACTGTGACTACATAAACCAGGAGCTGTGGAAAAATAATGAGGAAAAAAGCTAAAACAGCCTTATAAAAAAACCAAAGAAGCTAAATACTAAAAAATATAAAAAAGACTAAACATTTTTTATTCATAAATAAACCTTTTTTTATTTACTATTAATAAAAGATGCAAAACCCCCATTAACAGAAAGTTCAGTTATGTTTATTTTATTATGAAGTTTACTAACCTTCAGTTAGTCTAAACTCAATTTTTAACTAAAAGTTAAAAAAGTTCGTTAACAATTAAAAATTGTGTCAACTACTGTGAATCAAACCAAAAAATAATTTTTGACAAACGCAAACAAACAAATAAGTAACACTGTGTGTAATTTTTTAATTCATGGAAAAATAACAATATGCGGACACCACTACGTGATAAAAGACCAAAAAAATACCCGTTTCTCCTAGTTGTTCCTAGTCTGCACATTTTTTGGGCCCCCAAAGATTTTGGGCCCCCAAAGATTTTGGGCCTTGGTGTTATTTTTGCAAAATACTGATCATTTTCTCAGTCTCCTATCTTGCAAATCGTTCGGAATTTTGATTTACTCTCTGAGGCAAAGTTGTAGATCTTATTTTAAAGAACAAAAACTGTTAATATATAAAATTAAAATATCTTCATCTTCAAGATGAAAATCGCAAAAAATAAAAAAAACGATTTTTTTAACCCTTTTTTTAACCTTTTAAAACAATCAACTATAAAAATGTACCTAAGATCTCAACAAACAACTTTCAATATGAACTTCCTAGGAATGATTCTTAATACCGTTTTGGTAGCGCTTATGTAGCCGCAAAAGTGAAAAATTTCCGGAAAATACAAAAATAATAAAAAAAAATATATTGTATTATGTTTATAATTTTGATGGTACTGGACTAGCAAATCGCACTCTCTGAAGTTGTGGATCCATATCGTTGTCCGAATAAGCTAGTCTGATGAACAATAAATTATTTCAAATAGTAATCTATTAATAAAAAGTAATGAATTTATTAAAAAATTTTTAAAAATTAGAAAAAGAAATGGGTAAATTCGGATTTGAACTGGAGCCAAACAATTCGTTTCAATATACATATATATAAAAATAAATAAGTTGATAGCTCGTTAACTTTTTACATTATTTTACAAAAATATGTAGATTTGTTTATTTGAAAAAAGGACAGCAAAGCAAATTTTTTGGAAATTAACTCTCATTTGGTTTAAAGTGACCTAAAAACTTTATTATCGCTAAATTTTTAAATATTTTTTATTATTAGGGAGGTGGGATTTCTTCCAAAACTGAACTTTTGATTCAACATTTGCCCAGTTTTTCTGAGGCTAAATTTCAAATTAAAAAAATGCTAAAAAAGCCACGAAACTAAAACCTGAATTTCAGTTGTAAAAGTCAAAGAAAGGCTAAATCTAGCTTTTAAAAGGCTAAACTGGCATTACTTCACATCAGTTATCCAAGATTGCAAACATCTATGTATTTATTTTACTGAAATAAGTTTTAAACGAGTTTACAGCACTAAAGTGTACTTTTCAGATGTTTATTTGCATAGACTGTCAGTATAATGAACCTGAGACAAAACTGAACTCTCAGGAACCTGATGAAAATAATTAAATTCTTCCCAAAACAACACTGCAAAATGTAAAAATGCACCAAATTCCATGCTAAGTTTGTTAAAAAAAATCAGCCTATTCGGACATCACAGGACAAGATAATCTACCAGGTGCAAGAGAAGCTTTTAGTAAAATATATGAAAGTTAAGAAAAATTAACAAACTACATTAAAAGTAATTAATTACATAAGTAACAATTAAGACTTTATTGATATTATGATATGTATTGGTTAAGCAAAACAATAGTTATGTAAAAACTTTTTCTACTACAATTAATAGGGAAAATCTATTATCCGTAATGCTTCCGGAATCGATATCCACCTGCATTACCAAAAGTTTTCAGTAATTTTTTTTTAATGTCCCGTTTAATTTTTTGTTTAACTTTTCTTTGGGACATAATCAATGTTGGCAACTTCGTAAAAATGTTGAACTTTGTATATGTATTTGAACATTAATTCATGTTGAAAATGACAACAACAACAATAGCGTGCAGTTTTTAATTTTACTATTGTTTCTACATATATAAACCATACAAAGCTAAAAACATTTAATATATGTACATACAAATATGCTTTAAAAACTATTTTATATTGAAAGTTAGTTTGATAAACTACAACAAATTCAGCAAATTTGTCGCTTGTTTCAGTTACTTGTTTTGTTTAAAACTTAAAAATTTTTTTTTAACAAATTATTTTGGAGATTAAAACAACATTTTTGTTTGATAAATTACAAAAAAATCAATAAAGGTTTTTTTATTTTTAACATATTTGTTTGACGTTTTTTTTTTAAATTTTATTGACAAAAAATATCACATTTTTTAATTAAAAAAACGATTTTTATCTCGATTAATTTATGGTGGAACTTTTTCTTTGAATTTACAAAATTCTTTGTTGGTCCGCAATTAAACAAAATATTTATTAGTTCAGTACTATACCAATTATGTTACTCATCACTGATTTAATAAATAATTTCTCAAAACCTGCTTAATTGAAAATAAACAAATCATTCACAATAGTTTAGTAACAGTAACAACAACACTTAAATGAAACACTCTGTTTCCATTGAACATAACACAGGGCTGGCAAGCTCCGTTCAACTTAAGAAGTACTTTTTTCTAATTTAAAAGCATGTGGACAAGGGAGCAATTGAGTAAAAAAAATAGTTTTAGCAAAAAGAAATATTGTTTAACATAATATCCATTTAAGAAAAATCTCTGTTGTGAAACTTCTTTATGCCTTTCAACCCATAGGATTTGTCAGTTTAAATTTTCATTCTCAACATTTTCTGTATTATAAAACGTTTCTGGCATAATTCAACTTATACTTAAGTATATAAAATAATACTTAAATTAATATTTTAAAAACAGCCAAGTGTGAGTCTTTTTAAACAGATTTCAATCAGACATATGTACATACATTACGTACTTAAACTCGTGCTTAAGCCACCAAACAAAGAAAGACAGACAGAAGCAAATTGGAAAACAAATATGCATACTTCATTTAGAAAACATCAGATAACTTCCAAGTGTCTGGACCACTTTTCTTTCGGCATATAGTAGAACACTATCGATCAATTTCACTTTCAAACAAATAAAGTTATATGAAAATCAGTTTAGCCATTTAGGAGTTACACAAATACATTCTACGAAGTTATAACACGCCTATAAAATAAATAATTTCAATACAAAAACACTCTTTTTCAATACCAATTTAAAATCTTAATTTTCCACGTCTGGTTTAACAACCCACAGTTAAGAGTTCTCACCCAAACACACACATGGCCCACAGTTTTAAGCCAAGATTTTATGAAGACAACATCAGACCCAACCAAACCATTTAAGCCAAGTTAGTATGGAATATTTACTCGAATTGTGCGCACGCGGTTAAATACGCGGATGAATGGAGAGTGAGAGCGAGAGTGAGTGAGAAAATATGAAAATTGTTGAATTCAAAATAATTAGTGCAACAAAAACAAAAAAAGTAAAACGCGTTAATTTTAATAGATTTATGTTTTATTTTTTAGTCTAAAAAATATCAAATTGTTTTGTTTTTGCAAGATAATAAAAAATCTGGTTTTGGGATAAAAATAAAAATACTTATTGAAACATCGAAATAAATACGAATAATAAGAGTAGAAAAAGCGAATTAGAATAAAACAGGAAAAAAATTTAATTTAAATCGAAAAAATATGATAATTTTGCAACAAGTCTATAAAATAATACAATTTTAATGCGTTTTTGTGAACTCGTCTTTCAACATTTTTATTTTTTATTTGATGAATTTCATTGGAATGGTTGTAGAGCCTGGTTTTTAATATCTTTCAAGAGGATTTAATTTTAATTATATTTGTTGGTGTTTTTGTTGATTTTTTTCAACGCATTACGTCAGTGAATTAAACAAAAGCAAAAGTTTTTGAATGCAAGACAACTAAAAGTGTGCAAATAATATCAAACTTTGTTTGAATATAAATAAAAAAGTAGAAAATTTCATTTTAATTTGAAAGTAAAATATTTTTGAGAAAAGAAAAATCAAAATAAAATCAAATAAATTTCTTTCGAAGTTGTCTTTGTTGTGGAAGAAAAGTAACAACATCTATCCATGCAAAATACTGTCTACAATTTTTTAAGCTGGGCTAAACAAGTTTTCAAGTATTCAAGGAATTTTCGCAGCCAACATTGAAACCCAAGTAAGTTTTTGCGAATAAATTGTTTCTCTGATAGCTCATAGAAGTTGTTTGTTCTGATTTTTTTAACTTATGAAGTTTTCATGTTTGTTTGTTTGTATTTTTTTTAAGTTTTTAAATTGGAGTAATATATCTCAAATAATCGAATACATTTTGGAAAGAAACAAATTTACTAAGTATAGCCATTAACTGTGCGACTGCTTCGATTTTAAACAAATTTTCAAGCGGGGAAGAAAAGTCTAGTTTTATAAAATTCGAGAAAGACTTTTTGGAAAACATCGTAAAAGTATGTCGTTTTTTGAGATTTTTTATGCTATATAATTTTTTACTATGATAATGAAGACGTGCTCCTGAAAATCCCACAGTTCTTAAAAAAATACCTAAATCCCCAGATCAGATTTTTACGACTTTTTTACCATTGTCGTGGTTCGGCGTCACAAGTATTTTTTTCTTCTACAAAATAACACTGTAAAAACACTGCTTGTAAATTATTAATTTAATTCAATATTGAAAAATCTTAATGATAAAAAAACCGCACATTGGATAATTATTTTTAGAAATAATATCACTAAAATTAATCTCAAATTTATGTCAATAAATATTATAACTAAAGCTTTTTTTGGAAGTTAAATCACAGTGAAATTTTTTGTGGGATATTTTAGCACGACTTATGAATAAGTACGAAATTAACCCTTAAACACATTTTGAGTTTTGACTTTTTTCTATCATCCATATTCAATTTTAATCTTTTGTGTCTTTCAAGACTTCTAGTAGAAGAATCTAGGTGTAGTAAAATTTTTAAATTGCATCAATAACACTATGCAACAAATTTCGGGTCATCGCCGCCAGCCTCAACAACGCCAATAGGAAATGAAAGTTCACCATTAACTTAACAAAAGTGCCAAAGGGTTTTGAAAAGTTAGCTCAAATTTAACTTGTATGGACTCTTAAAGTTGGGCAATTTTTGGCAATTTTACGCTCTATCAGATAAAATTGAAAAAAAAAATCAAGCTAACTTTTCAAAGCCCTTCGGCAGTTCTGTTTACTTAATAGTCTACTTTCATTTCCCATTGGAATTGGTGAAGCTGGTTTTTCTTGTTGCACTGTGTAATAAAATAATGGTATCGGTCTAAATTGTTCGAACACAATAAGTGGCCTACTTTTGAGACTTATGGCGCTAATCCCTTAAAACCTAATCTTCACTATATAACTATATAAAATTTCATTACAATCGGTGCGGATCGTTACGAAACTGCGGATGTATTAAATTTTTTTTCATAATGCCCCCCTCCATCAAAATATTTATTATTTCTTTAGCGTTGATTTCTTTAAAAATGTTTGGATTCATATAAAATTTCCCCAACCCCCAAAATCCGCCAAAAAGTTTCACAAAACTTAAATATTAAATAAACATCTAGATTACATACATATGAATTCACTTTACTTACCAGGTATTCAAATTTTGAATTCCATGTTGTTAATATGAGTAGAAAGAAAGTTCAAGCTTTGAGGTTTAAGAGTTTCTTGAACCGCCTGCACAAAATTCTAAACGAATATGACCAGATGTTTCTGTGCGATCAGAAGATTTATAGAGCAGGTATTCTGAAATTTTAAAAAGAAATAAGCATTTAATTCTACATGTATTTAAGATTCGTAAGATACATGTGTAAAAAGGACATAATTTCAAAAGTTAGTAATAATTATTTATGATAAAAAATCTCTGGTCGTCTAATCAGGAGACAATATTTATTAAAATATTTATGACCCAATTTAATAAAACACAAAATTTTTAAAAATTTTTTGTACAGAAAGGTTTAAATTGGAAACGCTGTTTATACAACTCGGACGGTCGATTTTCACAAAAATTTCCTACTCTAGTCGATCGGCTGAATTGTGGAAATCGGACTTAAATTTCATGCAAATTTGGGGAGCACCGTAGACTAGTAGATAGCGTACTAGACTATTAGTCGAGTGGTCGCAGGTTCGATTCCTGCCTAGACTAGATTCCTGTCTCTGCAGACAAGCCAAAATGGCTTCGCGGTATGTTTTTGTTTTTAAAAAAAATTATTCGCGGTAAAAATTCGTAAATTCAAATAAAATTTAGCTGAAATAGAATCTATCACCGAAAAAGTAAAATTAAATTCTAATTGACACAAAATTTTTTAATCAATCCAAACATGATTTTTAATTTTTAAATTGAAACCTATTAAAAAATTAATAAAATCAAATGCTATAACTCATAAGAAAAAAATAAAGCTTTTGTAATTGTTTTAAAATTTTAATTAAGCAAATAAAATAATAATAAACAATAAAATAATATCAAGCAAGTGTTTCGTAACATTCTCGTTTTTGTGTCGAAAAAATAGTTTTTAAATAAATTTAGTGAACAATCGAAACTAATAAAACCGACAATCACAATAAAGGTGATTATGTTTTGAAAGATCAAATCAGTACAATTTTTGTTCTTTTCTTTAGCATCGGAATGTCTGATGTATGCTACGAATGTTTTCAGTTCTTAAAACCTCATTTGTGTGCCAGTTTCCAGAGAAATTGAACAGTATGGATGGAATTCCCTACACATACATACAAACATATTTATTTACATATACATACATATTTATCAAAACATTTTTGTTTAAATATTCGTTTCAAACTTTTATTGCATCCAGAACAATCTGTTTATTAATTATTAATTCTTTAACACTTTAACAAATTCGAATAGATCAAGAAGCTTAAAAGTGCCACTAATATTTAAAGAGACAAATCTGTACATAAAAAGAAACTATTTTAATTTATGAGCGAACATAAATATATGAAAAAACAATGATTATCTCAACTAAAGATTTAGTTTAATGACTTAAAACAGTCAAAAATATAACAATAGAAAAGATACATAAATATGCTTTTTTTTTACTAGAATAGGGTCAAATGAATTTAATCGTCTGTTCGAGATGTTATTGACGTCTTTACGGTACAGACGAAAGTCTGAGCAATTAAATGCCAAAGGATGCAAGTAAGAAATAGAAAAGACTTTCAACAAACAACTAAAGTTTTATTTGAGTCTTTTTTTGAAGGTATCTTTAATGCACCTGAAACATGACATAAATCCCCGGAAGTTCATGCTCCCAATAAAAAAACTTTTCTATTAATATCTAATAAATTTTCAAATTCACGAAGGATATAGAATTCCTAGAATAACCTCTTCATGTTATGAGATATCTTTGCAACGGCATGAAAAGATTTATTTATTTTCACTCCTACAGATATCATTGCAAATTAGATATAATCTTCTGGATTTGCCAGCTGTAGGGCAGAGTTTGTCTGTAAAGCCGCAAGTGTTAAGCTATTTGATATAGTGGGTTCGAATCAACCTCAATGACAAACGGTTGTTTAAGAAATGTATACGCTTACTAAATCATTACACAGTACAACATATGATTTTAGGAATCAATTCTGAGAATTGCAAGTGAAAGTAGCACCCAAAAATAAGTACTTCTGCATCACTCGTTTTGTCAAGTTGGCTGCATTAATAACTTAATGGCCATACGAATACGTATAGAGTACATGAAGCAAAGTTGCAGATATTTAATAGGAGAAAAAAGCGGAATAAACCTTTCCGAAAAAAATCCGTATCCAGTGCCTTAAAAATCGAAAAAATTTAAATTTTTCGCTTAATTTTCACCTTTTAGCTCAATAAGTGGATTACAAATCCACAAATATGCTGTTAAAAATAAAAATTCCATAACAAAAATCATCCAAGTTTAGGCACTTGTTAGTTTCCATATTGAAATATAAAATTTTCTTCTGGTTTTAAAATGTAATTCACTCTGAACAAAAGGGTTGTTTATTCCGGAGCCATTAAATTATTAATGCAGCCAACCAAATAAAAACGAATAATGCAGAACAGAAGTTTTAATTTTTGGGTGCTACTTTCACTTAGAATTCTCCGAATTGAGTCCCAAATTAATCAGCTGAAAACTGTTGTACTGTGTTACTTTTAATTATTGATTGATCTATCTTGAGATCATTCATACTAATATTAGATTCAACTAGTTATTTGCAATAACTAGTTCAGCTACATACATATGGAGATGTTTTTTTTTAATATATTTGTAAGCATTTTTTTTTTCATTAATAATTTTTTGTCATTTTAAAATAAAAGCTCTGGAAATTATCAACAAAACAAACAAAATATCACCTAAATAATCATCATGCACATTCCTATTAATAAAAAATTTTATTATTTTGAACACCATAAAAAAACTGAATAAATAAATTTATATTACTACGATCAGCATGACCGTTGTGCGACTAAAGTGGCATATTGACACTTTTTTAAAAACAATGCCATTTTTAGTTTCCATATTTTCTGCCACCTTTTAAAATAGTGTACCCTTTTTTATGAAATATCACTATCTGTTTTGAATCTGACTTTTGTCGAGTATGAAGATATGTCCAAAAACCTTGTGAAAAAGTAAATTGATTTGCACTTTTATTAATCGCTTATTTTGTAAAATGCAACGCTAACTGTTGGCAAAATTTTAATGTGTTTTGTTTTTGTACTTTAAACTTTATCCATATAAAATTTATCAATGCTAAATGTTGAGTTTTACAAAATAAGACTAAATGTTAATAATATAATACACACTTAAAAAAAATTGGAAGTAATTTTTAACAATTGACTTATTAATTACTTCCATAATAATAATTAATGAATATTTTTGACTTCTTTAGAAGCTAGATTAACAACATCGAGATAATTAATGAGATTGTTATTCAACTCCCGCAAACCTCTCCACAAGCCACTCAGCTAGTTTTATGCATATGTTGCTAACTTCGGGCCGTTGCTATTATAAATGATGATGTGGCAGAGGTGGTTAAAGTGTCGACCTTTAAACTCGTATGAAATTCTCTCGTTCGAGCCCTATTGGTGCTACTCGACAAATTATCAATAAAAAAAATTAAGTTATGTGAATAAAAATCAAATATAATAAGGGTGCTTCACTTCCGAAAAATCACCTTTTCCTAACATTCAGGACTTGACTGCAAGTCCAATGAAAACACACAAAAAAATTTAACAAAAATTATCCGAAATTCCACCACTTCCAGATCACAAGTTCACGATCTCATTGACTTCCTTCCTTGGAAGCTCTTTTTTCTAAAAAAAGTGACCAAGGAGATTATTATGGAATTAGCGACAAAAGTAATGAACATTTCTAATACGAAAATTTTTTATAATTAAATGTACGAGTATATAATATGAGAACCAAAAGACATTTTATTGAAAACTATGGATTCGTATGGAGCTTGACTTTTTACTATCACGCAAATATTCGTGATAAAAACTTGTATAATCATTTAATAGTTTTATTTATTTTAAAGCAAAAATCACATGAGAATAACTAAAAATAACTAAAATCGTTTATGTCTACAAACACGCTTCTTGAAAAGACAAAAATAAATTTAAAAATTAAAAACAAAAATATTTTTAAGAGTAACAACAAACGGAAGATGTACATATATACTAATATATTCAGGAGGGTTACTCTCTATTGCGATGCGGCAGAAAAATGTTACGTAATCGAACTATTGATACACTGAAATAACTTTCGCATCGCAATAGAGAATAATAGCGCATAATAATTCATGATCAAGCAAACGTTTGCGATATACTTCGTTAGTGATGAAAACTTTTTCTTTAAAAAATCAAAAACTTTAGTCAACAAATCTCACAAGAAAACAAGATTTTAGTTTAACTACATATTTCGCTTCGAAAGCAGTTACCGCTTTTCTTCAAAAACTCATCTTTTTGTTGATACTTCTTTTTTCTTTAAAACTAAAATTCTTTTTTTACACTGACTACAATTTCTTAGGTAAACGATCATCTTTTAGATGTCGCTTCATTTGATTCAAGTCTATTTCATGTAATTAAATATATAAATTAACATGATCTTTTTCACACATATAATATGACAAAAGATTCGTTTTTTATTTTATTGTATACTTGTTTCTCACTTCTGTTTGTGATCATGACTTTTAATAGTTGTTTTAGAGATTTTTGTTAGATTTGTTTTGGGAGCTTAAATTGTAGAGAAAAGACATGTAGAAGGCGGTGTTTATTCTCTCGCTCATACATAAAACTAAAAATTTGCATTTTTTTAGTCAGCTTTAGAAATCTCAATAATACTAAATAGTTGACAGTTGACAAAATGATTAATAATAAACTTAGCATATAGAATCAAATATAATTAGAATTGTATTGTAGGGGAATAACAAATTATTGAACACGTTTTGTGTATAATGAATTTTGCTAAATAATAAGTCAGATTACGCAATTGTTGAACAATTGAGTATTAACTTCTTTTATTTGGATTTCCACTGTACTTTAGAAATTTTTTCATACAACCAACATTTTTTTAAATACACTTCAAGTCTACACAAATTTTTTGGAATATGACAGACAGTGAGTGTTTGGGTTTACCTACTGTGAAAAATGTTCATTGTTGTGTCTACTCTTTCATACAAAAAAAAAAGACTTACGAGTTTTATCATCATATGAAGCTTAAAATATTTGAATAAGTTTCCGTTTATAATGAAAATATTTATCAATTTTAAGATCTTAAATTAAATAACCATTAAATTTTCACACCAACTGTTCTCATTTTCAAATCCTCTAACACGTTATAAATAATTTACATTCTTTACTTAACACTTAATCTCTTTATATCTCGCTAATTACACACAGCCACAAATAAATTCCTCACAGATACAAATATCAGCTTCATAGATAATATGAATACAAAATCGTATTATATTAGTACGAGTTTAGATGTAAGTACATTTAATGCAACATAGTCATATCTCAAAATATGTGATATTTGAGTTAAAAATGCAGAATCATTCGTCGTATCGATCTTCGTCTTGTGAACAAAATTCACACAAATATCATGTTTACTCAACTCTTGAGGGAAATGATATTTTTATTTTTCCTTTCGGGTGTGTATAAATTAAAAACTTTGAACTTGTTTTCGGAAGAACGAGGTTTTTTGAGTTATGGCTATGTTGCAATAAAGGAGCAATATGTATCTATTTAAATATGTATGTACATGTGCATATGTATGTTGTTGCGGTATTATATCATCGCGTTATGGTTGATCTAATCTCGTAAATACCATAAACAGCAAATAGAAGAGACGAGAGACACAAAACAAAACAAAACACCGAATGAAATACATGATAAAATACATGAGTCAAAAACAGAAACAATAAAAATAGTTTTCTTATTGAATACGATTTGTATCTCAAAGTCAAACTTTTTTGTTTGTGTTTTGTAAGTTTTGATTTTAGAAAATCAAGTTTTTTTAAATAGTTTTAACAAGTAAATAATTCTGTGTGGTAAGTAAATTCATATAATGTTGGCTGAAGTTATGGTTTGTCTACAAATTGACAAACAAAGTCGCTGCTAGATAAAGAATTTAATTTATTTTCGAAATATTTTAAATATTTGTTGTATGCATTGAAAAAAATAAGCAAATATGGATTTATGGAGGAAATCAATAGACCAGCTTAATATTGGACAAAAAGAGCTCAGCAGCAATTTAAAATTTTATTTTATAATATATTCATTTATTTATTTATATTTATTTAATTTTACAAGCGAACAGCAAATTGTATGGTATTTCTCTTTATGTATATAAAAATTATAAAATATTAGAAAATGTTGGCATCAGTGCTGTACATGTACATATGTACGTGTATTTAAATATGTGTACAAATATATTAATTAATCAATTTGTGTAATGTGAGAGCCGACACTAGCGTAACGATCCTAAAGTTTCCACATTTTTTTATTTATCTAGCAGGATAGAGCAATGAATTGTCTATTACGAACAATTTGGTCTAGTCCGGAGCAGTTGGTTACAACTCCAATGCATTTTTTACATTTAAAATGGGCGTGGAACTCCCATTCAATGTATCTAATAACATCATGCAGTTCCATGTTCTGTAACTCCCGCGTCGAGAAACTTTTCGATTGAAATGTGTGAAAGGAAACAAAAATGTCATAAAATGATACAAACAGCTGTTTCTCTCAATAACCTGTGTCTGTAATTTTTTTTGGCAAATAATAAATGTCACCGTAAGCAAATTACTCGCTAATTTACAGAAAAAGTGCGACTGTAAAATTTTTGGTAGAAAAGCTGCCGCTTTCAACTGTCAAATATATTCGCAAACAAAAAATAAAAATACAAAACATATTCAAAATGAAAAATGTAATGAATAATAATATGTAAAAAAAATTTTTTTATTTTATTTTTAACCCTTTAAGGCCCTGCGATGCGTTTTCGCAACTCAATCCTTCCCTCAGGCATTTTGTTATTACATGATATTGTAATAAAGCACAGTGAAATAAAATTTAACTTAATGTCTAATCGACCTGTTTTTTCCACTTCCAATAATGTATATGCCGCTTGGCAGTTCTTGCAGGAAGTATCTATTCGTGGGATACCCTGGCAATTTGCGTACTGCTCGGTTATTTTTTTTAAACCGACACATATTTTTATTTAATTTTCATATGAAACTTTTTGAAATGTTCTATAAGTGCACAAACGTTCTAAAAGTGTGGTACGACACCGTACGACTACAGCTACGTTCGCTTAAGGAGGCCTTTAAGAACAAACTAGATATGTACCGTCTGCAATATTTTAAATTAGTTACTCAATTACTTACTATTAAATAAATGTATAATTGATTCTCTGATTGGCGCGGGAGTCGAGATAAACGGTTCGCGAAGCAAAGTGGATTTATTTTAAATTGTGTGCGCGTTCATAAAAACAAGTTTACAGCGCGTAATAAAATAAAACACTTCGTCAAACACAATAAAAACTTAAAAATAAAGAGTTAATGCTTGAAACAGATATTTAATTTTTATTGGCTTCTGAATGTTGTCATTTTGAATTCTTTATTTGTAAGCTAAAGTAGTAAATAGCTGCCTCCAATGACAAGATTTTCCTGGGTATTTAGTTGTTAATGAATATATTTTTCGAGTGTAATCAGATCGAAAAACAAAAATGTTTTTTATGATTAGAAAAGAAAAGAGTCTAAATTTTACTACTTCCTGGGAGAACGTACACCCATTTCCGATACCGCAACACTCCTCACACTTGAACAGATTTTATTTCAACATCATTAACATTTAAACTAACATTCAATCATGAGGAAGTACACAACTTACAAGAACTGCACACATTTCTAATTTCATCGACGATTTTTGGTTATAAAAGCAGCTTCCTCTACTTATTTCGTCTCTTTCGTTTTTGACGTACCCGGATTAAAAATGGGAAGCTACAAAAACTAATTCTTGATATTTCTAAAACAAAATTTTCCATTTGGATGAGTATCACTGTAAATTAATGGTATCTGACGGCATATATTACAGCCAAGGCGTATTTAACTAGGTGACAGCATTAGGAAAACAATTACAACAATACAAGAACAACAGGCATTATTGTTTGTGTAGTTTCATTACGTATGTGAAAAACCTAACCCATAAAACAAAGAAAGCAGATACAGAAAAAAAAGTAAAAGTATTTTGTATGTATTTTGACATTCGCAATGAATAGTCAGCTGCTGTAATGCTGTCACCTGTTTAAATACACCTTGATTACAGCTATTCGAAGTTTTTTTTTTTTAACTGAATCTTATTTTAGTGTCGTTTTATTAGAAATGGACGTACTGCGATTGGCAAACAAAAATAAAAATAACAAGACTCAAATTTATTTTTCCCATTCAATTGATAAATTTCGGTTATAGCTAATGTTATTTATTTAGTAATTGTCAGTCACGAATAACATTAGTAATATAAAATTTTCCCAATTTCATTTACTGATTATAATAAAACCAACGAAAATCAACGCCCAAATTAGTTCCTGCAAAACTTTCAAAAGAGTCAGAGCAAAAATATCATAAAAAACTTTCGAATGTGCTGAAAACTAAGGTTTTGGATTACAGAAACTATGAAAAGCTCAAATAATATGTTCTCGGTGCAATTCATGCCATAAAACAGTTGAGTCTGGTGTAAGAAAATGAAAAGTCGCTCGTAAGCAGAACATGTTCTGAGAGGCTTAAAAGTTTCAGAATCAATAAATTTTTTTCTTCTTCATCCAGTAAAGCAGAAATACAACTATGATTTTGGCGAATATCTGATTGTTTATTAGACAACAAATTATTGATTATGAAGAATTTTTTTTAAGAGCCTCAGATAGAAAGCTCAGTATGGCAATTAGCTTAAATTATGTGTCATTTTTCGATATGGGCACTATTTTTGCGTGTTTCCATTTCGACAGAAAAGTGTTAGACATTATGATATTGTTGGAAAAATGTGTTATATATTGGCAAATGTAGCGGCAACAGCTTTCAGTACAGAATTTAAAAGTAAGCTATTTCAGTGTAATTCTATGCCCAAAAAAAATACTCCTAATAGGTGGGTCCACGCAGAATAACGTGACACAACACTCGTCTAATATCTTGAGGATGAGCTTCTGTGGTAGCAGAGTGGCGGTTTTAGATTCGATATCGCAATAACTCCAGCTGAATCTTTTGAAAAATCCGAAGGAGGCTTAAGCGCACAAAAAAACATGGTACAAACTCAAGGAAGAGTTGTATTCGATACAGCGTAAAAATTCTATGAATTGAAGATCCATACAAGTGATACTATGACTGTTAAATTATTGAAGCATCTCTTGTTGGGTTGTTTTTTTTTGTTAAGAAAAGAAGCAGCCCAAGGTTCGACTACATGAGTAGTAGAAGACATCGTTAGCGGTCGGTTAATATAATTATCTAGTACTGAATTTTTCAATTAAAAACTTTTGCACGTATTATAGTTTTACCTATTAGATTTTTCATTTTGATCCTTGAATTTGCTTATGGTACGCACTAGAGCTGCAGAACTATCTATAGTCGGTACACTCGATAGTTTTGATAGTTTTTCTTAAAAACTATCAATACTGTCAACAATATCAGCATTAAAGTGAAAGTTATAAATGTACATATGGACGTGTCAGAAGCTAAAAGGCATAACTCCACTTTTCGAATTTGTTATATTACAATTTTGTTATATTTCTATCTTATTAGCTGTGAATTCTTTAAAATAAAATTATTTCACAAATTTTAACTTTAAAAGATAATTTGATTTGTGAAGAGACCCCTTAAGCATTTTTTAAATTAATATCATTATCATGAATTTTAGAAATCAATTTTTTAAGAATTACTAATTTTCTCTACTTTTGGTTTTTTGGAGTTAGGCCTTTTAGCTTCTGACACATCCATATGTAGGTGGTAATTAAATTTTATTTAATAAGGCATCTATTTTTATGAAACACGGATGAGGTCGTCTCAGGTGGTCTAGCAGATTAGATGTGTTGCCATTGGTTTTATACATTTTTGCACACAAACTTCGTTAATTCAAAATATTCAAATAGACGTCTGAAGATGCCTTGCACGACTTTTTCGGAACGGACTCTCCATCGTCGCTATCATCCTCAATATTTTCCATTTTCTAAATATACAGTACAACCTCCCTAATCTGGACAGTTTTGAAATTTTATTCTCTATAGTCCGGACAAATGTTCTTTTTTCTCAGTTTGCGTGGCGTACTGTTTTCAATAGCTATTTTATGGGCTAAACAAACCAACAAACAAGCGACAGATAATGATATTTTATTTAAAAAAAATTAAAAATAGAGCTGTCAGTCAAGCTGCCTAAAAATTTTTATTTCTCAAAATGAATATTTTTGGTCACTTTTAGTATGTTTCTTTATGTTTTCTGTAAATAAATTGTATACAAATTAGTTCTTATTTTTCTTTTCATTAATAAAAATAAATTATATATATGGTAACTTGCGATTTGTGTGACTTGTTTGCGATTTTTTTAATAAACGGCTTAAGTTGGATACTTATGTGAAAAAGTGTCCACCGTATTTTTTAATGTGTGCATCTAACTTTAATTTTTTATATATAAATATTTGAGAACTGCCAAAAAATATAGTAAATATGCAGATATACAAAATGCACTTAAACAAGGTTTAGGAAGAATAATTACAGAAAATATATATTTTTGGGCACTTAAGTGAAAACGCAGCTAATGTTGATTTTTTGTATGAAAACAATTTTAAAATGCCAAAAATGTTGGGCATTTATCATAAATGTGCAGGTACAGAAAGAAAGGGCACCTAAGAAAGGAATTTGTATGGGATTTTAGAGAATAGTGACGGAAATTAAGAGTATTAATTTTATGCAGTTAAGTCAAAAGTACTCTTAAACAAAAGGCAGCTAAATCAAAACTACTGTAGTTAAATCAATGCACACTCTTAATTTGTTTTGAATTACATACTTTTACTTCACATAAAGCAAGCACGATTAATTTTGTATTATTTTGTACATACGTAAATACCCTGCAGGAAATGCCTATAGTGACTCTGTACTGACTTACTATTGACACAGTCAGCAGTACTAGTGAGTTATAATAACCAGACAATGCTATTTATTGACTAGGTAGTTCTTTTGGGACCATACGTAGACATTGGAACCAGTGATTCACTGGTACGTTTTAGTAATTCTAGTGTACAATTTGGGTACTTTTCTGAAGTAGATGTCAATAATGAAAATGTAAATTTTATTAACTTTTGGAGTTTAATTAAAAAAAATAAAAGACTAAAAGGCGGTAATTCATAACAGTCGTTTGAAAAATATAGGTACTAAAAATAAGGTACTAGTTCATTTCAGTCTTTTTAAAGTTTTCTTATAGTGACAATGACGCCAAATAGTCACCAAAATAGTAGACAGAACTGGTGACTTGGGGACACATACCCCACGTTTCCTTCAGGGTAACTATAAAGTTTTACAGACGGCTAACAACCTGCGTCGAAAGGGTTGCCACATATGTGACGTTGACTACGTAGGATCGAACACGTAATTACTTTTAAAATCAGACGATTTTATCGATATCGAAATAAAACTATCAATACTATCGATTGTTTTACAGCTCTACTATACCCGCCTATTTTGTTAACAAAAAGAACACTGAATTGCCCTGTTGTTGTTTCTTATAAACTCTTGTTTAACACTTTGAAAAACAGCTGTTGAGTTGTTGATTTAAAATTCGGCAGAAAAAAGTATGAACACATTTTTTTACTTTTATAAACTAATTGTGAAGGTTGTTTCAATTGCATTGCCATGACTATTTTAAAAATTCTATTAACACAATAAAGTTCGAAACACCCACCTTATGAATTAAATGAATATTTCCATATTTAATTATGTATATATTTATGTGTGTTTGTGTGCATATGTGCATGTGTGGGAACACACTAACACACTGAAAAAACACTCTCAAGCCCGTATCTTAAATTTATGTTCTTTTTACACTCTTCAAGCGATAATCCAGCCAATAATTATTATACACCTTGTGTCTTTAAGATGAAAACAACACCTGATAAGATTTTAAAAACCAAACTGAGTGGTTATTTTTTCTAGTTTTGATTTGATTGAGCTTATTTCAAATCTAGAGGAAATACAAATAATATTCAAGGTCACACATATTAAAAAGTCATCAAAACAACGACAAAGGTGAAAAACTTGTATAAAGAAATTAAAAAACAAAAAAAAATTATAATAAAATAAAAGTTATTCAAAAATACAAACAGAAGCCAAGTAAAACTAATCGTATTGAATTTAACAAACCATGAAGAGTGTTACGTTGATTATTATAATTTTTAAGGGGTTTAAATCGAAATTCATTACACAATCTATAACAGATGAAAAGATTTTAAGACTGAAATTTTTTATGTACATATGTACGTATTTCTGTCCTTGAGCTTCTGCTGCTCTTGGCTGATAAATATTTGTTACATAAAAGCATTGAAAAATATAAAACAATATTGATAAGTATTGCAATTCGTGTTGTCCTGCGACTCATCGTTCGCATTAAATTGGAATTATTATGAGGAAGTCCGGTTTGTTTCACCTCGAAAGCGAACACAAGCATTTCCGGAACATGCTATCAATTGTTGTAATTAGTGTTTGTCGATAAAAAATATTTATTATTTAAAAGGGAAGTAACAACCGAAAATAAAAATATATGTACATGCTGCTGTTCTATTCTAAACGACAATATCGGCCACAATATATCATATACTTCAGAAGGTGATCCGATTAGTCCGACTCTTTAGCAAGGAGAGGAATTTTTTTTGTTCGTTTATGAAAAAACTTCAAGAACACATTAAAGTTTCTTTACAGTTCTTTTTTAGTTTTTTTCTTATTTATTTCGAACTGAAAACACTAAATATTAATATCAGTCACCTTCTAATGTGCGAAGTATTTTATTAAGTCTGCAATTTATTTGAAGAATTTTAATTGCATTAACAATAAATATTTGATAAGCCCAACTTTACTAAAGTTGTTAGTTACATTTCAACTTGAATATCTCGTTTGATTTAACACTCACGAACAAGCGTCATAAATCTAAATAGCAACAAAAATAATTAACAAAGTAATAAGTATAAAACACACCATAGAAGTGCCAAACCCACCCACCCACTAAACCAAATAAATATTTATGGCAAATAAGGCTAAAAGTGATTTAACTGTTTTATTAACAGCAAACTTTTTCTTTCCCGTGTGTATTTTCGCCATAATTTCTTTTAGCACAAAACTATTCCTAATTGTTCGATTAGCTCTCACACATTCATTAATTCCCAGTTCTTTCAGTCAGCCAGTCACACACATGAGAACCGTTACCGGGGAGCGGTTTACCAAAGAAGACAGGGAAGCGTTGCTAAATGACATCAATAGTGTGTGAATACATTTGGGTGCTTAAGTGTGTAATTATATGCCTTAATGCCCGTCCGTGTGTTTGTTTGTAAAGGCTTCTGTTTTATGAATAATAAATACCTTTAGGTTAGAGATGAGCACCGATCGCGTGACTAGCGTGATTATGTATGAACGTGAGTACGAAACAATTGAGCGTGAGTGAGCGGGCATGATTGTTTCGTGATTTTTTTGTTTTACTGCAATATTTCATATAATTTTCTAATTAATATTTGTACGTAATTGCTTGAATTGTTCAAATCTGACCAACCATTTCTTTTTTTCATTTAAGAAAACTTTCTAATAAATTTTAATTATTTTTATTAAGAATGTAATGTTGGAACAATTATCCATCAGACTAGTCGAACAGATCGGTACTGATTTCGGTTTCGCTTCAGCACCTCAATAGCCCATTTTTGACGGTGGCTACTAGTGACTAGGAATATAAACTATTTAATCGTATGATTATTAAATCATTAGAATATGAAAAGTGCAACTTATTCATTTTTACACATTAAATCAATTTCAGTTACTACGAAATCCCATCTATGATGAATAACTACTCCACATATTTCAGTGTCTCTCGCTTATTCAGCGCCATTGGCTGCTGAGATCAAGCTGTTTCCCATTTATGTGTGTTTACTTGTTTTTTGTCTTTTGTAGTTGAATTTCTTAGTAATTGAACCAACTTAAGCAACGTAAACATGGAGTTTGACGGGTAACATCGTTTTTAATAATTACTGAATTTACATGTTTTTGGTATACATTAAAAGGAATTCTTTACCTCAAATTCAAAACCGACTTTAACCATTTCTTTTTTAATTAAGATATTTTTTTGATAAATTAAAATTATTTTTAATAATAATGTATTATTGGAACAATTTATTTAGCAGTTTTTTTTTGCTTGAGTATTTCGTGAGCGTGAGTTTTCATGATTGTGAGTAGCTCTTTTCCCACTCACGTACGTGCGTTAACGTGAGACAAAATGTAAGGTCGTGCATAAGTAAAAATTGTTTATCCGGAACGTGCATAAGCGTGACTGAAAAGTCACTCACGATCCCATCTCTAATTCAGGTATTATTAACATTTACTGTAAATATTTCCTACATTGAGGTTTTGTGGAACTATCCGATTGCGAAAGTTTGAATATTGATAAAATTATGTTACATCAATAGTTTGCATTATTTACTTATGCGACTTCAGTCATAGATGATTGGGAATATACTAACAGACGTGACTTGAAAAAAAACTTGAACTAAATATTAGTAATTAACACTTGATCGTAATTCTGTGGCATAGCATGTGCCAGTGTGGTAAAAAAATATTACTTTCATTAATAAAATGGGAGTGTCCTTAAAGCTGAACCTTAGCGTATGTTGGAAAACAAAATTCATGTTTGGAAAACAATTTGAATGTCAGTGATAGAAACAACAAGAAGAAAGTTACTTGTAAATAGCACAAGAAGTATTAAGCGTCGCACCGTAGGGCCGAACACAAAAAATGGTAATATCTACATACATATGTATTTTCTAAGCAAATGAACCGATTAAAAAAAAAATACTTTTTGAAAATTATTCAAATTTTTCGACCTTTTTATTTATATTCTATTAAATAATTTCTTCAAGCTTAAGGTTAACAATATAAATATTATTTATTTATTTTATACCATATTTCACTTTCTCAATGGAAAACTTCTTCAGGGAAATTACCCTGCAGGAAATGTCAATTGTGAATTTATACCGATTATAATAAGATAGCATTAGTATCACAAACGTCGATATATGTTAGAGATGCTACAAATTATTAATGTTCCAATAGGAAATAGAATTACTTTTAAAGCAGATACAGCTAGTGTTGCGCATGTATATAGATATTTATTATATAAGAATGAAAACGGAAATTGAATATTTGGTTATTATAACATTTTATTTTTGTGTAAGATAATTATCTATTGATATTGTCACAAGTACTACTGACAAATTATACCCAAACTAATGCTATCTACTATTGACATTTGACGATAGCACCACACTGTGGAAAATGTTCGTAGTAAAACTATACTGATTCACTATAGACGGTGTCACCACCTGCATGAATGTTAATATTAAAATTATACTGAGGATGCCACCAATACTATTTTATTTTAATTTACTTCAAACAGGTGCAATTATTTATTTAAAATAATATTTAAAAGGTATAAAATATTGTTAAATAACGTAAAAGTTATTTAGATTTGTTTTAAATTAATGATTTGTTTTTAACCGTCAAACATTTTCTCTACCTATCAAAAGTAAAACACAAAAAGAAAAACAATTTGTTGACAGTGTCACCAAAAATACACCAAAACATATGACAAAAATATTGACATAGATACACTTAACCCCATGCTTCCTTCAGGGTAATAATACCAATTGTTGTTTTAACAAAACAATAAAAAACTTATTCTAAATTTTATTTTATTTTAACAGAAATTGTCAAAATTGGAAAATGAATTACACAAAATTACTTTAATCTATTACAATATAATAAAAGTTATTCAATTTCATGTACTTTTCTTATAAATGAAATGTCCATAAATATGAGCTACATTTTCCGCACCAGTTTTAAAGTTCATTCTTTACCCTGTTGGTGTAATTTGTAACATTTCCAGTATCAAACGACGTTTGTAGTTAGATTCTATGTTGAAAAATCTGCTGTATGGTGAAACATTGAACAATGTGAAGTTAATGCACTCTTTTGTAATCAAACATATTTATCTCCTACTTACTTGTCAGTTCTAATATTCACTTGTATGACCGTCGAAAATAGTACCGCTGCGTTCGGCTGTTTTAATAAACTTATCCATGTTCTTTTCAAAATAATAATAATTCAAAAAACAAGTAGTTGAATTAACAAATGCAATCCTCGACCTCGATCTAGATTAATAACTTTCTATTAGACCGAAAAACTAATTATGTATATGAATAAGATAAAACAAGATTTTTTCCCGCCTAAAATGCGCTTGTTCGCGAATATGAGTACAAAAATACTCCAATAGCTGACATTGTTCATTTGCCGCAATCATTATCTTCAAAAAACTAATCCAACTATCGACAGATAATCCCATTAATATTATTTATTAAAATTTAAGAGGTCTCAACACTAAATTAACTAATCTTTTTGCAAACAGTTTTGATTTTTCATATCATATTATTGTATTTACCGAAACTTGGCTGAGTGATAAAAAATGTACTCATAACAATTAAATTCTATGTTTCAAATATCAAATATTTAGAAAGCGTCGTATGCAAAAAATTGGTGGTGGTATTCTAATAGCCGTCATAGATGTTTTCCAATGTGAGCTTATAAATAACAATTTATTAATTGATGATAATGATGATATTGAGTTTATTGCCGTTAAGATCCGTGTTGGTTGCAGACACTTAATTGTCACGTGTTCATATATACCACCTAACTCATCTTTTTTGATTTGTAATAAACATTTTTCCGTGATTAACTTCGTTCTGAATCAATCAAACACACCCGATATATTACTTGTTCTTGGCGATTTTAACATTCCAAACGTATAATGGGTTAGTTAAATCCTTTAATTCTAATTACATGTTACCAACAATTATGTCTGATTTTATACATTCCCTACATGGATGCGGGTTTTTCCAATTAAATCATATAACAAATGCATGTGGTAATCTTTTGGATCTTGCTTTCATTAATTATCCTATGGAATTTTGTCTTCGTAATACATCGCCTGTGACTCATCCTGTGGACATTCACCATCTTCCTTTTGAAATTGATTTATCATTGCCGGATAATATGTTTGAAAACAAGATTTGAATCCTTTTCAATCTTACTATTTTACTCGCACTGACTATACTGAACTAAACTATTTGTTATCCAATGTTAATTGGGATTCTCTGCTTGCTGATAGTAACTTTGATATTATTGTATCGAGCATTTATAAAATTTTGTATAATTTTATTATTAAAGTCTACAGTAATAAAGGACCACCTTGGAATAATCAACACTTACAAAATGTTAAAAATAAGAAAAATAAATTTTTAGTTAAATATAAGAGAACTGGTGCACCTGTCGATTTTCGTAAATATGCTATAGCAAGATCTGAATACATCATTGCTAATAATCTTGCATAAAAAAACTATATAGATCGCATTAAATGCAATATAAAAACAAACCCTAAATCTTTCTATAAGTTTGTAAATTACAAGCGCCGCTCTTCAGGTTATCCAGACCATTTGAAGTATGGCTCCTTGACTGCTGATGATGATGTTTCAATAAACAATATATTTGTTGACTTCTTTTCAACAACTTATCCTACCAAGTCGTATGATACCACAACAACTTATCCTTATGCTACAACTCATTCTTGTGGGATTTACTTTCCGCTTTTAAATATTGAAAATGTACTTTCGAACTTGAAGTCGCTGAAAAACTCGTTTAGCCCAGGTCCCGATGGTATTCCAAGCTGTATCCTTCGAAACTGTGCAGAATCACTGTCCGCGCCTCTTACTGCATTATAAAATAAATCTATTGAATCGTGTTATTTGCCATCAGTGTGGAAAAAAATCGTATTGTATTCCTTTATTCAAAAACGGCAGTAAAACTGATGTATCTAATTACAGAAGTATCGCTAAAATTAATGCAATTCCAAAACTCCTTGAAAAAATTCTTACTGATTACCAATATAATCAAATTTCTTCCCTTCTATCACCATATCAACATGGTTTTCGCACGTCTCGCTCAACTACAACTAATGTTTTGGAACTCACCACTATTGTCAATGAAGGTTTTTCAAATAAAATGCAAACTGATGCGATATACACAGATTTTAGTAATCTTTTATTGCACAAATTATTACTTATGGACAGAGTAACTAATCTGCTTTAAAATGGTTAAACTCTCATCTATCACAAAGAACTCAACAGGTCAAATTTGGAAATGTTATATCAAAAATCACTCAAGTACATTCTGCTGTCCCTCAAGGCAGTCACCTGGGTCAAATTCTGATTACTTTATTCATCTTTCTACAGTAGTTTTGAATTCTAAAATACTGATGTACGCCGATGATGTTAAAATTTTTAACTCTTTTAACGATATTAATGGACATACTTTATTAAGTGCCGACTTTCGGAATTTTCATCAATTGTGCAGATTTAATTAATTTATTGGAGTTAAATATCTTGAAATGCAAGCACATGGCATTTTTCAGACACAATCCGATCGAGACTTCTTATTATATTGATACTGCTATTTTAAATAAAGTTCAAACCGTATTGGATCTTGGCATACGGTTGGATCATAGACTCAACTTTCGTGATCACATCTCTATTATGGTAAATAAATCCTATGGGGTCCTTGGATTCATGAAACGCTGGTGAAAGGAATTTCTAGATTCTTGTATTACAAAACTTTTATAGACTTCTCTTGTATGGACTTGAGTATGGACTTACTGTTTGTGATCCTGGTTATTCTATTCATATTAGCAGACTTGCTCTGATAAAATTGTATACTCTAAAAAGACGACGATTGATGCTGAGTGCTTTATTTGTTCTGGGTCTGATTCGTGGTGATGTTAATTCAGAGTTCCTACTTAGTCGACTAAACTTCAATGTTCCTGTAAGACCTATTCTTGTCATTAAAGTACTACCGTTCTGTATATGGACTTATCTGAGAGTAATGACGTACTGAAGAGAAATCTTAATTTATATCTAAATTGTTGAACCAATTATTTATATATATATGTTTATATATATATATATATATATATATATATATATATATATATATATATACTGAAGCTTGTTTCTAGCTTTTTATCATTAGAAAACTTTTCGATAATAAAAATTGACAATTGATGGTTTGCTTTCAAAGTTAAGGCGGCACGTGTGGCCATGACTGCTTAAAAGTATCCAAACACGTTTCTTTAATTTTTCTATACCAAATCAACTGTGTATTTTTAGTTTCTTTTACTTTTTCTTAATCAAATCTACAAAAATAAAAAAAAAATGTTTTCTTATTAATATTTTTTTCCAAACTTATAAATTTTATTTTGGCCCTGGGGAATAATTAGCATCATTAATCTCACTCTCACTGATTACATTTTTATGACGTGTTAGAACATTTGTGTCAAATAATTATTAAAACCAGTAAAACTGCTATTCATCTCCTTTGGTATGGATATTTCGCGTATTAATTTTTTCAATTTAAAATTATTTGAAATTTTTGGTAAAACAAATTACAAGGAAAAAAAGGCTTTCTCATTTTTTTACGGTTTTATTCTATTTATTTGATTATTTAATAACACTGTACAGAACAAACAAAGAATCAGGGTTCTAGAGACTTATTCCTCTAGAGGGGACACAACAAAAATATACCTGTTTTGGACTTTTTGAAAGTTTACATCTGGGATTAATTTTAAAGGAGTTAAGGTTTTCCCCTATTCGCACATTGTCACATTAAATCGCCTTACGAAATTTCGTAATCGTTACCTTTTAGGTATAAAGTGTTTCCCAGTTTGATTGAAAATGCTACGTGGAAAATTTATTTATTTTAACATTCTAACTCTGTACTGTATGGATCTTGTTGCCCGTTTCTTGAAAAGGGGTCAAAACCACTCCTAAACATCAGCGGAGTGAACTATCCTACAAAAATATTTCACATATAATTCTTCTACAAGCTTTCAAAGATATCAAAGCTCAAAATTCAAGTTTAACGACAGAAATAAGTCAAAACTTAAAATTAATCCTTTAATAAGAAATACAGAATAAGAAAATAATCGTCTCTCTGTATATCTCCCAGCTGAATAAAAACTTTGCAAAGTAAACTTTGACTGTGGATAAGCCATCTTTGTCTGAGAAATATTTGGGTAAGGTTCCCTCATAATCTACTTTAGCAACAGTGAAATGCGCATAGGAACTAGTACGTTTACCCCTCCATAATCAGTTTCAGTGTATTTTTAAATAATATTTGGGACAATTCGTGCATATAAAGTGCATCTAGAACACAAATTCAGGAAATTTAAAAATTCCCATAAAAGAACCACATATTTATGAACATTATTAAGAGCGATCGACTTCAATGTGCGGCATTATAATCCACTACAAAACACTGCAGCGCACACTTTAATGAAATTTTTGCTTTAAAGTCCCATGTAATTAACAGTTTTTATTCAAATACCTCCAAATAAATCAACCCATATGAAAATTTTTACAAACAGCATGATTGATAGCTGCTTTCCTGCAGTAATTTTTCGACGACCAAAAAGCATTTTATTGTTAATGTTAAAACCCCTTCCAGGCAAAAAAACCTTTATTTACAAACTTAATCATGTTTATTTTTTAATTAACAATATTGTTTAAAATTCAGTTTAATATAATTATTTATTGTATAATTAATTTCTCTTTTACAGACTGTTGCTGGCAACAAACTTAAAATATTTAAATTTTAAACAAAGAAAACGCCCCTGTCTTTTACACAAAGGTAAATCATTTTATTAATTTACTTTGCTAATTTAAATTTAATTATAATTTTTACCAATTTTTTATTATATCTAAAAACACAAATTGTTTTAAATAAAATCAAATGTTATAACTTAGTTTATATTAGTTGAGGCATATTAATGCTTCAAAATATTTTTTAATTCACCTGTTGTTAAACATGTGCAATATTTCTTCGATTATTTTTTTTAAAAATGATTTCTACCAAAACATAAATTAAAAATTTTTTCTATAAAATGTTGGTGAAATTGTGTAATTACAAAAGTTAAACACAACTTTGCTTTTTTCCCATTTTGCTGTTTGATTTAAGTCTCCTTTTGTTGATTTGCTTGACTAAGAAAGTTGTAAGTTATTTGTGTGAAATAAAATCAACATATTAAGTTATTATGAAATGACCATATTTGCTTGTTATGGCATCAACTGTTAAAGGAAATCGTACTACTGATACACTAAACTTGTTATTTAAATATGGTTAAAAGCATTTTACAGGTATTGCAACATTTTTCAGAAGCGTTAACGTACGTAATTTAGTAATCGCTTTTGTTACTTGCCAATAAACATTTTTAGGATGCAGATATATTATCGTGCCCCTTTCCTTTCTCCTAAAATATTCCTTAACACAAATGGGAGAAAGTGTATGTTTTCGCTTGAAAATATCATCGGATATTTAATAGAGCATTCAATTAATCGAGTGTCTGTTGTAATCGGTTAATCGAAGTTTTGATTTAATCAGCTAATCTCCGTTCATTTTGGATAACCCGTTTATTAAAAATTTTCTACAAATTGTATCATTTCATAATTAAAAATACACAAATTTTTATATTATTTTTAAATTTTATTCGTAAAAAAAAACAATTCTTGAAATAAATCAGGCAGGCGAAGAAGACCCTTACTTTGTAAAACGCCAAATCGCCGTCCCTATCGCGTATTCACGTATCTCCAAAAACTTTTTCTTTGGGAAATTGAGTCTAAAGTTTCAACATAATATACAAAAAAATGTTTAACTACTTCCGGAGCACCCGCTTCACACACGTCAGGTATGACACGTCTTGAGTTTTAAGGAAAAGCGGTTTTGTTTTCTCATTTTTTTTTTAATTTTGTGGTAACATGAAAATAACTTCGGCACGACGAAATGTGAAATTGAGTATGTTTTGTATTTTGGATTTTTTTCATATAAAATTTATCACCGCTAAGCGTTGTGTTTTATAAAATAAGATCGGAAAGAAAAATTCATAAATCGATCCTAATAAAAATACTCATTTATAAGTTAGTTTAATTCATAAGAAGATATTCTTAAATAATCTTTTAGAAAAGTAATTGGATTCAGATGTTTAGGACTTAGAAAAAAGCCTTTCACTTACAGCAGATTTTGGAGCAATCTAAAGCAATCAACTTTCACAGTCCTTTTTCTGAGTTTCTCTAAGCGTGTGACGATTTAAAATTTATGCCATTTCTTTACTGTTTTGATTTTTTTCAAGTTCTTAAAACGTCTAATAGTTTCACCCAATTCCGTTTGATTAAATTAAACAGATACAAATTATATTTAAATATGTACTTTGTTTAATCGGTTAATCTTCCCATGTTCAACGATTTAGTCATGAAATGAAAATAGTCAATTTTACATGAATCGAATAGTTAATAGGGAAGTAATTAAACGGTTGACCGAAGTTAGAATGAGCCCCATCACTCAATATAATATTTTGATGAAGTTTTGGGTCAGTTTGATCAGTGATACCAACTCAGTTGTTTTACTACTAAATTTAGTGGTTTTTATTTTTGTTTAGTGGGAAAATTAAATTTCTTGTAGTTGATAGTTCTTTAGTAGTTTGTGTCAGTAATAATTATTATTATACAAATTATTTTTATACAAATAATTATTTTTGCATGATAATCAAAACGTAGATGACATTTAGGCTCAATTTATACGAGAAATTAAATTCATGATGTTTTTTTTGCTGGTGAGCGGGGTAGAGAAACCGGGCATAAAACCGACAAGTTTTAAATTGAATTTTTCGTTGTAAACCTAAAAGCAAGTTTTAGTGGTCTTATAGTGTTATTTTGAGATGAAAATCAGAGTGTTTGTAAATGGCACTCACTATAGAGTGGTCAAAATCACATCAACCATTATAGTGGTATTAGTGTAAATGGGTTGTATTTGCGACACTGGCGATGATTGATGGAAAATCAAAATTTTACATTTCTGACATGCCTGACAAGTGATTTTGCTGAATGTATAGATTTTACTCCTCATGCACGGGTACACACTTTAAACGAGACTTCAAACAAATCCGGCGCTAAAAATGTCGGAAAGAAAACTTTTTTTTAATGGGAAATAAATTCTTTGGATGAAAAACGAAAAATTAAATGACCACTTTTTATCGTTTTCGTCTATTGTTGCTTCCGCTGTTACCGCTACTTCAAAGTAAATTGCAAAATGAATGATTGGCATGCGTTGAAGCAAATGTATATAATAATGTTAAGCACAAGTACACGAGTATGATGTCAAGCATTTGACAAATGAATAACACTGAGTTTGATGCATTTCAGAGAAAGAATCAGCAAAGGCGCGACGTTGTTGATGGTCGGTAGACGTGAGTTTACATGTGAAATTTATGTGAAATACAGTACAATTTTGTTTGTGGAATGTCAAATTCCAAAGACATACCTGATTTTTTCTCAACAATATGGGCTACAACCGCAATATTCTCAGTTGCTCTTGAGCAACGTGAAATAGTTCAAATCTTCACATCACTAACATGTCCCAACAGATTAAATTTTTCCACCAGATTCACGATTGCTGGTCGAGAAGGTATTTCGCGACGACCCAAAAAGTTTTAGTTTTGCGAACTATAACAGCGAAGTTCTCACAATTTTTGTAGTGAATTTTAATCATTTCAATGCATTGGGGACGCGTATTTCGTTCCATTTTTATTAAAGGCGCAGGTTTCACTTGTCATCTGTGAGGTTGAGTCATGAAAAGAGTTAAAATGTTTAGTTGCAACAACCATTAGTTCATTACAATTTGTATGATTTTTACTTCAGCAATATTAAACATTATTAAAGGAGCAGAGCAACCTTGAAAATATGCTTCTGCAGCATCCCTCATCTGAGACGGGGGATTTTACTTTTTATTTTTGTTAATTTTCTACATTATATTCTTTTACAAAAATACAAAATTAAATATTCTTTATCACGACAACCTTGGTTGATCTAAGATATAAAGTTAAATCACTTAAAAATGTTAAAGAGTGTATTATGCAGCACATTTTTGATTTGCTTGCAGACACTCAAATAACTTCAAGTTCTCGTACAGTAGATTTGATTTAGCTGACATTTGTTTAAGAGCACTTTTGACTTAAGTGCACAAAATTAATAATTTCAGTCACTATTCTTCGAAATCCCATACAAATTCCTTTTTTAAATGCCCAAAATTTTTGGCAATTTAAAATTATTTTAATACAAAAAATTCACGTTAGCTGCATTTTGATTTAACTGCCCAAAAATACATATTTTTTGTAATTATTCTTTCAGTGCTTTTTGTATACCTGCATATTTATTTACCATACTTTTTGGCAGTCTCAAAATATTTTCATAAAAAAAATATGGTGGCTACTTTTTCACATAAACATCCAACTGATGCCATTTATAATTATAAAATATTGCATACAAGTCACACAAATAGCAAGCTGTCATCATTAAAATTCATCTATTTTGTTTACATGTACATAGAAACATTCATTTAAGATAACAGCATTTTTTACTTATCTGCACAAAAATTCGTGCAAAGTTGATTGTGCAGCTAAATCAAAATTACTGTATTAAAAATTTGAAGCACATTAGATTAGATGCAAGCGAAGATGCCATAAGATACTCATGAACACGAGTGAAAGTGATGGTGAAGATGAAATTTCTGAAAATTGTGTAAAATTTGGAAGAAAAAGGGGTGATAAATGACAAGGATCGACAGGCAAAGTGGAAAGTAAATAAGCAATATATACGAACCTCTTTTGGCTATCGCGAAGCTATATTTAATCACACAACACCCAAGTGTTAAGAGCGAGCGAAAAATTTTAGTACGTTGATGCTCGCGAAACGTTTGGGAGCTCAATATGTCCTGAAGACTTTGTTGGCAATGATTGAAAAATTAAATTAAAAATTAAATTAATTTAAGTAAAGGGACATATTTGGAACACAAAAGTACTAGTTAAATTATTAGCTTAAATAAATTGAATAGAAATGACTGCTTTCGATGATCACTAGCTCGTGTTAAATTTCGCATCAGACTTTTTTATCTGAACCGAAAATTATTTATTTAATAGCTTTATCATTAAAACATTTCAAAAATGTCAACCGTAGTTAAAAACAATTGAACCCATCCCTTTTTTTATTGAATACAATAACACACTTCGAAATGTTTATGGCTGCGAGTAGCTGTCATTGCACGTTCATTTTTTATCGGAATTAATCCTTTAACACAATATAATTCAATTTAAAAGTGCATATTTATGCAAATATTTGAATAAAACAATTTTATTTTACAATTTACAAACATTTCACTCGTATTTTTTTTTACGAAAAAGGTCAATCGTGAAACGTGATTTGGAGCATTAAATACTCATGTACTCATCGCATTTTTAACGTTAAAAAAATAATATTGTATTCCAAATTAGCATTGAAAAGTAATTGCTTAACCCTTATTTAGCCTTAAAAAAATGTGTTTTTTTTTTCTCAACAAAACATTAAATGGATTAAAATTGTTTTTGTACACTTGCCGTAGACGTGGGAGTTACTTTTTAAGATGAGAGAATAATTTTTCAAAAGTAAATTTAAAAAAAGAGCTTTTACGAAAATTACTATTTTTCAAAGGTATATTCTCAAAAATTTATTTTTTTTAAAAAGTGAGTTCCCGAAAAATACTTTTTTTCAAAGTACCATTTCTCAGTTAGAGTTGCGTGTGTTCCGGAACGATCTAGTTCCATTGAACGATTCTATAACTGGAACGATGCGGACCGATCCAAACGTTCCATTTTTATCGTTCCTCGTTCCGCAATCGCAAAACGTCTTTTGGAATTATTAACTTGTTCTGATAAATGTCAAAATCAATATGAAAGCATATCGGTGACTCATCAAGACTGTTCGTTACAATTATTTCGTTCCACAAAAGGAACGATTTTGCCCAACTCTATTCTCAATAGAACATTTTTAAAAGACTACATAAATTATATTTTCTAAAAATTACGATTACTCAAAAGTAAATTTTTAGAAGAGTTCATGAGTCCTTTTTTTAAGTCCTAACTTTTTTAAGAAGCACCATTTCATTAAAAGTTTATTTAAAAACAATATATTTAAAAAAGAACAAATTGTAAAATATCATTTTTTAAACATATAAAATTTCCCAAAAAAAAACACTTTCAGAAAATCATAATTTAAAAAACGTTCTTTTCTCAAAAAGTTCCAATTTCCCCAAAGTACATTTTCAGAAAAGGGAGTTAAAAACAAAAAAACTTTTATTTTTTATATTTAATTTTTTTAATTTTTTTGAAACACTCTTTCCAAGATTACCATTTTTACAAGAGTACATTTTTAAAAAAGTACTTAAAAAATTACATTCTTAAAAATTCCTTTGCAAAACACCGTATGTTCCCTTAAATGTTCTATCTTAAATAGTTTCGGAGATATTATATTAACGATTTTGCCCATTTTACCCGGATCTTTAAATCAGGATGGATTTAAGCAGTTTGGTCTGGGCCGCGTGACTCTTTTTTCTATTTGCATTTTTTTGTACCTGCCTCTTTATTTCATTAATCTAATTATTTTGAATTCCTGCTTATTTAAGTTTTTTTGGTTCCTTGAGCTTTAAACTATCGAGGGTAATCAGATAACTGATCAACAACTTACTTACTTAATTAATTACACATCATCCACTTGATAAGAACATTTATTGAAATATAACACAGTTTATTTAAATGTTTTTCAAGAAACTATAAAAAATTTATAAATTTTTTTGGCATTTCAGTAGAATTTAAAAAATTTAGGTGATGTTTGTTTTATTCTGTTATCGATATTAGATGTAAATTAAAATGGACTCAATTTGATATACAGTGGACGTCCAATAGTACGCACCTTCACTTCTACGAATGTCCAATAGTACGAAAGGCAATTTTTTTGCATTGGCAGTTCTGTAGTACGAACGCAAATTTTTTTTACTACTCGATAGTACGAATAGCGGTAGTTTTTGAGAGAATATGATTTATTTACATTTTGTTTTAATTTATTTTCTTGTTTTTTTGCGGTTAACTGCCAAATATTTATTCAATGGGCTGTCGAAAACAATATTGAAATTTCCCAAACACTTCTATTGAGATCTATTCAAGAAAAGGCAGTAGAAATTAAACTGCAAAAGAAAACACGCCAATGCCTAATGACTGATTTTCTGAACCAACAAATATAAAGACTGATTTTTTTAACAAATATATTTTATACTTTTAATATTTATTTATACACATATGTACAAATGTATGCTTTCACACTTGTTGATTTAACATGAATTTGAATATTTTTTAAGTTTTTTAAGTGTTTTGTTTTTAATAAAAAAAATAATTTGAATTAAACTATGTATTTTATATAAAATAGGGTAAAATTTTTGTTCAATAGTACGAATTTTCCAATATTACGAAAAGGCCTGACATTATATAATTCGTACTATTGGACGTCCACTGTACTTGAAAAAAGGTTTGTACATAATTAAAAAAAATGTAAATAAGTTGAAAGGAATTATTTGGCTCAACTTCAAAGCTGACTTTACCCATTTCTTTTTTAATTTTACATATTTTTGATATACTCAAATTATTTGATAAGATTTGCAGGCCAAGAAAAAAAGTTATACATAAACTTTTACATTAATTTTTTTTCAAAATACGTAAAACTTATTTTCTGGAAAAGAAAAAATTAAATGGCAACACTGAAATGGAGGTAATTACATCGTACAATTTTTGGTTTAACAACACTTTTTGTATTTTCATAAAATTGAAAAGACCCCACCTGCTAACAAGGGTTAAATATAATAAACATAACGTTATTCGGTTTAGAAATAATGAACAATTTCATTGTAGGTTAGATTCCATATATAAAAAAACAATTAAAACAACAATTATTCAATAATCGTCCATTGTCGTAGAAAGGGAATGGTGGGAGTACATTTAACCATGTTGATTGTGTCTGTGTAATCCCCTCCTCAGAACAATATTTCTAGCTCCGTTAATTACATAATTTTCGACGTTACTATCAAGTTTAAATTCATGTTCGCTAATAACATTTTTATAACATTAATTAACATGATATTTTTTTTTTACATTTTCCTACAAGGAAAATTTAATTACTGTACAAAATGTATCAGCTTTATGAATAAATATCACAAACAGAAAAAAAGGCTTTTTCTATTACTTGTTAGAAACCGCAAAATTTATATTTATGTAATTTATATTTTTTAAAGTTTCACTAACAGTTGAGTTTTTACAAGTCAACAAAAAGAAAAATTTTTAAATTATTTTATGGCAAAAAATTAAACCACTTTAAATGTATTTATATTTTAAATGAATTAATTAAGTTTTACTCTTTTAGAAATTAAATAATTAAAATACTTATCTATACAAAATGCGTAGAACATTCATCCTTAAATAAATAAAATTGAGGGCAGAATATGTGACATTTTTAAAAATTTTCCTACAGTCACGTTTGTTTTTTAGAAAAGGATTTTCATTTTTTATAACCTTTTTTTAGCAAATAAATATCGTTACATTAATATATTTATATGTATGTATTTCTTTTTGCTAACATAAGTTAGAAATTTAATTGCAACAATTTCCTTTAACGCTAAACCACCCAAAGAAAAATCACAATGAAACAAAAACAAAAGGAGAAAAAATATAGGAGTACAAAAATTTATTACAAGTACGAATGAATGATTTACATAACATGCGTTTGTTAATGTTTCGTTTGTGTGTACCAATTGGCTGGTGTTTATTAACTTGTTTTTCAAGTTGGCTTATTTGCGTTGCGTTCAAAGGCGTTTATCGCATCATCGTCATTATTAGCAAACGCTAGCGACATCGTCAACATGATCATCAATAACATCAACTTCATTATTGTCATATTTTTGTGCCTATAAATTGATGCTTTGTATAAATATACAGCATTTAAGTAAACAGCAATGATGTAATGGCAGCAATATTTCTCGTTTATTTTGCATTGTCTTTAATAGTCATGCAACACATAAAAAAAACTGTCGTCTCACACAAGTTGAGCTGTTTTTTTTTAACAATTTAGTGAAGTTAAAAATTGTTTATTTTCATTTAAAAGCCATACATAAGAAAAATTTTCAAATGATAATGTAATAAATTAAAAAAAAAAAACTTCAAAATTTAATAATCCATTTAACAGGCAGGCACAGCACAGTGATTTAAATCCATGTAGTGAAGCGGAAGAACCATCAAATTTATCGTAGATAGATAAAATAGAGCAAAATGTTGTTTAGCATGACAATTAAAACAAATTTGGAAATTTGCAGAAAATATGTTCAAACGACATCCCTACCTCCCACTAATACTTAATATGAAAAAATCAATTGACGTAAGGATATGAAAAACTCTCTTATATACGAGGATATTGGGAAAGTCACTGGTACGTCCGATTCTAGAATGGAATGGGATCCTATTTATCAAATTCACTCTGATGCAATTGAATCGGTACAAAAGCAATTCCAGTTATTTTGTCTTCGAGGATTACGTTTTAACCCAGTTTACTTGCCTTCTTACTCCGCTCGACTTGCCCTTATTAAGCTGCCTACTTTAAAAAGCCGTAGAACTATGCTGAATGTATCTTTTGTCTTTAATATTATTAATGGTGATATCTGTTCTGGATTTTTGATCAATGTAATTTCGTTTAATGTTCCGCTATCAGTAAAAGTTTTTAGAGCTAATTATGCTGATGCCGATCCTCTTAGAAGAATGTGTAACACACAGTTGTATAGATTTATAGACCTTTCATTAAATGTTAATGTATTAAAAAATGCGATTTTAAATTTTCTAAATTCATAACAAATTGTTCTTTTATGTTATTTTATTGTATTTTATTTTATGTTGTGCAATGTAAATAAATATTAATAATTGTCTGTAAGGAATTCAATTCCATAGAGAAATAATAATAAATAAATATTCACTCGAATAACGTCGGCCAATCGAATAAATTAAATTATATACAAAACGCAAAACTTCTACTAAAGATTACTTCAAGTAAACTCTTCATTTTTGAAAATTTCCTTTTTTTCGAAGGCATTTTTGTATTTTTGCAAACATTTTAAAAGGTCAAAAATTAATTTATATCATAAAATAGATTAAAATTAGGGTGGCCGTTAATCGACTAATCGTTATCCTTTTAAAAGTTCATTACAAATTAAAATGAATTGTAAAGACATATATTGAAAAGAATTGTTTTGCTCAATTTCAAATATGAGTTTACTTATTTCTTTTTTTTAATTTAAGAAGTTTTTGATAAATTCATTATTTTATTAAGAAAGTAATATTGAAACAATTTATTCATCAGACTAGCACAACGGATCATAGCGTTCTTTCTTCGATTTACCACTTTTGACGGTGGATACTAGTGACTAGAAATATCAACTATTTAACTAATTAGAATACGAAACTTGTAACTTATTAATTTTTAGAAGTTAAATCAATTTCGGTTACTATGAAATCCTCATATCCGATGATTAATTATTCCAAATATTATTACTCTCTCGCTTTTGACAGCGCCATTGGCTGCTGAGATCAAGATGTTTTCCATTTATGTTTACTTGGCTTATAGAACAGTTTTGCAGTAACTGATTGTATTTTATTCGCAAAGTTGTCTGTTCAGCAAATACAGGGTGATCCAATAAGACGTTTCTTTTAAAACAAAAGTAAAAACTAACCCATTAAAAGAAATGGAACAATATGCGCTTGCAGAACGCATTGAAATGATTAAAATTCACTTCGAAAATGGTGAAAACTTTGCGGTCACAGTTCACAATACTAGACCTTTTTTGAGTTGTCGTGAAGCACCTTCTCGGCCAGCACTTGTAAAACTTGTGGGAAATTGTGAGCTATTTTGACAAGTTAGTGATGTGGAGAATCGAATCCGTGCACGTAGCTCAAAAACATCTGAGAAAACACCAGGGGGCAAATTACGGCATTCGATATCGAACGAAATCTAATACAAAATTTTTTGAATTTGTATGGAAATTTCATTCGATATCGAATGCCGTAATTTGCCCGCAGGTTTGTCCATTTCTCGTCGATCTTTGGAATTGGGTATTCGACAAACGATATTACAGCATATTTCTTTGAAATGCATCAAGATGATCCGAAATTTCATCAGAACATCATATTGATTGATGAGGCCCATTTTAACTTCGGACGTTAACAAGCAGAATTGTCGCATTTGGGGATCGGAAACCTTAGAATTATTGTTGAAAAGCCTCTCTATCTTCAACGTGTGACTGTTTGGTGCGTTTTTTGGTGCGACGGTATCAGTGGACCTTAATTTTTCAAAAATGAGGATGGGGTGCAGGAATTGCGCTATCGAACAACAATTAATGATTTTGCATGGCCGAAGTTGGAAGATATTGATGTGGACGTGTGATTTCACCGAAATCTATCGATTTAACACCTTGAATTTTTTTCATTGCGGCTACGTGAAATATAAGGTCTATGCCAATGGTCCACAATCGATTCAAAGCCTTAAAGATGAAATTCGTGAAGTTATCGAGGACATACAGCCGCAAATGTGCGAATTGGTGATGGAAAATTTAATAAAGAGTAGCTGCGGCTGTCATTTGGCAGATATTATTTTTCATTATTAATGACAAGCCCTTCTCTTTACCGATAAATAAACATCCGATGATTTCGCTTAAAAATAATCGTTTTTTATGTATCGAAATTAAATCTCTTATTGGAAGACCCTATACTTAAAACGCCAAGCAATTTACTTTTTAACTGATTTTAACATTCATTTTAAATGTAAAGTACTCTTAAATACGGATTTCTCATTACATTTAATATTATCAGTTATTTTTTCATTATTATTTTTTTTTTTTGCTACATTACTACATTCAAATCTATGAAATAAATTTATTAATTTTGCATTATTTAATGAGTCAGATTTATAAGATATAAAATTAAATAAATTAAAATAAACTAGTGTACCCGCCGGTCGACTCAATCTACGGTATTCTAGAAATCGACATTAAACATTTACATATATACATACGATAAAATAAAAAAACAAAAAACATTCTAAATAAACAACTTAAAACACTGTCTCATTTCTATGCAAAAGCAAATTGGACAAACACACATCCACACTTGGTTTATTTTTCAACTTGAAGCTGATACATGCATGTGCAATTAGTGTGCATGTGTTGGTAGCAACTTTAAACGCTTATAGCTCCCTAAATATTGAACCGATTTGAATAAAATTAAGATTATGCACATCTATGACCCCGCTATAAAACATATAAATCTTTCCAAAATCGGTTCATTATTACGGCCGAAAAAGGGATCTAAAAAAGCACGTTAGCTTCTTTCGCCAGACTGGCTTGGCTGACTTCCATTTTATTATCTAATTTTATAATTTCATATATACTTATTTACATAGTACATACATTTACATAAATACTTAGTGTCTAAAAACTGTGCTGTCTTTTATTGTAATGTCCGATATAAACAGTGTCGTATCCGCTCTTCCCAATACTACAAATTTATAATTAATTTCAAGTTGACTTTATCTACTTAATATAGGGAATGTATCTGTAAAAAGTATTATGTTTTATCAATATTCGTACGTGGCATAACTGATTTTGACACACTGTGCAGCCATAGGACCCAAATAAAAAACATAAAAAATTAACCGAAAATTGTGTGATGCTGATTCCATTTTGAGTTTTAGAATAATTTTTTCATTCTTCATAATAGTAAAAAGCCTTGAAGAAAATGGAAAAATGTTTATGAAATTTTGTGTTGTTGCGTTTCATATAAAATGTTCGCCATTTTCTATTTTCGGCTTGGGATTTGTTTTCAGTGTTCTTATTTTACATTTAATTTTAAGTAAATCCATATTTTTAAAATTCATTTCGATTTGAAGTAATAATCTTAACAATACATTGACCTCCTACAAAATACACACAGAGACCTCTAATTACACAGCATATTTACTTTGAAGGAAATGCAGAGGAAACAAGCAAACTATTATTTTCTTTATGTTAACAATGAAGACACAACCAACCATCTTAGCCAAGTATCATTTGCACAAATGCAAAAACAAAGCTGTAGCTTCTCAAATTTATATTAGCTACTCGTATCTTGAAAATTTGAACTCAAACATATTGAGGGTGTAATTTAAAAAATAAAACTAAGAGAGAAAACAAAAACAATGAACAATGTATGTATGCATGTATGTAAGTAAGTGTAGCTGACAAAATGTATTATTATTATTTTAATTATGATAAGCTCTTTCAAAGACAAACCATTATACAACAGACAGTGAACACAAGTTGGATCTTCAAAAGTTTTCAAAACAACTTCAGTTGGCGTGTCGAAAGAAAAAAAACATCAATTACATCATTCTCTTAATTAAATATAACATTAACATGATTATTGACACAAAACTTTCAATACAAACATGAACATCAACATTAACACTTGACATTAATACAAGTTAAAAAGACTTTTAAAAATTTTGTTTTCAAACAATACTGAATTTCAATTAGTTTTTATGGTCTTAACAACACAAACTGTTCCCACGCATAAAATAGTACTTTTTTATTTATTTAAGGTATCACAGCATATTATGAAAATATTTGCGAATTAAGTAGCATTTCGGATGACACAATCTTTGTTCAAATTAAATTATTTTCAAATGTTTTACTTCTCTTTTTTTGTTACTAAGTCGCCGGCATGTTAATGAAATTTATTTCTTAAATTTTAATGAGAAATCGTTGGTTTTATTGAAACTAATTCTTTCGAGCAGAGTAATTAACAAAAAGTATTTGTTCAGGTTGTCAATCATTTGTACATTAAGTTAATAATTTGAATGGGACAATGCAGGATGTACGGAAACAAATTAAACTTAAATGAAATTAAATGAAGAACATTGTTGCAATGTAACTGTGCGCACGAATAAACAAATAAATCATCAATATCAACCGTAAATAAAAATCATTGCAGAATACAATCCTGTGATATTTACCTGCGTAAAATATATCTGCTGATATATTGTTATTGACCGACCGGTCTAACGCACGAACAAAAGTTTTATCATTAAGACGTGCTGTGCTGTTACATCTTGTTACTTGCCAAAGCAAATTTCACATACGCAGCCAACAGCAGGCTTTCAACGTCGACCTGCG